>CM070637.1:47262345-47862345 GCA_036346255.1 Ampelocalamus luodianensis
CACGTGGAAACTACTGTCCAACAATTGATCGGTTTGGCTCAAAATCTGTTTTTTTGCAATAGAAAAAAGTTATCACAGACAGTTCTGAACAAGAACCGTCTATGATAATTACTTATCACAGACGGTTTTGTTCAGAACCATCTGTGATAGTTTTTTTCACAGACGATTCTAAATAAAAACCGTATGTGATAATTACTTATCACAGATGGTTCTTGTTTAGAACCGTCTGTGATAACTTTTAACCATCTATGATAACTTTTTTCACAGACGGTTCAAAAACCATATGTGATAACTCATATCATTACTGACCCATAGATTCAGACGGCTCACGAAACCGTTTGTGATAACGTTTTTAAAATATCCGTGAAGACCTTTTATGTAGTAGTGATATATGACCCTATCATCTCTACAGGTAATTAATGGAGAGCATTTATACATGCTGCAGCTAGCAGTGCCGCTCTCCCAGGTGGTCAAGGTAGATGCCTTCTCCTCCTCGCGCCGTTGCATGGTGCCTGCCCCTACATCTGCCTACCCTTCAACGTCATCGTCCTTGCGCTAGGCGTCCAGGCCAGCCTCCTAGGCGGCGGCACCACGACATCCTCCGCCCCACACGCCGACAACGTCCAGCGCAAGTCATCGACCGCCGCCGCTGCAAATTGCTGTGAAGAGGCTGTCGCACAGAACAGTAGTACTGCTCACTTTCTCATGGCTACGTCGCCGGCTTCATCGTCTTTGACGACTAAATCTGTTCAGTCCAACGATAGTAAGGTGGTGGCAGCTCATGAAGCTACAGCCTTGTTGGGAACGAATGATGATCCGAAGAAGACGCGTGACGACGACGAACAAGTGTCCGTCGAGGGCGAGCATCTTCTTCATCAGCGCATTGGTCGACGGCGGTGAAGTGATCGAACGGAGATCAGGAATAAGTGTAGGAAGAAGACCAAGAGCAGGAAGCTAATTCAAAGGATGTGGACGATGATGTGATCATGAGTCGGCATGAGTTGTTTGCCAAGGCGGAGAGGTTCATCGGAAACTTCCGCGAGCAGCTGAGGATGCAGAGGGGGGAGTCGTGGAAGAGGTTGCTCGACTGCTTGCTTGTACGGTCTACCACCATCGGCACCATCACTAGTACAAGAACTTGTAGCTAGCTAGTGCTACAAACATGAATAATTTCTCAAAAAGCTACTAGTTAGCTTAATTAGATATGTTATGCATCATGGGTCTGTATTATATATAGCATGCACAGATATCTTCAGTCAAGTACTATATACAATCCAGCTGCTATTTGCATGCATGAGAGGTGGACGCCAGCCTGCAGGGTACGGTACGTATATATACGGAGGCAGTGTAGGGGAGGAGCAAGGAATCGGAGGAACCGACCGAAAGGATACCAAGTCCCTACGCTGCTTAATTGGGGACTCTAATTCTTCTCCTTTGTTCAAATCAAAGGTCTATATAACATGCGACTGATTTTTTCTTGGAGCCATCGATGGAGATCCAATGCTCGAGATATCACCCTCACCCCTATATCCCTAATCTAATTCTTCTCCTCTTCTCACCAATCAAATCTAAAATTGAAAGATGTCTATATATTTATATATTTATGGTTTCGGTTTAATTATTTATTTTCTTCTTCTTCTTTTCGTTTACAAACTTCGTTGGGTTTATAACGCATGATGTGTACAACTGTACATGCATGCATGAATTGTACGGAAATGCTAGAAAAAGGAGTGTATATATATCCACTTTCCAAGGAACAGACACTACTACAAAACAGGCTATAGTAGACGCCCCATCACAGACGGTTCGTCTGTGTTGAGTCTGTTGGGATGAGGCATTTGCACTGCCAGCCTATCACAGACGGTTCTTATTACTAACTATGATAGCATCTATCACAGACGGTTTACTAATAGAATCGTCTGTGATAGTTCACAGACGGTTCTTTTAAAAAACCGTTTGTGATAATCTCCCGTATCACAGACGGTTTACTAATAGAACCGTTCGTGAACTATCACAGACGGTTCTATTAGTAAACCGTATGTGATAATCTTCAGTATCACAGACGGTTCATGAATAAAATCGTATGTGAAATATCACGGACGGTTCTATTGAAAAACCATCGGTGATAGTTGTATATCACAGACGGTTCATAATAAGAACCGTCTGTGATATCCACACGCTATAAATACCTGGACTACCCCCTGCCCATTCCCATTTGAGCCGCCACCCAGGTGAACGCCCACTGCGCCGCCGACAGAGAGGGAGGGGAGGAGAAGGAGAGGAGAAAGGGAGGAGAAGGAGAGAAATCTCGAGAGATTTGGTATTTTCGTCGTGAGCTCTGAGGGTAACAATCTATAACCCTTTAGAGCATCTGCAATGTACGTGCTTAATTAGCCGGTTCAAATGGCTAGATTTGATGCTAGGAACCGATTCCACACGTGAAAGTTGCCTATTCCGAAGCAAAACTCTAGGAATCGATGCAAACTTTTGCATCTGGATGCAAGTGAATAGAATAATATTTTTCATTGGGTGGTTAGTATATGCATTAAGTTCTGTGAGGGGGAAGGAAATGGAGAGAGAGCGGTTGAGAGAGATTTTATTAATCTAATTTGACACTATTTTGTTACATGTGTAGCGTAGATGGACCGAAACTGGATGTATGGTGTGAACCGTATGAGTCAAGAGTACATTAATGGCGTGGTTGCTTTTAGAAGAGCCACCGAGCAAGATATGTTGAAGAAGGGGATAAAATTTATGTATTGTCCATACATTGATTGCGGTAATATGAAGATGTTTAACAACCCGGCGCAAATAAAAGCGCACTTGATTCGAAGGGGTTTCAAAAAAGGGTATACATGTTGGACCAGTCACGGTGAAGAGCAGATTACATAGGAAGTTAGTAATGACGACATCGCCGAGGAAGTCAACGATATGTCGGATGTAGACTGTGCTTTTGATGAGGATAGGTCGCACGATGACAATCTGGATCAGATGCTACGCGATGTAGAAGAGAACTACAGTGAGAGAGAGTTTTGTAAATTTGAGGGCTTAATGGAGGACTCGGTGAGACCTTTATTCACTGGCTGCAAGCTGGAATACACAAGGTTGTCAACTGTGATTGAACTGCTTAAATTGAAGGCAAGCAATGGTTGGTCCGATAAGAGTTTCATGATGTTGTTAGGTCTCCTAGCGGACATTCTTCCGGAGGGAAACATGTTGCTCAACACCACCTACCAAGCAAAGAAGGTTCTTTGTCTATTGGGAATGGAAGTAGAAAGAATACATGCATGTCCGAACGATTGTATCCTCTACTGTAAAGAGTATGCAGACATGCATATATGTCCTGTGTGCAAAGCATCCCGATACAAGCGTCAGAATACTGCTAGGTTGAAGCAAGGACCTCCTGCTAAGATGTTGTGGTATTTGCCTGTGATCCCACGTTTGAAGCGTTTATTTGCGAACCCAAAGGAGGCAAGATTGGTGTGTTGGCACTCGGAGGAGCGTAAGAAAGATAGAATGCTAAGACACCCTGCTGATTCTGCCCAGTAGAGAACCGAGGAACATAAAGTTCCTTCCCAAGAGTCACCCATACCGCATGATGAAGAAACAATTCGAAGGAAATAAGGAGGACGGTTTAGCTCCAAGGGCTTTTAGAGGGAAAGAGGTCTATGATATGGTTAAGGATATCGATGTTGTGCTTGGGAAGGGACGTCAATTAAGAACCCGTCAGAAGAACATCTGGAAGAAGCGGTCAATTTTTTGGGACTTGCCTTATTGGGAACACTTAGAAGTTCGCCACTGCATCGACGTCATGCACGTGGAAAAGAATGTATGTGATAGCTTGATTGGTCTCTTACTGAACATTAGTGACAAAACAAAGGATGGTGTTAACGCATGGCATGACTTGGTCGATATGAACATAAGGACCGAGTTAGCACCGCAAGAGACTGATACAAGACAAACGTACCTTCCCCCAGCTTGCTACATTCTGTCCAAGGCCGAGAGAAATAAATTGTGTCAGAGCTTGCATGGTGTGAAAGTCCCGTCGGTTACTCTGCTAACATTAAGAAACTTGTTTCTATGCAAGATTTGAAATTAATTGGTATGAAGTCGCATGATTGTCATGTGCTGATGACACAAATGCTTCCTGTTGTAATTAGGAATATCTTGCCGAACAAGGTCCAAGTGGCAATCTTGAGGCTGTGTTATTTCTTCAACCCAATTGCTGAGAAGGTCATCGATCCCCAAGGACTAGATGCTCTGCAAGTCGAGGTGGTGACAACTCTATGTCATCTTGAGATGTATTTTCCTTCGTCATTTTTCAATATCATGGTCCATCTCATCGTTCACCTTGTGAAAGAGATAAAGATTTGCGGCCCTGTGTTCCTATGTCATATGTACCCGTTCGAGAGGTGGGAATTCTCAAGTCCTACGTACGGAATCGATCTCAACCGGAGGGCAGCATCATCGAAGGTTATGCAACGGAAGAGGTCATTGAGTTATGCATCGACTACATGGCTCGGGTGGATCCGATAGGTGTGCCTCTATCTCGTCATGAGGGGAGACTGGATGGTATCGGGACCATCGAAAGGAAATCAATCACTCCCGATCTGGATAAATACGCTCAAGCCCATTTCACGGTCTTGCAACACATGATCGAAGTGTCCCCGTACATCGACGAGCACAAATACATGGTACGCCAACAGAATCCAAACCGGTCGGAGGTTTGGATCATGAGAGAGCACAACCGTTGGTTCAACGATTGGTTAAAGGTGCGAATCACTGGGAGGTCATCAAGTGATGATACGCTGCTATGGTTGGCACAAGGGCCACAATTTACAATTGTCACATGGCAAGGATACGACATAAATGGGTACACATTTTATACGGCAGCTCAGGATAGAAAGAGCACAGTCCAAAACGGCGGTGTCTGTATAGATGCATTCAGTACCGATGGGCTGAGGAGCTCCTACTATGGGCAAATAGAGGAGATATGAGAGATCGACTACGTGCTTTTCAAGATCCCTCTATTTCGGTGTTGTTGGGTCCATCTCCCACAGGTGAAGGTCGACAAGTACGGCGTTATTACCGTGGACCTCGAACGTGTCGGATACAAAGACGAATCATTCGTACTAGCTAATCAAGTTGTTCAAGTTTTATATGTAACCGACCCGGCAAATAAGAAGCGCCACGTAGTTCTTCATGGAAAAAGGAGGATTGTCGGAGTTGAGAATGTAGTGGACGAGGAAGAATGCAATCAATTTGATGAGTTGCCTCCTTTCAGAGACGACATCAGGCTCGAGAAAGAACCCAATGAGGAAGCTAGCTATATGCACGCCGATCATCATGAAGGGCTATATTTTAATTAAGAATTTACTCCATTGTAATTAATTTATTCCATAACATCATGTGTTATGGACTTGTAATCTCTCATATATTTTGATGTCAACGTGGAATTGTCATGTGTTAATGTGTAATGAACCTGTCATCTTTGATATTGATGTCAATGTGGACATTCATTGTAATGTGGAGTATCAAAATTGGTTTCACTTGATTTGGAGTTGAGTTGAATTAGATATGAATTTTTGAAGTCAAATATCTTATGAGCTTGTCATCATACTTGTCACCAGGTTTTATCAGGATATCATAGATTGTCAATAGGTTTTGTCAGGATATCACAGATGGTTCTATTATAGAACCGTCTGTGATAATGAATCACAGACGGTTCTTAGATATAACCATCTGTGATATGACTTTATCACAGACAGTTCTATTAAAGAACCGTTTGTGATATATCACAGACGGTTTCATACTAAAACCGTCTGTGATATGGAACGTATCACAGACGATTATTTTGGAGAACCGTCTGTGATTCCTTATCACAGACGGTTCTATTAAAGAATCGTCTGTGATAGCCTCTTTATAAGGTGAGAACCGCTAGGGTTTTGCTCTTACTCGTCACTTCCTCTCCCGCACCCCTTAGGCTCTCGCGCGCTCTTTCGCCTCCTCTAGGGCTCGCCCGTTCACCGCCACCTCCGACCTCGACACCGCCGCCCCAACCTCGGCGCCGCCACTCCCGACCTCGGCGCCCCTGACCTCGGCGCCCCCGACCTCGACGCCCCCAACACCACCGCTCCCGACCTCGAAGCCCCCGACACCGCCGCCCCCGACCTCGACGCCCCCGACACCGCCACCCCCGACCTCGACGCCCCCGACACCGATGCCCCCGACCTTGACACCACCATCCTCGACCTCTTCGCCCCTGACACCGCCGCCTCTGACCTCGGCGGCCGACACTAGGGTTTTGCTCTTACTCGTCACTTCCTCTCCCTCGCGCCTCCCATGCTCTATGATGGGTTCTGTTGATGATCTATGATGCTCTATGATGGGCTCTGTGATGGGATCTGATGATGCTCTGTGATGATAGTCGAAATCTAAAATCAAATAGATAATTAGAAGCAAGACTTGAGCTTAAGCATATTGCTTTATATGATCAGTTATAATTAGTAGCCTTTATACTCTTTGTTTTCAGTTATACTAGAATTAAGATTACACTTGTATGTTCTCTGTGATGATAGTCAAAATCTGAAATCAAATAGATAATTAGAAACAAGACTTGAGCTTAAGCATATTGCTTTATATGGTCAGTTATAATTAGTAGCCTTTATACTCTTTGTTTTTAGTTATAGCGGAATTAATATTACACTTGTATGTTCTGTGAGATATTTGCATTTCTATTCTCAATCTGTCAATTAGGCTTATTGTTGATATAAATTTGTGAATTATTTTGAAGGCATATGATTAGATGTTCTGTTTACATAATGCATTATGTGTTGTTTTAGTGATTTAATTTCACTAAGTTTAACTGCTACTCTGAGATAACTTTGCATATGAGAAAGTTGTAGTTTGAGCTCAAGATCTGTTTTGTAATTATCAAAATTGATTGGTGAAGAGATTTTGACAGAGAACTGAGATTGCAAAGACTATGTCTTATGCAATTAGTCAACTGAGAGCAATTGAGCAATCTTATTTGCTTAGCTTCATGTTGTTTTTAGTTGTTCTCATAATGAATATGTTGAAGTTATTCATACACTGAAATTGATTATCATTCTATTTTGTTCTCATAGTGAATTTTGAGCTCTACAATATTGCTTGATTCTATTTTGTTTCTATGTCTTCATTAAAGGCTAGTCTTCTGTATATGAAGCATTAAACCTTTGCTTAGCATTTCTTCGTCGATCTTGACACACTTGAGTGTACCTTTGCTTCATGCCAATCCTCCACGGCATGAATCAAATGGTACACTCGAGTGTGTCGGGCTCGATGAAGTAGGCTCGGACAAAGATGGGGTCGGGTTCTATCTATACATTTGATTATGTTAATTTGGTCCTCTCTCGTGCCTTGTCTGTTGATCTTCTCGGTGGTTTTGAGTACCATGGCCGTTGTGAGTATTTCAACATATCAACATATCGTGCACTGTCTCTTTGCATATACATACATACATACATACATACATACATACATACATACATACATACATACATACATACATACATACATACATACATACATATATGTGTGTGTGTGTGTGATGTGCATATTGTTCCTTTTAAATGACTTAAGTGATTTTCTTAGTCTTATGGCTATTGTGTCATTTAATTGGTTAGGGAACTACTCTCTATTCATAATTATCTATGTTGAAATTAATTATTGTTTCATATTTATGCATATGTAAATTATATAGATAGCAAGTAAGCGAGATGACAGAGGCACCGTCTTCGCCGCGCGCCGATGCCGCAGATGGCAAAGGCACCGTCTTCTTCGCCGCCATCGCCGACGCCGCAGATGACAGAGGTGCCATCTTCGCCGCCTAATCCGTCAATGATAATGATACGGAAGCAAGATGGCAGAGGAGAATCGAAGATGCCTGTGGGCCGACTAGTCATCACGGAGGTTAATGAGTTTGGGGTCCCTCTACGTCCCAAGAGCTCAGCGGCGAGATTCCGGACCGTGTGCGGGATACTTGCAAGGAAATGGGTCCCCATCACCACACCAAGGTGGAAGGATCCGACGAAAGAAGCGAGAGACGCGCTGTGGACAGAACTTTTACAAAAGTTCACAATCCCAAAAGCAGACATGGCACGTGTAGAGCGAACAACGATGCTCACGATCGATAAATCATGGAGGACCTTCAAGAGCATTCTTGTCACGAAGTACGTGAACACGGGTCAGATGCCCTTCGTGAAGTACGGATTCTTGACGTAGGAAACATGGGACGTCTTTGTGGCTATGAAGACGATGCCCAAATTTAACTAGGAAAGTGCGGCGCACAAAGCTCTCCAGACACGAAACACTCATCCACACAGACTCGGCACCGCTGGGTACGCGGCTAAATGCGACGAATGGGCGGCAAAGGAGGAGAACGCGTTTCCTGATGTCACAGACCCGCGTTCCCTAGCCTGGTTAAAAGCGAGGGCAAAAGTCTCGTCTTCGGGCAGCATCTCTTTCACAAACCCGGCAGACCAGGAAGTGTCCCAACATGTGGTAAGTATGTCGAACTACCTAATTGTTAATAAGTCCATAACTTCATAGTGTCTATAATACTTCACAGTGTCTATAATAACATGATGACCTCTTACAGCGTGAATTGTCTGCCCAAACTTCCCAAGGCTCCTTCCAAGCAGACAAGGAGAAGGATATACTCTCTGAGGCCTGGGGAAACAAGGAGCACCCGGGTCGCACGTGAGGCCTTGGGGTTAACGTACCTTGGAGTCATGGATGCGCAGACGACTACTGCACATATAGGAGTAGGAAGAGATCTAAGGCCGAGCGCGAAGACCAGTTGGTATAGAATGATTACTGAAAAGTTTGAAGGAAAGCTAGCAGCATTGCAGGATCAAATGAATCAACTCCTGAGCCAGTCGCAGTCGCAAGCCGCAAGCCGCCCCTATTAATTTGGGAGCCAGTCCTGCTCAACATCGAAGTAGTGTCGTGTCCACGCATAATTCTGAACATGACGATGTCCAATTACCGATAGACGACATCAAGATAATGTACATCTATGGAATGCACCAAGATAGACCTATAGAACGCCTTAGCTAATTGCGTATCGTTTTGTAGGAGCCGACGGCTTGCAAGCTCCAAGTGAGGTTAGTTGGGTCCATTTCTATTGAGGCTGGGCGGGGGATGGTGAATACCAGGTAGGGGCAGTGCAGCACGGTGTCCAGGTGGCGTAGGTTTACGCCAGGGTGGAGGTGGACATGGTACATGAACATTTCATGGCCGTCCCGCTGGAGATTCGCCCGAACGAAGAGATCACAACATTAGGGGATGTCGTGCACAGTTTTATCCAGTGACCCAAGAAGGACATCGTCCTGGACCCAACAGTGTCGCGATCTCAACACGACCATTCATCTCTAGCGGGACCCTCGATGAATCCACCTCATATTTCACCTCAGAAGGCCACCTTATCGGTTCCCGTGGAGAAGACGCCGAAGGAACAGGAAAAGCGTGTTGTCGTATCGGGTCCCGAGTCGTCTCGCAGGAAGACGCTGCCAATCCTTAAGACCAAATTGAAATCGACGAACGTTAAGGCGCCTCTCAAGTCCGGCAAGTCCAGGATATCCGGGAAGTACATCATCGGAAAACCATTGTGCTCCGACGTAGTATTAGGGCGTGCTGGATATGCTTGTCAGGCTTTGCATACCTGGTACTTGGAGAAGACCCAAAAGGAGGGGTGCGATACTGGAATCACCATCAGATACGAGCATAAGCATTTCTTCAACGGGACGAACCACTTCGTCGTGGGCTTCAACGACTTATATGACCTATTCAACCTCGTTGGTCTCGACGCCTCGCTTCTACGTTGTTGGACACTGTAAGTGCGTACAATCAAGTTCTACATTCACGTAATACCGATAAATATCATAACTCATTTCTTATGTATAGATACATGATGAAAAATGTCCGGGAATGGAAATAACCGGTGGGTTTTCTCGACCCACATGTGGTATCGTTGCAAACCATCCAAGTACTCGTCCTTCGTCGAGAAATACATAACGTAGGCATTGCTTCTTCAGCAGAACATGAAGTACATAGTGGTGCCCTACAACAAGGGGTAAGTGTCAATATTTGCTCTACAAATTTTATTTGTACTTTATACGCAGCACGAACTTAGGTTTAATGACTATAGCGACATACATGAGTAGGTACCACTGGATCCTTTTAGTCATTATACCAAGGAGTAACCATGTGATATACCTTGATTCCCTAATCCGCAGCGACCACAAGTTCAGCATTCTGAAAGGAATACTCGACAGGTATGCTCATTTCCTCCATACATAACTCTATTTTAGTCTTCATTAGTTTGAAATGGTCGAGAATAGCCTTTTGGAATCATGTAGGTCATTCATCGACTATGTTGCCAACAAAGGAATATATAATGGAAAGAGCGTCGAACTAACACATGGGACAAAATTTTCGGTATGCTCTACAACATGATAATCCTATATCATACTTCATAATAACGTGTCTCGAACTGATATATGTAATTCTATTTTTGCAGTGCCGCCAGAAAAAAAATGATGAGTTATGTGCAATCTACATTTGCCATCATACGGAGCAAATCATTAGAGCTAGGAAGAAGGATCCCGAGGTTTGTGAATCTCGAAATAATTATTTCCTAATTATAAATTTAAATATATATGCTTAACACTTTACTCTTGCTAGCGACAGGCCTTGAATATAGATTTAGATGGACTCTTTGCGAATGAGATCAGGGATATTCGAGGGAAGCTCTGTAGCTTTATCATATCAGAGATAATTAAAGACACCGAAGAATTTCACTCCATCGCCGACCCAGCGCATCACCCCGCCGACACTTCTCAATCACCTGCAAACAATTGACTCAATTGTAATCCAATTTATTTTGTAACAATACTTGAACAAATGTGATCTTTTGTAATTTATTTTGAGTAAGATTGAGTTTGTCGACAATTGATTATCTGTGATGTATCTGTTTTTCTGCATGCTTATTTTCAGAGGGCATGGCTAGCAATTCTGAGGCTAGCCAAAAATCAGTAAAAATGTAGTTAGTATAATGAACTATCACAGACGGTTTTTGTATTAAAACCGTCAGGAAGGTTGATATCACGCAGCGGTTACGCGTACGAACCGTGCAGCGATATTTCGACTTGCTGACGGTTTTAATACAAAACCGCTCGTGATGATCTTCCGTTATCGAGACCGTTTTAATACGGTTCAAAACCGTCTGTGATGATAACCACTATGATTATCGTAGTAGACCGAGTTATTGGACGGTTCAAAGCCCTTGTGTGTGATGACGGTTCTTAGTGCAACCGTCTATAATGACCCTCTCTGTAGTAGTGAGAGAGTGATTGGCATTTCCTGTATATATACAGCCCAGCCCTTGTGTGCAGTTTTTTTAGGCCTTAGTGCAGATGCAGGTGCGGGTGCGCTTAGCTTGTGGCAGCCCTTGTCGTCCGGCCTCGTCGGTCTCGAACTGCGTGTAAAAAAGTGGTTGATTATATAGCATGCATGGTTGCGCTCGGCTTGGCCGATTTGACAATACGGCGGCAACGTCAGGGCAATAGTTGGATGAGTGGTTAGCAGCCGCAGGTAGTCGATGAGGACGGGCGTCGCGCATGTCAGCCCCCGGCGTGCACGTCGCCTCCGAGCAGACCAGCGCTAAGTCCTTGGCATCTTCGTCTCCTCGCCGCGTGAAGCTAGAACAGCAGGAAAGGGAGGTACCAGTGCATGCATGGGCAGCACACACATGTACTCACGTGAATTACATGCATGGCTCATATATACATGTACACATGCATGCTTTATTCGTCTTGAACTTGAGCAAGGTATTGACGACAGAGCAGTGTCCTTGGCAGCTAGTTCGATGGCTCCGGCGGCGGACACGATGTCTTGAGGGCCGGCCGGATGCCACGGCAGCTCGTCGATCGACCTCGGCGGCGGGCGACACGACCGGCGCGCCAGCTTCACGGGTGACGGTGGCGTCTTCGATCTGTGGCTCACAGGCGACGTGACGTGCTGCGCGCGCGGCAGCTCATGGACGACCTTTCCCACGGTGGCTTCTGGGAAGTGCGCCGACGTACTCGATCGGGCATGGGACAACATACGGTGATGTACGCGGACGATTTTAGCAGCTTGGCGTCGCGGCCGTGCGGCCTGTACTATATAGGATGCGTCGCTTGCGGCATCAGGTCCTCGCGGCGAAGGTTTGGCGTGGTTGAGCCCAACTGCCATCTTCTTCTTGCTTGTGTGTGCTTGTTCCATGCATACGTATTAATTAGTACTGATAGTGCTGGCTTGCATGGATCATGCATGCATGCATGCATATTCTTATGCGTGGCCTTCAGGTTGAGCCAATGGTTGATGACGGCCGCGGCGGCGGGCGATGAAGACTGAAAGAACTGGAACCTCACAAGCACTCAAACACGCACGCGAACGCTCGGCTGGATGAACTCACAGACTCACGAATGCAAAAACGCCGTAGACCAATGCTTGCTTCCTTGTTTTCTTCTAACTTTGAAACCACGCAGCTTCCTTGACACCGCACCGCATCAAACTCGTGATTGCAGGAATCAAAATAGTGGGATTTGATTCTGCCATATTTGCTCCATGAGGCTTACTTTCCATTGATTCAAAACAGATTTGGTGAGGATTACTTCCATTAGATGTAGATATGGTATAATACTCTTTCCATTGCAAAGGTGATAAGTTGAGGGCAATATCTTCCCTTCTAACTTGGTGTGTACGCTACAATTGAATGGCCGTGCGCCAGCCGCCGCGGTCTGCCGTGTACACACCGACTGACACGTGGTTGTGCCTTGGCTCAAAGAGATTAACTCATATATGTCCTTGTTTTGGAGACGATGAACATATGCTATGCAAGCTCTTTATTTGCACAAAAATTCATCAAACACTAACCTCGAAATCCGCAATGTTGGTGGAAATAACGAGGGAGTCCTAGGGGGGAAGTACAGGTCTCTGGCATCCCCAGGGCCGAAGGTGATCGGTATCTCAGCGTAGCGAGGTGGGTTCGCGGCGGGGTATGTCGCGACATGTTGTATTTGTCGGGCATACGCCCGGCGCTGCCTTTTTGACGTCATGCCGAGCGAGGATCCTCCGGTGATCATGTTGATGACCCTCGGGGGTTCTTCCCTCAGGTCCCTTCTATGCGGGGTCGCTGCGGTGGGGCAGGCTGGTTGCCCAACCTCCACCCTTCCTCTCACTTGGACTGATGCTCGCTGCGGTTCATGTAGTCCTACATGGCTGCAATGGTGTGGCAGTCTTTGGTCATGTGCGACCCTTCGCCATGGAGGTCGCAGAATAGCGGGAGGCCCCCGGCACCTATCCTGGCCCTCCTCGATTCCCCCCTTCGGGGAGTTATTCGTTTTCCATGTGGTAGACACCTCGCCCCTTTCGGCGGTAGTCGTTGGTCTGTGGTTTGCTGGATGTCTCCGTGGCGGTGGTCGTAGTGTCCTCCCTTTTCCTGGACGGGGCACCCGACGCCGACTTTGGGGTTGTCGGTGTCAAGGTTTAGCCCTTCGGGTGTTGTGTTCTTCCGTCCGAACATATTCTTCCATCTTGTCGAAGAGCTCTGCCACCGTACAAGCAGGTTTGCGGGCTAGCCTCTCGGACAAGGGATCCGTCTGAAGTCCGCATGTTGCCACATTGATGACAGTGGTCTCATTGACCCCATTTATTTGGCATTTTACCTCCGCAAACTTCTTGAAGAAGCTGCATAGGGACTCGCCCAGGACTTGCTTTATTGCGAATAGGTGCCCTGCGTCTTTTGGTTCAGCGTAGTTTCCCTAAAAGTTGTTGTGCACGAGTTCTCGCAACTGCTCACATGCGTATATGGTCCGGGGGGTGGGGGTGGTGAAGAACCAAGTCAACGCCATGCCTCCGAGGGCAAGGGTGTTGCTCTTTGCCTTGGTGGTGTCATCTTCTCCGGCTGCCTCGATGGCGGTTTCATACATCCGAAGGAACTCCTAGGGATCCGTATTCCCCTCGTATGGCCTGATGTCCGGTATTTTGAAGCCCAGAGGCCAACGGGTCGCCTCGAGTCCTACGCTCAAAGGGGAGTTTGGGTCCGCCCAGGAGCAGTGGTCCCGGTGATGTCGTTGGAGGTGCCAAAGGGGCGATCTCCCCCCTTCGGCAGCTTGTTCTTGCGCGATTATCATGAGCCAGGGTGGGGCCGCGGCGACGCCACTGTTGGTTGCCGAAGGCTCAACATCTCTCGGTGGAGGTCTGCCGACTCCTTTTGGAGGGCTTCGTATGCTTCTCGGGTTACGCCCGTGGCCCCGGGCGGATGCGGGCCTACCTGATGGTTCTTGGGGAGAGATGCCTCGGTGGGTTGGGTGTCGCTCATGACGATGTCTCCGTGTGTGGAGTTGTTGGCTTCCTCCTCCGCGGCCTCAGTGGCGACCGCCGCTGCCATGGAGGTCTTGCTTCACTTGGCTCTCGAGGTACTTGGAGCCACAGCCGCTTCGGCCGCGGAGACCTTAGGTGTGATCTTCTTCCAAGGGGCCACACCAGTGCTTCAAAACTCTGCTTTGTGACCTTCTTGTCACTCCTCATGGACGGCGTCAACTGTCGTAGTGAAGAGACCAGACAGTCTAAAATGGGGTCCCAGTTACTGCGAGGGGAACCTGGGGATCCTTGGGAAAGGGGACCGATGCTAAAAGAAGTGAACGCGTATTAATTGCCTTGAAAAAAAGAAGTCATGTTGATTATATGGGGGAGGCAACTATTTATAGCCTTCCAACTAGGGCACACAATATTACAGTTCTACCCCTAAAAAGACCCTACGCTTGTAAGGGTTACAGGGGTTTTTCCTCCTTCCCCGCGTAGCCTCCGGTTCACGGCCTATCTGGTCGATATGCGATGTCCACCGACAACTCTTCCTCCTCGCATCGTGTGGGGTGCCCCTGGGCCGAGGGGCCCTGGACGCCCTTTGGTCCTTATTAGGTGGCCCCGGGCGGGGATCCCGGGGGCTTCCATCATCCTTCGGTGCCCCCTCCCTCGAAGGTGTCCTTGCTACCCTTTGGAGAGGACGTACCTTCTGCCTGTGGTCCTTGGGAGCCTCCCGGTGGCCTTCGAATGCCTTTCAGGGCTCTGCCGAAGGCGTATATGGTGCCTTGCCCCCATGGGCCTTTTGGTGGCTTTCATGTGCCCATCGTGTTCTTCCCGAAGGCATGTTTCGTACCCTTCGGGGGCTTCTAGCCGCGCCTTCATGGCTTTCCCAAAAGCATATTTGGAGCCCTCAGAGGACCCTTGGCCGTGCCTTCGGTCTTGTCCCCCGTAGGCCTTTTGGTGGCCTTCGGCCTTGGTCCTCGAGGGTCTTCCTGTAGCTTTCGTCTGGTCATTGGGGCCGGTGGACCGCCCCTACGACACACGTTGTAAAACAAGAAGCGGTGCGAGTATATTGGAAAAGACCAGTTAATATGCATACTAGCTGTTTGTTTGTGCAAGCCACCTGCTGCTGCAGTACGTAACGTATTACGTATATAGTCGACGAAGAAGATAATTCAAAAAAAATTGCAACGGAGCACAGGCAGGCAGGCAGCAACAGCGATTTCCCGATGGAACAATCCGACTCTAGTCAGCGAGCGTTCGTCGAGAACGGGAGTGTCTATACAACATGCGACTGATTTTTTTTTTTTGAAAATCAGTCACTTTTTGAGCCATTAGATGGAGATCTAATGCTCCAGATATCACCTCCACCCCTATATCCCTAAACCAATCTCACTTCCCACTCTCTCTCCCTCTCTCTCATCAATCACATAGCACTAAAATTGAAAGATGTATAGCAGTTCTCTTAATTAAAAGCATCTCCAGTTCACGACGTCTCCTCCGACCCCTTCTCTGCTTGTCCCTCTCCCTCCCTTCCCTTCCCTTCCCTTCCCTTCCTCCTCGAGTGCAGAGGCAGAGCAGTAGGTTTCGGCCGAGATGGCGCTCGTGAAGCGGACCTCGGCAGCGAGTAGCTCGACGCTTGCGCTAGCCCCGGAGTTCCCGTACATCGCGGCTGGTTCCCTGGCGCCCGGCGGCTACGAGAAGCGGCTCCGCATTTTCGACTACGGGCATGAGGGGAGCCCGCAGCTTCCCGCCGTCGCGTCGTCTTGCCGTCCGGTGGCCCAGTTTCGACGGTTGGCGTGGTCGAGGCCGACCGAAACACGTCCGCTCGGTCTCCTCGCCGGAGGCTTCCACGACGGCGTCGTGGCGGTTTGGGATCCGACGACAAGGCAAAACCTAAAACCCTAGCTAGCTAGTTCTAGTAGCAATAGTACTCCTCCTCCTATTTTTCTATTCGCAGATGAGCAAATACTAGATCATGCATGCCTCTTCTCTCTCTCTCTCTCTCTCTCTCATTCCCCGGCGAATACATCTGACGACTCATCTCTCCTTGTCTACACGTACTGCAGCGCCTACCTTGATCACGCTCATTCGCCGGCTACAATGCAGTTCAGTCAAGCGCAACAGATCGGGAATTATCTAGACGATGCTCCATCCCCCGACGGGCGCCTCCCCCTGCCCTGCAGGTACGTACACGCTTGAGCTTGGATGCTCCGATCCATCGATCCATTTCGTACGTATGACTTCGCCTGGGGCTGGGTCTGATCGATCGGTCAGTGCAAATGGGGAGGGACACTGTAAGCTGATGATGGAACAAGCTAGCTAGCTATTTACGGGTGTTTTGTTTTGATGCAGCCTGCATGGTCTTAATTATTTTGCTTGCTAGTTGAACAAGGATTGATCATTCTCAACTTTGTGAGAAATGATTTCGATCGTGACTTGTTTTCCCCTGTTTCGTGATTAATTAATTTTGTCAGATGGTTAGTGCCGGCCGGGTCGATGTGGTGTGGAACGTACTAATTTATCCTTCAACCAGTTAGTTAGTTAGTTCCCCTCTACTCGAGTTTCAGAGTTTGTGAGGTTCTAGCTAGGTTCAAGTTGTGGGCGATGATGCGTGCGTGTGTGTATATATATGAATGATGAATCTAATGGTGCGCTAGCTGGTGTACATCCCAGCCGGCCTCATGTTCTAGATATCCTGTCTGTCTGCTTTCTTAACAAACTTGGGCACTAATTAAGACTTAATTTTGTCTAAAAATTTCCTGCATATGCGCGCTCATCGATCGATTGTAAGGCAGGGGTGGCGTTGTGTATCTCGCACAGTCACACCTACCAGCTGTACTTATTTATACAAGGCATGAGAATTTCTAGCTAGTACATCTTCAAGTGGCTAGCTAACAGTTAGTATGTCCAACATCTTGAATAAGAAGAACTAATTAAGTAATACCGCTGGATATATAACTATATACTAATTAGCAAGTAATATATATATATATATATATATATATATATATATATATATATATATATATATATATATATATATATATATATATATTCTGTGTGCAGTTATTCAGGCGGGGATATCGATTTAGTCAGAGACATGAAAAGAGTATTCGGTGATGCCGTGACATGCACTAAGTTTTTTGCAAAAGAAAAGCTTGGTTTCAACAGGAGCACCCGTAATGCACTTCGTCGAGAATACGACTTTGTCAGTTCTGAAGTTTCCCAAGGGATCGAAGATGATGGATGGATAGTCTTAAACCGCAACGAGGGTGACGATGAGATTGATCTGGCATTCCTTATTTCCGATCACACTGGACCGGTAAGTAGACATTCTTTCAATGAACATGATGCATCTTTTTACCTGTGGAAGTTAAGCTTGCATTGTAGAATGCTAAATTAATTGTACCTATGCTATGGATACGAGCGGTTTCTTTTCACGTTTGACCTACAATGCCTGACCATCTGCCTGGAAATAGATGCTGTTCTCAGTTTGCTGTAGCTCTTGAACCTTAGTTTTAACACTTTCAGTTTCAATAAATGAAGCACGCCGGGATTAATTCTTCCTCCTTATTATTGGAAAAAGAAATGCAGTTTGATTTGGATCTTTCCACTTACAGGTACTTGGTTTGCAATTCAGCAAAATATATCCCCATGTGTTGGCTTCTGCTGCTATGGGTGAAAGGATCCGTGTGTATGACCTTAGCAACAGCCCACACTCACACGTATACATCTCTTGTACTGAGGTAGGTGTTCTAGATCGATTTCACTTGACGGCAAATTCGATTCACCATGTCTAGTTACTAACTTTAGCTCTTACCTGTTATTTAGTGCATGGATGGGGGAGAAGAATGTCAGCTGTCTAGCTTGGCATGGAACCCCAGATGGGCTGCCACGCTAGCATCCACCTCTCATTCTGGTGCTACAAGTAATAAGTCTTTCTTAATTAATCCTCTAAAGCGCATTTTTTCTTCTGTTTGGAGATCTTATATTCTCTAATCTATTGTCGACAGAAATATGGGACATTAAACGGAAGCAATCTGTTGCTCGGTAATGATTCCGCTTTGTGCGTCCCTTTCCTTTGTTCCCTATGGTATTTCATTAACTTACTCCTTTCTCTCTTGCAGAGTGTTCCATTCTCCTAATGTTAGATGTTCAGCAATCGAATGGAAACCAGACGACTGTAATATGTTCCTTGTCGCATTTGAGGTGACTCACGGGTCACCCCCCCTCGAAGTAATTGGATCAAGTCTGGTTATTGCCTTTATTCCTGTTATGCAACTTGCTTATTTGCACGACAACCTAACTTCTTTCTCTCTTTCCCTCCTCTCAGCTGTGGGATATGAGGCTCCTGAAGGATCCAGTAAAAAAAATTGGTGGTACAAATGGTAAGGCAATTCTTAGTTCTCTTCCGTATACTCTATGCGGTTCCCTTGTTCTCATTCTACCTGCAAGTTTTTCCATTATCAGGTGTTGTGTCCATTTCTTGGCACCCTTGTGACAGTAGGCGGCTGCTTACTTCGTCAGAAGATGGCAGAGTAACTTGTTGGGACACTGAAACTGAACAGGCAGTCTACTGTCACTACATATGTCTATGCATATTTTGCTGCCCTTATGCCTAGTTATGTTCACCAGGACTTAATCGTGCTTTTTAGTTTACCAGGCTTTGGATACTATTCCTTCGAGTGTAACTGCGGAACATGGTGTCCATTGGTGCATAAACGCTACAAATATGTTTGCTGCGTCAGCATCTGATGTGATCTCTGTGTACCAGGTAAGATATCTTTGTTGGAACCTCTGTCTCGCTCTTCATTGATTATTTGCAGCAGTACTTTTGCTACACTTAGACAACCAAGTTCATTTAGCATCTCACTGCTCACCTGCTCATTGCATTCGAGTGAGTAAATTTCTTGTGCGTCGTGTGTATAGTGAGGTTGCGAGAGAGAGACATCTAAACGTTCTGTAGCTGCTGAATCATAATGTAAAGCCTCATTTTGATCCATGTACTATCTGAATGCATGCATCTAAGATATATTTTGGTTTTAAGTATTGATGGCAATGCATTCCCAGACTCCGAATACACTTGACAAAAAAAAGGAGAGGGGAGGTGTATTGACATCATTAAACTTCTCCCCTAGCTAGTTCTGTGAATCTTTGACCGAAATGGCACATTTTCGTCTCGTATTTACACGAATAGCCGCCGCGGATTATTATTATTATTACTATTTTACAAAAATAACCCCTACCATACGGCCACCGTGCGGCAGGCCCTCCCCGCACACCACGTTGCTGCACGATGGACGTGCGGCAACGTCTGTGCCTGCTTGCAATTTTTTTAAAAAAATAACCTAGAGCAAGTCACTCAACGGGCGAAATGGCAGGTGGGGAGGGGTTGCCGCACGGTGGCCGTGCGGCAACGGGCCATTTTTGCCAAAAAAAATAATAAACCGAAGACGACCACTCCTGTAAATATGAGGCGAAAAGGTGCTAATGCGGCAAAAAATTCTAGTTTTGTAACAAAAAAAATACCCAAAGAGGGTCGTAAAGAAAATAACTCTATTTTCAGAAAACGTTGGTCTACAGTCTGGACCAACTATCTTTCAGTTCATTGTTATTTTGCTTTTCAACTTTTTTTTTTTGCTAATCTGTGTACTAGCTTCATATAAGAGAAATTTTACGGTACATTCTACCGGTAGTATATGATGATAGTATAAATTAAATCTAACCATTGATTTATCCTTGATTTATTAAGGGTATAATAGACTTTTCTTTGTATTTATAATTTTTCGTGAGGGTGTTATGAACTTTTTTAACTAAGAGTGAAAATATTACTCTTGTTCTATGTGATCATCACATTGACAATTACAATTCTCCCCCTTTTGAAATTCTACTACTCATACTATCAGGTGTAGTATAAATAAAATCCTAACTAATCTGAACAACTGGATCAAAAAGAATAAACTGTCCATATTAAATTTAATGTACCGTAAAAGAGCTCTTACATAAATATGTAGTACATTAATTCAAATTGTTAAGCTAGGATGGTGCTTGTGTCCTTTTGTTATTTTGTACTGTATAATGTCCTAGAAAGTTCTGACCCTTCTAATTTCTGCAGTGCCATTGAACCATTCTGACTCAGGCCAGAAGCATGCGTGTTCTGTGTATGTCACCTTTGTATGAAAGTGCCACGTTGATGTCGTAGAGATGGGAATTCAACACGTACAGTTCTGCGTCAAGTATGGAGGAACGATCTATCAGTTTTTTTTTTTTTTGTGTAGTTTGAATAGCATATTCTCCTCTCTGAAAATGTTTGTATTGATCGCAACTTGTTGAACTAAAATACGATGTTGCAAATAATGCACCGAAAATAGGAACATGAGACACGAATTTTACGTGAAAAATCCTTTTGAAAAAAGGAAAAAAAAACCATAAACACACGTAGGCAATATCAATATATGGGAAGATGTTTATAATGATGTTATTCTTCTATCCTTCAGATTACATGACTGAATTTATAGTAGTACCTGTGTAGGAATTGTTGCCTATCAGCCCAGCAAGCTTATGCCCAGTTCTGAACTCTGATCAAACTCACGCAAGAACAGAGAAGCACACAACACAGTCTGGGGCAATTTTCAGGTACTGTTCATTATACGAAAAAGCTTACAAAATAAAGCAGCAGTTAAGATACTTAAACAAACTCAACTAGAACTCAGGTATCGTGCTATCCCACGTTCCTAAGGACTCGGACTCCACATAACTGACGCACCTTGCCGCACACACCGTGAGCACCTGCGCCATGACTCCAACAGACTCGGACAAAGTTTAGAAAACTTCAGAAACTTCAGAAATACAGCTAGTCTAGATTATTGACTTACATACTTCCCCCTAATCTAGACGTGGCTCAATCTTCCTCACACCAAGCAGTTCTCGCATATCCATGAACTTAATTCTCGGCAGCGCCTTGGTGAGGATATCAGCGCGTTGCTCTGCCGTGCACACAAACTCCACCGTGATCTGTCCCTTCTCGACACACTCACGAATGAAATGAAAACGGGTGTCAATGTGTTTGCTTCGTCCATGAAAAACTGGGTTCTTCATCAAAGCAATAGCGGACTTGTTGTCAACAAAGAGTGTCACCGGCTTTGCTTCACTAGCAGTCACCTCACTGATCAAGTTCCTCAACCACAGTGCCTGACATGCTGCTGCCGTCGCTGCCATGAACTCCGCCTCACACGACGACAGTGCCACTGTCTTCTATTTTTGTGAAGCCCAAGTGATCAGATTTCCGCCGTAGTAGAATGCCATCCCGCCGGTGCTTTTCCTGTCGTTGACATCTCCAGCGAGGTCACTGTCCGTGAACCCCACTAAGTCTTCTTCTCCAAAGCGATTGCAGTAAATCACACCATGATTGACTGTTCCCTGCACATACCTCAGAATATGTTTAATTGCCTGATAGTGCATAACGGTTGGCTTCTCCATAAACCTGCTCACAACGCCGACAGCGTAGTCAATGTCCGGGCGCGTGTGAGTGAGGTATCTCAAACAGCCAATCAGACGCCTGTACTCCGTCGCATCCACTTCTTTGCCGTCTCCCTCCTTTGTCAGCTGCAACTTTGGTTCCATCGGAAACTTTATCGGGTTACAATCTGCCATGCCAAACTGTGACAGAATCTTCCTTGCATACCCAGATTGACTCAAAGAAATTGAGTTCTTCTTCTGGTTCACCTCAATCCCAAGGTAATAGGACAGCAACCCCAAGTCACTCATTTCAAATTCTTCCATCATCTGCAGCTTGAAGGTTTCAACTTGATCTGCACTTTTGCCAGTCACTATCAAGTCATCCACATAGACTCCAATAATCAAAGTTTCAGTTTCATTGCTTCTTGTGTACACAGCCTGTTCTTGTGAACACCTCACAAGGCCTAGCTCCTTCAGGCACCTGTCCAGTCGCATATTCCATGCTCTGGGGGCTTGCCGTAGCCCGTAAAGTGCCTTCCTCAGCTTGTACACCTTGTGTTGTTGGTCCTTCACTTGGTAGCCTTCAGGTTGAGCAACGTACACTTCCTCTTGGAGATCACCATTGAGAAACGCCGACTTCACATCCAGATGATGCACTTCCCAGCCGCGTTGTGCTGCTAGGGCAAGCAACATACGGATAGTGTCGAGTCTCGCCACCGGTGCAAAAACTTCTTCAAAATCTATACCTTGCCGCTGCACATATCCCTTGGCCACTAGCCTAGCTTTGTGCTTCTGAATTTTGCCATCACTGTCTTTCTTCAGTTTAAACACCCACTTGAGCCCTATTGGTTTCTGTCCAGGCGGTAGCTCGACAAGGCTCCAAGTGTTGTTCTTCTCAATAGCTTCAATCTCTTTGTTCATGGCCTCCTGCCATTCTTCTTTGCCGGCTGCTTCCTGGTAGCACCCTGGCTCCTCTGCTGCCATGTACAGCTCTTCTGGATCAAGAGTGATCTCCTCAGTATTTGCATAAATATTGCCAAGCGACCGGTACCTACTTGGTTGCTCTTCCGTGGAAGAAGTGCTCCCACTCGCCTGCGCCTCAGGTGAGCTCACCGGAGTTGGCATCTCCAGCGGTGTCGCTGGAGGACCTGTCACCATTGTTGCAGCCTGTGGCACCGGCGTTGTCGCGGTTGCCGTGCCTACCGGTACTGACGGCATGGATCCGGCCGCTGCTGCCGCACTCCACGGCACGTCGGCTTGGTCTTCTTCCTCCAGTACGGTGAACACCGTTGGCTCCTCTGTGTCAGTTTCACCTGTACTGCTCCAGGGCCACAGCTTGTCTTCTTCAAAGATTACATCACGGCTAACATGAAGCTTACCTTGTATAGGATCATAGAGCCGATGTGCTTTGCTCCCATCCTCCACTCCGAGATACACCATGGGAGAGTTCCGGTCATCTAGTTTCTTCACGTGCGGCCCGGCGATTTTCACATGCGCTGTGCACCCGAACACTCTGAGGTGTCCAATGTGGGGCTTTCTTCCCGTCCAGGCTTCAAATGGAGTCATGTTATGCAGCGCCTTGGTCGGCAACCGATTGAGCAAATAAACCCCATGCCTAACAGCTTCCCCCCAAAACCTGCTCGGCATCTTCATGCTCTTGAGAAGTGCTCTTGCAGTGCTCATCACGGTTCGATTACGCCTCTCGGCCACTCCATTCTGCTGCGGCGAGTACGGTGCGGTGAGATGCCTCTCAATGCCGAAGCCTTCACAATACTCCCTGAACTCCTTTGACAGAAACTCTCCGCCGCGATCAGTTCTGAGTGTTTTCACCCGGTGTTCAGTGGCGTTTTCCACCGCCGCCCTGAACTTCTTGAACGCAATCAATGCTGCACTCTTGGTCTGTAAAATGTATACCCACATCCATCTGCTAAAATCATCTACTATGAGCATGAAGTATTTGTTACCAGCTAGGGTGTTGGGGGTAATTGGTCCACACAAGTCAGCGTGGAGTAGCTCCAGTGGCTTCCCTGCTCTGAAAGAAGCTTCAGTGGGGAACGGCGCCCTTGTTTGCTTAGCGATCAGACAACCTTCGCATACCTTGTTTGGATGATTGATCGTCGGCATCCCCACTGCCATTGCCTTGTCGGCCAACAACTTCAATGCATAGAAATTTGCATGGCCGAGCCTAGCATGCCAAAGCCAGCTTGCATCCTGGAGACTAGTGAGTAAGCACACTGCTTCACTTGCATGGAGAACCACCTTGTACAGCCTATTTTGTGATCTCTTCACATTCAACAGCAGTACTCCATGCCTGTCGAACACCTTGAGGTACTGACCGGCCATGACCACCTCGCTACCTTCCTCTGTCATCTGTCCAAGACTGATAATATTACTACGAAGACTGGGAATGTAATATACCTCAGGAAGCAAGCGATGATCTCCATTCTTGCATTCGAAGAGCACCGACCCCTTGCCTCTGATCTGCACAAGGGATCCATCCCCAAACTTCACATGCCCGGTGAAAGCTTCATCAAGATCTGTGAACTTCCCACGGTGGCCAGTCATATGGTTGCTCGCGCCGTTGTCAAGGTACCAGACATCAGTGTCAGTCTGTACCTCTCCAACAACATGCAGCTCCGGCACCACTTTCTCCTCATTTAGCATGATGTGGTTTGGCGTCTTCTCAGCAAGCATCAAGGCCGACTCCTCATCATGCGCACGCGTGAGGTTCACCTCCTCATCACGGCGCTTATTTCGGCACTCCGATGCATAATGCCCGAAAATGTTGCAGTTGAAGCATTGGATGTGACTTTTGTCACGCCCGCCGGTGTTGGAACCGCGACTCGCCTCACCCTCCTGGCGTGGCATGCCGCCGCGGTTGTTCTTCCTACGACCACGGCCGCGGCCCCGTGGCTTGTCGCGCCCACGATTCTCGCCGTTACTGCCGCCGCTTGCTCCTCCCTTCAGTGAAGAGGACGACTCCCCGCCGCCTTTCTTCATGCGATCTGTCCACTCGGTGTGAGTAAGCAGCAGCTGATCGCCATTGCCGGAGTTTCCACGCCGCCGAGTGCGCTCCTCAAATGCCTTGAGGCGCCCGATTGCCTCCTCAAACGGCATCGAGTCAAGGTCGTGAGTCTGCTCGATTGAGGCGACCAGCTGGAGGAACTTGTCGGGCACGAGTCTAGAAGCTTCTTGACGAGGGCTTCATCATCAAGGGTGGCACCGAGGCATCTGTACTGGGATGCCATCCCGCTCAACTTGCCTGCAAAACAATCAACATACTCCCCATCCGACATGCGCAAGGCGTCGAATTCACTCTTCAACGTCTGCAGACGTGCCTTCTTCACCCGGTCAGCTCCGAGATATCTTGTCTTCAAACTGTCCCAGACCTCCTTCGCTTTTTTCTTCATTGAGATTTGCAAAAGGATGTCTTCTGGGACAGCTTGGAAGATGTAGGCACGTGCCATCTTGTCCTTCTTTGGCTCCACGGTCACTCCGGCCGCTGGTTCGATGGCCTCCCAGATCCCCTGGGCATCCATGATCGCTTCCATCTTGATCACCCATGTCGTGTAGTTGGACGACGATAGCATCGGGCAGCCGAACGGCACACCGCCGCTCTCCTTCGCCGTCTGCTGAGTGGTGAGCGACATGGTGTCGAACCTCAGATACTTGGGCATATACCAAGCTCTGATACCATATTGAGTTGCATGTACCAACCAATTCACCCAAAAGCTTAAGCTGATGAGGAAAGGTGGACAATTCACTTATACTTCAACACTCCCCCTCACGTGTAGGCTCCCTCAGGCCTAAGACGTGGAATAGAAGTGGACTGCAATTATTATTTTTAATTGCACCAACCGGGTCTTGAACTCGAGACCTCTTGGCTCTGATACCATATGTTGGCTATCAGCCCAGCAAGCTTATGCCCAGTTCTGAACTCTGATCAAACTCACGCAAGAACAGAGAAGCACACAACACAGTCTGGGGCAATTTTCAGGTACTATTCATTATACGAAAAAGCTTACAAAATAAAGCAGCAGTTAAGATACTTAAACAAACTCAACTAGAACTCAGGTATCGTGCTATCCCACGTTCCTAAGGACTCGGACTCCACATAACTGACGCACCTTGCCGCACACACCGTGAGCACCTGCGCCATGACTCTAACAGACTCGGACAAAGTTTAGAAAACTTCAGAAATACAGCTAGTCTAGATTATTGACTTACAGGAATAAACCTATGAGTTAGTATAGAAAACTCAAATTCGTATCACACTCAAACTCAATACACAGATTAATTAACTATTTTTGAGAGTAGAGATTGGAGAGCAGTATTAAGTCGTAACTCGTGTCGTGATGAAATTAGTCACCATATATTATTTGCGGCCGAAACGTACGTATTGAATTCGGACTTGGACCAGAGATACTATGTCGATACATCTTCCAAGATCAATGTATCTACTATTAGTATAGGTATACTATATATAACAAGGGAAGGGAACTACATGGTAAAATCGATATGTACAGATAATTGAGCTAAGCATATAGGTTCGATCGCTAGGCATAAATCGATCGACACGAGAGAGAGAGAGAGAGAGAGATCGCGCGAGAAGAAGATCGCATGCATGCAGATGCAGGCATGGTGATGTCGCCGGCGGCCCAAACGCCATCAGCGACTGATCTGAACACGGATGTGGTAACCGAGATCCTGCTTCGCCTCCCCTCCGTCGCCGTGATCCGGTTCCGTGCCGTCTGCAAGAGCTGGCGTCGCATCACCACCAGCCCTTCCTTCATCGCCGCCCATGAGAGGCACCGCCCCCTCGAACTCGTGCTCTTCTCCGGCGGCCCCACGTACTCTGTGGACGCCATCCCTCTGGTCTCCGCCGACGAGGGGCGGCGCCGGAGTCTCCACCTCCAGTATCCAGAGCTCAAGGTAGGAGGATCTGCCACGGCCAACAGCATCATGCTTGCTTCTTGCGACGGGCTCTTGTTGTTCGAGCAGCGCCGCGGGCTCTACTTGATCTGCAACCCGCTGACCCGGCAGTGGACCAACCTGCCGTTGATGGCTCCTTCGCCGTGCAGCACGGCCAGCGCCTCCGGGTTCTACCTCCACCGGCCGACCGGCGAATACCGGCTTCTTTGCCTCGGCAAGGAGGACGGCGGTTCCGCCGCGCACTATGTCCTCTCGACTGGCGAATCGTCTACCGACGAGCCCCGCCGGCTAGCACCCTCGACCGCCGTAGGAGGCTATAAACACTTCTACGAGGATCCAGTCGCCCATCGCGGGAAGCTCCATTGGTTGCTGCACCCTGAAGCCCATCGGAGCACCGGCAACATGTTAGCATTTGACACGCTGTATGAGACGTTCCGACAGATGCCGCGGCCGCCGGCCCACCGGCGGAAGCCGTTTGAGACGGTGTCCCTTTTGGAATTAACAGGAGAGGGAAGCTCGCTGCCGTGGACGTCGACCTACATGATGATGCCCTGGACCTCTGGGTCCTCGAGGACTACGAGGCGGAGAGCTGGAGGTGGACACGGCGCCTTCGGGTGGAGCTACCACGGGGATTCGACCCAGACTGGGCCCTCCCTTCCGGGGCAGAGGGTGTCCTCCTTGTTGGCGGTGTCGACCCGACCATGCTGGGGCTCTACGACCTCAGGGAGCAGAGGCTGCTTAAGCTGGTCGACTTCAGGGGTCCTCCTCCTCGTCGTCCCGCCCTTGTGACGCGCTTCATCTTCAGGGACAGCTTACGCCTGCACGCCTTTCTCGACAAACCGCGCTGCCCCGAGCTAATGGCGCTGCAATTCATCTCTGCTTCTCTTCTCCCATCCGCCATCCCATCCCATGTAACCTAGCTTGGAGGTTAGGAGATGGGTTGGTCATATATATGTATCTCACTCGATCGCGCCTTGCGTTTGCATTGTACTCCATATATATAAGCGATTGCTGCTGTACGTAGCATACCTGGCGCAGGGAGTCTGTTTTGTTTCCTCTCAACTTTGGGTACGTACGGTACTGTGTGTGCAGCTCAATTCTTCTTGTCCATCGTGAAGAAGCGGTCATAGCCTCCTCTGCTCTACGTGCATGCTCTTTCTGAAAAGCCTTTGCATGTGATGTGCACTAGGTAGAAACACGCGCTACGCCGCGTACCGTACCATCGTAAGGCATAGAGAACTAATGCACAGGCAGGGATGATACTTTTAAAAGCACCTATATATAAAAACTTTTAAAAGCGCCTATATATAAAATCAATTTGCTATTTACCATTTATACGTTATGCGCATAACATCAGATGTGGCCTACAGATTTTGTTTGCACAACAAAAAAAAGATAAGATATGCATAGATTCAGTACATGTCAAAGGATGTTAGCCTATTATAGACCATCTACGTAGAGCGCAAAAGGGCTCTGCTCTAGCATAGGACTGAAGAGCACAACTCACTGGCACTGAAGTAGCTTTCTTTGAGGAATATTTCCAGCCCAAGCTTCATTATCTATATGATCTGCATGTGCTGACCGCTCATCTCAACTTGTCGAAGCGTATATTTCCATCGTTTATGTAGAACAACCTATTGGGGAAAAAATGATAGAATAACAAGTTCCACATAGAGCACAACTCACTGGTGGTCACCGCCACCTTCTTGTGGCTCCATTGCAAAGACGGAGAGCATGGTATAAGTATCTCTGAAGCGTAGAAGGAACCCAAAGGCCACGTCATTCGATTCTTTCAAAGGCCATCCATATCTAATACATAAAAGCATAATCTTTTAAGCTAGGTACATCCTCCGAGAATGTTTGCAGCCAAGCACACAAACACATCAATAATACTTAGCATGAGCAACTGACCCTATGAGACTCACAGTTCAGTATGTCAATAGCTAGTCTGCTGCAGCTATCTCCGTAGAGGTTCGGGTTAACCTGATGAATGGAACAACACACATAAATCATCAGATACAAAGTTACATGTATTTTTAAAAATCCAAGCCTGCAGCTTGAAGTACATGAACCAAGAGCACTACTAAATTACGCCACACATGGCCAAAATTTTAGGCTAACATAACCAACGATAGTCCTGGTTCAAAGAAGCAGCATAAATTTTAAGAGTTAACAAAACCAAAAGCTGAGAGCAATCGACAGAATAGGTACCCAAGGGAATCTCTATACTGCGCAGATGTCATCCAGGCATTTCAACAAACACATTGCAACCATGAAGGATGAATGTGAGAAGGGGAAATGGAAAGATGAAGAAAACACCCGGAAAGGGATGAAGGCGTAGGCTACAACAGGGTGGGAACAGGAGGGACAACGCCCTCACCGGCAATGGAAATAACGGCCGAGGAAGGTGATTGCGGTGACAGATAACCACTCTAGATCCTGCCGCCAGCGATCTCTCCCACCAAAATAGAGTGCCGCCATGGCAGGCACGCGCAAGATCGACGGCAGACAGAGCTAAGCAAAGCACGCTATCATGTCTATTTTAGTATAGCAAGAGCATAAAGTAAACAAATGCAAAGATTGGATCACCCAAAATATAGGGCATTGACAAAAAAGAAAGGGGCATAACCAGTCACAAATCATATTTGCTCAGGATTAACTCTTGCATTGCATGATAACTGGTCCAATGCACATACCAGAGAAAAATATATCAATATGCATGAATATTGACTAATAGTTATAGGAGCCAAGTAATCATGCATATAAGCCAATCTGTCGAATCATACAATTACTGAACAACAAGCTTTGGAGCAGGGGCGGATCTGGGCCTCGGGCAGGGTGGGCTCTAGTCCGAGGCCCAGAGAAAACAACAGTAGAAATTTTTTTAGATATAAGCTGAACAACAGTTATACAGTATTTAGCCCGAGGCCTAGAAGCCGGCCCAGCCCAGCCCACGCCACGCCCCAGCCGAGCGCCCAGTCGCCCACCCCACCAGCTGAGCCGCTGAGGCAAATGAGTGAGACCTAATCCAAATTCCCCTCCCGTTTCCCCTCCCGGCTCCCGTCGCTCCCGACTCGGCGACTCCCGTGGCGGCGCCGGCGTGGTGATCCTCCGGCCCGTGGTGATCCTCGGGCTCCGCCATCGCTCGCTCGCCTCCATCGGCGGTCGTCGCCTCGTCGGCTTGGTCGGCGCACTCGGACCTCGCGACCTCGCCCGGCCGTCGCCGCCGTCCGCCGCCCCTCCATCCTCAACAGAGACGGCCGTGGCGTGCCATCCTCGGCGCCTCGGCGCGCGGCGCGCGAGCTCCTCGAGGCCTCGGCGGTCCGACGACGCGGCGCCTCCACCCCTCGGCTCAGGACCGGGCTCCTCGCCTCCCTCGGCAGCAGGCGGCAGGGCAGGCGGCAGGCGACTCCACGCTCCAGGCCAGCTCCAGGGCTCCCTCGGGCCTCGGCGGCGGAGCGGCAGCCAGCGGCGGCCGGCGATTCCTCTTCCTCGAGCGAGCACCACCGCACCAGACTCGCTCCAACCTTTTAGCCTTTGACTGCTGAGTGCTTACGCGATGATGGATCGGTCGTGGTAGTGTGGTCGATCTTTGAAGTGTTGACGGCCGAGGCTTTGAGCTCTGAGGTTTGAGCAGCTAGCTTGACTGCTTGAGGAATTGAGGAGATCAGGAGAGGTAACGAGAGATATGAGATTCTGATGTGTTAATGTGTTATGTCTAATTGTCTAAATAAATGTGATTTGTCATTTTGTCTATACGGCTATACCAGGATGTTCAAATGTTGGCTATACGGGATGTTCAAATGTTGGATGTGGTCAGTGGTCATGTACTATGGTTGATTCTTGATTGGCTGTAGTCTTGTAGAGTTGGATAATGGATATGGTCAAGTACTCAAGTGATTTAGGTCATATTAATATGGACTATGGTTGATTGGTTGTAGACTTGCAGTCTTGTAGAGTGTAGACTTGCAGGCAGTTGTAGTTCTTCTATTTAGGATTTGTAGTTCTTCTGTTCAGGTCATATCATATAGACTTTGGTTGATAATTTGATTGGTTGTAGTATTGTAGAGTGTAGACTTGTAGAGTTATAGTCTTGCAAAATTAACTTGTTGTTTGCATATTGTTAATAAGTGTATTGCTCATTTAGGAATTAGAGATAACAAAATGAAGTGTTGTTCTTCTATCTTGGATTTCTTTAATTACACCACCATGATTGTCAACACGGTTAATGCTTCTTGTAACAGAAGAGATCAATTGGCCCAAGATCACCATGATAAAATTGTGAACAAATTAGAGACATGTGAAATTTTCCCAGGAAGAGGGGAAAATCAACAAACTAACCTTGCAAGGCCGGGTGATACTCGTTGGGGCTCACATCATAAAACTTTATGTCGTCTTCTTCTCATGTGGGATTCGGTCCTAGAGGTATTAGAGAACTTGAGTGATGATGCTACTAATGCAACACAGAAAACCACAACTTCCGGATTGTTGGAAAAAATGGAAAGTTTTGAATTTGTATTCATCATACATCTTATGATCGAGTGCAGGCAAGACTAATGATCTTTCACAATGTTTGCAAAAGAAAGATCAAAACATTATTCGTCTTTGTAGGGTTGATTGGGACCACGTTGAAGACGATTGAGTTAATAAGGAATTGTGGTTGGGATGAGCTTTTGAAGAGTCAAACGCCTTTTGTCTGCCGCATAATATCTTGGTGCCAAACATGTGCGATAAAATACCGATTAGAGGTCGTTCAAGGGGTCGTGGCGGCGGATGGTAACTTATTATGATCATTTCCATCATGAAATATTTATCGTGGTGCATGACCAAATTATTGTTGAGTTGAATAATCGTTTTCTTTGAAAGATCTACTCAGTTATTAAGGTGCATTGCTTGTCTTGATCCAAAGAATTCTTTTGCCAACTTTGATGAAGACAAATTAATTGAACTTGCTAGGATGTATGCTGCTGACTTCTCCCAATATGACTGTGTAGTCCTTAGAGACCAACTAGGCACATTTATTGCGATGTGAGAGATGATCTAGATTTTACAAAGCATCGATCTTGGAAATCTTGTCGTTAAGATGGTTCGCACAAGCGGACACACAGCTTTTTCCATTGGTATATCATCTCATTGAATTGGCTTTGATTTTGCCGTGTATGACAAGAATGTAGAAAGAGCATTCTCACTATGAGCATTATTAAAACGATTTGCGGAATAAGATGAATGATGAATGGATGAATCATAGCATGGTATGCTACATTGAGCGAGACATATTTGCAAGTATTAAAGATGATAAGATTTTGGAGCGTTTTCAAGGAATGAGGTCACGTAAGAAACAACTATCTCGCGTTAGTGGTAAGTTCGGTTCTTATGAATCTAAATTTCATGTTCTTTGTATTTAATCATATCTCTTTTGATTTATTTAATTTATGTTGTCTTTGTAGGTTCGATACTTGTCCAACTATTGTGAAGAAATGGTGGGCTAAGTTAGAGATAAAATCTTCGTTATTTAGGTACTCAATTTGTATCTCTAAGATGCTATATTATTTATATTTTGTCATGATTTTCTTATTATATTTTATGTTGAAGCATTTTTTATAAAGTTTTATGTCAATGAAGTATTTGTGGTTTATTTTTTGTTATGTCTTGCTGTGGGTAGAAATTAGCGTTAGTTTTAAGACGTTAACCTAGTAGAATTTAGCCCGAGGCGTGAGCTAATCCTAGATCCGCCACTGCTTTGGAGGATATCTGTGACTGGAACATGCACGTTCTCAAAAAGTAAGCTCTGCATGTCCATGAGGTGCATCATCGAAACCAAATACTAATAATGGTCTCTCATCGCACTCCACTCCAGGAGTGTTGACATCTGTTAGAAATAATGCACAGAACAATCGAGACGAGAGATACAAATTTTTACGTGGGAAATCATATCAACAGTCTCTTCTTTCTCAATAGCAGTGATGAGATTTTTCCATCCAACGTTATGATTTAAATAATATCATTTTAATTATAAATTGCAAAATTAAATAGCCAAATCTTTTTTTAAATGAAAATGGCATTCTCTTATCGACGAGGATGTCATTTTGACCTGTCACGGTTTACCCTCCGTCGCCATTTCATCCGCGATAGGAGAGTGAATAGTGCCAAATCGCCGAACGAAATGACGATAGGGGGGCCGGTTCCTATTGTCGGATGAATTGGCCACAGGGGCTACCCTATAAACCCCCGAACCCCCCAAAGCTCATTCCATTATAAGAAAAAGAGAGGAGGGAAGGAAAGGAGAGGAGAGGGGGAAGTGAGTAGCGAAGCCCTACCAGTTTGTAGCAGAGGAGAGAGGGAGGAAAGGAAGCACATCCGGTCACCTACTTCGCAGGTGAATATTTTTGCAACTTTTAATTAAATTCGAAACCCTGGTAGGTTAGCAAATAAAACTAGCGATGTAGAACTGATTTCATTAGATCATTTTAGCTATAGTGTAGTCTGTTGTAGTTTAGATTATCATTATAGTTTAGATAATTTTGCATGGTAAATATTTTGTAAATGTCGGAATACCCTCATGTGAAATCCAGAGCATTGTCTATGACCACGGACGCGCTATTCGAATAGATTGATTAACACTCTGCAGAGATTGTACACTTTACCCATAAGATATGATCAGTGTAGCTAGCACTAATCATAACAAAATATTTCAGAAACTTCATCTCAACATTGACACTCGACGTGCTTAAACGCCGGTCGCCCAACACGATAAGCTAATCCGACACACACCGTTGGGCGGGGATGCGCGAACCGTCCCGCGATGTGACTACTTAGTAGTACACACCTCCACCCATTCGACACGCCTAACCTACTACGAGTAGTCAATGCCAAGAATCCATAACTTACTAAGTTAGGCCCGTCCCATGAGGCATGTGGTCGCGTCTGATGAGCTCGGTTCAATGGCACATAAAGTTAAGTCCTTAATTGACCAAGGCAAGACTTCCAATTTCTAACTATGCCACACAGATTATTATTCCCATCTAACACAGATCCACCATCCAACACAGATCCAACACAGCACCACTTGTCCCAGTCTAAATCTTTTCCCACCCTGTTGGTTAAGTGCAACATATGCCATCAACGAGTAATAGCACACAGTACACACAAAGTTTTATCATATAGTTCCATAATCACTTAGTCAAGTTTATAATTGCAACTCACATGAGTGATAACTCGTAGCATGGCTAAGCAATCTAATCGTTTCTAACCAACCCACGTTGGTAATACCATAGTTCCAACTAAATATGAACCAATCTAGGGTGACAAAAGATTATGACATATCAATTAGCCAAGGTGGATGTAACAAATTGGACAATAGCTATACCCAGAAGTATTCAAATACATACTTAAAGTAAATGCAATAATTTGAATCAAAGTACTTTGAAAACTAGGTTCAATATGATCAAAGGTATAACTTACCTTGAAAAAGGTCTAGGTACTGGTCTTGATCTTGAGGTGCTCCTTCTTCTTCAAAGCTCCCTGAAGTATCGACGTCTACTCGCAAACGAAGCAAATAAACAAAACAAATAAATAACAGAGGCAAAAAAAACTCCAAAAATTAAATAAAAATCTCACATAAATAGATCTCGAATTTAGATGAATTTAAAAATTTGAATGGGCTCAATCGGAGTTCGGATGCAAAAGATATGGGCTTTGGAAGTTTGAATCTAAAAGAAAACCCTAAAACAGAATTATCATAATTAACCCGAATTATCTTTCAATTAAAAATCCGGATTAATGACGTCGATTGACGTCAACGAAGAAACTCCGGGAATAAAAGAAAATAAAAAGAAAACACTAACGCATGGGACCCACACGTCAGCCACACGGCTCACGGTAGACTAGGTCTACCGAGCCCTGGGATCTGGAGATCGACTCAGGTGGCACGCGCGCAACACGTGGGCGCTGATCTGGTGCCACGTGAGATGACACGCGCGCACGAAGCTGAAGGGGCTGCTGAGATGGCGACGCCATGTCAGATCGGTGACGGCGACGCTCGGATTCCAACGGCAACGGCGAACGGCGAGTCTTCAACGCCGGTGAGTGGTACCAGGAGATAGCTGAGGTTATTGCGCACACGCGGGTGCACTCACTGGTGGTCGAGGTGGATGGTGACGGCCGGCGGTGAGGTTCAAGCGAAGAAGGTGGCACGATTGTTGTCGGACGAGGGCTACGGTGATGCTCCGGCGACACAGAGGGGCTGGGGAGGTAGCGGATGCGACAGCGGACCCGGCGGTGTAGACCACGAGCACAGGGCTTCAACGGCGGTGGCAAAATTTGAAGAAATGAAGCTCGGCCGAAAACCCTAGAACTGATATTGCAGCAGCGCTGAGGCTTTAGGGGTGTCGTGGCTTGAGGATTTGTGGTGCGGGTGTCTATGCGATCCCGGGGGTGCCTTTTATAGGGGCTGGGAGGGGCTAGGGTGGTGCATGGCAGCGGAACCCTAAAAAGAGTCCGAAACCAACACAAGGAAATCTCCGATGAAAGATATTCGGGATTTGATTTTGATCCAGATAGATGCGAAACGGTTAGAGATAAGATTTGGAACGTTTTCTAGAAGGGGTTTACTTGGAAAGGGCGTGTTGTCGTACGAAGCTTGAAGCTCAGCAATGGCGGACACAGCGAACACGCGCGTGGAGAAGAAGGCGGCACGGAGGCGACGAAGCGGTGGGGTGGTCCTGAACGGCGTAGATCCCCTGGGGGTGGTTGTGGATAGCTGAGATCTATTGAGGGTGGTCGTGGGCGGCACAGATCTCATGGGGGTGGTCTTGGATGGCTTGGATCTCATGGGAGTGGTCTTGGATGGTTTGGATCTCATGGGGGTGGTCCTGGATAGTGGGGATCTCTTTAGAGAGGTCCTGGACGTCACAGATTTATTGAGGGAGGTCGTGAGCGGTAGAGATCTATTGAGAGAGGTCGTGCGGGAGGGTGGGGAGGTCCCGAGGCTTGGGCTAAGGGTTGGGTAGGATTGGGCCGGAGCCTGGGGATTCATAAATTTTAAGAGTTAACAAAACCAAAAGCTGAGAGCAATCGACAGAATAGGTACCCAAGGGAATCTCTATACTGCGCAGATGTCATCCAGGCATTTCAACAAACACATTGCAACCATGAAGGATGAATGTGAGAAGGGAAATGGAAAGATGAAGAAAACACCGGAAAGGGATGAAGGCGTAGGCTACAACAGGGTGGGAACAGGAGGGACAACGCCCTCACCGGCAATGGAAATAACGGCCGAGGAAGGTGATTGCGGTGACAGATAACCACTCTAGATCCTGCCGCCAGCGATCTCTCCCACCAAAATAGAGTGCCGCCATGGCAGGCACGCGCAAGATCGACGGCAGACAGAGCTAAGCAAAGCACGCTATCATGTCTATTTTAGTATAGCAAGAGCATAAAGTAAACAAATGCAAAGATTGGATCACCCAAAATATAGGGCATTGACAAAAAGAAAGGGGCATAACCAGTCACAAATCATATTTGCTCAGGATTAACTCTTGCATTGCATGATAACTGGTCCAATGCACATACCAGAGAAAATATATCAATATGCATGAATATTGACTAATAGTTATAGGAGCCAAGTAATCATGCATATAAGCCAATCTGTCGAATCATACAATTCTTGAACAACAAGCTTTGGAGCAGGGCGGATCTGGGCCTCGGGCGGGGTGGGCTCTAGTCCGAGGCCCAGAAAACAACAGAGAAATTTTTTAGATATAAGCTGAACAACGATTATCTGAGATTTAGCCCGAGGCCTAGAAGCCGCCCAGCCCACCCACGCCACGCCCACCGAGCGCCCGATCGCCACCCCACGGTGACCGAGCCCGAGGCAAATGAGTGAGACCTAATCCAAATTCCTCCCGTTTCTCCGGCCCCGTCGCTCCCGACTCGGCGACTCCGTGGCGGGGCGGCGTGGTGATCCTCCGGGCTCGTGGTGATCCTCCGGCCCGCCATCGCCGCTCGCCTCATCGGCGGTCGTCGCCTCGTCGGCTTGGTCGGCGCACTCGGACCTCGCGACCTCGCCCGCCCGTCGCCGCCGTCCGCCGCCCCTCCATCCTCAACAGGAGACAGCCCGTGGCCGGTGCCATCCTCGACGCCTCGACGGCGACGCAGCGGCACAGGCTCCCTCGAGGCCTCGACGGTCGACGACGCAGCGCCTCCACCCCTCGGCTCAGGACCGGGCTCCTCGCCTCCCTGGCGGCAGCGGCGCGAGGCGGCGGCGGCGACTCCACGCCGAGGCCAGCTCGTGGCTCCCTCGGGCCTCGGCGGCAGGCGGCAGCGGGCCAGGCGGCCAGCGGCAGTTCCTCTTCCTCCAGGGCAGGCACCACCGCACCAGACTCGCTCCAGCCTTTTAGCCTTTGACTGCTGAGTGCTTACGCCTGACAGTGACTGGCTGTGGTAGTGTGGCTGACTGCTGAAGTGTTGACGGCCGAGGCTTTGAGCTCTGAGGTTTGAGCAGCTAGCTTGACTGCTTGAGGAATTGAGGAGATCAGGAGAGGTAACGAGAGATATGAGATTCTGATGTGTTAATGTGTTATGTCTAATTGTCTAAATAAATGTGATTTGTCATTTTGTCTATACGGCTATACCAGGATGTTCAAATGTTGGCTATACCAGGATGTTCAAATGTTGGATGTGGTTAGTGGTCATGTACTATGGTTGATTCTTGATTGGCTGTAGTCTTGTAGAGTTGGATAATGGATATGGTCAAGTACTCAAGTGATTTAGGTCATATTAATATGGACTATGGTTGATTGGTTGTAGACTTGCAGTCTTGTAGAGTGTAGACTTGCAGGCAGTTGTAGTTCTTCTATTTAGGATTTGTAGTTCTTCTGTTCAGGTCATATCATATAGACTTTGGTTGATAATTTGATTGGTTGTAGTATTGTAGAGTGTAGACTTGTAGAGTTATAGTCTTGCAAAATTAACTTGTTGTTTGCATATTGTTAATAAGTGTATTGCTCATTTAGGAATTAGAGATAACAAAATGAAGTGTTGTTCTTCTATCTTGGATTTCTTTAATTACACCACCATGATTGTCAACACGGTTAATGCTTCTTGTAACAGAAGAGATCAATTGGCCCAAGATCACCATGATAAAATTGTGAACAAATTAGAGACAGGTGAAATTTTCCCAGGAAGAGGGAAAAATCAACAAACTAACCTTGCAAGGCCGGGTGATACTCGTTGGGGCTCACATCATAAAACTTTATGTCGTCTTCTTCTCATGTGGGATTCGGTCCTAGAGGTATTAGAGAACTTGAGTGATGATGCTACTAATGCAACACAGAAAACCACAGCTTCCGGATTGTTGGAAAAAATGGAAAGTTTTGAATTTGTATTCATCATACATCTTATGATCAGAATTCTGGGCAAGACTAATGATCTTTCACAATGTTTGCAAAAGAAAGATCAAAACATTATTCGTGCTGTAGGGTTGATTGGGACCACGTTGAAGACGATTGAGTTAATAAGAAATTGTGGTTGGGATGAGCTTTTCGAAGAGTCAAACGCCTTTTGTCTGCTGCATAATATCTTGGTGCCAAACATGTCTGATAAAATACCAGTTAGAGGTCGTTCAAGGGGTCGTGGCAGCCAGATGGTAACTTATTATGATCATTTCCATCATGAAATATTTATCGTGGTGCATGACCAAATTATTGTTGAGTTGAATAATCGTTTTGCTGAAAGATCTACTCAGTTATTAAGGTGCATTGCTTGTCTTGATCCAAAGAATTCTTTTGCCAACTTTGATGAAGACAAATTAATTGAACTTGCTAGGATGTATGCTGCTGACTTCTCCCAATATGACTGTGTAGTCCTTAGAGACCAACTAGGCACATTTATTGCTGATGTGAGAGATGATCTAGATTTTACAAACTGTACTGATCTTGGAAATCTTGCTGTTAAGATGGTTCAGACCGACAGACACACAGTTTTTCCATTGGTATATCATCTCATTGAATTGGCTTTGATTTTGCCAGTGGCAACAGCAACTGTAGAAAGAGCATTCTCAGCTATGAGCATTATTAAAACTGATTTGCGGAATAAGATGAATGATGAATGGATGAATCATAGCATGGTATGCTACATTGAGCGAGACATATTTGCAAGTATTAAAGATGATAAGATTTTGGAGCGTTTTCAAGGAATGAGGTCACGTAAGAAACAACTATCTCGCGTTAGTGGTAAGTTCGGTTCTTATGAATCTAAATTTCATGTTCTTTGTATTTAATCATATCTCTTTTTGATTTATTTAATTTATGTTGTCTTTGTAGGTTCTGATACTTGTCCAACTATTGACGAAGAAATGGTGGGCTAAGTTAGAGATAAAATCTTCGTTATTTAGGTACTCAATTTGTATCTCTAAGATGCTATATTATTTATATTTTGTCATGATTTTCTTATTATATTTTATGTTGAAGCATTTTTTATAAAGTTTTATGTCAATGAAGTATTTGTGGTTTATTTTTTGTTATGTCTTGCTGTGGGTAGAAATTAGCGTTAGTTTTAAGACGTTAACCTAGTAGAATTTAGCCCGAGGCGTGAGCTAATCCTAGATCCGCCACTGCTTTGGAGGATATCTGTGACTGGAACACGCACGTTCTCAAAAAGTAAGCTCTGCATGTCCATGAGGTGCATCATCGAAACCAAATACTAATAATGGTCTCCTCATCTGCACTCCACTCCAGGAGTGTTGACATCTGTTAGAAATAATGCACAGAACAATCGAGACGAGAGATACAAATTTTTACGTGGGAAATCATATCAACAGTCTCTTCTTTCTCAATAGCAGTGATGAGATTTTTCCATCCAACGTTATGATTTAAATAATATCATTTTAATTATAAATTGCAAAATTAAATAGCCAAATCTTTTTTTAATGAAAATGGCATTCTCTTATCGGCGACAGGATGTCATTTTGACCCTGTCACCGGTTTACCCTCCTGTCGCCATTTCATCCGGCGATAGGAGAGTGAATAGTGCCAAATCGCCGAACGAAATGACGATAGGGGGGCAGGTTCCTATTGTCGGATGAATTGGCCACAGGGGCTACCCTATAAACCCCCGAACCCCCCAAAGCTCATTCCATTATAAGAAAAAGAGAGGAGGGAGGGAAAGGAGAGGAGAGGGGGAAGTGAGTAGCGAAGCCCTACCAGTTTGTAGCAGAGGAGAGAGGGAGGAAAGGAAGCACATCCGGTCACCTACTTCGCAGGTGAATATTTTTGCAACTTTTAATTAAATTCGAAACCCTGGTAGGTTAGCAAATAAAACTAGCGATGTAGAACTGATTTCATTAGATCATTTTAGCTATAGTGTAGTCTGTTGTAGTTTAGATTATCATTATAGTTTAGATAATTTTTGCATGGTAAATATTTTGTAAATGTCGGGAATACCCCTCATGTGAAATCCCCGAGCATTGTCTATGACCACGGACGCGGCTATTCGAATAGATTGATTAACACTCTGCAGAGATTGTACACTTTACCCATAAGATATGATCAGTGTAGCTAGCACTAATCATAACAAAATATTTCAGAAACTTCATCTCAACATTGACACTCCCGACGTGCTTAAACGCCAGGTCGCCCAACACAGTAAGCTAATCCGACACACACTGTTGGACAGGGATGCGGCGAACCGTCCCGCGATGTGACTACTTAGTAGTACACACCTCCACCCATTCTGACACAGCCTAACCTACTACCTGAGTAGTCAATGCCAAGAATCCATAACTTACTAAGTTAGGCCCGTCCCATGAGGCATGTGGTCGTACAGTAAGGCTCAGTTCAATGGCACATAAAGTTAAGTCCTTAATTGACCAAGGCAAGACTTCCAATTTCTAACTATGCCACACAGATTATTATTCCCATCTAACACAGATCCACCATCCAACACAGATCCAACACAGCACCACTTGTCCCAGTCTAAATCTTTTCCCACCCTGTTGGTTAAGTGCAACATATGCCATCAACGAGTAATAGCACACAGTACACACAAAGTTTTATCATATAGTTCCATAATCACTTAGTCAAGTTTATAATTGCAACTCACATGAGTGATAACTCGTAGCATGGCTAAGCAATCTAATCGTTTCTAACCAACCCACGTTGGTAATACCATAGTTCCAACTAAATATGAACCAATCTAGGGTGACAAAAGATTATGACATATCAATTAGCCAAGGTGGATGTAACAAATTGGACAATAGCTATACCCAGAAGTATTCAAATACATACTTAAAGTAAATGCAATAATTTGAATCAAAGTACTTTGAAAACTAGGTTCAATATGATCAAAGGTATAACTTACCTTGAAAAGGTCTAGGTACTGGTCTTGATCTTGAGGTGCTCCTTCTTCTTCAAAGCTCCCTGAAGTATCGACGTCTACTCGCAAACGAAGCAAATAAACAAAACAAATAAATAACAGAGGCAAAAAAAACTCCAAAAATTAAATAAAAATCTCACATAAATAGATCTCGAATTTAGATGAATTTAAAAATTTGAATGGGCTCAATCGGAGTTCGGATGCAAAAGATATGGGCTTTGGAAGTTTGAATCTAAAAGAAAACCCTAAAACAGAATTATCATAATTAACCCGAATTATCTTTCAATTAAAAATCCGGATTAATGACGTCGATTGACGTCAACGAAGAAACTCCGGGAATAAAAGAAAATAAAAAGAAAACACTAACGCATGGGACCCACACGTCAGCCACACGGCTCACGGTAGACTAGGTCTATCGAGCCCTGGGATCTGGAGATCGACTCAGGTGGCACGCGCGCAACACGTGGGCGCTGATCTGGTGCCACGTGAGATGACACGCACGCACGAAGCTGAAGGGGCTGCTGAGATGGCGACGCCACGTCAGATCGGTGACGGCGACGCTCGGATTCCAACGGCAACGGCGAACGGCGAGTCTTCAACGCCGGTGAGTGGTACCAGGAGATAGCTGAGGTTATTGCGCACACGCGGGTGCACTCACTGGTGGTCGAGGTGGATGGTGACGGCCGGCGGTGAGGTTCAAGCAAAGAAGGTGGCACGATTGTTGTCGGACGAGGGCTACGGTGATGCTCCGGCGACACAGAGGGGCTGGGGAGGTAGCGGATGCGACAGCGGACCCGGCGGTGTAGACCACGAGCACAGGGCTTCAACGGCGGTGGCAAAATTTGAAGAAATGAAGCTCGGCCGAAAACCCTAGAACTGATATTGCGGCAGCGCTGAGGCTTTAGGGGTGCCGTGGCTTGAGGATTTGTGGTGCTGGTGTCTATGCGATCCCGGGGGTGCCTTTTATAGGGGCTGGGAGGGGCTAGGGTGGTGCATGGCAGCGGAACCCTAAAAAGAGTCCGAAACCAACACAAGGAAATCTCCGATGAAAGATATTCGGGATTTGATTTTGATCCAGATAGATGCGAAACGGTTAGAGATAAGATTTGGAACGTTTTCTAGAAGGGGTTTACTTGGAAAGGGCGTGTTGTCGTACGAAGCTTGAAGCTCAGCAATGGCGGACACAGCGAACACGCGCGTGGAGAAGAAGGCGGCACGGAGGCGACGAAGCGGTGGGGTGGTCCTGAACGGCGTAGATCCCCTGGGGGTGGTTGTGGATAGCTGAGATCTATTGAGGGTGGTCGTGGGCGGCACAGATCTCATGGGGGTGGTCTTGGATGGCTTGGATCTCATGGGAGTGGTCTTGGATGGCTTGGATCTCATGGGGGTGGTCCTGGATAGTGGGGATCTCTTTAGAGAGGTCCTGGACGTCACAGATTTATTGAGGGAGGTCGTGAGCGGTAGAGATCTATTGAGAGAGGTCGTGCGGGAGGACTGGGGGAGGTCCTGAGGCTTGGGCTAAGGGTTGGGTAGGATTGGGCCGGAGCCTAGGGGATTCGGCCCAATGAGTTAACTGAGATTTTAATTAGTTTTCTAATTTAGAAAATACTAAGAATTCAAATAAGCAATAGAAAATAGCAAATGAACTCAGAAAAATTCTAGAAAAATATATCTGAGCACATTGGATCCAAGTAAAATAGTTTTGACTATTGTTCAAGTTGACTTTAATCATATTAAATGATTTTGCTATTGAAAGTCCATATTTAAGCTTTTGAATTAAATTCAAATAAATCCAAATTTATTTGTTTAGGTACTTCGAGGTATACTTGCTGTGGCTGTTCGGGTGGGTCATGTTCCTAGGGTCCCACCGCGACAACGTGGACAAGAACATGATCCGCTTCGCACAGGAGCTGGTGGACATGGAGGTGGAGGCGATCCCGCCGTACGCCTAGGGCCTGGAGGTGCTGTGCGTGACATACCATGCCCTGTGCAGTGCATGTCACCGGGTTTGGGACAACTCCATCTTCTCTGGATGCCCGCTGCTTCTTACGGATGTCACCTTCACTCCGATCACTACGCACGTGTCCTACCCTGACTACGTTGCGATGTTCGATCAGTTGACATATGACCACGTCATCTAGACGTCGTACACTCCTAACAGGGTGTTAGCGTGCGCACCCCGAGGCTTGTTCATGTAGTACACACGAGACTGGCAATACTGGTATACGCGGAGGTCCTTGGTGCACAACGTCTTCGTGGAGGAGTACCATATGCACCGGGTGATGTACTAGTTCGGTCTACAACAGGAGTTCCTGGTGCCCTGGGGGTCGCGGTTGTCGCCGAACGTCCATGGGTAAGTTCACGTTTTATGCCTAACATAGTCTTTCCCTTACAGACCTACAAATTTATCATTTTGTCTTCCACAGGTACATTAGGAAGGGAGTAGCTAGTACAACTTCCTGGCTGAGAAGATAGCCCATTGGGTTGAGCACTGGCTCCACGCCTTGGAGGACATGCACCGGAACATACAAGGAGTGCATCGAGTGATACTCCACTCAGATGAGGGTTCGTTGCGTTAGAGTCGTGGACGACCCACCACGACACGAGGCCGCGACGACTGACATGTACCACACCTAAGCGGACTCCGCATTCCATCGCATGGTACGTATTGAACGGTCCATACTTCTTATTTCCTATGCATGTTTTTGGTTTCTAACTTGCTAATTGTGTGTGCAGAACGATCTCTAATGGGAGATGCACGAGTTGGTGACCTCTGTGCATACTCTGAAACTCGAGGAGCGCTTCAACATGATGGCACAGGAGATCAGAGAGGTCATGGATTGGTTCCTGGAGAAGACGAGGCGAGCCATCAAGCTTACGCCGTGCCATAGGCTGAGGGATGTGGTGGACGGGGGGTTGAGCCACGGTGCATCACGCCCCACAGCTCCTCACCCAGACGTGGTGGGCGGGTCCTCATGGCACCGTGCCGGGAGTACCCCCAACGCTAGCTCAATTCATAGGTACACCTCAAACACTTACGACTGGTTATTAATTTCAAACTCCATTAGTTACTAATAGCATTTTCTTTTGATAGGTCCTCAATACCATCCATACCAGGGGTAGGACTACATCCAGCCGTCCGCTGCGATGCAACAATCAGGTATGTCTATGTTGTTTACACGTATAACGTACTATTTTAGCATTTTCTTCTTGTTTACATGTATAACGTATTTTTTCACAAGTCGTAGACCCCTATGGGACGAGGAGCTGGTGTCGCAGGTGTAAGGTCGAGGAGGTCGATTAGAGGGGGTGAATAGTCTTTTCTAAAAATCCCTAAGGTTAAAATCGATTTCTAATGCGAAAGCGAAAATTAATTCGGTTTTGTACAATTAAAACCTAAAGATTCTAGTTTCCCTTAAATGCACCAACACCATAAGTCTAAGTCAAGGTTTGCAATTCTAGTTTGATATGCAATCAATTTAATTCTAAGAATGTAAATTGCACAAAGTAAACCACAAGAGAGCAAACCACAATGACATAAAGATGTTTTACTGTGGTGTTCGGAGACTTGCCGATCTCCCTAATCCACGTTGAGGTAAGCTCAAATGAATTGGACTGGCTCCACGAATCAATCCAACATTTCCGAGGTAAGCCCAAACGAATTGGACCGGCTCACAACTTGAACCAACGCCTCGATCTACTTAGGGTTGCTCTTCCTCCACTCCGATGATGGCAAGCACCAAACCACTCACAACACACCAGACCTTCTCACAAGCTTTTTGAGAAGATCACTGGACCACAACGCTTCCACGCCGTCTAGGTGTCGGCAAACACCAAGAGTAATAAGCCAAGTCTCTTGCTTGACTCTCACCAAGTGTAACACATGCACAATTGGATGCTCAATTTAATTCTAGTCAAATGCAACTAGAACATCTCTCTTTGCTCACAAGGTGCAATACATGCAACTAGAACCTCTCCCTTTGCTCATAAGGTTCAACACATGCAACTAGAACCTCTCCCTTTGCTCATAAGGTGCAACACGTGCACAATTGAGAAGAAAAGTTCATACTAGCTCAAGAGAGTGAAATGGGATACCAAAAGTTGCCTCCCAATTGACCATGGTAGGTATTTATAGCCCACACATCAAAACTAGCCGTTGGAGGAGAAAAGGTCTGAAAAATAGCGAAACCCGGTCTGACCGCCAACCAACGGCCGATCTGACCGGGCTACAGTGCAACGGCTATAAAACTAGCCGTTACAGATAATTTCCGATCAATCCTTCCTCATAGGGTCCGGGCTGACCGGATCCCTGGTCAGTCGGACCGGTCAGACTGGACTTCCGGAAGGAAGAAAACAAAAAAACATGTCCTTTGGAAAAGGTTGATCGGCCTTATAAAGGTGGTAAGATCGGACTTTCGGTCAGTCTGGGCCTGAATTTCAGCACATGCGACACTTGGAAAAATATCATAACTTTTGACTCTAATGTTGGAATTGGATGATCTTGGGATCTATGAAAAGCTTATTCAGAGGGCTATCTCAAACACATTTGATCAAATCAAGAAGCACAACTCCAAAGGGCCAACACATGGCCTAAGTCCAAGAAAAGAGCAACAAGCAATCTTAGACCATACCAAGGAATAATGCATGAACTTTAATAATTTGCAAAACATATTTGCAAACTTTTAGTATCATGCCACAAGGAATAGGTGTATGGACTTTAACCATTTATAAAACACATTTGCAAATTATAGTTTCATACTACAAAGAGTTAATGCATGAGTTTCAATTATTTGCAAAACATATTCGCAAACAATAGCACTATGCCATAAGGAGTAGGTGCATAGACTTCAGCCATTTGTAAAACATATTCGCAAACAATAGCATCATGCCTAGAAGAGCTAGGGCAAGCGGGATTGAGCTATCAACACATGATGAGACTCAAGCTACTAGACAAAGCCCCTCTTAATAGTATGACAACCTATACTAGCAATCCGGTCTTCCAACCAAACACTGAGACTGGTAAAAAACTAGAAACACATTCTTAACCTATGCTAGTCATACCTTTATTTGGAGCATCAATCTTAGAGTGATCACTTGATGACGAACATCTCGACTCCTTGTCCGGGTTCTTGATTTGATAATCATCAATACATGATGATTTTCTTTACTCTAAGTTCTTGACTTGAATACCATCAACACATGATGATCTTCTTCACTTCAGGATCTCTGTCTTGAATATCATCAACACATGATAATTTTCTTTACTTCGGGATCTTGTTTTGATCCTCATCAACACATGATGACACCTAAAGTCATTATCATTATAGGACTCAACATGCTTCACTAACTCATGAAAATGTTAGATTGTCATTAATTACCAAAATACTCCATTAACTTATAATGGCGGGTCTAGATTCTTCAGCAGGAGGGAGCACACTCCGGGGACTACGAGTTTGACCAGGAGTGGGCGCCACGGTGAGAGGGCGGTGGGCTTTCACACGGCGAGAGCAGCCAGATCTCTGTTGGGGCTTCATAGCTGCACGGTGTGCTCGGAGCAAGCTAGCCAACGCAGCACCCTCTCGGGATACCCCCTCAGGCTACTCGCATCGGTATGGTACCTCGGTCGCCAGAGCATTTGACGTACTCGCACTAGTGCCTGCAGCCGCATCGGACGAGGCTAGGAGCCACACGTGGGGTATGCCTAAAGAGGACCCGTGAGTATATGTATCAGTCATGTTATGTAAATATTAATTTATGTACGACTTACATTACGCTAGTATCTTGTTTCGATGCTATTTGTTCTTGTTGTGTGTATAGTTAACTGTGAGAGAGAGTCAGCATTGCGACACCATACACCACCCTAGTTCTAGCCTTTTCATACCCGAAATGACCACACCCTGTTCGCAAAGTACGTCACGCCGCCGAAGGGGGCTATTTTTCATATTGTGTCGCTGAACAGGGCTATTTTCGATATTGCGCAGCCGAAGGAGGCTATTTTTTTATATCACGTCGCTGAACTGGGTTATTTTCGATATTGCGCAGCCGAAGGGGGCTATTTTTTATATCGCGTCGCTGAACGGGGCTATTTTCAATATTGCACAACCGGACGGGGTTATTTTGGTCACATCGAAACTCCTAAATTGTTCTCTACTTTACATTTCCTAAACTTTTCGAATATTATCGGTTCCACGGACACTTGAAGATATACCAACATTATAAATTTAATTTAATTCTAAAAATAGTCTCCTGTCGCCAACTGAATTGAATTCACCATTTCATCTGGTGACAGGCTCCTGTCGTCATTCGAAATGGCAACAGGATGTCATTTTACTATTTAATTTTTTAATTTTTAATTAAAATAATATTATTTTAAAAAATTCCTAAGATATACCACCTTTTGCTCTATCACTAGGCCACATGATCAAACAACTACCTATATGGAGTAATAGCACTCCTACCTTAAACCCTAAACCCGAAAGTGGCTGTTGCTGCTGCTGCTCTCTTCTACTTTTCTGTCGTCCCGTCCTAGGGAGTACAACTCTTGTGTTACTTCTGGAAGGCTACTTTGCCAGTTGCAACTGCATCAATGTAAATATGGAAGACTACTTTGTCCTTGGACGACTCCCAACTTTCTTTAACAAATTGGAGAAATTTTAACCTCTACAAGCTATATTCTCAATAGTTTCGGAACGGATCGATACGAGCAAAAAATAAGACCACCAAACCTCTACAAAGAGAACAGGCTAAACCCAAACAGCACATCGTTGGATGGTCAAAATCCCTGTATAACTACATGGTTGATAAAGGCAGAACAATGTCGATTTTCAAAATATTTTGTCATGCAACGGCATGAACTGGAACCTATGGAAGCACTTGATGAAATATCTAGAAATTGGGCAGTGTGCCAAAATAACAAGTCATGCTTTCTTTGTTTTTTTTTTCATTCAGTTTGCAAACAAAATAATTCGTACCCATGGTGGGCTATTCGTATTAAGGTTACACCTAGACATGCTGCGATATCAACTCTCATCCATGGGATCACTTCCACCACCTCTCTGGGACTGCGAATCCTTGTCTCCAGCTGCAGAAGCTTTTGCCACAGAGTCTTCCAAAGCCTCTAGGAATGAGGCAACTGTGAATTTATCTGCCAGAAAGACAACAAAAAGCTACTTGTCAGAGAACAAAATCAGATGCATATCTGTACCACTAGTGTCTGAAAAGGTACAAAATATTTAAGCACAGTTCAACTTTTGGTAAAACGGGGGATGTACCATCCTCCAATATACTACTCCATCCACACTCCCACCCGTCCCCCAAAAGTTGGCCAAAACTACCTAGATTTAGCACCTTGGATAGGAGAGATCCAAAATTTACAACGTTTCAAAGTTCAGCATCTAGCGTCATGGATGGTTGGCATCTAGCAATCACCAAATTCTGGGCAACCCTACATAAGGTATAAGCCATGGACAGCAAAAGCTAGATGGCAAGTTGCCAGCTATCCAATCGAGGTCTGTCACAACATAGTTTTTTTTTTTTGGTGAAATACAAAAGGGATGGAGCCACAGATGAGCCCAAATTATCTTTTAATTTTTTTTAGGGATTACTATGTCACAATCAATTTTTAGATCTCTCTTTATTATTTTTCAAATAAAAAATAAAAATACCAGAAGAATGCTACATCCTATGTATAACAAAACCGTTTAGTGCAAATAAATGAGAACTTTACTTGTAGTCTGTAAAGGAAAATGAAAAGGATTACATTTACTAGGGTCAACTCCAAATTGAGCTAGATCTATTTGCCCAGTCCGTAGCACCTGTCATACAAGCAAACACTAAAATCAGCATAACACATTAGCACTTGAAACATTATCACATAGATGTTCAGTAGAAAGATGAGTAACTAACATGGGTAAAAGCTTCTACTTGCTGTCGCAAAGGAGGACTTTGCAGTAGTTCAAGAATATCATCAGCAGTCCATGAACCCTGGAATTGAGCAATTACCAGAAAATGAGTGGAAGGGTCAATTGAACTGAAAGCCAAGATAACTAATACAAACCTCTGGAAGATATGTTGCCAACTGTTCAATGGGCAAAGTTTCAATTAGTGGCAAGATCAAATCAGGCTTCAAGATGTCTCCTAATCCTAATCCTGTCATACCAACCAAAACAATGATACAGAAAGCAAGTCATACACAAAAGCGCATCAATTCAGTACGGCACTTACCAGCATCAGGGTCAGCCATGGCATCTGAAATTACCAGGATAATGTAAGTACAAATTTGAGAAGCGGGTAGAATAGAAGAACATACCCAAAAGGACATGATTTTCAGCTGATACCTGATGGTTGTATAGCACTCAATATTCTCTGCAGGTCTTCCAATCGTACTGGTCCAGCAGCAGAAGTCACTTCACCAGCCAAATCAGCAGTCATGCTCTGATCAACTAAATTCCCAGCTCTGACGAATGCATGGAAGAAAGAAGAAAGAAGGAAAAGAGAGGGGTGGTGGTAAAATTAGCAATTTGGCCATAGTACCCGAAACCCAATATTTGTGTGTAATAGAACAGGTAACTATAAAGCATAAAGACAGAAATCAGATGTAGTAACATGGAAATGAAACTTATACAATCAAGATGACAAACTGCATACATGCATACAAGATACAACATGTAAAAAAGGCAATGCTTTGATATATATAATTGCAAAAGCATCATGGTGCAAATTAGGGGAGTGAAAAGCAGAGCAATAAAAATTCAGCTAGACAAAGATGATGTTAACTTATGTGACATTGCAATGAATATACTTGTAGTTTCTAATGGCCATACACCATCTATTGCCACGATGTTCATCCAGAAATCAAGATTAAGACGCAACCGTCTAAGTTGCACTGTGTTGCCCATTGCATCGCATAGGCTGGAGACATGATACACCCTCAGACAACATTGGATGTAGCAGTTTATTTCACATACCTGGAAGAGATATCATCATCAGCTGTATCTTCTTGTGACATTTCTGCTTCGATAGAAATAGCCTCACCATCTGCACAGCAGTACAACTTAAGACCACCGATCAAAAGAACAATGAGTACATAGTTGAGAGTTGAGATCCAAACATTCAAAGCATACCTAATGGTCGATTTATGTAGGCATTAACTTGGCGGCATATTTGCAAGTCTCCATCAGCATTTGCCTCCTGCATAATAAAGAGCAAAATGGAAGTCAACTGTGAGAGGGTGGAAAGACATGGCGTTCACAACATAATCATTCACGTATAACTGACCTGCATCCAGAAGAAGAATTTCCTGCTATCGTGCCTGAACTTCAAGATGTAAACCCTTCCAGAAGATTCTGTTACCTAATGAGGTGAACTAGGTTTGATCACTGAAGTCCAGGAGTTCACTAAACTGATATCGGAGATTAACATATCAAACTTGAATCAATATTCTATACAACTCAATACCTTCTCAAAGACAGCCTCATCAGGGAAGACAATTTGATCCTGTGAAAAATGGAATCAAGGATAGACAAAACCACAGTAATCTTCTGAGGCTGAGATAGACTAGAACGAAAAGCAGGAGAAACTAGAGACACTTCCAAGTTTAAACACACAAGTCCATCAAGGACCTTACGAGTTCAAACATTTATAACAGGTAATTTCTGCAAAATAAGGCTTCAATCGAATATGAATTTCAAGCGACCAAGTTCAGCATTTGCAAATAAGATATGAGTGAGAGATGTCTACAACTATGCATGCACAAGAGGATACAACTTCAACTATGTTCTGTCCACGATCAAGCCACTGAAAATGAACCAAGCCTTCTTCACCCTACAGAAAAGTGGATATATAATTGCACTGGAAATTCCAATAAATATAAGAATGTAAATACCTTAGATATTTTGTTTAAAAAATAGAACTTGAACTAGATATTAGTAGAATTGTGAGCATGCATACCCTTCCAACACGAACAAGCCCCTTGCGTGTGTCTGGGATCACTCGTGTTCCCTCAAGAGACATCTTACCAGCACGAAACTCACACATGATATCCTGAGAAATACATCGAAGAAGTAAATTAATCAATAGGCGCTCTACATCTTGTTGTATCACAATAAAGATAAATGAGATGACAAAAATAAATAGAGAGCATTCAGATTATGACTAGTGGAAACAGATCACAAAAACAGTTTGTTAACATGCTACTACAGAGAGAGAGATGAAAATTACCTATGTAATCAGAAGAATTTACGATGCTTAAAACTACTAAATGAAGCAAGGCCTGAATTAGATGTAAGTGATATCTATGAATTATGACATGGACCATCAAAGCTGCCATTCCAGACGGAATAAATCTAGCCGATAAATCCTACCAGACTGAATCACAAATCAGCACCAATCAATCATCACAATTAAACAAAACAACAGTAAAATTTGTATTTGCGGTACATGGAGAAACAACAAGAAGGAAAAAATGAGGCTTTACCTGGAGGGGTCCGGTGATCTCCATTGACGACAATAGTTGTCACCACAAAGTGAAGGCCCTAAAACAAGCAAAGGCTTAACACACAGGACAATAAAGTCCTCGATACCGAACTAAATCAAGCTGGCGGAGCTAGAAAACTTTCAATGGGGTACACACTTCCACACGCACAACTCCATAGTATTGTACAATGGGTTCGTAACATCATAAATCCAACACGTAAGTTGGAAATTTGCCAAAAGTACAATACAAATAGTTGAAATAAGGTCTTACATGAACAGAAGATTACAAAATATGTAATGAGAATTAGAATAATGCTTTGTGCGATTTCATACCTTGGAAACGATTGATTACAACAGTTTTTCAAATTTTCAATCACAACATTCCACAAATCCCAAATCACCAAATCGAAATCGAGCCATCGAGGACATAACTTACTGTGGTTGTGCGCCGCCTGCTGCTCCCGCGCCGCGCCGTCGTCCTCTCCGAGCCGCCGATCAGCAGGGAGGAGTCGAGGGGAGGAATGAGGATTAGGGATTTAGGGTTGGGGAATTGGGGAGGAAATTGAGTATTGGAGATGGAGGTGGTTGTGGTTGTGGGCTAGTGGGGTCACGAACGGGCCGAAATACAGAAACGGCCCATTACCATGTTAAAACTCTGGATGCGCCGGCCCAATCACTGGACAATTCGAATAGCCCAAGAAAGTTGACCAAGACAAAGCGGGAAGGAAATCAAAACTAGGGTTTTGTCTTCGTTTTCCCGTCCAAAATCACGCGGCGCCGCATCCAACTCCGGCGGCGGAGCGCTACGGTCCCCTCAGGAGAAGGGGTCGGTGGTAGGCGAAGAAGCGGCGGCGGCGGCGGCGAATTCCCGAATCTCTCGACAGGATGGCATCCGGTGGCCCGGCGCTCGAATCGCTAGTCGACCGTGAGTAGCATAGCATCTTCTACCTCTTCTTACCCAAGCTGAGCAACCGAGATTTCGATTGCTTCCCTATCCTTTTGTTTGTTAGTGATGTTGTTTTCCTTTCGTCAGAGGTGATTTCTGTGATCACAAATGATGGGCGCAACATTGTGGTAAGCCCAATTAACCTAATCTAACCCCCCCCCCCCCCTATTCGTTGCTGCCGTTGTCTTGGTAATGCTTATGTGCTCCCGTTGCTTGTTCATGTGTTGTTCTTCAGGGGACTTTGAGAGGATTCGATCAGGCGACCAACATTATTCTCGACGAGTCCCATGAGAGGGTGTACTCTACAAAGGCTAGGCTACCCCCAAACTCACTGACTTCTTTGTGCTCTTCTTTACTTGCTATTGGAAATACGATTTTTGCAACATGGAATTTACAGAAAACTTCGTGTTATCCTGTAGCTCAATGCTTGGTTTGGATTTGCATGTTTTAAATGAGTTCCTGTAGCTCAATATATCGACAGGTTTGCTTGAGTGCTCAATAACAGAAGTGCATATATCCTCTAATAATCTGACAAGTTGCGCTGTGCATCTCCAACATCATGAAATCATTACCTTAATAATTTTTAGGAGTTGCCATTTGGTCATACTAAAAGTTGCTCTGCTGTATTTCTGTAGCCAGTCTCGTTAGATTAAGCTTTGCACCATTAGTTGTTCAGTCATTTTTGCTTACTTCCTCAGTGAATCTGTATGGCACTCTATTGTGAAACTTTTGTCTTTGGTTTGCTTTGGAAATGCTTTCATCAGTTGGGTAAATTCTGAAATTGGAAACAGGTTTGTAGGATTTCAGGAATATTGTGTGTCCCTCTTGGGATCCTATACCCGTTATTTATAGTGCTAAATATTACAATCCGACTCTAACACAACTCGACCACTATTTGAGTCCGACTTGCATACGACTTGGACTCTTATTTAAACTCTAATATCTCCAACACTCCCTCTCAAGATGGGCATGAGATAACAATTATGGTCATCTTATTACATATTGTAATACCATTACTAGAATCTACCATTCATCGACTCCATAACCAATACCATCAAAAAAGTTGTTCACCACCAATACTATCAGAAACGTCATCAAATCCATCTCCACCATTTACCAGCTGCCCCGACCTTAACCTCATCTTCGTCTACCCTCCTGCCCCCAACTACCTCCGGCCTCCACTACTCTACCCACACGCCCCCAGTCTCGGACTCCAGCACCTCTACCTTTGTCACGGACCATTACGCCTAACTTCAGTCCCAATCCTCTTTCGGACCTCTCCGACAACACTATATCCAGCACCCGTACCAACACCACTGCATGATACCAATCGCATCACCATAGCCTGCCTCCACTGGAGCTACCACCAATCACCAAAATCATCGTCTGAACAGTCATCTCCCCCTGTCTCCCATGCCTTCCGTTATACCCTCTGATATTATCACCACCTAAGCTTCCTCCACTACCATCACTAATTTTCACTATAGCAATCAGCAACAACCTAATAGAAAACTCTACCACCAAGCCAGCAGCAAGAACACTCAGCAAACACATCATCCTATCTCTCCTTTCCCCAACACAGTGCATGCAGCCACACCAGGTTCTGCCACACTAGATCACCTGACCACACCAGATTCTCCACCGATCTGGATCCACACCAGATCCTCCTCAGCTACACTAGATCCTCCATCGATCTGGATTCACACCAAATACCAGATCCCCTTCTCTCTTTTTTTCTTTCCTTTTTCTTTTCCCTTTTCCCTTTTTTTCCTTTCCCTTTCTTTTCTCCTTTTCTTTCCTTTTTTTCCCTCCTTTCCTCTTTTCTCCTGCCGAGCCGGCTCCTCCTCTGCTTCTCTTCTTTTCTCTTCTTCTCTCTCCTCCTCCCTACAGCCGAGCTAGCCCGAATCCGACCATGGGCCGCCAGATCCCGTCCCCTCCAGCCGGATCCCGCTGCCACCTTCTGCGTCACTCCCCCACGCAAGCCGTGCCGTCGCCGCGCCTGCACCATCGCCTGCGCCGTAGCTGCTCCTCTGCCTCGATGTCGTCGGCTGCTCCAACCGCCGCACCGCCTCGGGACCGACCACTGCTGTGCCGCCTCCTAGGGCTTTGCCCTGACGCCGCTCTCCATCGCCTCGACGTCCGTGTCACAGTCACGTCGCACCTCGTCGGGACCGCCACCACCGCAGGCATCTCCGCCTCCCTATGTGGATTTCGTGTCGCCGACTAGAGGGCCTCCTGCGCTCCTCGGCTAGCCGCCGCCCTCAGTGGTCCTCTAGGCCGAGTCTCCTCACGCCACTGCCCATCTTGCTCGCACACAACCTAGTCGGCCCCGATTCGCTCCCATGCGGCGCTGTTGCGGAGGACCACGTGCAACGGGGCAGCGCAGCCGGTGGATTGACAGATGGCGGCGGTTATTGAGGTAAGGGTTTTTTTGGGTTAGGGTTTTGGGTGGATTGGTTCTGATACCATGTAGGATTTTGATAATATTGTGCCCCTCTTGGGATCTCCATGCCTTTTATTTATAGTATCAAATATTACAATCCAACTCTAACACAACTCACACACGATTTGAGTCCGACTCGCACACGACTTGGACTCTTACCTAAACTCGAATATCTCCAACAAGGCTTATGGGTATACCATATACCCTCTGATGATCTGATTATGTTGTGCTTGTATACCTCGTGTTTTTCAGAAGACATCCTTCCGTCATGCTATTATGCTGTTAGCTACTCTGTTATATTTCTGCTACCATCCGAGTTTATCCAAGCAACTTTTGCAGCATTAATTGCCCAATCCTTTTTCCTATGTTTGCTCAGTGACCTTCATATAGTGATGTGTTTAGGTGTTTTCCTTAGTGCCTTGGCCCTGTTTGAAAACCTAAAGCGATCAGCCAACTCTTCTCATGCACTTGTCTATTGCATATGCCTATAAACAGCTAGGAGCCTGTGCCTTTCTCTCGTTATTCTTTAGTTTCTGCTGTGTGTGTGAGAACTTAGGGGTAAATTTATATTTTTCAGCACTCATGAGAAACATTATTGTACCTGCAGGAGGGAGTACAACAACTTGTTCTTGGTCTGTACATTATCAGGGGCGACAACATGTATGTTATTTCTTCATTGTCCTTTGAGTTGTTTATTGCTCCCTTTTATAGCATCTTTAGATTTGTTTGGTACTGCCTGCCTTCTTTGTTAGACCTGTTTAGCACTCTGCCTAACTGAACCTAACTGAAGTTGAATCTTTACCCCATCGTTGGTCTGGGATATGCAGAAGCGTCGTGGGTGAGGTGGATGAAGAGCTGGATGCAAGGCTGGACCTATCAAAGCTGAGGGCGCACCCGCTCAAGCCCGTCATCCACTGACCGTTGCAAGATGCAGTGCTTCATTTGGAGAAGTTGTGGACTGGATCGGTTAGTTTTACGCGATCCCATTGCTCATTGTCAGCATTGTAGGCATCACGGACGACCCAACATGAACATGATTTCGCAGTTATCTTGCATATTGTGAATCACTAATCTGTGATGTGTATGTATGTTGAGTCGCACCATGCTGAAGGTCGAGTATATTGCAAGCAAGGAATTAAATATGTGGTGAGGAAGAAAGAAAAAAAAAACGTGTGTACGTATTGATGGAAGCATCTACAGCAGCAAGGAGACTAGTGTACATGTGAAGTCTCCGTTGCTCCAAAACTGGAAGGAAAACACAATGAGTCAGGAGTAGTAGTGTGAGAAGATGGCTTGCTTAGTTAGCTTTCCGTTGTGACGAGTACACGCATGCATGATCAGTCATGGTTTAGGAAGTAGTAGTTGCACGAGATGAAGGTGCCGGCGCCATTGAAGCACTCTGCTCGGCCGCATCCGATCCTCCGGTTGTCCTTGTTGACCATGAGCGCGAAGTGGCCGCACTCCCTGAAGTGGCGGCCGCCGGTGCAGTTGCCGGTCTGCTTGTCGTAGATGGGCTCCTCGGCGCCCCACATCCAGAGCGCGTCCTCGGCGGTGGCGTTCCAGCCGTCCCTCCCCACGAACACGCTCTCGCCGTACCTGCCGCCCGAGTGCTTGAGCACGCAGTCCTTGCGCATGGCGTTGGCCCACCGCCGCGCGTACAGCGCCAGCTTGTTGTCCCACTTCACCGGCGGCACGCCGTAGCGCTCCCGGACCTTGTTGTGCCCGTTGACGAACTCCCGGGGCATGCCCTTGTACCACCCAGCGCCGTTCGTCGGCGACACCATCTTATTACCCTTGTCGTCGTCGTCCTTGTCCTCCTTTGATGGGTCGGTGGTGGATGGTGCCGGAGCTGGCGCTGGCGCTGACGCCGAGGCGGAGTCGTGGTCGTGGTCGTTGTCGGTTTTCTTGAAGAGCTTGCTGAGAGGTGGGGTGACGGTGGCCGGGGTGGAGGAGGGGAGGTGGGAGAGGAGGGCGAGCAGCACTAGTGGGAGGAGAAGCACCGTCGGGGTTCCGAGGATGAGGCGCGCCATGGCCGGCGCTGCTCGATGAGCGAGCCGCGAATCAATGAAATGGGTGGACCTCTCGATCTGGCCTGCCTCCTCTCCTCTCCTCTCTTGCCAACGTCGAGTTGGAAAAGAGGCGGGAGGGTGCGGCCGGCCGGTGCCCGATCGATCCGAGCAGAGCCGAGGGAGGCCGGCCGGGCCAAACTCACTTGGCCTTTTATATGCATGCACGCACGAACGCGTGCATGTCTTGCCTGATTTCAGTTTGCTATTCTTGGCTCTTCTCCTCCGTGTGCATTGCATGCATGTCAACCAATGGATGGTTGGTTGAGGCCGGGGGAGCAGAGAAAACCTGGAGCGCCGGCCGCCTTGGCCTTATTTTGGATCGATCGATCGATGCTGGCCTGGCCTGGCCTGTACGTTGTGCATGCGGTTCCTTGGCCGTCCTCACAGGCACAGCTAGTGCTGCACTGAGATGAGCATTTTATACAGCAAATTATTAAGCCTCTGGTGCCATCCGCGGCGGGCAACCATCATGCAGAAATGGCCAGCATCGAGCGATATGCTCATACAGAGAGATTTACAGATGGTTTCGCGCGCGCGTTCACAGGAGAAATCGGAAGAGGGCAGATATATGCAGCAGATTACAGAGAGAGTATAATACATCAAATACCGAGCAACAACTTGTAGGCACGATCGATAGATGTTGCGACTGCTTCAAGGCAGGCAGGCAGGCAGCCTATGATTAGTTCACGTGAAACCATCGAAACAAGTGGTACTAGTAGTTAGGAATTAGCAGTAGTAAACAGTTGGTGCAATCAATTAATTAAACTGCAGGTTGCGCGCGCAATCAGCTGTGCTGTCCAACGACCTGGGCTGTGCTTGTACTCTTGTACCGGTCGGCCGGCCGGCCCCTCCCTCCCCTTACAGATCAGATTCTGCTGTTTCTGCTTGCAATAATTCATTCGTTCATTCTTCCATGTAATCTGTACATGGAATGTGTCAGTGATATGCTCTAAGAGGCAATTAATTGTATCACGTCTATGCTTATGAATTATAAAATAAATGTTATTACGTTCTTTGGATGACTTATCATTTATAAATATTAGTGTATGCGACTTGTTAGTGAAACTCTTTAATTATTGTATGATATCATTCTAAAAGATCCATGGTTGGATGTCACTGGTCACAACACTAGTGACTTATAGATTAGCACCGTGTATTGATTGATGACTGTGTTTCACCGATCATAGATATGGAGAATATCGAATCAATAGTGTGAGCACATGTTAGAGAACATGGTGGATTAACCCATTTTGAGACACTATTGAAATTGTTATGTTTTTATGTGTCATCAGTTGATCTCAAGCAATGATGATGTATAATCCTTAGATCTGAGATCAGTATGGTTTTCTGCATGTACAATAGTACATATAGGGGTTACCAAATGCTACTCCGTAACTGGGTAGCTATTAAAGGTAGTTTTCGGGTATGGTATGAAATATGCGGAAGGATGTGACTGGTCGAATATAGGATTTGCCCCTCTTAGCATAACAGGAGAGATATCTCTGGACCCTTAGATGTGCTCGGATAAAGGAAGTGCATGGCCATGCTATAAGTGATTGAAGTGTAGACCACACGAAGTTATCCATCACTAAATCAAGAAAAGATTGAACAGTCCATGAATAATATATATCTCACCTGGAGTTTGGTCAAATATCGTGAGGGAAAAGGAGAATACGCAATCAGGTCGCTTTGTCCGACCAAATACAAACCGGTCGTATGGGGATATGGAATGGTTGTGAGTTTGTCGTACATGATCACAAACTGGTCAGCTAACTGGTCGTAAGGTGTTACGAATTGGTCGTGACCAGATGCGAACTAGTTATAAGGAGTTATGAATTGGTCGTGAGTGATAAGCACCTAGTTGCATATCATATTGCATAAGGTCCGTTCGATATAATTTTTACGTGTATTGGAGAGTCACCTTGTCCTACTTGGAACCGCTACCGACTTGTGGATCGGAAAAGGGTTTCCGGGTCACGGACGATTACGCATGAACCTATAGGGTCACAAACTTAATAGATTAGAACAAACTAGTTCGGATTGAATCTTTTATGGACTCTTCATAAGAGGAGATGTGAAGCTTTTGGAATTGTTGTACCAACTAACAAAACCCTAGCCATCACCTCCCTACAGACTCTGCCGTGAGCACTGGTGCTAGCCCACTGGCGCACGACGTCCCACCTCTGGATGTGTGGATGTCGTAGATGTGTTGCTATAGTCGCTGTTACGTTGATCGAAGATGATCCGCGGCGTACGTAGGGAACGCGAGATGTTGCTGGAAGAGACAATTGGTGCCCAAGGACGTTGGACGATCGACTACTTCCACTGCATCGAGGCACGTGACGTTGGACTAGATTGCTCCAACTCTTCTTCTGTTGCACTGCACATCTAGTGATAATGATCTACGATCTCTTGCCCGCATGGTTTCCTGGTTACGTGGTAGAATTTTTAACTGTTCGCAAGTGTAGCCTGTTGGGGTGATCTCGGCTAACCGAAATACCGAGATTCCCGGGAGACTTCGTCTCCCCCCGCGCCTTGATCGGAGGCACGACCAACTCTTGGTTTGGGTCCCGGTCACCTAGCGCCATATACAAAAAGAGAGGATTTTCGGCAGGCTTTGCACACGAGTTGTTCTTGGCCATCTAATCCTCATACAATCCCGATCCGCTCACGGGTGCTAAGGTGGACGAAGACCCAAGCCCCGTCGTCACCGTGACACCGCCGACCACGCATCGCTACTTCAACCCCGTGCTGCACCGACGCATCTACCTCCCTCATGGCGTCCTCAGGCTCGGGTAAGCCCTAATGTTTCCGCACTAAGGTTTAAGTAGGTGTTCATGTTTTATGAGCTAGAGTTCATGTTCTTAGATCACGTTTAGCCCTAAGATCTTGACTACATTTGGTATCAGAGCCTTTTTTCTAGCTCATCTTGAACCCTTTTTTAGTCAAACCCGAACTTGTTTTGCTCGGATCTAATGATCAAAAGTTTAGAACTAAAGTTTTATGGACCAGATCTAAAATTTAAAAGGTCGGATCTATCATTCTTTGGTTCGGGTTAGCATCTTAGAAGGAGGGGAATCAAGTTTTAGCCGAACCCTAACGAAAATCCCCACCATCCGAGCCCTAGAACCCCAATCAGAAACCCTAAAGAATTCTAAAGATGCGGCGGAAACGTACCTCTTGTGTCGCCGGCGTCTCTTCGACTTCCGGTCTCGGGCACCACCCTAGCCCCACTCGACGGCCGGGCGCGCAACCTCGGTTGCACGCACGCGCCGGCGAGGAGGGCTGAGGTGGCGCCGCCTCATGCCGCTTCACTCTTCCTCGTGCTCGCCGGCGGGAAGCGCTGCGGGGCGTCGTTTCCTCTCCGCTCGCGTCGCCGTTTCTCTGCTACCGCCGATGCGCTTCCGTGCTTTTCGCGAGGAGGACGAGAGAAAATGGATTAGGGTTAGGGTTTTCAAGCTTTTATCTCGCCCGCGACGCATATCGTCCGTCCGATCAGATCCGACGATCACGTTTTTGCGGGCCGGCGAATCGTTTTGGGCCGAATGTTTTTGAACCGTCCGTCGATCGGGACGCGCTTAGGCGCCCCGCGCCGAGGCGCGAGTGGGCCGCAGCGAGCGTTGGGCCGCGCACGATTTTGGCCGACTGTGAAGTTTTGGGCCGAATAGTGTTTTTTCAATTTTTGGTTTAATTTCAGTGCTTTCTTTCTTATGATTAATCCCTTTTGAGCACTGATTTAATTATTGTTTTGCACAATTATGATATATCATGAATGATGTCGATTGCCCAATAATAAAGTATTATTACCCAATTATTGTGTATTATCTCGATTAAAATTGAACCAACGAGATATTTTAGTTGGAGATTTAATAGTTTATTTTGGCATTATGTATGCATGTGATTATATTCTGACCAACGTTGATTATAATCATGTGTTGCCATATCAATTTTTTTGTTCTTTTTCATTATCTGCCCAACGGTGATGTGAATTAGAACTATAGTTTTTGTGTGTTATTAATCAGACCAACGTAGGATTAATTACATGCAACATATTCTTATGATTATTTCTAATTTTGTGCCCTGTATTTTGGTATTCAGCAATAAATGCATCAAATGTCGCTGCCACCATCGACAACATTGAACAGCTTACGGGGAGCAATTTTCCCTCCTGGAAGGAGAGAATCCATGTTGTCCTTGGGGTATTAGATCTCGATTATGCTTTAAGGATGCCAGCTCCCATTCCCCCTCTGAGGTGAGGAAAATTATGATGACAAAAAGAAAATTTATGAAACTAATGCTGAGAAATGGGAGCGGTCCAACCGTCTATCACTTATGATAATGAAGACCTCCATTTCAGTTGGGATCAGGGGAGCGATCCCCGATTCTGAAAATGCTAAAGAGTATCTGGCATCAGTTGAAGAAAAATTTAAGGGCTCTACAAAAGTTTATGCCGATTACTCGATTGAGGCTCTTGACAACTAAATATGATGGTTCCGTAGATTAGAGAACACATAATGATGATGACCGATATGGCCGGAAAACTTAAGGGAATGGACATGGAAATTTCTGATGGTTTCCTAGTCCATTTCATTATGACCTCTCTCCCTTCTGAGTACACAGCTTTTAAGATCAACTATAATACTCAAAAAGAAAAATGGAACATGAGCGATTTAATCGCCATGTGTGTTCGTGGAGGAGGAAAGAATTAGGACGGAAAGAGGATCTTGCACTTCAAGTTGGTGGCTCCAATAAAAGGAAGTTCCAAGGGACTTCAAATCTAAAAGAAGTTGGCGTTCTCCCCAATGTTGATAAGTCGGGGCCTAAAGTGCACAATGCACCTAAGCCTCATGTAGCTCTGTAGGAGCACCTAAAGGGGTGAATGTCATTTTTGCAGCGATCAGGACACTTTCGGAAGGATGTGTGTCGGATTCCTAAAGTGGCTCGCAAAGAAGGGTAATGATACAATAACTTTTGTTGATGAAACACTTTATGCTAATTTTTCCATTAATTCACGGTGGATTGACTCGGGTGCAAGCTGCACGTTACTAATTCTTTTACAGGATTCCATACCGCGAGAACCCTAAGAAAGGAGCGAAGCCTTAGAGTCGCGGATGGAAAGGAAGCCGAAGTGGAATCAATAGGATCAATTACATTAGTCTTAGACAACGGCTTCTCACTTCGTCTCAATAATGTAGTTTATGTTCCTTCTATTAGGAGGAATTTGATTTCAGTCTCTTTGTTGGACGATGAAGGTTTTAAGTGTACTTTTGGTGATAATAAATGTATTATTGCGTTTGATTCTAATGATATTGGTCTTGCTTTTAGACGAGACAAACTTTATATGCTTTCCCTTAATGAATCTCCTGTATCCTTGAATGTATGTGATGCTAAGGGTAAAAAGAATAATGAGACTTCTTCGAAATTGTGGCACTGTCGTTTAGGCCACATTTCGAAGGGGAGAATAGAGCGTCTCATTAAGGAAGAGATTCTCCACCCATTAGATTTCTCTGACTCAGACCACTGCATTGATTGCATTAAAGGAAAATATGTGAAACAAATAAAGAAGGGAGCTACTCGCAGCACAGGACTTTTAGAATTAATTCATACTGATATTTGTGGTCCTTTTCCTGTGACATCAGTAGATGGTTTTGATTCTTTCATCACATTTACTGATGACTTCTCCCGTTATGGTTATATCTTTCCCATTAAAGACCGATCTGAATCACTTGACAAATTTAAGATATTTAAGGCTGAAGTTGAAAATCAGCACAACTTAAGAATTAAAGTGGTAAGATCGGATCGTGGGGGAGAATATTATGGAAGACATGCCTCTTATGGACAAATTCCTGACCCTTTCGCTAAGTTTCTTCAAGAAAATGGCATTGTTGCTCAAGATTCTATGCCAGTGAACCTCGTAGAATGGAGTAGTGAGAGACGCAAGCAGTACACTTATGGATATGGTACGAGCATGCTCACCACTCTAGTTTACCCATTAGTTTGTGGATGGAAGCACTAAAGACAAGTGCACATATTCTTAATCGGGTTCCCGATGAAATCGATACCTAAGACACCTTATGAATTATGGATGGAGAAAACCAGTATGAAATATTTACGAGTGTGGGGTTGTCGTCTTTGAAGCTAAGATTTTAATCCACATATTGGGAAATTAGACCCTAAAGCAGAAGTTGTCATTTTATTGGGTACCACTGAAAGATCCAAAGGGTATCGTTTTCTTGTCCTAATAGGACAACTAAGTTTGTAGAAACAAGGCACGCTGTGTTCTTAGAAAATAATGAGGAGTGGAGCCCGGAAAATAGATCTCGAGGAGAAGCGGGTTTATGTTCCTTCACCGCTCATCCGAAACCTTTATTCTCGTGCCTCGGTGTTGCACCTCCGAGAAAATCATCGTTGTTGCACCCATGTTGAGGTCTCTGAAATTCCTAACGTTGCACCTAATGATGAGCCTCAACAGGTCTCTGTAATAGCTAATGAACCTATTAGAAGATCACGTAGGAGAGAAGATCCGCCATTCGAATGATTATGTTGTATATATGAATGAGGATATTAATGATGTAGGAAGGTAGACGATCCCACCTCTTATAAGGAGGCCATGATGAGTGAACATTCTCTAAGTGGCTTGATGCCATGAAGGATGAACTAAAGTCTATGAGCACTAATGATGTGTGGGACCTAGTAGAAATTCCTGACGGAGTCAAAACAGTAGGCTGTAAATGGGTCTACAAAACCAAACACGACTCTAAAGGAAATATCGAAAGGTTCAAAGCAAGGCTTGTAGCAAAAGGCTTCTCACAAAGAGAGGGGATTGACTATAATGACACCTTTTCTCCTGTCTCAACTAAAGATTCATTCAGAATAGTTATGGCACTTGTAGCTCATTATGATTTAGAGCTGCATCAGATGGATGTTAAAACGGCATTTCTTAATGGCGACTTGCAAGAAAATGTTTACATGGCTCAACCGGAAGGTTTTGTCGTGGAAGGCAAGGAGCATATGGGATGTCGACTTAAGAAATCAATTTATGGCTTGAAACAAGCGTCGAGGCAGTGGTACCTCAAATTCGATAAAATAATAAGGAATTTTGGTTTTAAAGAGAATGAAGTTGATAATTGCATATATGTTAAGTTCAAGGGGAGTAAATTCACCATCTTAGTACTTTATGTGGATGACATCTTATTGGCCGTGCGATAAGGATATATTTGTTTGAGACCAAGAGATTTCTTTCATCTAATTTTGATATGAAGGATCTTGGTGATGCCTCTTACGTTCTTGGCATTGAGATTCACCGAGATAGGTCCAAAGGAATATTAGGTTTATCTCGAAGGCATACGTTGACAGATCTTGAAGAAATACAATATGCATAAGTGCTCGCTCTTCGCTCCTATTGTTAAGGGCGATAAATTTGGGACATTTCAATGTCCAAGGAACCAATATGAAACCGATCGATGAAGTCGGTTCCTTATGCTTCATTATCGGAAGCATTATGTATGCTCAAGTATGCACGCGCCCGATTTAGCTTTTTGTAACCGGATGCTTATGATATCAGTCAAATCCAGGACCGGACCACTGGAAGGCCGTTAAGAAAGTCTTGCGCTATATGCGAGCTACTAAGAATTTCATGCTCACATATAAAATTCGATAACCTTGAAGTTGTTGGTTATTGATTCATTTTTGGGATGTGTTGATACTAAGAAATCCACGTCAGTTATATCTTCACACTCGCTCGTGGAGCTATCTCGTGGAAAAGCTCCAAACAAACCCTTACGGCATCTTCAACGATGCAAGCTGAGTTTGTGGCATGTTATGAGGCCACCGGCAGCGTGTATGGCTTAAGAATTTTGTCCGGGACTTAGAGTGGTAGACAAGATTTCTAAACCACTCACCTTATCTGCGATAACGAACCCATGATCTTTTATGCGAGTAACAACAAGTCAAGTGGTGCTGCCAAACACATTGACATTAAGTATCATGTTGTGAAAGATAGAATCCAGGATCAAACCATCAGTATCAAGCATATTAGTACTAAGTCAATGCTTGCGGATCCGCTTACTAAAGGCTTACCACCCAATATTTTTCGTGATCATGTTGTCGGCATGGGTTTATTGGAGAGCCTCTGATTCTGGATAAAAGGACCTTAAAGTAAACCAACTCCCATTAAGTATAATGTGTATCCATTTTAAGATGAGATAGTACACTATAGGTACTGAGGTTGTATGACACTTCTTTGGTCATGCAATGCATTATCTTGGTGTGCTATTTTATTGAGAATGGGTTTATGATGTTAGCCTTACGATCAAAGGGAGAATGTTGGGGTGATCTCGGCTAACCGAATATCGAGATTCCGGAGACTTCGTCTCCCCCCGCGCCTTGATCGGAGGCACGACCAACTCTTGGTTTGGGTCCCGGTCACCTAGCGCCATATACAAAAAGAGAGGATTTTCGGCAGGCTTTGCACACGAGTTGTTCTTGGCCATCTAATCCTCATACAATCCCGATCCGCTCACGGGTGCTAAGGTGGACGAAGACCCAAGCCCCGTCGTCACCGTGACACCGCCGACCACGACTGCTACTTCAACCCCGTGCTGCACCGACGCATCTACCTCCCTCATGGCGTCCTCAGGCTCGGGTAAGCCCTAATGTTTCCGCACTAAGGTTTAAGTAGGTGTTCATGTTTTATGAGCTAGAGTTCATGTTCTTAGATCACGTTTAGCCCTAAGATCTTGACTACATAGCCTACCCGTATCCCCAAGGGCGGACCCAGTAATAAGGCAAGCCAAGGTACCCGCCAGCGAGAACCCAACCTTGCGGCCGCCGCGGGCCATCCCATCCACCTGCCGGCATGTGAGACGAAGAACAGGAGGAGAAGGCGCGAAGAAATGAACGAGGAGGGAGGCAGAACCGCGCATTGGTCCAAAAAGATGGGTTGGGAGCATGTTGGTTTGACTAAGTGAGGAGGATGGCCCAGTTCTCAGTCTCTCCAACACTTGGGCAAACTGTTTTCGGCTTGATCGTTTGTTTTTACTTTGACTCTTCTACACTTGCTGAGATGATGCTCTGTTTTATCCATGGTCAATAGCATAAGGGAGAATTCATTGGGAAAAGTATACCGGAAAATATGTTTTGTCTTCCCTCTCTACGAATTCAGCACAAAATTAGTATGTTCAGCTCAGTGCCATAAGCTCCTATTTGTGTTTGTGTGGTTGCAATATAGGTTGTACATGTCTTTCTTTGCTATTAGATAATTCCGTAGAGTAGATCGATGCCACCCAACCTAAAATCTATTTATGAGTTCGGCAGCACTTATCCCAACAGAATGTTGAGCCGGCTGCTCCAACTGAATTGAACCAGCGGTAGGAGGTTGCTTTGTTGCCCATTTGCTCATAGCAAACACTGCTGGTTAACCAGCAGTAGGAGATTACTGCGCGCGGGGGGCATTAGTATCCTGTGCGAATTGAAGAGCCGATCAAATATGCATGTGCGCTAGCTAGCAGCTAGCTCTGCCTCGGTCATGCGCCATGTATAGCTTAATCGAATAATCGTTGTCTCGTCGTAGCATGGTCGGTTATACATGCATATTCCGGCGCAGCAATGCATGGCCAGACTGCAGTCGAGAGAGCGAATGTGGCAGGCAGGCAGGCAGGCAGTTCACGTACGTATATAGCTAGCTAGACACGCACACAAGAAGCAGGCCCAGCTAGCGCATAGTACTTCTTCGCTCCCTCCCAGCAAGCTAATTAAACTGTCTGGACTCCGGCCTGTGTACTCACTGTAGATATTCTGGACGCAAATTGCTAATTAAACAGTAATACGAGCATATTGCTACATTCCTCTGCGGTAACACTGTAACAAAATAACATAGGAAACAATGCTGGTTTTACTGTTAGTAGAAAATATTGTGGTGGTTTACTATTTAGCATTGTGGTGTGGACCTCACGATCGAACAGTGCGGAAGAGATCTAATACACCTCGACAAGGATTGAATAATCATTAATTAATGAAGTTATTTATTTATAATATTTTATTAGAGATAATGATATTTTAATGGCCCTCTAGTATAGCTTTGGTCGGAGATGCCTACTACGACTAGGCCAGATTACGACCACCCCTTGGTCGAAAAGCCTGTTACGACCAGATAGAATGATGACCATCTTTTGATCAATAAGTCTCACAGACAGACATGTGAGTCCTATCTTATCAACTAGGAACCCTATACACCATGCTTGACTACACATGGTAGCAAATACAACACGTGCACGTATGTGTCTCTGACATAACTGCGCACATATCTCTTCGTCTCTGGCAATAACCGCCTAGCAAATATGCAAAGAGAACTAACGAGGATTAAAATATCTAAATATTCTCTTATTTAATAAAAGACCGCACGACTTCGTGGTTGTAACCCCTAAGGCTAACGACCCCTTGTGGTTGTAAGGATTCCAAATGTTACATCATGGATATCCTAGTCGGATGAGGTCCTATACCTAGTCCCCGACCAGATGACTGCTTGTAGAGACTATGAACTGGCACTTGGACCCGTTCTAAGTATACTCCTTCCGTATGACGAATGGAACATGTGTCTTATTCGTTCCAAACCGCATGATGTTTCATAACTCTAAGTCACTGACAACAACCACCATGTGGTTATGTCTTTCAATGACATTAACTGCTCGACAGTTGATACTTCATCAATTGCCGCTTCTCTCCGACCAGTCACGATGTTTCCAATAGGCGCATCTTCAAGGAGTAACCGCCACCACTTCATGAGTTATTTAAAGGAAGATCAAGGGAGGGGAAGAGGGGAAGGCCAGTCGATCGTAATCCGACACTACACATAAGACCTAGTGATTCAAAGGCAATTGAAGCATTAGAATAGTAACATATTCTGTGTATTTAAGGCTAGTCCACTGCCTTGTCAAGGGCAACCCCTGTAAAGTTCCAGTTCATTGCAATAAAGAGCAGTCTCATACTCTCCCAAGAATTCTGTGCCATTTTCTTTATTTTATTTCGTAAGATCGTCGACTCAATCGTCGACAGCTAGCGCCGTCCGTAGGGAGGAAGGCGTCGAGTTCTTGAAGTTTTTTTTGTTCAAGCAATCCTCATTCACTTTTTCCTCGCTCTATCATCGCCCATGCGAATATGGCAGGGACTTGGGATGAGGAGAACTAGTTCGACTTGGTGGACTACCCCGACATGGACATGGACGCATGCATCTGCACCAAGGAACACGACACAATGTCGTCGTCATCCTCTTCCGCCGCTGGCTCTCCGCTCGCTGAAGCTAGCGAGATCGATCAGATAGAGGAAGACACGCCACCAGTGATGTACTCAAAGGAATCAACTGTTCCGACCAGTTCGGAACATCCAAAGGTCTCTACAAGCCCGATCCTTCCGACTGGCATAAAGGGCGACAAAAGCCCCAAACCGCAGCTTGAGGGTCATGTACTCTCAATATGGACATGGGAGACCGGATTTGCCAATGGCTCCTACGTATTCCGAGGGCCAATCGACATCTAGTAAGGGTGTCAATGAAGCTATGACCGGTCGTAGGCCAAGTGGGAATGATAAAACTCAGTATACAATCGATAATCCGTCGGATCAGGCTGAATCCACCACAAAGCCTGCCAAAAGTGATAATTTCTGACCGCTCACCATCATGGAGGCTCATTGCCGAAATGATGGAAGGCTCTCCCTTAGCTATGATGGAAGCTCGTCGGAATATCGCTATTGGAGGCATGAGATCAATGCGATCGAGATACTAATCAAGATGCCATGGACGATCCTCCACTACTTGACCCACCACCACATACTGATGGAAATGGTACGGGAACTCAAGCACCAAATGTCGGAGGTATCGGAGCTGATAGATGTCCATCAGTTAATTCGCCTACTTCTGCCCCACTGCGCATAAGGGTTCGAATAGGGCAAGACGGAGGGAGGGTCTTCGAGTCATCAAAACCATCTACTAACAGAAATCCTCCAAGACCCCCGGTAATTGTTCAAAACTTGCAACAAGTTTGTGACATTATAAATAATACGGATCTTGCTATAGCAGGAACTCCGGGATATGCTCAACTTGCAGAAAGGGTACCAGAGATTCTCCAGAAACCATGTAGCGTACAAAAATGTACCAGAGGCAGCGGACCTCACAAAGTCAAACCGTGACTTCATCCCAACGTTCCTCCTCAACAGTGGGATAACATAGCCGACCTGGAGGCTCATTGATACAAAGGCCTCCTCGAAGATTCCGACTAGGGAGTCATAAGCAATTGCTCCTTATGACGAGGGGAGAAGTGGACTCATGAAGGAGCCATCGAAGGCATCACACCAATGTCCACGACCGGCTCGAGACACAGATCCTCCACTTGCTGAATTTGGCATACAAGCTGGTGCTCACGCAGCTTGCCCAACACAAGCTTAAGATGCTTAGCATGCTCTTCTTCATTCTTGGAGTAGATAAGGATATCATCGATGAATACCACCACAAACCTATCCAAATACTCCATGAATACCGAGTTCATAAGGTTCATGAATAAAGCAGGAGCATTAGTCAAACCAAAAGACATGACAGTGTACTCGTAAAGACCATAACGAGTAGCAAAAGCCGTCTTAGGAATATCCTCGGCCCTGATCCTGACTTGATGATAGCCCAATCTCAAGTCAATCTTGGAGAAGACACGCGCTCCGGTCAACTGATCGAAAAGATCATCTATACGGGGCAAAGGATACTTGTTCTTCACCGTCACTTCATTAAGCGGACGGTAATCAACACACATGCATAGGTCTTGTCCTTCTTCTTCACAAAAATAAGCTGGACAACCCCAAGGAGATGAGCTAGGACGAATGAAACCCTTCTCTTGCAGCTCACCTGGTTGCTTCTTGACTCCTCCAACTCGAGTAGGAGGCATACGATCGACCTCTTTGAAATAGGGGCGGTGCCGGGCAGCAACTCTATCCACGAACTCAGGGTCTCGAGCGGGAGGCATCCGGGCAAGTTTCGGGAAAGACATCCGCGAAGTCACACATAGTGGGGACATCGCGAATCTCCATCTCTTGGCTTTGCTTCAGGGCAAAAAGGTGGGGCTCTCTTAGCTGCGCGAAAACCCAACCTGTTCATCCGAAGAAGTGGTGAGATAGACAATCTTCACGCACAATCGATTTGCCCCAAGTGTTGGGACAACCAATCCATGCCAAGAATCACATCCAGCGCGCCGAGTCGAGCGAGATAAGATTCGCCAAGAATCTCTCCTTCGATGTGGATAGGAACATCCCGGCACACTTGGTCGCTCTCATTTCCGAACCCGGAGGCGAATAGCGGTGGAATCCCAAAGGAACACGGTGAAGTCCACAATCAACAGCAAACGACCTCGAAATAAACGAATGCGAGGCCCCAGAGTCAAATAAAACTGTAGGAGGACGTAAATTAACAAGGTGCGTACCCAACACCACGTCGGGCGCCTCCTGTGCCTCCTCGGTCGAGATATGGTTGACTCGGCCGCTCCCCAAGCCAGGGTCTTACGTCGGTGGGTGACCACTCCTTGCCCGCGTCCTCCATTAGGACGAGGGCGCTCGATCTTCTTAGGACAACTACTCGCGTGGTGGCCCTTGTTGTGGCGATAGAAGCGGTGGCGTGGCGCGGGGTTGCGGTGAGCAACCTCTTCTTGATCGCAGTGCACGTGGATCGAGTCACGGCTGCGGAGGACGAGGAGCTAGCGCCGAAGGCCTCGGCGGTGGTGAAGCCAAAGAACGGGCCACCGTGCGAGCCCAACTTCGGGGACGAACGAGGCCGGCTGTGCGGACCATTTGGTCTCCCACTTGCGCTTGGAGACTCCCGCGCTCTCGCCTTGTGCTCGGCGGCGATGGCCCAGTGCGGAAGAGATCTAATACACCTCGACAAGGATTGAATAATCATTAATTAATGAAGTTATTTATTTATAATATTTTATTAGAGATAATGATATTTTAATGGCCCTCTAGTATAGCTTTGGTCGGAGATGCCTACTACGACTAGGCCGACATTCGACCACCCTTGGTCGAAAAGCTCATCACGACCGGATAGAATGATGACCATCTTTTGATCAATAAGTCTCATGATGGACATGTGAGTCCTATCTTATCAACTAGGAACCCTATACACCATGCTTGACTACACGTGGTAGCAAATACAACACGTGCACGTATGACATAACTGCGCACATATCTCTTCGTCTCTGGCAATAACCGCCTAGCAAATATGCAAAGAGAACTAACGAGGATTAAAATATCTAAATATTCTCTTATTTAATAAAAGACCGCACGACTTCGTGGTTGTAACCCCTAAGGCTAACGACCCCTTGTGGTTGTAAGGATTCCAAATGTTACATCATGGATATCCTAGTCGGATGAGGTCCTATACCTAGTCCCCGACCAGATGACTGCTTGTAGAGACTATGAACTGACACTTGGACCCATTCTAAGTATATTCCTTCCGTATGACGAATGGAACATGTGTCTTATTCGTTCCAAACCGCATGATGTTTCATAACTCTAAGTCACTGACAACAACCACCATGTGGTTATGTCTTTCAATGACATTAACTGCTCGACAGTTGATACTTCATCAATTGTCGCTTCTCTCCGACCAGTCACGATGTTTCCAATAGGCGCATCTTCAAGGAGTAACCGCCACCACTTCATGAGTTATTTAAAGGAAGATCAAGGGAGGAAGAGGGGAAGGCCAGTCGATCGTAATCCGACACTACACATAAGACCTAGTGATTCAAAGGCAATTGAAGCATTAGAATAGTAACATATTCTCGTGTATTTAAGGCTAGTCCCTTCGCCTTGTCAAGGGCAACCTCAGTAAAGTTCCAGTTCATTGCAATAAAGAGCAGTCTCATACTCTCCCAAGAATTCTGTGCCATTTTCTTTATTTTATTTCGTAAGATCGTCGACTCAATCGTCGACAGCTAGCGCCGTCCGTAGGGAGGAAGGCGTCGAGTTCTTGAAGTTTTTTTTGTTCAAGCAATCCTCATTCACTTTTTCCTCGCTCTATCATCGCCCATGCGAATATGGCAGGGACTTGGGATGAGGAGAACTAGTTCGACTTGGTGGACTACCCCGACATGGACATGGACGCATGCATCTGCACCAAGGAACACGACACAATGTCGTCGTCATCCTCTTCCGCCGCTGGCTCTCCGCTTGCTGAAGCTAGCGAGATCGATCAGATAGAGGAAGACACGCCACCAGTGATGTACTCAAAGGAATCAACTGTTCCGACCAGTTCGGAACATCCAAAGGTCTCTACAAGCCCGATCCTTCCGACTGGCATAAAGGGCGACAAAAGCCCCAAACCGCAGCTTGAGGGTCACTGTACTCTCAATATGGACATGGGAGACCAGTATTTGCCAATGGCTCCTACGTATTCCGAGGGCCAATCGACATCTAGTAAGGGTGTCAATGAAGCTATGACCGGTCGTAGGCCAAGTGGGAATGATAAAACTCAGTATACAATCGATAATCCGTCGGATCAGGCTGAGTCCACCACAAAGCCTGCCAAAAGTGATAATTTCTGACCGCTCACCATCATGGAGGCTCATTGCCGAAATGATGGAAGGCTCTCCCTTAGCTATGATGGAAGCTCGTCGGAATATCGCTATTGGAGGCATGAGATCAATGCGATCGAGATACTAATCAAGATGCCATGGACGATCCTCCACTACTTGACCCACCACCACATACTGATGGAAATGGTACGGGAACTCAAGCACCAAATGTCGGAGGTATCAGAGCTGATAGATGTCCATCAGTTAATTCGCCTACTTCTGCCCCACTGCGCATAAGGGTTCGAATAGGGCAAGACGGAGGGAGGGTCTTCGAGTCATCAAAACCATCTACTAACAGAAATCCTCCAAGACCCCCGGTAATTGTTCAAAACTTGCAACAAGTTTGTGACATTATAAATAATCCGGATCTTGCTATAGCAGGAACTCCGGGATATGCTCAACTTGCAGAAAGGGTACCAGAGATTCTCCAGCAAACCATGTAGCGTACAAAAATGTACCAGGAACGGCGGACCTCACAAAGTCAAACCGTGACTTCATCCCAACGTTCCTCCCTCAACAGGGGATAACATAGCCGACCTGGAGGCTCATTGATACAAAGGCCTCCTCGAAGATTCCGACTAGGGAGTCATAAGCAATTGCTCCTTATGACGAGGGGGAGAAGTGGACTCATGAAGGAGCCAGTCGAAGGCATCACACCAATGTCCACGACCGGCTCGAGACACCAGATCCTCATACCCTCTAGTGTGGTTAGCACGCTAAAATGCTTGGTTTAATATAACAAGATGTTCGGTCCTTGTTGACTCGGGCACCATTCCAGTCACACCCAAAATCACACCATCTTACCATTGTGCCCAAGTCTAAATCATTTTGTTTTCAGTTTTTAGTTTTCATAAGTAGACATGGCACAAGGTGGAAATCATAAATCATAATAAGTTTTGTGTGATCAAGGTTATCGACAAGTCGATAACCGCCCATTTCTACCGAAACTAAGCATGGCTAAGCAATTAATTCGCAAACTACTAAGTGATAAGAGCTCATCCACGAACTCTAATCACAGCAATAACCTTGGCTCATGGTAGTAGAGAATAATCATTTGTTCAAGGAAATGCATCTACTAGGCCAACTATCGACAATAGTTAAAACAAGATAGCAATGCATACATAGAAGTTGCAAAACAACATAAATACTTAAAATACTGGGATTAACATGATCAAATTGCTTGCCTTGCTGGATTTGTTCTTGCTGCAGAGGGGAGTGCTCAGGTTCAAAGTTTTCTTCGGAACCTAACGCGAAAAGGCGATAAAAACCGATAAGAACGAAGAACACCAAAAGGAACTCAACAACAAAGAACATCCAAATCCAATGAAATTTCTACAGCAGCTAGAGGTTAATTTTAGACAATTTTAGAAACAAGAATCACTTCATTTGGACTTAGTATGAAAAAGTTATGACTAATCTAAGTTCTCTCAGCCTGAAAAATCATAATTAAATTAATTTCGGTTACTATTCATGGCAAACATTTCTAGAATGATCTGGAAGCTGAAATTTTTATGGTAGCTAGATAATAGTATCCTAACATCAGCAAAACTGAGTTTGCACAAATTGGAGTTCTAATGAATTAGTTATGATTTTTCTAAGCTCTAAACCTAACATATATCATTTTTCAGGAACATGAATAAAGACAGAGCCTAGTCCATATTAAGGCATGTCTATAGACAAATTTTACCAGGTTGAGTTTGCTCAGTTTGCAACTACAAAGAGGAAGTTATGTATTTTACAAATTTTCCATGAATTTCTAGACATCATTTTTCACTAAACAAGATCATGTAGTTAAATCATTTTCTGCTATATGACAGGGCCTAATTTCATTCTCAGATTGAAGTTCATACTATAACAAAGCTACAGCAACTGGAATCATTCAAAAAGGAATTAAAATGACAAAGTTATGCACTTTTGAACTTTGAAACATAAAAAGACTTAGAACATTTGAGCTCTCGGGAGGTCCAAACGAACTGAAGGAAAAGGAGAGGTCGTGGGCCGTTAGATCAAGATCGACGGCCACGAGCCTCGGCACAGCCGCACACAAGACCTCCTCCGTCTTTGGGAGGTGCGGACCGTTGAGATCTGATCCAACGGTCACGACCAGGCGCATGCACGCAGACGCAAAGGAGGTCCTCGCGCTATCAGAGGTCGTGGACCGTCGGATCAAGATCCGCGATCCCGAGCACTAGGGAGGTCCTAAGGGTAAACCTACGGAGGAGGTGCGAACGGCTAAGATCTCACAGAGGAGGTCTTCAACGGTCTAGATCTCCGCAGGAGGTCTTTAACGGACACGATCAAGAGAGGGAGGTCTGGCGATCAAGATTGAGCGAGGAGGTCCTAAGGCTTTAAACTGAGGAAGGAGGTCGGCCGGTTAGATCTAAATCTAACGGTTTAGACCAGAGGAGGAGGTCCTAACGCTACGGATCTAAAGGAGGAGGTCCGAGAAGGTCAAGATCTCCAGAGGGAGGTCTTGATCGGCTGGGATTGACACGAGGAGGTCTTGGACGGCCAAGATCTACTCGGGGAGGTCCTAAGCGATAGGGTTTTAGCGGGAGGAGATCTGGACGGCTCGGGTTAGACCTAGGGAGGTCCTGAACGGTCCAGATCGACGCGGAGGGAGGTCTGAGCGCTAAGGATTTTACAAAAAGAGATCTAACGCTCAGATCTAAACCGGGGAGGTCGTGAACGGCTAGGATCGAGCCTAAGAGGTCCTGAGCGGGGGTTTTCTTTGTAAAAGGTCAGGGGTGGCTTTTACAAGGACGACCCCGAGGGTGGTCCTGAGGTGGTCTTTTGCAAAGAGGACCTCGGAGGAGGTCCGAGAGGGTGGTTTTGACAACACGACCAGGGGTGGTCTTTTTGCAAAGAGGACCTCGGGAGTGGCTCAGAGGTGGTCTTTGCAAAAAGGACCGAGGAGGTCTTGCGGCCTATTAGGGTGGTCCTAACAAAAGACCACGAGGAGATCTTTTTTGGCGGAGTGGTCCTAGCGGCCGAGATTTAACTGAGGTGGTCCTAGGCGGCTAGGATCACAACTGAGGGGAGGTCTTACACTTAAAGGTTTTCACGAGAAAGATCTAAAGGTCCGGATCTAAACTTGGGAGGTCTTAGGCGGTCACGAAGAACCCGAGGAGGTCCAAGGTGCTTTTAATGGCGCGGGACCTCCGGACTTTAATCCTAGGCCTAAGGCCCACAAGACAAATGACACGTGGCACGGCTAAGACACGATTAATGCACCCAATGATTAGTAATAATTGGGCATTAATGATGTCCTAACAAAATGACGAAACGGAGTTTTGAACCGGCAAAATCCCGAGGGCTCAACGGTTTGCGCGCGCGATGGGACCTCGCCGCGCCGACCAAGGGCACCGATATACTCACAATAGTGTCGCGGACCTAGCGGAGGCACTCTCGGCGGCGACGTTTTAAACGCCGGCAAGCGGAGAATGGCGGAGGACAAGCTTTTGGTAAAATCCAAAACGGTGAAATCGGCGTTACGAGCTATCCTAGCTAGACCTTAAGCTCTAAGGGACTAAAATGAACTCACCAGGCACGTGGGTGGTCCAGAGCGGCCGGAGGAGCACGGCGGCGAGCAGATCACCGAGTCGAGGAAGAAGGAGGTGCTCCTCTACCGAATCAGATCTCCGCAAAGTGGTCAACCACGTGAGAGGCAACCGAGAGATTAGGGGAGTCCTAGGTGACCGAGAGGACCAGAGGAAGAGAAAGGAACCAATGGAACCACTGGAGCTCCCAGGCCACCGGCGGAGCTTCCCGGCAACAATGGTGGACTTGGGAACCTCAGGAGTTTTGAGCTCCACACCCGGGAGGTGAGCTGGGAGGGTGGCTGAGGGTGGAATGGGGGGTTCAGAAGAGGACCTCGGAGGAGCGCTCATGTAGCTCGGAGGCCAACTGCGCACGAGGATGAAGGCTTAATGGCGATGGGACAAAAAGGTTCTGTCGCGCGAGAAAATGAGGCGAGGAGGCAGGTAAAATCAGAGCAAAGCTGACACAGTTGACAACATAGGGGCTCCGAGCCGTTACAGGGCCCCACGAAGTGACTGGACCCTGCCATGCTCACCTGCGCACGCGCACGCTCGCGGACGGCGGAAAGAGGAAGAAGAAGAACAGAAGAGGGAGGTTGGGGTGGTCTGTGAGCGTTGGATTTCAAATCCAACGGCTCACACACGGGGACCAGGGTCGAGCTTGGTGCGGCCTAGTGACTCGACTTGGCTCGAGCGAGACCAATGGCTGGGTCGGACTCGGGTCTGACTCGAGCCCGAGTGTGGCTCAGCCCTAACTTTGGGTTTCAAGCAGATCTGAAGTTTGGGGATTTAATTGAGGTAGCAAACTCACTCCAAAGATTTTGAAACTTTTACAGGAGCTTGCTAGCTGAGTTATTGACCTTGTGTAAATTTTTCAGGGGTTTTGATGCTGTGAATTTCCCTCCAAAAATTTACCAAGGCACTGGTCCAAGGTTTGACCAGATCTTGAATTGGGTTGACTTTCCTCCAACAGCATTCAAACAATCTATAAAAATTGTGGAATTTTTCAGAGGAGTCACAAACCATCCCAAGAATTTAGGAAAAATATTTCCAGGAGATTATCACAAGATGGAACAAGAATGTTTTTGAAGGATCAAGATTTGGATCAAAGACTTGTGACTTTGTATTCCCATAACTTCTTGTACAACAATTGTCCAAAGCATACAGGAAATACGAGATGTAAGAAAAAGTTTTAATTTCTACTCATTTTCTTACATTTGAAACACAAGCCCAAAGTTGGGATGTTACATTTCTCCTCTTATGGCACTTTTGCTTTCGCTGTTTACTTAGTTATGTGTATGATATTTGGCCGGTCGGCCCCTCTTTTGTAATAGCTTTATATATGTATGTCTTTTGCTAGACTTGTCTTTATGTGATGTATGGAATTGATGCATGATTTTGTAACGGGGTGTGTATACTGTATTTCTAGAAAGCATGCATATCTCGAGGCTTGGTTTATTTGATTTGTAATGTTAGGACCAAGTGGATGGTTAAGCATTACAAGCCGAATAAACCGGGGTACTCATAATACATTTCAAGCTGCGAGTGCGAGATAAAAAACAAGAAGAAAAAATTCAAAGAATTTTTTAAAAAAAGTGTCAAATAGTATTTCAAATAGTATCAAAAAATAATTTAAACCCTTTTTTTTAACCCACCCGGCCCTCTGCTGTGCCTCTAGGGCACGACATCGCCCTTGCCGTTCCTCTGGGGCACGACATTGCCCTCTGCCGTGTTTGAGGGCCGGACTAGCCTGGTATGTGCCCCAGGGGCCCGGATTTCACACATGACATGTGTGTGTGTTTGGGGGGAGTCCGTCCTTCTGGGCACGGAGGAGGTTGAGTCCGGCCTCCTGGGGACCGAATTTGGCTACGTGTCGGCTGCCGGCAGCTGCATGGTGCCATTTTTGGCATTGATGTCGGGAGAGGGCTAAAATTACTATTACCGCCGTCAACAGTGCCATATCAAAAAAAAACTCATGAAAACGAATCAAATATGAATCGAATAGTGCTAAAATCGTCCGATTTTCTATGCCTTATGTCTAATTTTCTATGCCTTATGTCTAATTTTCAAATTAACAAATAATATACCAAATCCAACACACACTTTTCCTTTTATGCCAGTTTTTCTATGTATTATCACATGTAACAAATCCAACACCAAGCATGGGAAGGGGTGCCCGCACAGTCGTACCAAGTAGGAGTGCACATGCACCCCACCGTCGCAACCAGTGATGGTGTACTACTGACCTCCACCATGACCGGTGACGATGTACTACTAGCCGCTGCCACCTCATCAAAAAGTATTTTACATGCACCGACCATCGACTCACCGAGCCACCGAGGGCAACGAAGGGTGGCGATGGCGACGGTTGACACCCAAGTTCGAAGTTGCGTGTGCTATGCTGCGCCGTGATTTCATATGAACAAATTTGCGAATTTTTTGGTACATATTATAATACATTTGAAACTGTGAGTGCGAGACAAAAAAAAAACAAGAAGAAAAAATTCAAAGGAAAATGTTCTCTCGGTTGAATTTTTTAATGTATTAAATAGTGTCAAGCATTGTGCACATGGACCCCGCCACGGCAGCTGATGACCAGGGCGGAACTCAATGGGACGATTCGGTGTCACAGGACACCGGGTCAAAAAAAATTTAGCAGAGATTAGTCCATATATACTACATGTGCACCCCTGGTCCAAAAGTTGTGCACCCTGGTTCAGCCCATCCTCCAGTCGGATAATGCATTTTGCCAATGGTTGCTGCATAAATTACTATTTAGTACATTGTTACTTCAAAATTATATATGTTGTTATATGTATGGTGAAGTAGTGAACCCCGATCATTTTTGTTCTAGTTCTGCCCCTGCTGTCGATGGTGTACTACTACCCGCCATCGCCTCGTGTGGCGAATCGTTGCTACCTTGGAGATTGTGCTGTGCTGCGCCGTGATTTCATGTAAAAAAATTTTGTGATTTTTTTTTTCTGATGTATGTGGTAATACATTTCAAGCTGCAAGTGCAAGATAAAAAAACAAGAAAAAATATTTTTAAAAGTGTTAAATAGTATTTCAAATAGTATCAAAAAAATAATTAAAACCCTTTTTTTAACCCACCCGGCCCTCTGTCGTGCCTCTAGGGAACGACATCGCCCTTGCCGTTCCTCCGGGACACGACATTGCCCTCTGCCGTGCCTGAGGGCCAGACTAGCCTAGTATGTGCCCTAGAGGCCCGGATTTCACACGTGACATATGTGTGTGTTTGGGGGAGTCCGTCCTCCTAGGCACGGAGGAGGTTGAGTCCGGCCCCCATAGGGACTGGATTTGGCTACGTGTCGGCTGCCAGCAGCTGCATGGTGCCATTTTTGGCATTGATGTCGGGAGAGGGCTAAAATTGCTATTACTGCCGTCAACAGTGCCATATCAGCCAAAAACTCATGAAAACGGATCAAATATGAATCGAATAGTGCTAAAATCATATTCATATTCGTTATTTTTTAAACGAATACGAATACAAATTGAATGCCATAACGAATACGAATACGAATTGAATGGCATAACGAATACGAATTCAAATCGAATATATACTCAATTTGGTGGGATGTGATATCCTCATAACTTATGTAATATGAAGATATTAATAACACTTTATCGTTTTATAGTCACACTTAATCATTCTAATCTATTCATTCCATTAAAGGAACATGAATTTACATTGAATGTAAAAAAAACGTCCAACTAATTAGATATACTGTAATAAAATACTTATATTGCTTCATCGAATACAAATAGTTTGGATAAAATAACAATTTGGATGAGAAAATTCTGTACCATATTTTTGTTATGTGAATTCAAATATATACAAATACGAATAAGGAAGAAATAGTTAAACGAACAGGAAAATCTATATGCTATATCCTATATCCTATCGAACCTGCTTCTCCATCGAGAATGTGCATTGATTCGCCCTTTCCTTGACCAACCTGCTAAATTAAACAAGAAGCTTAAAATATTTTCAAGTCTCACAGAGAGAGAAGTAGAGAGGTTTCACGGAGATCGACAAGTCAGTTCGACAGGGGCAGAGCCCAGCGTGTTTTGTTTGACTCATGCTGCTGCCTGCGATACACGTTGGCATTTTGCATTTTTACAGTATTTCTGGCATGCACCGGCAGATGTACCCAAGAAATGAATTCTCCAAGGAAAATGAATATGACGGTCGCTAGAATGTTGTTTGTTACTAGGCAAGGACGACACGTGGAGAAGACGACTCTCTCTTTCAGCTGTAGCGTGCCGCGTGCGTGCCTACTCTTCTTAATCAATCAGGTAGGGTAGGGTAGGGTAGGGTAGGGCCGGGCAACTCCTATATTGACCCATGCCATGCGTGATGTTACTTGCACATGTGGATCACTAGGCGCGTCGTCTCTCTCTGGACGAACAAGTCTCGGCTCGAGCGATCAACACGTGTATGCGGAAGGGTATTTACAGTCATCTTTAACTATATTATGTTACTAAAATCCTACGTGAAGAAAAAAGAAGAGGAGAGAGAGCACAGATCGTCTCTTCTTAAAGAGAGTGTAGTGCATACGAAACAACATATGACATATTAATCTACTATAGCTGACATGTAGGCCCGCTTAAAAGGAAAATTATAAAATGTAAATGCTAAAAAGTGTGTTAGAGACTATCCATTGAAAATATTGTCTCTAAAGATAGTGTAGTATATATTAAATACAATGTTATCTCTAACTATTGGAGATGTCCTAATGCCTAATACTATGTTATGCTAGCTAGCTAGGTTACCTAACGCGGGACTCTCTCTCTCTCTCTCTCTCTCTCTCTATATATATATATATATATATATATATATATATGCTACTCCCATTGTATCTATCGTCCATCTATTTCGGATACTACATACTTGATTGAATTATTGGATCGGATACCACTCCATATCAATCGCTAGCAACCCGCTAACGAAATTTATTGTCTTGCAAAAGAAAATCAATCAAGTACTGGATACTACGTAATCTTTGACGTATAAGCCAGTGTTGCTTAGTCTTTGATGTTTTCTACGTGAGGCGATTGTTGATTAACTGCCGTGGAGCATGCCATTAAATACCTGCCGTGGAGCATCCCATTGATTATGTAAATTCCATTGAGTTACGCTCGTCATCCTCAAGCGAGACCGTGGGGCAAGTATGGAACAACGTATGCTTAGAAAGTTGTGATCGGTTGGAGTATGGAACAACGTATGTTCTTAGGTTTCATCACGGCAAGGATCAAGATGGCTTTGACCAATCATACATGTATATATACGTATACCTAAGGGAGTATTTTAGTCCATGTACTTAGGTAGTCTGCATACCTCGGGAGTATGTTAGTACATGTAATTGGGGAGTATATACATGTACTTAGTGTTGGCAATATGGACAATATTTTTATTTCAGATTTTATTATGAGGCAAAGATCACCTTACACATATTGGCCCAATTCTGACAAATTAGTTAGTACGTATACCTAAGAGAGTATTGTAGTACATGTACTTAGGTAGTATGTATACCTCGGGAGTATGTTAGTACATGTAATTGGGGAGTATATACATGTACTTAGTGTTGGTAATATGGACAATATTTTTATTTCAGATTTTATTATGAGGCAAAGATCACCTTACACATATTGGCCCAATTCTGACAAATTAGTTAGTACGTATACCTAAGAGAGTATTGTAGTACATGTACTTAGGTAGTATGTATACCTCGGGAGTATGTTAGTACATGTAATTGGAGAGTATATACACCTATGATAATATAGTAGTACATATGTACATGAATTTGGAAAGTAAAGAGTATTTCACGTATGAATGTACTTATGGAGTATGTTGATTGGTACATGCGTGGCTTTGGTCCGTATGCATCAAAAAAATTATTAATTCTCCTTCCTTGCAAATTAGACAACCTAATCACACGAGGGATGTCGAAACTATAGCATTTGTATGTTCATAATGAATGAGGGTATACCGATATGATAGGAATTAAAAAGAAGTATGTTCACGACTCACGATGGAAAAGGGTATATAGACAAGAGATCAAAAGAAGTATAATACATATCTTGGAAAAGAAGTACATTCGGAAGTGAGTATATGCACACAAGAAATGCTGAAACAAACTGGAGCACCACTAGCTTCTTGTACATGTGATGTTGTTCTCGTTGGATGAAAGAAAACAGCTGCATGTGCACGCATGTATGTAGGTTCTATGAAGTATGTCATGATACCACTTTCCATTCCCAGTACATATACAGCCTGATATACCCTGGAGCGGTAGTAGCCAGCCACATCAGTAGCACCGGCGGCGCCATCATGCACGTGCAGCCGAATACCTGCACATCGGCTCTGAGCCTACTGGCGAGGACACAGCGCAACGCGATGCTTGGCGCCGAGCCACCGCGACTGGAAGCCGAGTCATATCAGTCGCCGTACATGTGGTCGCCTAACCGAAGCGCTACTCGTCGCGAGCACGCGTGGCCATAGACCCGTCAACATGCACACCTCAGCTACTTTGTCGTCGTTACACCTGCACCTTGGGCCATCTCGCCGTGACGGTCGTAACCCACAGGTAGGCACCGCAGCCACGCATAGACGGGCGAGAGGCGCATACACGCAGAGCCACACCGACGTCGCGGTTGCCATTACCGATTAAGGATGAATGCACGCGGGCTAGGCCAAATCTAGTAGCTTCGATGGGAATTTCGACATATCCCCTATCACAAATTAAGCCCAATCCCTGGTACGCTGGCTATAAGCCTCGTCGGTAGCATCGCTGCATCTGATACTCCAATTCTCCATTAGAATTGGAGTATTGTCGAAAAAACATAATTAGGAGATTGGATACAGAACAAGTGAACAACATACTTTGCGGTGTTTGCGTCCTCCATACAAGTGAAGAACTGATAGGCAAGATTCCAAGAAGTGCCGGCCTGATCGCCAATGAGATTAAAAATTGATCTGTAAGAAAGAGTGTATCTGCCTAGTCGCCAACCAGGAGTAGCGTCTGAACGGGGGCACATCTGAATGGGAGCGGCAAACAGGAAAGATTCAATCACCACAATCCCGAAAATCTCAAAAAAGGAAAGCTCTTGGTCGGTTGAGGAAATCTCAAAATCCCGAAAATCTCAAAAAAGGAAAGCTCCCAGAAATTTACCTATGATTAAACGCCAGGAGGTATTTGTAAGATCGAGTAGGCCGACTAGAGGGGGTGAATAGGCGTTTTAAGACTTTTATGTGCTAAAACCGAATTCTAATGCGGAAGCTAATACAAAAACGGTTTTGCACAATTAAGGCCTAAATCCACTAGGCTCAACTAAGTGCACCAACAAAACAAGTCTATTGATAATAATCAATCAAGTATGAACTTGTAAGCAATTCAAATTAAGCAATGTAGATAGCACATAGCATGGCAAGCATTCATACACAATAAATGAGCAACTTAATTATATGAATGTAAATTGCAATATGGTAAAGCTCAAGAATGCAAACCACAAGATGACACGGCGATGTTTTATCGTGGTGATCGGAGACTTGTCGGTCTCCCTTAATCCACGTTGAGGGAAACCCAAACCAATTGAGCCGGCTCCACGAATTGAGCCTTCCTCCGAGGTATCAAACACCTTGCTCCACTAGGGTTGCTCTACTCCACTCCGGAGATGGCGAGCACCAAACCACTCACAAATGCTCGGGTCTTCTCGCAAGCTTCACTTGAGAAGATCACTGACGCACGACGCCTCCACGCCGTCTAAGTGTCGGCAAACACCAAGAGTAACAAGTCTCTAACTTTTACTTGAACCAATCAAGTGTCAAAGCTCTCGTGGATACTAAACCCACCACCTAATGCAACACATGCAATAGGATTTGCCTCTCAAACCTTACTAAGTGCAACACATGCACAAATAGGAGTAGAGGGCTTGCTCTTAGCTCAAAGGAACTCAATAGGGCACCAGCAACCTCCCCTCACACGGCCAAGGTGGGTATTTATAGTCCACACATGAAAACTAGCCGTTGGGAGAAGCTGTGCTGAAAAATCAGCAGGGCCGGTCTGACCGCAGGCACTCAGCCGGTCAGACCGCACTCCCTCCAACGGTCAGAAAACTAGCCGTTGGAGGGCATCCGGTCTGACCGCCAACCAATGGCCGGTCAGACCGCACAGGCCGGTCTGACCGCCCGACACACGTCGGTCAGACCGCACCTCCGAAAACCAAAAAATCAGCTCTCTGGAAAAAGCTGACCGGGTCCTTGACCCGGGGGACCGGTCAGACCGCACTCATAACGCCGGTCAGACCGCTCCAGAATTCAAAGACTAAATTTTGCATTTCTTTTTCAATATCAACTTTGCAAAAACATATTTGCAAACAATATGAAATACAAACAAGGTATATGGGTGAGATTCTCAACAGGTTGCAAAACACATTCGGCAACCTTTAGAATCAAACCACAAAATGCACTTTGCTTCAACTTAATTTACAAAACATATTTGCCAAATTGACGCGTGATACAAACAATGATAAAAGCAAGATTCTCAACAAGTTGCAAAACACATTTGCACACTTTTAGAATCAATGCCACAAGGAATAAGGTACATAGACTTAAACCGTTTGCAAAACACATTCGCAAACTAAAGTCACATGCTACAAGGTATAACCATGAGCCACAACTATTTGCAAAACGCATTCGCAAATATAGACAACATGTTAAGTTGAGCTAGAGCAAACACAATGAGCTATCAACATATGACTAACTCAAGTTACTAATTAAGACCCTCTTAATAGTACGGCAACCTATTCTAGCAATCCGGTCTCCCAACCAAACACCGAGATCGGTAAAAGACTAGGAACACATCCTTAGCCCTATCTAGTCATACATTTGCCTTGCGCAACCACTTGAAGCTTGATGACGCACATCCTCGCTTCAAGTCCGGTTATTGACTTAATGTCCATCAACATATGATAACATCTTTCATCCCAAGTCTTGACATGCATCAACACATGATGCACTCTTCACTTGACCTCCATCAACACATGATGGATTCTTCTTGACTTGATAATCAACTCATGATCATCTCCACTTCTTGAACTTGATATGCATCAATGCGTGATACATCTTTTACTCCAAGCTCTTTACTTCAATATCATCAACCCATGATGATATTCTTCTTCTTCAAAAATCTTGACTTGATGACGATCAACTCATGACGTCATCCGAAGTCTTCAATCACATGGAACATAGCCTATTTCACCAACTCATAGAAAAATGTTAGTTCCACAAGGTGATTGTCATTAATTACCACAACATACCATTAACCAATAATGGTGGGACAAGATACCACAATCTTTCCTCTTTGGTAATTGATGACAACCAATACAATTACAGATAATTGAATGTAATTGGTATGAGTATATATAAGCCATGCAAGTTATATATACTCAAAGGATATATGAGCTTATATGAACTACGCAAGTTTTATATGCTCATATGAATATGTACAAACTACACAAGTTGTATATATTCAAGGATATGAGTATAAATAAACTACACAAGTTACATACACTCATATAAATATATTAACTACACAAGTTAAATATATTCAATGATATATTTCAAGTAAAGATCTTAAATATATATGAACAAAAGAATATGGATCAATACTAATGAAACCATAAAATATAGAGTGAACTCCCCCTAAATGTGTGCATACATGAATGTGTAATAAAGACATATGCACATATTCAAGTTAACATTCTGGTGAAGTTCAACCTATATTTTGAGTCCGAGGAATGCAACAAGATATAATAAAATGATGTCGACTGCATACCTCTTTGATCTTTGAATCCAACTAAGACTAAACATGCGATATAGCAATATAGAAGAGTTAGTCTCATAAATAGATTTATCAATATGAACATACCTGTTTTGATTTTCCCTTTTTGTCTCTAAGTTGAGACTAAACAATTTGTATGACAATACAAGTGTTAGTCTCATAAAGATTTGTCATTTGGAAAGCATACCTCATTTGATTTTTACCTCTTTATCCATTTGAGACTAAACAGTAGGTATAGCAAAAAGAGTGTTAGTCTTATAAATAGATTTGTCATTAATAACCAAAACTCCTTTAACACATAATGACGGATCTAGATTCTTCAGTATTGGATTGGGTCTCTCTCCTATCCGTAATTTTCAGGCCTATTAGGCTCTGAAAGACGTAGGATCTCATCAATAATTAAAGGGTGTATAGAGAGGGAGTAACTACATCTGTGAGAGTAGATAGTATATATTTTGGAGGAGATAAACATACATACATATACGCATCATCCAGTCAACTCATTCATCCCATCTAGCTGCCGCCGCCGGAGTGGAGAAAGGACGAAGCTCTCCCGCCCTCCCTAGCTCCTTTTCGATTGATTCACTCGTCGGTCCATCCAATCCATTCATGACAGGGACTGGGTTGGATTGGGTCGTGATGTCACCGTTCAGTTTGCAGTGTCCCCAAGATATGCACCACCAGTCCATATATATCCTCTCCTCTCCTCTCCTCTGCTGCCTCTACACGCTCAGCTCAGCGATGGCTGAAAACGACCGCCCGGAATTCTTCCTAGGACACATACATACGTGGGTGATCTAGCTAGTGACGTGCAGATAGCCCCGTCGCGGGATAATTATCCAGCTCGAACCTCCTCCTACTATTCCCAAGGAGCCAACACAAAGTACTAGTACAAGTACTAGCACTAGCATATTAAAAAGGGCAGATAGATGATAAGGTAGGCTTGCCAAGTGTATGGAGGGAGTATACTCTAACAGGGATATGCTCATCTCTTTCTTTTCTGCTCCTCTCCCGGAGAAGGAGAAGGAGAAGGAGAACGAGATGCTGCTGACACGTTCTGGAACCTGTGCATATGCTCCGGCCGGTCGGTAATATAGAAAGGAAATAGACATATCTGGAAATGTCGGGGGTATGGTATTGGTATGTGTTGGATATTTTGAGCGCATGTCTGTAATTTCTTAATTAGAGACAGCAAGAAATTTTTTTTAAAAAAAAGAAAAGAAAATAGGGTAGGTCCACATGTCGGTGGGAGAATGAAAACTTGTGCAGGTTTTGACCGGCTGTTGGCTTGATCTCGGGGAGGAAGAAGAATTTCGGTTCGGTTTCTGTTGGTTGGTGTTCTCGAGTGTACTCGGCTAGTGCGTTTTGGTTGGTCTTGTGCGGCATGTCCTGTACCTCGGCTTCGTCTTTCGGTGTGTCCCGAATTGCGAAGATTGACATTGTATCTCCGTCAACCTCGTCTAGTATTCACGGCACAGCGGTGTGATTGGTTCTCTGAGACACCGCCGGCTATTCGAATAGTTTTTTGGTGTGCCTTGCCCATTTCGCGAGTCCAAACCCATTTTTATTTTACTTTTCAAGTCATTTGTAAAACTCCCATGACATACCAATGCCAAGAGTACAATTTAAACAATAATTGATTGTTGTTTGAAATTCCCAAATCAAACAAGTTTGGTTCTTCTCGGTGGTTTTGAGTGTCATCCGCTTCATAAGTACAGTTGTTTTCTATTTTTCATATCACTTTGCATGTGTACCGTGCTAGTGGAAATATCACACTTTGTTTGTTTTTGTCTGTGACTAGCACCGGAAGATGTTGCTTAGTGATTGTGGTCTCGGTTAATTGTTCAATGATGATAATTGTTGAATACTGACATTGAATTGATAGCAAATTCAGACTTGAGCTCTAATTGTGTTGCTTACTGTTGTCCTTATATCTCTAGTTTTTCAGCTCTATTTTCTTCAGAAGGTTTGGTTACATTGTGTCTACTAAACTGAGTTGATTCTCTGTACTGTGACCGTGGCGATGTTGTGATCTTTTAGCACTGTTAGTCTTTTTCTTGTCTGTTGACTGAAATACTAAAGTACTGGTTCTTTGTGCTGTTAAGCAAAATCATTTCTCAGTTGACTGAATGAAATCTTGACGTTTATGAGATCCTAGTTGACATATTAGTAAAGCATTCTTTAGAGCCCAAAGTCTGAATTTTTGTGGTCATATTCAATTAGTGAAGAGTATAGATAATAGTGGCGAGTAGGTCAAGATTATATCTTAAGCAGTCCAACATCTGAGAGCAATAAATACACTAGTAAATCTGAGCATTATGCTGATTTTAATTGTCCATATGTTCTATGTTTTGAGTATATTATCCTGTTTAATTGTCCACATGTTATATGTTAATTTTGTCATTTAAATGTTACTGGAATTATATTTCAATTATGTTTAATGCAGCTGAAACTAATTCTGAATATTTCTTAAAACCGATATATTTACAACAGAGTGTACCAGGTCTCTGTATATCACAACAAACACCATGCATGATGATAAGAAGAAGAAAAAGTTATTATCCTAATCTGTTTATTAGCACTAGCTCGGGAAAGCTCAATTAGCATAGTCAACGTTGGAAAGGTGAGAGTAGCTTGTCCAGACGGTCTACATACAGTGGCAGTAAATCGAACTATCATGAATACTGGAGTAGTATCAGCACGACGGGCGGCAACAGGAGCTAGCGCGCGCTGTCGCTCGATGGATGGTCCATCGTTCATGGTCGGCTATACATGAACCCGAGTCGGCCAATGGAACTATGGAAGGGAAGGTGCGGACGTACGTGGTCACGGCTGATTGCCGCTTGCTTTCGCTTGCTTAACCCGGGTCCAACTGCCAACTGCTTCCGTGTTCTTTGACTGGAGGCGCCTCCCATCCAAAGCCATGCTGCCAGATGCTAGCCTGAAAGACTGAGCAGCAGCAGTACTCTGACTTACCAGTAGTGTTCAACGCAACTCTGTTCCGTGCACCGGTGAAAAGGGCACCTTAATTGCAGAGGAGGGGAGGGGGGTTTTGCTTGGAGCGCACAGCTGAATCCATCCATGCGTCGTGGTGCCCTGGGTACGAAGCTATGCAACCATTAGTGGAGCAGAGTAGAGTAGAGTAGATGCGGAAGAATTGACTCTGAAGTTTCTCCTACGTAGGAGTAGGAGTACATGCAGACTTTGCTTTCTTTCTAGCTTGCCACCAAAAGTGCCAATCTCCGCATCGACTTCGCAAGATACCCAAGTATGCATGACGATCCGTTTCCAACGGAGAAAGCAAGCAAGATATAAAACAAACAAGTGCTGAATATTTTTGGTCAGTACGTCGTTTCACTTTCAGCTTCAGCTTCCAGCTTCAGGTGCCGGTGACCTTGTTCATCCACAGGCAGGATTAAAATGCCATCTCGCCAAAAGAAAAGTAGAAAAAAGGCATCACCTCGCAATAAATGGAAGAAATTAAAATGGTATCACCGGCTATCTCCTGTTGCTAACTTAACCATAAACCATGCCATGACCGGTGAAAAAAATCTCTCCAAAATTTCAGTGGTTACCGGCAGTAATCGGTGGGGGCCGATCGAAATACAAAATGGCTCCGAAAATTTCGGTTTTGATGAATTTTGTCCTAAAAGAATCGAATTCGTTTGAATTTTGTTCAAATTTGATTTTTTTAAATCAAAATCCAAAAATTTCAGTTTTTTTGTTGAGGCCGAAATTTTCCGGTTACACCGGAGTTATCGCTACCCTCCGATTTTTTTTTAACCAGTAATGTGAACCCTGCCCATGACGATATATACTGACGAAACTGCTACAACAGATTCAGAGGGACGAGAGAGCACAACGCACAAGAAGAGGCAAGAAAAGGATCGCCCGCTTACCACGTGGACTCGACATCGTCCTGTGATTATGCAAAAATGACAACTGATCAAATGGGGCCAGCTGCCGGCCCAAGTTAGTACACTAGTAAAATGCAATGTTTGCGCTTGCTATACTGTTCATTTTTCTTCTGGAAGAAGGACTTATTAACAGTATACTTAATTAACCTACATGGTTTCTCTTGATGGCACAAACCGTTCCTGCTTACTACTAGGACGTGCTGTGCAGTATTGATCGATCATCTGTTGTTGCGTTGTCAAACCCAAAAATTTGAGACAACAAAGGAGGGGCAGATAGGTATAGCCCTATAAATTCACTAAAAAACAGTACGCTACTTCGAATATTGTACCCATTGCCCTCAAAAGAAAAGAAAAAAAGACATGTATAACAATTTGTCTCTAAATTTTTTAATTCACCCATAGACAACTTTAGAGATAGTATTTTCAATAATTTGTCTATAAAATCATTTATTTTCAACCCAACTTCTCTCATTAATCACTCACCATTTATGATAGTTTGTGTGCCTAGCTTGTCGTTTATATAAGAGATGACACATTCTCTCTCTTCACATATTCTTTCCTCCAACTAAACTTTTGAGTAGCATGGCAGGTAAGAGATAGCTGAGATAGTCACTATTAAAGATGCCCTTAACGGGGAAAAAGCAGTGAGCATCTGCAATAGTCCATATCACTTGTTACTAAAAGATAGATACATCAACATTTAAGTGATGTGGAGGATAGATGGTGAAGAGAGAATGTAAACTTGTTTCTAGATGAAGAAACAAACAAGTTATCGATAACAAGACACCAGAAATAATAAAATAGCTATTGAAGACTTGCTTGTTACTTAAAAATTTGTTTTGTGGGTAGCAATTAAAGTCTATTATAGATACTCTAAATCTTCTAAAAATAAAGGTCTTAATTCTTAGGAATAAGAAATTGATATTTTCCTTTTGCAAATGACATTCTCCGGTGTCGGCGGCGGCCGCAAGGGAAACAGAGACACCGCCGGGGAGCTGGAGGAGGTGTTGGTGGTTGCGAGGTGTGTGAGATAGAGAGAAGGTGGTGATTAGGGTTGATTTGCACGAATCTTGCACCAACCTTGGCCATTGAAGAGCGACCATTCTTGTGAAAGAAACTTATGGCCCAATTAATGTAAATCCTGTGACAAATCAAAACCTTAAATAAGCATCGGATATTTTTCTATTGAGAATTGGAAACAGATTGAGTAAAAAATAAACACGTTACGAACAAGGAGTGCGATGTGTTGAGATCTTGGGCCATATTTTTTAATTAAAAGGTGTTTATCTCTCGATTTTAATTAGTGAAACCAGCAACAGTACTATCCACAGTACGCAGCTACAATGCTATCTATGATAGACTGCCTGAGGAACTTGACCGTGAGTGGACTGGATGGCTCTCCTGCTCCTACGCCAACTTAGCCAAGCTCAGATCCTTATCTTGGGCCATGTATTATCCACAGAGAGAATGGCGACTGCGTCTGCGTTCGTAGTAGAATACGCACAGGAATACTAGGCATGAGATGAGATCTTGTAATTCGTCCATGACGCGTATCCATCCATGTGAATGTGAAAGATATCCTTGGCGTACACGTGGACGGTGCAGGGCGAGGGACCGGGACTAACGTGGCGTCCATCGCGTAAACCCAACGAAGAGGAGAGGGTCCTAAACGGATACGGAAAGGGAGGGACCCGCGACCCGTTAGCGAGGGAGGGAGAAGCGGGCGGGCCGGCCCGGGTAGACGAGACGACGTGTCCTCCCCTCTCCCGGCTATATATGCCTTCCTGCGGCTGCGGCGAGGCTAGCCAGACGAACTAGGAAGAATCCATAGATACGCGTAGGGAAGCAGGCACAACTCGGCACAACGCATTCACGATTCCATCGAATCTCCCCTCCCCCCTCCTCCTCTCCGTCCCCGATTCCATTTCATCTTAATTCGGATCTCCGGCCTCGTCCTCCCCTCCTGAGAAACAGGTGCCTTTGGATCGATTGTTGGAGCAAGGGAGAAGATGGTTTCGGCGGTGCTGAGGACCATCCTGGTGACGGGCGGCGCCGGCTACATCGGCAGCCACACCGTCCTGCAGCTGCTCCAGCAGGGCTTCCGCGTCGTCGTCGTCGACAACCTCGACAACGCCTCCGAGGTCGCCCTCGTCCGTGTCGCGGAGCTCGCGGGCCACAACAGCAAGAACCTCGAGTTCCACAAGGTTGGTCCGTCCCTTCATTCTTTAATTTGCGCGCTCTCGATTCTTTCCTGTTCGATCGTCTCGATTCTGGGGATTCGCGAAGTTCATTCCTTTCTTCCTTCGGAGAGGAGCCAACTCGGAGAAAATTTCGCCAAGTTATTTGATTCTACTGGAGAGAGAATCGTCCTGCCCTGGTTTTGGGCGGTGGTATCATCAGATTGCGCGGAGGTTTTGCGGGGTAGTTGATCATCCTAGATGTTGCTGCTGCTTCCTTGAATTACTCGGGTCGGGGGGAGGTTTTTTTTTTTGTTTCTGGGCTGGCGGTTACATTTCTTTTTTGCAAGGGAAACGAACAGAATCAAATCCTCTGCTTTTTAGTCGAAAAAAATAATTATCACCCCCTCCACCCACAAGGAATTAATCCCACCGCCACCACCGAGATGCGGCTCGTTTTGTTCTCCTTGGGGGAAAAAATTGCAGTTTTTCTTTGTTGCTATTACTCCGTTCCGGCCGGTGGGTCACACACCACACGCTGCGAGATGAGACGAAGCGGCGTCAGTTTTGGTTCCGTGGGAAGCAAGGTGGGATGCGACGGACGCGTGCGCTGACCTGATAGTTCCACGCGCGCCGCATGTACGTATGTGGATGCTTCCTTGCCGTTGCCGTGCTCGTGCTGCCCAGGGGATGGAGGGGAAACCCAAGTGTGGCTCTGGCTGTGGTCGCCCGCCCGCGCCGCGCCTTGGACTGCGTTGGCAAAAACGCGTGGAGTGTTGAGGTTTGGCCTGGTCTGTTGAGGTTGCTGCTGCCAAACTCTAGATTGGTTCTGATAGCAGTACTCACGTCGATCGAGTGGTTCTGCACTATGTCCTTTTTTTTTTTAAGTGGAAGAGCCCAAGTTGGTTGGCAGATTACAAAATCGTCTCTAGATGATTTCGAAACGTTTGTACTTCCCAAGTTTCGATTCAAAAACTCATTTGAATAGGGATTTGCGCTGTGTGAGCCCATTCTCACGGACTCGTTTCTTACTGCTGCAGGTTGACCTTCGTGACAAGAGAGCACTGGAGGAAATCTTCTCTTCGCAAAGGTAACCAGACTTTCCTAATTGATTTCAAGTCGAATCGCGCTGAGTTAAGAGTCGAAAGAAGCAAGCCTCTTGCACTTTTTGGGTGTCATCAGAGTTAAAAGGGAAGCCTCTCCTCTGTCCCTGGGACGGTATTAATTAAGATAGCAAACGTGGTTGACAATAATTAGCAGGATACATGACAACCCTAGTCTTCGGAGAGAGAACCTGCTCTTGGCCGGCGGTTTCAATCATTAATGGTCTTTTGTACTAGCCACTAGTATACTAAACTCGTCAGAAAGAAGACCTTTGATCTGGCCGAAGCAGTACTTGCGGTTTTCTTAGGACCATCAAATTGGAAGGCTTTCTAATCCATTTAATTAGTCTCTCCAAATAATTAGTGTCTTCATACTCCAAATGGAGTACCTAATCGTTTATGGTGGGAATCAAGCTCTGGACCTGCCTGCTAGGCGAATCTGCTGCTCTACCGGTTTGCAGGCGTTCATTACGGTAGGTGTCATCCGAGCCTTGTTGAATGATTGATTTCTCCAGAGCTGGAAAGTTGTCTCTAGTGGTTATGCTCATGCATATTCTCCATTCACAGTTGTCCAACATAGTCCTGCTCTCCATCAATATTAGTAGCTTAAAATAATTGGAGGGGCTATTCCTCTTCTATTCCGAAGAGGCCATAAACTCCGGGATGCTTGTTTATTTTACAAGTGTTGCTCATTGTGTTAGTCCTAATACTCTGATTTGTTTTCGGTGCCTGACTTAAAACATTGCATTGCATTGCATTGCAGGTTTGAGGCTGTCGTCCACTTTGCTGGGCTGAAAGCTGTTGGTGAGAGCGTGCAGAAGCCCCTGCTTTACTATGACAACAACCTCATCGGCACAGTTACTCTTCTGGAGGTGATGGCTGCACATGGTTGCAAGAAGGTACACCAGGGCAAGCCTTTTCTTTTCCTCTGGCTGTGCATTTTTAAGGAGTTGTGCTCTGCTTTACGTTCTTTATTGGTTGGGCCGCCTCCTTTGCATTGCTGGGTCACAGGATACCAGTGTTGCTGCTGGACCAGGTGCCCTTCATCATGATGCTAAAGTTGTAAATTTGTGTCGCAGAGCCATGCATGCCATGAGATCCGTGACAGACAGCACTCATATTAATTTTGCTGGTCCCAGCTTTTATTTTGCTGGCTGTGTTTTTAGGCCCGCCTTCTAGCCTTTTCCATGGCGTACTGGGCTCTATCTAACCTAGGACGATTTTTTTGGGGGTAAACTATGAATCAGAAACTGACAAATTAGTCTTTTGTTCTGAATTCAGTTGGGTCTGTAGACTCGACTGTTTTAAGTCATTAATCTGCATTCTGCATAAATGCAGCAATGTTGAGTAATGTATGCAGTAGATCAACAGATCTGATTTTCTGAATGCTAAATGAACATTTTTTTCTTTGGTTGCTATCTTTCCAGTTGGTGTTCTCATCATCGGCAACCGTCTATGGGTGGCCCAAGGAAGTGCCCTGCACAGAAGAATTCCCCCTTTGTGCAATGAACCCCTATGGGCGAACCAAGGTTATTTTTTATCTCCCGCTTGGGCCATTGTATTATTGTCTCGTCACTGTGCAGAAATTCTAATGTCCTCCTATGATTGTGTGCAGCTTATCATTGAAGATATCTGCCGTGATCTCTATCGCTCGGACCCTGACTGGAAGATTATCCTGCTTAGATACTTCAACCCTGTTGGGGCTCACCCAAGTGGATACATTGGTGAAGATCCCTCTGGGATCCCAAATAACCTGATGCCCTATGTTCAGCAAGTAGCTGTTGGGAGGAGACCTGCGCTTACAGTTTATGGGACTGACTACAATACCAAGGATGGAACTGGGGTATGTATGCATGTTTGCTCTATTCTTGGATTATCATTTAATCCGTAGTCAATCATTCGAGCATAGCTAGATTCTTTTGCACTTCTAGTTTAGCAATTCAGTGCAGTGCTCATTTCTGCATATGCTAACTGCTATGTACACGCTTGGCAGGTACGTGATTATATCCATGTTATTGATCTGGCTGATGGCCACATAGCAGCCTTGAGGAAGCTCTATGAAGATTCTGATAAAATAGGTATGGGCCAACTAGGCAAACTTACAACCATGGTTTAATGGTTGTTTACATCCACAACCGTGCAGCCAGCACATAAAACAAATGATGCTCTCTTTTGGTCTTTTACTACATCACAAGTGAATTGAGAGTTCTGATCTGTAGTAGTGACATGTAATCCAGGATGTGAAGTGTACAATCTCGGTACTGGAAAGGGAACGTCAGTCCTGGAAATGGTTGCTGCATTCGAGAAAGTTTCTGGAAAGGTAACTTCTTGAGAAGTGTAGAATCATTTCATGAGTCAAAAGTGGTAGTAGTAGGTTATGGTGACTGAGTTGGTGATGCCTGATATCCTAATAATCCCTAACCTGTATAGAAAATCCCGCTCATTTATGCTGGACGAAGGCCTGGAGATGCTGAGATCGTTTATGCCGCAACTGCCAAAGCTGACAAGGAACTGAAATGGAAGTAAGTATTTCATTTCTTTCCCCTGGCAGTATACTCAATCCAAAAGTAGAACAAATCTTTGAAGCGCGTTCAATTGATTTACTATAGTGTTTTGTGCTAGTATGTCGCCATGCTAAATCTGCCTTGACGTGTACGAATTGAATAAAACAGGGCCAAGTATGGGTTGGAGGAGATGTGCAGAGACCAGTGGAATTGGGCAAGCAAGAACCCCTACGGATATGGATCGCGCGAGAACGGCCATTGAAAGACCGTCATCTGATAGCAGCAAGAAAACAGTAGTAGCTTACATCTCTATATATAGTTGCCATGCATCATCATCATCAAAGAAGAAAACAAGACTTGAGCACTACAATACATACTAATCCGATGGGCCGCATTGTACAGGGGAGTAGTGGGGCCGTCCCATCCTATTAGTCTCCTTAGGTCTCTCTAATCTCCATGTTAGAAATAAACCGATGTAATATTTTGCCGACCGTGGAATAACAGTTATATATGGTATTTTCTTGATTCATCAGATCAGTGTCCATTAATTACTGCGAAATTGTAAACGCGGGCAATTGAGACTTTGGTGCATGCTGCTCTGGCTTCTTTATAAGGAGTAAATAAAAACAAACATTGTTTGTACATGGCCAAGATCAACAGAATGATAGCCTAAAGAAAGCAGAGCGCTTAATTTTGTATAAAAAAACATTGTTTGTACATGGCCAAGATCGACTGTATGATAGCCTAAATGTTGTACTTAGTGGTTGTATTCTCTCATGTGCCTTCACTGTTGCTCACTTTCATATAGATACTTAATACATGGCCCACATGGGCCGACTTATAGCCCATATACTCAACACTCTCTCTCAAGATAAGCTATAAATATATATCATCTTCATCTTGTCACATGTCGACAAACACTCCTTAATTCCTAATCCTTTTGTCAGACAATCGGCTATTTTGATTGTCTATTTGTTCTCCAAAGATTACATGACTCAATTTTAAGGTACCCTCATCAAGTCTCTTTGATGAACCGATCTATCCCCACATGTTTCGTTCGGTCATGCTGAATTGGATTATTTGCAATGTCGATTGCGGACTTGTTGTCACACCAAAGCTTTAAAGGTCCATCTGTTAGTTTTTTTTTCTCGAACACGCAGGAGAGCTGCGTATCATTATATTAATAGAAGAAAAGAGAGTCATACAAGAGACCCAGAGAGTCATACAAGAGACCCAGACTCACACACAAACACACACACCCACTACTAAAAAAAAAAGGGAGATTAAATCACCGGCTTAACAGGAAAAAAGGGGGCGACCCAACCACAACAGCAGACCTTTAAGTCGCTCCTACAACAGCAAGGGGAGATCCCTTGGCTCCTGCCAGACTCCACATATAGGCCTCTTCCCTTGCCAAAGTCAGCGTCATATTACCATTTGGCGATGCACCATTGAAGACACAATCATTTCTGTGCCGCCAGATACTCCAGGCACCCATAATGACTAGAGAGTTCAGACCCTTCCTCAAATCTCCTGTTACAGTAGAATCAATTTTCCTCCACCATTCATCAAAGGATTGGTCAAGAGGTTGCGAGCAAGTGATGCCAAACCAAAATGCGACAGGAGGGAGAACCAAAAGTCTCTTGAGAATACACAACCCACCAGTAGATGTTGAATATTTTCCTCTTGTCGATCACATAGGAGACATCGATCCGGATAAGGAGACCCTCTTAGCCAATCTGTCCATTGCCCAAAGATCTATTGTGAGCTACTAACCACATAAAAATTTACATTTGGGGCGCCAAGATTTCAGATTCTCTCATAAGGATCGAAAAGGACAACTCCCTGGAATAAGGCATCATAGGCACTCTTTGCAGTATAATTACCCGAAGAGGAGAGCCTCCAAATGAATTTATCGGGTATATTCTCATTTAATTCCACACCATTCAAGATATCCCAAAGGTTTAGGTACTGAAACGCAGCTGTCGAACTGATCTCGCCTTGTATATCCTCTATCCACTTTTCCTCCGTGAGGGCCTCCAACACAGATGCGTTTGGTTGTTCTTCTTTTGGTACAGAGCAAAACCGTGGGTGCTATGTCGTGAATTCCTTACCATCCAGCCATTTGTCCATCCAAAAACGTCATCGATCCGTTTCCAACTTCACATTACCGCCATAGATAAATGTGCTAGCCACCTCATTCCGACTTGGATAGGCAAATTTGCCCAAGGTTTGTTGGGCTCACTCCGCATAAGCCGGGCCATCTAGCTTTTAAGGCAATACCTGTGGATTTCAAATCGCTATCCCAAGTCCACCTAGTTCCGGGAGCGGCACACTCTAGGCCAGGCGATGAGGCAGTGACCACCTTTAACCTCTTTTCGACCCTTCCATAAAAATGCCCTTCTTATCTTATCTATTGCCTTGATAGCCCAAGGAGGAATGTCAGTTGCCATGGCCACATATATTAGGATTCCAGTGAGAACAAATTGCACTTGAACCACCCTTCCAAAGACGTGTCATCGTGTCCGCCTTCCACCCAGAAGTCGCCAAGAACTTTATCAATGACGGGTTGGACCTGCTCCTTGGTCATCTTTTTGATGGTCAAAGGCAAACCCAAATATTTACACGGGAAATTCTGCACTTCACAAGGCAGGATGTTCTGTATGGTAACCAAGTTTTCCTCAGAGCAATGGATAGGCAGCACATTGCTTTTATGAACATTGGTTTTAAGACCAGAAGCTTTCCCAAAAAGATGGAGCAGACGAAGTGACAAAGTAATATCAGCTGCGGTAGGCTGGAGGAAAAGGGCCACATCATCGGCATATAAAGAGATTCTGTGCTGGATTGGTCTTCTGGAAAGGGGCTGAAGCAGTCCAGCACAAGAGGCTCTTGTGAACATCAAATTTAGCACATCCATGACCAGGATAAATAACATAGGGGAAAGAGAGTCACCCTGTCTCAATCCCTTTCTGTGCTTTATAGTTTCTCCAGGGATGCCATTGAGGAGAACCTGAGTGGAAGAAGATGATAAGAGACCACAAATAAGATTACACCATCGAGAACCGAACCCCAACTTCCTGAGAACCTCCAATAAGAAAGCCCAAGACACCGAGTCAAAAGCTTTAGTGATGTCCAGTTTGAGGAGAATTCTAGGTTGCTTCAGTGAATGCAGATATTTGACTGTCTGCTGGACCATCATGAAATTATCCTGAATGAACCTTTTCTTGATGAACGCACTCTGATTGGGGGACACCATCTCATCCAGTAGGCTGCAAGTCTATTAGCCAGATTTTGGTCACTAGTTTGGCGGCGTGTACCAAACTAATGGGCCTAAAGTCCTTGACTTGCTCAAAGATTAGGCTTTTTGGGATCAACGTGATGTAGGCGAGTTCACTTCCAGAGATTTCTAAAATTGCACTCGGAGAAAATGGAGGCCGCCATCACATCAACCTTGATGATGACCAACAACTTTTATAGAATCTACCGGTGAACCCATCCGGTCCGGGAGCCTTATCCGAGGCATCTCCTTTATGGTGTTCGGACTTCAATTTCCGAGAAAGGCCTATCCAGAGATTCCACTCAAAATATGGACAATCGAGGGCATCTAAGTTGATAGTTCTCTCCTAGCACAAACAAATTCCAATAAGATTTTCATAGAAATTCAGAATAGCATTGCCTTTTCTTCATGCTTTGTGATGACTGATCGCCAACATGAAGATTGGCAATAAAATTCTTCTTCTTCCTATATCTTGCATGTCGATGAAATAGCCCGGTGTTGGCATCCCTTCTTTTAACCACCAATCCTGGATCTAAGTCCGCCATTGTTCTCAAAAGTGAAGCAAGAGCTAGGAGTGTTTCTTGATTATTACGCAACCATAATTCATTTGGTCAGAGATCTCGCTTTCTTGTGCAATTTCAATTGGTGGATAACTTCTTTAGTCAAGAACAACCGAGATTTGACGTGCCCCAACTTTGTCGACTCCAACTCAGTAATCCTCTGGTCATCGACTTGAGTTTCAAAGCTAAGGTTTCAAGAGGGCAGGACGGGCTGCCCCATCCCAAGCGTTTCTCACACCATCCAGAAAACCATCAAGGGATGGCGAAAGCTTCAAAATGGAATCTTTTCTTGCCGACGATGATGTCCTGCAGCCCAAGAACTAGGGGCGTGATTCGAATCAAAAGAAGCGCTCAAGAAGATGACTGGGAACCGCTCTTCCCAATCCAATGAACAAAACAATCATCGACCTAACAAGCGTAGGAGAAGCCTTGGAAAAGAGCTAGTCCATGTATATTTACGCCCAAGAAGAGGAATTTCAGAGACCGCCATATCATTGATCCACCTTCTAAACCTTCCCATCAAAGCTCTGTTAAGATTGGAGTTGTTTTTATCTTCAGCCCTATAGATGAGGTTGAAGTCCCCAACCACTAACCAAGGCCCAGAGCAATGAACTCTAACATCTCTCGCCTCGCAGAACCGAATCTTGTCTTGATTTAGTTGGGGCCCATAAACACAGGTCAACCACCACACATTTCCATTTGAAGGGCAGAACTGGACCGAGACACTATAAGAATCCACCCTCGTAGCTCCAACCGCACCCAAACAGGTTCGCCAAGCGATCAAAATACCACCACTGGCACCCACCGACGGTAAGAAAACAAAGTTACTGTCAAAATCACTCCCCAGCATGGACAGGATCAAACGCCTAGAAATAATAATCATTTTTGTTTCTTGCAGTGACAACATCAATTTTGGATGCATCAACCATCGCTCTGATCGCATCCTGTCTCGCTACTAAGTTCAAGCCCCTTACATTCCAAGTTAGGATGTGAGAAGGATCCATAGAGAGAGGAAGAAGATCGACCAAGAAAAGAGAGAGCAATCGGACCACCACCTGCAGCCTACAAAAGCCTCCGGAAAGCCCATCCGAAGAGGGCGCAAGGGCTTTAGTATGTGAGGATGGCGGGCCATCGAAATGTCGTGCATATTCATCAAGTGTCTGTTGACAAAATTGTTCCCTATCCTCATCCACGTTCATGTCAAGCGCACGCATGACCCGTTTTTTCAGATGTGAGGGGCAAACCTCAAGGGTCACCGCAGGGAAGCCAGCAATCCGGCGACTTCGGCGTGGCTCCAGACTTGGTGCCACCCCCTTCTTCCTTCTTCTTTTGCTGATGTGGGGAATCGGCAAGAGCCCCCCCGGGATTTTGGATAGCGCCTTGACAAATTCTGAAGCAGGGCTGAGAGGCGCCGGGGGGGAAACATGAGCAGCAGCCGAAGCAACTGACGCCCTTCCACCTTTTCTACTACGGCGACGGGAGAAGACCCGGATGGTCGGCTGAGCCTCCGTAGAGGATGGTCGGAACGCAGCCACAGGAGGCGAGGGGGTGGCAGCCATGGGGGAGGAGCCAAGTCTCCGCGACGGCGAGGAAGATGAACTGTGTTCCACCGTTGCGTTGACGACAGTGGAGGCAGAGGCATGGGCCTCAACAGGCCCACACGGAGAGGAGCAGGGAAATGGCCCAGAGGCCCCACCAGAGAGATCCGACGAGGCCTCAAACTGAGTTCCACTCGCACCAACCTCCTCTCTACCATTAATAGCTGAAGGCAGGGGCCCAACAGAGAGTTCCAACGGGTACTCAATCTGAGGCCCAGCAAGAACATCAATCCGCCCGACAGCAGGATCTTCCTTGTCTTCCAACGCCAAAACCGCGCCAACTCTTGCCATAAACACCTCTGTACACGTGCGGGAAACCTCGGGCAACAACCCCGGGAAAACAGTATCGCCCCCACACGCCACAGTCACGAACTCTTTGGTTCCCGTGCAGCCCACCTTGGAACCAAGCACAACCTCCTCGCGCGGCCAGAGAACAGTAACCCCGGCCGTCTGAACATCAATGTCGAGCGCAGGAGCCAAGGCATCATTAACATGGGGGATCGGCGCAGGGTCCCAAGCAGCCACCTCACGGACGCGTGGGCCCAGCCGAGCAAGGACCGAAGTCCTTCCAGCCAGACCGGAAGACGAACCAAAAGCCGGCCCCGCCGCCTGTGCCGGAGAAGAAGACAGAGGTGACGAACGAGATCGTCGCCGCCGGCGGGGGTCCCGATCATCACCATTCGGGGGCGGCGAGGGTGGCAAATCATGACTCAATTCAGGCTGATCGAGGGTGGCAACCTTGACCGTGATGGGATAGATTAACGTCCGCACCGCCTGACAATCCGCCAAAAGGGGCTCCACGATCTCCAGCACCATCTCAGAGGGAAGAAGGGCGGGATCGGAGCACCAAGCTTTCACCCTGAACACGTCACAACGGTCTACGTTGCTCGGCTGCGTCCCAGCAATCCAGCAGAACTCATCAAGGAGAACCTCCGCAGTAGCTAGCTCCCAGGCATGGGCAGGAATGCCCCAGAGCTCCACCTCTACTGCAACAGGTAGACTCGCCGCAGAGGACTGAAGGAACCTTGTCCAACGCATGACATGCAGACGAGCTGTGGTAGTGATGATGGGGCGACCACCATTGAATACTATGCCAGCAAGCTCCCGATTAGGCAAAATCAAGAGAAAGCTCGACTGCCCCCAGGGGAGCAGGGTTAGACGCGCTTCATCGATTTCAAACCTATGGGCCACCGTGGCACAGATGAACTCCGCCGCGCCATCCCAAGATCCTCCAATCAAGGAGATGACAACGGCACAGCTCAAATCATCCTCACGGCGAGAGAGGCGGTCCGAACGAACCAGGATGCGTCTTGGGGCAGTCAAAGGTCCCATGGCGCCAGCTGTCGAGCTCATGACGTTAGGATCAGGGGAGGAGTGGCGAGGCTCCTCATCGTCACCAGAGCCGTCTTCCGCGCTAGCCGCACCCGCCGGGGGGCGCGACTTACGCGACCTACGACGCCGCCGCCGCTTGTGCCTGTGCTCCGTCCCGCCGCCAACATCCACCGGAGTCTGCGAGGCTGATGACACCATCGACGCCGTGACCTTTGGTCGCCAGACCAGCAGTCGACAGGCGTCGAACGACCGCGGACACCGGGAAGGGCAGGCACGAGACCGGTGTCCCAGACCACGGCAAGAAAAACACCGTGGACGAGAGCGGCAGGCCGCGGCCTTGTGAGTTGTAGAGAAGCAGTTGAAGCAACGACCTCGGAGAACCGCATGCACCGGCCGCCGAGGAGGGAGCTCCAGCCGACGACGCTCACGGCGGGCGTGACGACCTTCAGAGGTTACCCAGCCATCGGAGTCAGGCACAGTCCGCCCAGCCAGGCGAACCCGCCGGTCACAGGGCCTAAGAACGATCCGCGTCGGCTTGCGAGGAAAAGCAGGTGAGGCAGCATCGATGGCAGGGGCACAAGGAGCTGTCAGAGCAACGCCGCCCAGGAGAACGTCCTTGAAGGAGGGTGTCTCGTCGTCGCCGGAAGAGGCTGGGGAGACGCCCTCCAGCGCAGGTCCTTCGAGCGCCCCGCCGTGGCGCAGGCGGTGGAGACACAGTTTCCCTTAGGCGCAAGAGAGGAAGGGTATAGGGTGGTCGCCGGACCCGGAGCAGGCGGCGGCGAGCGGCTGGTGGAGGAGGACGGGAGGGGGGCGCCGGGTGGTGGAGGGGGAGCGGAAGCGAGATTCGCGTGAGCCATCGCCGTACACCTTATATTTTTCCATCTGTTAGTAACCTCAACTCCGATAGGAGACCTCTCATTCATAGCATTTCAGACTAGCACATTGCCATGGATCTATATTCTGCCTCGGCTGTTGATCGGGACACCACCGATTGCTTCTTGCTCCTCCAAGATACTAAATTTCCCCCCACAAAGACATAATACCCCGATATTGATCTATCATCCAAGCAGTTAGCCCAATCAACATCACAATAGCCATCAACGCCCAAGTGATCATTCCTTTTGAACCATAGACCTTTTTCAGGACTTCCCTTTAAATATCGTAAGATTCGATAATCAGCTTCTAGATGTCCACTCCTAGGGTCATGCATATAGCGGCTCACAACACTCACTGCATAGGACATGTCAGGCCTTGTGTGACACAAGTAAATGAGACGACCAACAAACCTCTGGTAGCTCTCATTATCAACTGGATTTCCTGACTGAGCACACAGTTTATGATCTTTATCAACTGGGGTCATTGCAGCTCGACATCCAAGCATTCCTGTATCACTGAGAAGATCCAAGACATACTTTCGCTGTGAGAGAACTATCCCTTTGGGAGACCTCGCGATTTCAATGCCCAAGAAATACCTCAGCTGACCTAGATCCTTAACCTCAAACTCTTTACTCAGTCTCTGCTTCAATTGCGACATCTCAACAGTATCATCTCCGTGACCAACTCAAGTAATTTCTCACACTTTCTAATTTAACATCATTCAGCATCAATTCTATTTTCTGCACTGTCTCAGCCTGAGGGGCAATTGCCCTGCCTAAGGATGATGCCCCACTTGTCTTCTCCGTGAGAAGTTGTGCCAACTTTTCAAGCACGTGTTGCAGTCCCTGATTCTCCCCCATAGCTGCAGCACGATCCCAAAATTACAAGCAAGCAGCAGGAGTAACTGTCGTACCTTTCCGAACGCAACCCCGAGCTTTCGCGCGTCTCGATCGCCTAATATAGCAACAGTCAACTTCAACCAGCAGCCACCACACTAGATCCAAGCTTGGAGTACCACTCCTCGACCAGCAGCAGCAGCCCCAGGGCTGCTTCTCTCCTTACTTCCTCCTTCACCAGCCCCCACGTGCCTAACCAACAGAGTACTACTCCTTAGCCAGCAACAGCTCCGAGCTTCCTCTCTTATTTTCTTCCTTCCTCCAGCTGACCTCCGCCTCCCGCAGCGCCGCAAGCGCCGCGCCCGCCCGGTCAAACGCGTCCGCGCTGGCACCTCTGGCGGTGACGGCCGCCTCCACCCAAAGCACTCGCCGCCTTACGGTCTCCCGCGCACCGCGAAAGCTCAGGCGCCGCCTCCCTAGCGTCCCCGCACCGGATCCCTCCTCCCGGCGCTGGATCCGAGCCCTGCTCGACCGAAGCGCGACGGTGCCCGAGCGGAAGGGTTGTGGCTTCTTGACGCCGCTCGTCGCCGGCGCCGACTTGCGCGCCGCCTTGGTCGATCGGGCTCTCGTCCTCCTCTTCGCCGTGCGCCGCCGCGAGCTCAGGGGCCGCTGCTTCGCCAGCACCAGGCGCCGCGCCGCCGCCACAGTGCCTAGGGTTAGGGCACAGGTAAAAGCTCTGATACCATGTTGTACTTTGTGGTTGTATTCTCTCATTTGTCTTCACTGTTGCTCACTTCCATATACATACTCAATACATGGGCCACATGGGCCGGCTTATAGCCCATATACTCAACACTAAAGGTTACCAGATTTTCTTCAGGAAAGCAGAGCGCTTAATTTTGTTCAACGTACCATTGCTCTATATGGGTTTCTGGTGCACTGCAAAGAAAAAAGTGTTGTTAGAGAGGAGGTCGAGGCGACCAAGGTGCACAAGACAATTAAGGTAAAAGCTCACTAGACAAGGCAGAAGGAGGCGGTGATGGCGCGGCATACTCCGGCTAGCTCCGCAGACGGCAACGGTGTCCTCTGTGAGGAAACAAACACAAAGCAATACGCCAGAAAATGAGGACGAGGACTCTAGTGGCCGGGAAACAATGGCGAAGCCGGGGACCGGAATTAGGGAAGACGGTGGTTTCTTGTCCACCCGAGGCGTAGAAGATGGGAAAGTTGGAAAAAAATGCAGAGGAGAGGCTTGCTAGTAGGATGACGCACTTGGCCGAGGCTTAAATAGCGAGGAGAGGTGGTGAGACGAACGGGACGACACGGCGGCTTGTGCCGATCTCATGTGTGCTGCATTCATGAGGTGACAAGGTCGTGGCGATGTTAGAGAGTGAGGGGCTCAAGGCACAGGGTCTGGCGCACGTGGCGCAAGCGTACAGCGCAACGGGTGAGAGGGCTAGCGAGTTGGCGCGTGGGGAAGATAAACAGTGTTTTCCCCTAACGGCCTGACATGTGGGGCCAGGGCTCACGTGTCAGCGGAGCGAGTAGGTGGGCTACTAGGCCGGCTTGGCTGGGTCGCGAGGGGGAAAGTGAGCGGTCGATGGCGTTGGGCCGGGAGCATGCTGGCGGGCTGCGGGGAGAGGATAGGGGTTGAGCCAGCGGGGAGAAAATGACCTGAGAGAGAGGGAAAAGAAAAAGTTTGAAATTTTAGTTTGTATTTTCAGGATTAGATTTGAATTTGAAATTCAAATTCTGAGGAGATTTCACACACCATTTAGCTTGTAGATTTTTATAATTTCAATTTGGGTGTAAGGGAAAATGATTTATCTTTTTGAATTGCATGTCAAGCTTTTGGAATTTCTCAAAATGCAGCGAAAGTTTTCGAAATCTAAGAAATTCGTGCAAGTTTTAAATTATTAAAAAAAATGGGCTGTTACACTTGTACATCTTAATTTCCTTGCATGCTGATGCGCTGAAACCCACCCGCCCACTAGCTCGATCCTCGCCTGAAAATAAAATGAACACGGACTTCGCCGGCAGTGGTGACGACGACGTAGGCCGTGTAGGAGTCCGGCCGGCGCCTCGGCCTACGTACTTGTGAACGGTCGGAGGCCGGGAGGATGCAGCAGCAGGAGCTTCTTCTTTAGTGTCTGCGGGGGAAAGATAGGAAGGAAGGACCCAAGCAAGAGCTGGCGCTTGACATGAAAACAGGTCGGAGTGAAACAAACTTTTGACAGCAAGATCCCAAATGGAAGGGGGTCCGAGGAGGAGACAGGGAGAGGTCGAGGGGCAAAGCGAGCCGGCGCCGGCGAACGACGGTGGCTCCGTACTGTACATGGAGCCACGGGCGTAACCTTGAGCTATTTTTACGTACGTTATATACCGTTGGTATCGAGCCTACTTTCTAACGTACTAGTAGTAAAAAGCTGTGTGTGTTTTTAACTGACACATGTCTCCTCCCATCCCTCACAACAAACTCTTACATACGACGCTCATGGATACTAACGACCTTCTATCGTCGTACGAATCACAGCTAATTATTGAAATTTATTTAGTTAATTAGCCTAAAGAAAGATGTATGCATAGTCGATTAGAAAAATTGTCTAACCAACCAGAGATGTGCAGTGTATTGTGTATACAACTTCACCGAATTCGTATATGGACAATTCTCTTCGGGTCGATGAAGTAGAATGTTGGCGTGATCACATCTGCATTCCAGTCTTTGCTGCAAATTAGAATGCACGATACGGTAGTGTATAATGACACGGATAGCTAGCTAGTTGTATTCGATCGTTTGACATGCATGCATGCGTGCTAGCAGCAGCCAACACAAGACGCATCGATCGTCAGTCATCAACCAAGCGCGCGCACAATTATAATTCACGAAACAATTAGTAGTAGCCTTAGACGCTGTCTGAGTGTTGCTTGGCCACGGCGGAGCTAGAAATTAAATGATAGAGTGTATAATTTACACTTATAATTCTATAGTTTATACGGTGGTTTTATTACATTATAAATTCAACACATAAATTCTAAATTTATCAAAAACATAATACAAATAGTTCAAATAAAATCTTACATGAATATAAATTACAAAATTACAAAATATGCAAAGAAAATCATAATACTACTTCTCGATCCTGAAAAGAAAAAAAAAAGATGTCTCTATTCCTCTTCGTGTCTCTACAATCTACATTAACGTATAGTAACAAAACTTTCAAATTTTCATTCACAATTATTCGATTAACATACAAAAAGAAGTAACTGAAAGCAACTACTAGTGTCTAGTCCACTACTCAATACTCTGTATGACTGTATCCATGTCTCTGTGACTATACTCCACTACAGCACTGCTCGGCTACTCCCGGACAGACTCCAAGTCCAACTCTATGTCTCTCCACTCTCCACTCTCCAGTCTCCAAGTGGACCAAGTCTAAAGTCTCCAAAGTCCAACCAACATACAACATAGTGACATACTCACATACAGAAGTACAGAACCTCAAAGCATTAAGCTAAGCAACTCACCAGCTTGACTGCTTCAATCACGCCTTGTCGCCTTCACAGTTCACAGGGCTTCACGGCTTCACCAAATCAGCAGGAGCCAGGGAGTCCAAGCACCATTGCACCAGGCCCGCACCAGGCTGTCCAGGCGTCCCGTGGCGCCACGCTGCCGCCCTCCCGCCGCGTCGAGTCACGCCACCGGTCGCCTGCTCCTGGCCTCCGCGCTGGCGCACCGCGCCGTCAGCCGCCTGCTCGCGCGCCACACCCCGCGCTGCTGTTGGGGAATGGGGACTGCCGAACTTGGGAGCAGGGGGGGAGATTAGGGTTGGGGAATGGCCGAATGGGGAGCCGAGCCAGGAGGAGATTTGCCGATTTGGAGTGCACTTAGGGCCTCAGTGGTGTATTCAGGAGGAGACACCAGACATGGACCTTCGGTAGTTCGGTGGTGGCCTGCTAGCTGCTGGGCTGGGCTAGTGCCTAGTGGGCTTTAACCTTTCAGGAAGAACTAATCTCCCGGCGTTTTTCAATTTTTTTTTGGGTGGGGGGGAAGGGATACCCGGCACCCCTACTGGCTCTGCCCTGCTGTCGGCCTCTAGGATTTTAGATCTCACTGCCCGTGGTCTCCGATCTCGAGGAGGAGGAACAAGCAGGCAACAAATTAAACATGGTTGGTTTCGGTGGCGGGAATTTTTTACGCAAATAGCACGTTTGTGATATTTTATTACGAAAGTAGCGCCCGCCGTAACGAAATACCAAATTTAAATCCTCGTCCGCACGGTCACTGGCCGGACACGATGTCCATACGACACGTCGCCTCATCTGGCCCGTGACCTGCCGGACGCCCTAGCCGCATCCACCGGCCCATGACCGGCCGGACGCAAATGGAAGCCGAAATTAATTAGCAGCAGAAGCCATCGTACACTGCAGTTGATTGAAGAATACTCATTGATTGAACAACCATGGAAGAATCTGTCGGTACTGTATTATATTAGTTACCCTTTATTTGGAATAATCTATCTAGCACTGCACTTCACACATCAATTGTATATGATGCTTGGTGGTTTGCCTGTAGACACCGAAAGCCGAAAAGCTCTCCTTTCCATTTTCACGTAAACTAGTCGTGTTGATACACAAACAAGATCCGTCTCACACGCGGTCGGACACACCAAAAGCGCCCTCATGTCTTGTCCATCACCCTCATGTCTTGTCCGTCACATCTGTCCTCCGCATGCATGCATGCAGTCCCCCGCGCGTATTTCCCTCCCAACGGACCACGCTCTCATCCTCGCTATAAATGTAGTGTTGCGAGCGAGGCCCTTCGCTCGCACTCATTTTGGCCCGCGCTCTCTCGTCGTTTCGGTGTTTCTTTTCGCAGAGGATTATGTGTTGTTTAGAGTCGTTATTAGCGGTCATATCAACAGGTAATTTTATGTATTGACTTTATTAAATGTGTAGTTAGATAATTAGTTAATTAGTCATAATTAATTAATTGTAGTTATTTAGGTATAATTAATTTAGTCCCTATCAGTTAGGTGTTATTAAATTTGTGTTCTTAGTTAGAAGCGATAAATTAGGTCGTAATGAATTAGTCGTGTTGATTACGTTAGTCCGAAATAAGTGGTTGAATCTACATGATCATAATTAATTTGTTAGTATTTAATGACTTATAGTTAGTTAGTGGCAATAACGAATCAATTTCACACTTCAATTTAGGTACACTTTCAGGCCTCAGAGATTGAACAATATTATCTCCATTCTCCAACTTGATGTACTCAAGATTTTCATACGACAATAGTTGTTGGCCTGAAGCTTTTTGTCATAGTACTGATGTATATCACCATAAATTAGAACTACAATGATACTGAACCACGCAATAACTAGCTATGAAAACAAACTAGAATGGAATGTATATTATTAGTCTAAATAAGGACCTTGCGCATGAAGATGTGATTCTGTTTTCGAAAAAGCATGTAGATGTGATTTAGCTTTTCAACCTTTGAAGGTTGACACCAATCAACCTTTCAAGCATGTTTCTTATGATGAATATTTACCTAAAAACAGTGCAAGGTTGTATACTTAGATGTCTTGTGCACAAAGAATCAGGTTGTTATCGCTTACATACCATGTTTGTTATATTGTGTTGTGTACATCAGGTTGTTGTGGTTTTATGTAATTTCAAACATGCAAGACTTGGTAGTGTTACATGGCGATGGTCTCATATAGGCTGGACCCGATGAGTTGGTGCAAAATCGAGGAGGCCGACTAGAGGGGGTGAATAGACGGTTTTAAAATTCTTTTGGCTAAAACTGAGTTTTATGCGAAAATATGAATCAATTCGGTTTTGTTCAATTAAAACCTAAATCAACTAGTTTTGACTATGTGCACCAACAAGTTAATACTATTGACAATGATAGCAAACATACAAAGACATGTAAGCAATTTAATTCTAGGAATATAAATTGCACAAAATGAAACACAAGAGAACAAACTACAATAATACAATGATGTTTTACCTTGGTGTTCGAAGACTTGTCAGTCTCTCCTAATCCACATTGAGGTAATCCCAAACGATCACAACTTGAACTAACACCTCAATCCACTCGGGGTTACTCTTCCTCCACTTTAGAGATGACGAGCACCAAACCACTTACAACACACTGAGCCTTCTCATAAGCTTCTTGAGAAGATCACCAAACGACGACGTCTCCACACCGTTTAGGTGTCGACAAACACCAAGAGTAATAAGTCAAGCCTCTTACTTGACTCTCACCAAGTGTAACACATGCACAATTGGATGCTTAATCCAATTCTAGTTGCAACACATGCAACTAGAACCTCTCCCTTTGCTCACAAGGTGCAACACATGCACAATTGAGAGGAGAAGCTCACACCAGCTCAAGAGAATGAAGTGCAGTGCCAATGGGTTGTCTCTCAACAAGGCAAGGGGGCATTTATAGCCTCCACCACAAAAACTAGCTGTTGGGAGCAGAAATACAAAAAAATCCGTAAGCACGATCTCAAAATAGTACAAAGGATTATCGCTCTCGCACAACCATCTCCAACTTTTTAAGACCCTCGGATCATTGCCCTATACAAGAATCTAGCACTAAAAAATAACCTAGCATCTAATCCCCCGTGTGCCTCTTGCTTTCGATGAGTTAATTTATGACTTGTGTTCTTCATGATCACCTCTCATAGCTTTATATAGTGCCACATAGTTCTCCTTAAAAGAGAAGTCAGAATCCTAATATATTCGTATAGAAATCAATGTAGCACACCTCTTCAAGTCCTAGTAGGTAAGAATATGAATCATTGTACTTAACAATCTCTACTTTGACTCTTATCCTTTGAAGTCATTGTGATCCTCCAAGAACTTGTTCCAAGTCGGCTCCGTCTTTCTTTTTTTTTCCTCCCACATTTGGAAGTGCCCCCACCATAGGAGCTCATACACATCACTGTAATATGTTAGTTTCCAGGCTAGCCTGCTGTAACAACCCCAAAATTAGGGTTTGCATTTTAAATGTATAAAAGTATTAAAATTTAAAAACTTTTGTTGTATCTCTTGATCATGCTCATGGTTTCCAAAATCTTGTGCACAATTTTAAAATTTTGGAGATTGTATTAAAGTTTGTGTTGAAATTTCAAATTTTTAAACTTAAATTCCATTGCTATTTGAATCCCAAGAAAATATGTGAATTAAAGTTTCCAAAAATAATTTATTCAAATACTAGATTATTTATCTTGAATTATGATTATTTTTACCAAATTTTTAGAAGTCATTTTACCTTCACCAAAATTCAGATCAAATCATTAATGCAGATTTGAAAACAATTTTATTCTAACAAATTTTAATGTATAAAATGTTTGAAATTATTTTTCCTAAGTCCTATTTGAACCCTAGAGTGCCCACAAAATTTCTCAGATTTTTTTGAATTTTATTTATATTTCAAATGGCTAGGTCAAACTTGTTTATTTTTCAGTCAAACACTAAAACCTTAAAACCTAGCCGTGTACTGTTCCTCCGACCTAAACCCGAGTCCGACCGGACCTTTTTGCCACTCGGTTCCAGCCAGACCAGCCCGCACCGCTTGCCTCCCCTCTCACTTACCGGTGGGCCTCGCTTGCCGGCCTCCTCTTCCACGCCTTCCCACGCGCCCCGCCCGAGCGCCGCCGCACTCCGCTCGCATGCGCCACCGCATCGCCGCGGTTTGGCCATCACCGCTCGGTTTCTCGCGCGCCCACTCGCCCACAACGACCGCTCTTTGCCCATCCTCTCGCCCGACCGCACGCCCGTGTTCCGCGCCGCTTGCCCCGCTTTTCTCCTAAGGCCTCGTGCCCATGCCACTCGCCATACCACCGCTTCTCTCGGTTCCTCCGCCTTCTCTTTACAAGCCGAGCACCGAGTGCCTAAGCTCCTTTTCTTCACCTCTACACCTTCCCTCTCCATTTCCTCCTCTCCCGAGCTCCAAATTAAGCAAGCCCGAATGCCATTTTTGCGGCCGCGCCACCGCCTACCCTCCGCCACACCATTGAGCTCCAACTCGCCAACCGCGTCATGCGCGCCCCACATCACCAGAGGCGATCCTCAATCAATTTCGGTTTGGCCCACCGAGGAGTCGCGCATGGGCCTTCTTCTCCAACCACGGCGAATCCGCCTCCACCGTCGCCGCCATTGATTCGAGAGCCCGAGCTCAATTCCTTTTGTCGTGAGCATGCTTAGACCTTTCCCTAACTCTCCTTCTCACTCACTTTCTCTCGATCACACCAGTCGCCGCCATCGAAGCACCCGCGCGCCGCAGCTCGTCGCCGGACCACTCCAAAGAGCTTCTGTCTTCGCCGACCATCCGGTGAGTTCCTTGAGTCTCACGATGCTCATGCGCGCTAATTCCTTTCCCTTTCTCTCTGGCGCCGTCGCCCCTTGTCACCCCCACTGCCGGCCGCCGCGCCCCGTCGTCGCGCCGCCACCGTGCACCTCCGGCTACCCCGTGACCACCTCTAGCCTCAGTAGACTTCAGGCAACCCATTTTGGCCTTGGTTCCCACTCGCCGCGCTCCACCGCCGGCGCTGCTTTCAGCCAGAGCTGCCCGTGGCTCCTCTGCTTCTTCCCTGTTTGCCCTGTGGCTGACAGTGAGCCCCACCTTCCTTAAGCCAGGTTATAAATGCTAATCAACCTTAGGAATGGTCATTAGTAACTCACATGCTTAAGCTTAATTGGAAAATTGAGGTTTGGAAGAAAGTAGTCACTGGTTCTCTGTATTTGTTCCTCTCTGTTGTCAGTAATATGGAATTGGTGAATTGCTGGTTAGTTAAATCTTGTTAGTGCTTGACGTTTCCCTAAGTTGTAGTGGTTAGCGTGAAGTCATTTTGGTTAGTAGCTATAGGTTTCTAGCTTTTGTTGGCATGAATATTCAAAGAAGATGTTAGATGATCATGTTGTATGTCTCTGTACTTGTGAATCTTGCTTTTACAAGTATAGTAAGGCTTGGTAGTAGTAGCATGCTGAAATTTGTTAGCATTTCAATACTTTGGTGGGGTGCTTAGGAGTGTTAATAGCTGAATGTTAATAAAGCCCAAACTTAGTTATAAAATTGCTTAGCATCTATTAGTTGGATAATGAGCTAGTCAAGATTCCATAAGCAAAATTGTAGGCCTAAATGAATTCATAATAGTAAAGGTTGCATAGAATAGTTAGTTAATTCAAATGTGGTAATTTGCTGCTTAGTTCATAGATGTGTACACAATCACCATCTAAGTCTGCCGAAAGATTAGAACATATAAGAGGATTAATTTTGACTGTATGATTATCGTGAAAAATGTGAGTTTGGAAAGAGCATAAGAGGAAATCCTATCTAATTTAAATTAACTCCGAATCATCTAATTTGTTGTTCCTAAATTCATAATCTATCTTCTGTGTGTTTGATTTTTGATTACTGTTGGCGTTCTGGTGTTTATTCGCTGTTTTTCGCTTTGGCAGTTTTTATCGCTAGATGACGTTGATATCGAGAGTGATCCTATGCAGCAAGACGTATATCGCTAACAAAGCAAAGGCAAGCAGTTTGATCATATCCACTCAATCCCATTACTTTTAAAATCTAATACTTTGTTTTACTCGTACGTATGCATGCTTTTGTGTCAATGATTAATTTTGTCGATTAGAGGTAGTTAATCCTATTGCATTGTTGCCCTGAAAATTGTTCACCCCTGCCACTACCTTAGGAATATTATCCTCATCGTGAATTAGAGCCCGTGAATGATTTAGGCCTTTTAATTGTATTTACGATATGATGCTTAGCAATGCTTAGATACCTAGTAGATTGGGCTGTTATCGACTTAGTCGATAACTTTGATCACACAAATTATTATAACTTTATGTTTCAGCATTTTGCTATGATTATTTGTGCAAACTAAAAACTGAAAATAAAATGATTTGGACTTGGGCACAATGGTAAGTTGGTGTGATTTTGGGTGTGACTGGAATGGTGCCCGAGTCAACAAGGACCGAACATCTTGTTACACTAAACCAAGCATTCTTGCGTGCTAACCACACTAGGGGGTATGGGACCTCTCTTGACTTAGTACTTTGGCGTGTATTGGCTCCGGGTCGCAGGAGGGATGGTGTTGGGAGCATGGTAGTTGTCCGAAAAGCTTTACCCGTGATGGGATTTGTTGTCTTTTCGGCTTTACCATGTAAGCGTATGGATTTCTATCCATACGAGCGGCTCGTAGTTAATATACAATATTGGAAAACGTCTTGTTAGACTTAGCCGTGCCTGCATACCAAAGGAAGTATGCTAACCGTGGCTGGTGGAAAGGCGGTCTAAAGTGTGGGTACAGTGGTACACCCCTGCAGGGTTTAAAACTATTCGAATAGCCTCGTCCTAGGTTATGGACACGCTTGGGGAGGTCTTCCAAGAGTTAGACTACAACCTTTTAATTAAAACTTGATGGGTTGGTATGAACGGGTGTTCATACTATTGTTGTGATGGCCTTTGGGTTGGTCATCTCCAGGATGTCTTTTTGTTACTACTTCATCAGATCGTTATTTCGCAAATAAAATTGAATTGTTAAACCGCTTCAAACTATTACATTATTGCAAAAGAAAACGGCTTTATGCTAAAAGTAAGTCCAGAGCCCTCCACTTAAATAAAGCTTGCATGTAGTTAAATTATAGTTCATACCCTACACGTCAGTCTTATGAGTACAAAAACAATTTTTGTACTCGGATGCTTTGCTTAATGTTTTTGTTGCAGAGGAAGAAGGTGAGCCCCAAGGGTTTCCCTTTGTGAGATGTCTCATGGTTTGACGACTAGCTTGGCGGCCCGGTTGGTTGCCTTGTGGGTAAAGGCACACTAATTGGCTCTTTTATTTATCGTCATCTTATGACTTTTGTTTCCGCTGTGTAGTTTGTTATTTTACCTTGTAAGTTCAATCTGTTGTATATTATGAAGTTTTGTTATTGTAACCTCTCGTGTATGGAATTGGTGCATAATTTTGTAACGGGGTGTGTATACTGCATTTCTGGGAAGTATACATATCCTGAGACTCGGTTTATTTGAATTGTGATGCTAGGGTCAATGGAAGGCTAAGCATTACAAGTCGAATAAACTGGGGTCCTCACACCTGCCCAGACTCTCCACCTGAGAATTCCTTCGTTGTGTAGTTTGCTTAACCATATCTCCTGTTCCTACAACTCGTCATACCATATGTTTGTACTGCCTCCGAGCTCCACCTACTCGCCAGCACCATGTGATTGATTGCACCATGTCTTCCTTCTTTTAATAGCTCACACATTCGCCTTTTGTGTCGGTTAGATTTTACGATCATCTTTGCAGTTCCACACATACATGCAAATGATATCTGAGTACCTACCGCTGACGACACGGTTTCCTTCTCCTGACCAAGATTTTTTTATCAGACCCCCCTTTGATTGCTCTTCCCTGATGATTACCCATTAATCGGTATCCTCCATTTCTCCGTATGTTTTTCATGATTACCTGTTCTTTGCAAGTAGCTCGCATGACTCCATCTCGAAGTGATACCTCACAAACTTTGAGTACAAGCGACCTCACAGACATTAGATTCTTATTTAAGCTGGGAACATACCGAACTCCCACCAATGTGCGATGTGCTTCATCGTATGTCTCCAATGTAACTGTTCATATATCAGTAATTGCATACTCCTTGTAATCTGCAAAGTGAATAGTTCCATGCGTCGAGCTTAGAGATCCTTCGTCGAACATCTCCCTCGCTATATGGAAGCAATAACCTGAATCTAATATCTATCCATGAGAAGTACTTGATTGACTGACGACTAGTACGCGTGAATCATCTTTAGCTATCGCCATTGAGTATGCATCCATCATTTGCTTCAAACTTGGATATTTCTTTATCATATGACCTTGCTCGTCATGTAGATAGCATACACGTGTGCCCTTTCTCTTGCCCTTCTTGTTCATGTAACATGTTTTTACCTGCAACACATATGGTAGCCAATGCTTGATCACACGACGATGAAGATTCCAATGGCTTCTTCAAGGACATCACTTCCAGTACATATACCACTGCCTGATTGAACTTGAGAGTGCTTTTTCCGACTAGTATATTCACCACCAATTGCTCCCATGACGGTGGTAGAGATTACACCAATACAACGAACTTATCGTTCTCCTCAATTTTCTCATTTACACTAGTCAGTTGTATAATATGCTTGTTGAAGACATTGAGATAGTCAAGAAACCATGTGTCTTCCTCCATGCGCAACTTGTACAGATGCCACTTCAGCACCCACCGGTTTGTCAGCGACTTTGCCATATAAAATTATTCTAAATTACTCCATAATTTCTTTGGAAAATTCTTCTTAATCATCGAGTACTTTACCTCGTTGGAGAGACATAGACGACATGTATTGACAACCTTCTGCTTTATCACCTTTCAGTCTTCATCGGACGTCTTTTCCTATTTGTCCCCTTCAAGAGCATTGATTGACCCTTGCTGGACAAGGTCATTCTTCATCACACATTGCCACACACTGAAATTTTCTCCATCATCAAATTTCTCCGCTAGATTTCACATCATATACATCGATCTTGATTTTATACCGCCTAACGCTTTGCCGATCTTCTCGCAAATCTAATTAATCTGGCCTTGGTTCTGATACTATTTGTTATACTCTGATAACCCTCTTTATGTGCAAAGCAGCTCCTAGATCGGATCAGAGTTGAGGGATACGGTACGAGTATACACGGTACCAAGAACGAAGTAGATGAATCTCATAGAGAAAACCGAAATAACAATGTTAAAACTCAAAAAAGTACAAAGAATTATTTTTCTCTCACAACCCTCTCGAATCTTTTTTAGGATCGTCAATATCTCGAACTCCCATATAATATTTCAGGCTTCCAGCGCCCTGGTATAAGACAAAACTAAAGCCGGCCGACAGGAATCGGCCCATAAAAATAAAGGCCACTAGCACAATGTGACGTTGCAAGCCTAGTACAAAAAACAACCAAAAATTAGGCCAATGCAGTGTAGCAGGATAGTATACAGCATCAGAACTGGCCCATGCACACGTAAAAGCCCAGGTTAATTAAGGTGCATGCATGTTCAACACCCAAGAGACCACCGGTAATTCATGCCCAAATATTAATTTGCTGTCTCTGCTTTCTTTCTTTTATTTGTTCTTTTGGATATAGCTAGGCAGTCTATAGTATATATGCAAACCCAAATTAGTCTTCTTAAGAGGAAACGAAGATCATTTTCCTATGTATGTATACACTCCCGATCGATGGATGGATCGACAAATAACAAGGAAATAATTAAACAGACGCATGCATGGATCATGAATGTGTCGATTCAATGAAGGAAACTGTGAATGAATAGAATTGAATTGAATTTAGCTGAGCGGCGCCTCGCCCAACCAGTTCCCCGGCGGGTCGTAGGAGCAGGTGATGAAGACGCCGCCGGCGAAGCACTCGGAGCGCCCGCATCCGACGAGCTGGGTATCGTTCCAGACGAGCTGCGTGAAGTGGCCGCACATCTGCCCCGGGTGGCACGCCTGGGAGCGCCAGTCGTAGAAGGCGGCCTCGCTGGCCCAGCTGCTCACGGCGTCTCCGGCGCGCCAGTCCCAGCCGGTGCCCCAGAAGACGTTCTCCCCGTAGGGCGAGCCCGGCGAGTGCATCAGCACGCAGTCGAACCGCCGCGCCGACGACCACCGCCGCGCGTACTTGGCCAGCTTGTTGCTCCACCGCAGCGGCGGCACGCCGTACCTGGCGCGCACCCGGTTGTGCGCCTCCAGGAACTCGTGCGCCATGAACTTGTACGTGCCGCGGCCGTCGGTGAACGAGTGCGGCTGCTGCGGGTTGCCGCTGCCGTAGCCCTCCTGCTCGTCGCCGTCGACGTGGCCGGAGAAGGAGGGGATGAGGTCGTGCGGGTGGAAGACGGCGGCGGTGGGGACGGTGAGCAGGGAGCACGCCACGGCCACGGCCACGGCCACGACGTCGACCAAGACGAGGAGGAGAAGGCCCGCCATCAACTCGATCGATCAGTTCTGGCCTCTCGATCGATATGACTTGTAGCTACACCTTACACCTACCAATTACGATCTGCCTAGCTATCAATTATTCTCTCTCTCGCTCTCCCTTGCCCTTAATAATTGATTAAGATGTGAGAGGCAAGCACGCGTGCGATTACGTACGTACTGGTTTGATCCATTAAGCTGCAAACATTTGCAGGCTCTGTCTCCTAATTTGGCCTTGCTGCTTCTTCTTCTAATTGGGAAGCTGATTAAGCTAGGCGAAGCGAGGAGTTTTTTTAAGGCTACCGTACCGCAGGTACACGAACCAGCAGGCAGGAAATTAATTAAATCGGTGGTTTTGCTTAACAACTAAACTTGTCTCGATTAATCTATCGCTTTTCCGGGCAACGGAAGGAAGCGCGCGCGCGCGTGAACCAATGGACGTGAAATCACTCCCATGGGTGGCTCACAGCCACACATTACCAAACTGCTTGTGGGCCCGGGAAATCGGCTCCTCGGTACCCGCCCGGCCTCGCCTCCGTTTTCTTTCACCTTTGACTCGTCAATGCATGCCTGCCTGCCTCTCTCTAAATAGGCCATTCATTGCTCAACGCAGTCACCTGCTACAGTATCATAATATTGGTTTGCAACGGTCAGATCAAAAAAATCGAAAAAGCGATATTGGTTTGTAGCTGTCGGATAAAAAAGCCAAAAAAGTGAAGGCCAATATCATGTGCGCGGCACTGTACCATAGAAAAAACACGGAAGCAAGTACTTTAGTTGACACACTATAGCAGTTGATCTGCCCATTCTTTCTGAATCGGATAACTCAGATCGTCGCAACGTCACGGCACCGTTGCTCTCTACCATTTCCTTTGCAATGTTATGTCAGGGGATTCGAATCCCTCTAAATAGGCCATGTACAATCGATGCAGCAAGCGGACTGTTGAGCACGGCCGAGGGCGCGATCCGGATGCCAAGTCCAGGTCGGTGTGATGCTTTATATATGCTTTTAGCTATTAGTCATGGTTGGTCCTTGCATAGCTAATTAGTAAAAAGGTATCCTTGGGAGATTTCCTAAACATCATTGCTGGACACACTTTCTAATAAAAACGAAATACGTACTAGTTAGCTACTTACTGCGTATGTCAGGACTTTGGAGTATTACCACTAGGCACAAGCTGCATGAGAGATCATGTGGAGGTCATCCCATGTGTGTGATGAGTAATTGACATTGGTTTAAATAAGTCGAGTCGTTGCGTGGTGCAATCGGACTTGATCTAAGTCGAGTTTGGTTTGGGTGGTTCGGAGTCGAGTCGTTGCATGGCGCAATCGGGCTCGGTCGGACTTTAGTCAAACTTGGTCGTACGGGATTAGGTTGCATATTCTGTTTGTTCGACAGGTTTGGACTTCGACATGGTAAGTGTGATGGTAGTTACGCTTTCATGTATCGAGCTGTGCTATGTGATGTGGTTCTTGTCTGTGTGACTGCAGGACATCGGGTGAAGTCGTGGAGAGACACGGTGGACCGGACTAGGCGCAGGTGGCGCTGAGGTCAGAACGGTCGGGATGTGTCGGAGACGACGTGGACTCGAGGTGGTTGCGAGGCGTGCGAGACAAGGAGCGAGGAAGCTTCCCGGAAGGTGCAGGAGGGGCGAAACGGGAATTTCGCAAGGCTGCACAAGTGGGACCGGGCTCTGTTTCGACTTAGCGGGTGTAACGGGTGGAGACCCGTTAGCCATGGGCTATAATAGGTTGGAGGGCTGCAAGCCCATGAACACTTCAAGGGATTTTAGGGTTTCCTTTAGTCAAAAGAGACTGTAGAGTCTGCTTTGGCTTCAGGCTTTAGTGGTTGAGAGTTGTTGGGAGAGGCAGAGTTGTGTTCCCTCTGTGTCCCCTTCGATGGTCTCTTGAGAGACTGTGTATCATCTCCTCTCAAGCATGTATGGGTTGTGTTCTTGAGTTGGAGAGGGAGAGATTGGTTTAACGAGCTTCTAATCTTCCCTGTTCAAATGTCCATGCGTATGGGGATGTATCTCTTGTATTTCTCTCTTGATTCAATGAATGGAAATCTGAAGGTTTCTTCTGTTCATGCTCTCTGTCCTCTATGTTCTTCGTTCTGCCTCTTTTAGTTGATTTCGGACATTTTGGAGGCTTCTTTGATCATGAGTTTTGCTTGATTTCCTTTCTTGATCTAGCTTGCTGTGACATGTGGGAACACATCTAAGATCATCTTGATCATCAATCACCCACGAGCAAGTCTTTAGATCATATTTTGATTTTGACTCGGTTTTGGAGCACCCTTCGTTCAAACTGAAAAGGATAGGAACTTTGGCAAGGATCTTGACGATCGTTGCATGGAATAGGTTCCTGACATCCTTAGGAAGGTGTGTCTCAAGTTTCATAAAGTTTGGAGTTGTAGAGCAAAAGTTAGATCAATTTTCGATTTCGAAATCGTGCTGAAATTCAGTTTCTTGTGCTGATTTTATCAGTAGCTACGAGTACTATTCATTTCGAGTTCTTGCTACGAGTTAATCGTAGCATCGAAAATCAGAAATCTTGTAGCATCATTCTTTCGAGCTCTATTCTTTATCGAGTAACTGTTCATCGAGAACTGTAGCACCGAGTACCTAGTATTGTACCTACGAGTAGTACTGTTCATCAGAGTACTATTCATTCGAGTTCAGTTCATTTCGAGTGCTTGCCACAGCATCGTGAGCATCGAGTACTATTCATTTCGAGTTCTTGCTACGAGCATCGTAGCAAGACATCGTAGCTTTCAGTACTACTCTTTCGAGTTAATCGCTCATTTTCGAGTACGAGCTACGAGTACTGTTCACCGACCACTGTACTTTCGAGTACTGTTCATCAGGTTGTCTTCTTGTGTTTGTGGTCGTTTCTTTTGGGGTTTTGATTGGATTCAATACAAGTATTCCGCTGTGCTTGATTGATTGATCTTCATAGCTTTCATAGCTATTGGAGTGATATTCGTATTGAATTTGATTTGGAGACAAAAAGAGTTTGTGCTCCTATTCACCCCCCTCTAGTCGCCATTTCGGTCCTACACTGCATGGTATATCCATGCATGTACGTGTCGAAAGAAAAACAGTTGGTAGCTTGGGTTGCATGCATGCTACCTGTCGCACGTCGACTAGTTGCATGTACTGGCCTCCTGCACATTGCACTCATCCGTTTCCTTGTGATATATGCATTGCATATGACCACGTGGGAAGCAAATCCTGTGTCGTTCCATTGCAATGTCACGGTGAACAGTATCGTAACATTATGTTGTAGTCATCGGATCGGAAAGGGACAGCTGAGATCGAGACCCAGTACTACAGCAAAGCACTGTAGCAAAACCCGCAGTGTAGTTACTGCTTATGAACACTGTAGTGACACTGTTTCAATCGATCTCAACCATTGTTTTCCGATCCGACGGTTCAGATCCTGAAAATAGCATGGTACTGTTCACCCAGGATATTTTCAGCAGAATGTCAGGGTGCGATCCCGACCATGTGAGCTAGTCTAGGCAGGTAGCTAGCGTACCACTTGCATGTCTTCGCCGGTACAAGTAACCCTTTGATTGTAATTACGAATTTACCACCGGGCCGACGTGTTCCTGGCTAGGCTACCCGTGAATTCCCAATGTTAATTTCACCTGCGTTCAGAGCATAGGTAATCAAGCGTGTAACAACAACAAAGAAAAAAAAGCTCAATGCGAGTAATTTGATGGCTAAAAAGGTGGTGCTGAAATTAATTATGTCTAGAGTTGGTAAACATACATCGATTTGCTCGAACAGTACAACTGGCTTCCTTGGGCGCGCGGCTGCAAGAGGACAAACCTGCAGCGTCAAATCGAGCTTAATGGTTACTACCGGTACCAGTATATATATACTTGTTTATTTCCTTTTAGCAACCGTGAGTAGTACATCCTCGAGCGACCTAGTGATGATGTCTAGGCTAGCGTGCTGGCATTGTGACGTCATTTCCTGTGGGCCTACATGTTTGGGACATATTTCTAGTGTATGACATGACATTTTCTAAGTTGGTATCACACTTCACATTTGCAAATTTACTATTATTCCATCGGACACCATTGCCGCGTATCGTGTTCGTAGACCATAATTACCTCGTGGCTACTTGGAACTCTTTATTTGTCTTATTTCAATTGTTGGGTGTGACTTGCCGAGATATTTTATATCTCACCCTTGCTTTTCTTTTTGTTCTAAGAGACAGGTCAGTATAGTTGTTGCATATGGCATCGGGTCATCACCGTGTCGTTTTATACATTTTCGAATAAACCCCGTGTTATTTACTCTTCCGTTGTCTTTCAAATTAATGCAATCTTCTTTAAAGCCTTGACCAAGCTATTTTATTTATTGTTTTTATTATGTGCCATTTTTGCAACGACGTTCCATATTCTAACATATGGGGTAGTACATAAGCACCAATAAAATTGTATGAAGTAGTACTATCATTGTTGTATATATTTTTGGGGCACCGATAAAAAGTCGGTGGCAGTGGTGCAGCAGAGGCCGCACCCTGATATTGTGGGCACCATCCTAAAACAAACAGAAATGCACACTTCCATACTCCATATCTCAACAAAAAGAAGAAGAATGCCAAAAGTGAAAACGAACAAACAGAAAAGAAGAAACGAAAAGATGTGCAGAAATGATATATATATGTAGGAGAGGGGAAGCAAAGCATTGTGAGAAATAATCAACTTACAAATTATTATGCATCAATCGGAGAAGATACTGAAGCAAAAGCACCTAGCTAGGAAAAATAGTTAAGCCACCATGCATGAAATCGGCTTCTACAGCCAGCGCTCTCTCTCTCTCTCTCTCTTCGAGGAAGCTAGTGCTTCCCCTTGGTCTCAAGAGCATCGTATATATACACAAACATACGTGAGGGAGAAGCCAGGTCAAGCGGTGTGGAGCGACGACGGATGGCCGGGAGCGCGGACGAGCGGTGTAGAGGGGCGGCTGGGCGGCGCACGACCGCACAGCTCTGCAAGTCAGCAGGTCGACGGCAGTCACAGCCGCACACGCAGAGGTCACGCCTGTGACACCTCTACAGCACAGAGCAACAGTAGTAGCTGAGTGCTCCAGGTGAGGTGATAATTCTTTGCATAGTTGTAAAAATAAAATATGATGCCAAGTTTCAAGTAGAAGCAAACACAATTATATATATATATATATATATATTCTCTAGTCTAGTCTCAACTTCTCATAGAACCCATAAGATTTGTTGCATATTTGTAGAAGACTGACAAACATACTTTGAATAGCTATTTGTCAAATAATCCAAGTACAAGTACTCCAAAGAAGATGGTGGATTGTACAAGATCTTTTCAAGAATGCTCGTAGTTCCTTACAATTTGCTTGTTGTCTCACTCGTTTAGCCACTTTTGTTCTACAGATTGCTACTTAAGTAGTGCATTTTACATTCTTGCTTCGTGTGTCTTGTTTATTTACGTACGAATTTGGATCACACTCGATCGGCAATCAAATGTATGTTTAGTACGATTTTACCACGTTAGTTTTCTCCGATGATCACCCTCGATCTATTTTTGTCCCGCAGTCGACCTTAAGAGGAGCAGGTTGAATTAGTTAGTGGCGATGAACGACGATGAGACGCAGATTAGTTAGTGTGTGCGATGCAGCTTAATTATATTACCTGCAGGGGAGCTAGCTGGAGATGGAGACGAGAGCTGCGGGATCAGCTTGCGAAAGCGGACAAAAGCCCATGCCCCGCTCACCGTCTATCGCCAATCCATCATCGTCAGGTCGGTCAATTCCCAAATGTTGCCGTCCCTGTCGTTGTTCTCTTCTGATGCAAAATTAATTGCAAGAAGAAGGACTGGAGATCGAGGAGTACGCTCAGCTCAGCTCAGCTCAGCTCAGCTAGCAGCACACACCATATATGACATTAGCTTTATGTATGTATATGTAGCTAGTCTATTATATGGATACTGCAGAATATATACTAGCTAGATATTCAATTGTTGAAATGATGTGCACATAATAATTGTTGAGATAATACAATTAATTGTTGAGAGTGAACCCAACTTACAATCGAGAAGAAGCATATGGAATGGACGGAGGTGGACAAATATAATGTAATGATTGCCCATGTAGGCCACAAGTCGATCCATCTCGGTCGTCAGTCCGCCAAGTCTCGTCAGGATGAAACTAAACAAACAAACAGTACTCCTCTTATGAGGTGTAGATGACAAACAAACCGCACGCGCAGCACACACAGATTATATATGAGGTGACAATTTTTTGCAAAAAGGAAAGGAAGAAAAACAGACGACGACAGATGAGGCAGCCGTGGTCGATGGCAACAAGAGGCTGAAAAGAAAGAAAGCAGTGGAATTGGAAGCGTCGAGAGGCCGAGACGAGAACAAATTAAGGCGCTCGCTAGTCAGTCAGCCAGCCAGCCAGCGAAAGAGTAGGAGTAGTACAACGCAACACGCTTGTTGGTCATCACGACCGCGCAAAGCTGCAAACTAACAAAAACGGTGATCGATCGAGACACAAACTGCACAAAGCTAGTGCTACTGAACCTCAAAAAAGTCCAAGTCACATACTCAAATCGTATACGAGTTGTGTTACAGTCGGACTATAATATTTAACACTATAAATAAAGTATAAATAAAGTGTATGAGCACCCTAGAGACTAGAGAGAAACATAATTATTCCTGAAATCCTACTGTATATATGCAGTGCTAATATACCCATGCAGGCAAAGTCAGGTCAGAATTAATATCATATGCATATATACGAGTATATACTTGTATGCATGTCACTCCATCAATCCATGCATGCATACCAGGCCAGTTGGGACCTGACACGAGATCCCATCGATCTCTACATTCTGGCAGCTGGCTACCTTATGCTTGTAGTACTACTGGTGATGTATACATGGGTGGTGGTGCATGCACTTTTGCTCTTTTTCTAGCCTTTTCACTTTCAACTGTCTAAATATACACGAGTATGGTCTATACATCACTCGCAAAACAAAACCAAAAAAGAAACAAGCGAGCATGCATCTATCCGTCTAGGCGAGTACCTAGCTTTTTTGCTCGCTCTAGATTCGGCGTTACTGGTACCTAGACGATCCATGGATCCATTCCGTCAGCGGAGATGCATGCTAGCTCTTCCTAGCTTCCAATTGCTTCTTTCTTTTTCTTTGAATCTGTGCGTACGTACGTACGTCTCGCTTGTACTAGATGGAGGCATGTAAATATTTATGTCAACGTCCCTGGGCGAACAATCCTAGCTAGTGGTAGCAAGTGACAATCGAACAATGAATGTATCGCAATTCAAGCCAGCTAGCTAGCTCCGGCAGACCAGCTGTAAAGCCAGCAGCAGCAGCCAGGTGTCCCGGCCAGAAGGAAACTATGGCGTTTGCGGCCGTCTGGTCCAGTTTCTTCACAAATCACAGGCGCAGCAGAGCTCTGCTTTGCTTTTGCTTTTGCTTTTGCTTTTGCTTTTGCTTTTGCTTTGTGGCTTCCCTCGCTTTCACGCTCTCACGCGCCAACGATTGGTCGATTCCGCTAACGAGACTGACGCCAGGACTGCATGCAGCAGGTCAACACAAAACAGACAAACAAAGCCAACATGCACGGAACAAAGTCACAGACTAAAGCTAAGAATCAATCTCTCGGAACAAGTAATAAATTGATGGCAACCCCCGCTACTAGACCTGGGAATTAGGCCACGCTCTAAGCTAAGAATCAATCTCTAGGAACAAGTAATAAACTGATGGCAACCCAACAATTAGTTGGGCCGTGTCGGCACGGCATGGGCCCGCCGTGCTTCGGGCCACGTCGTGCCGTGCCGGCTTGGCCCGGCCCACCTCGCCTTCGGTCAGGCCCAGACATGGCCCAAAGCCCACCGTGCCGGGGCAGTGCCGTGCCGGCCCAAGCCCAGCCTAAGTAACTATAGACGATGGAGGAGGCGGCGACCTCTATCTCCATTCCTCTCGTGTCCGCCTCGTTAAAAATCTAGTTAAAATTGAATTAATTGCGTAAAAACATGAGCAAGTGAGGAGGGAGAGAGAAGGAGGCTACTGGAGGAGTGGAGGGAGGGCGGCGGGTGGCGGCACGTGAGTAGTGAGAGGGAGGGAGGCGGCTGGAGGAGTGTGAATTGGGTTGGGAGCCAGGACTCGGGAAGTCGAGAGGGGGGTTGGGGATGGGGGAGTCGTGTGGGGAGTTGGGCTAGGCCGGAGGGAGTGGGGGATGGGGTTGGTTGGGCAGGCTGAGGAGATTGGGCTAGGCCACGGAGAAGGGTTGGGCTAGGTCAGGGGGATTGGGTTAGAGGAAGGACCAGACCTCTTTCGTGCCGTGCCGGCCCGAGCACGGCCGAACTAACCGTGTCGTGCCGTGCCGTCTGGGCCTCAGACCGGCCCGAAAAAGCACGACCCAAGTCCCAGGTCTACCCCCATTAGACCTAGGACTTGGGCTGTGCTTTTTCGGACCGGGCCGAGACCCGTCGGCATGACACAGCACAGCAAGCCATATCTGTAGAGAGGTAGAGGAGGAGGCCATGGCGAGGGGGAGCGGGCGTGGATGGCGGAGGTGGTGCACGGGCGTCTTCGTCTTCCTGGGCAGTGATGGCCGTCGTCTTCCTTGGCAACATGGTCCTCGGCCTCGGCCTTATCATTGCCAAGGTCGTTGACTCGCTCAAGGCCGGGCCTGGGCCGGCACGGCACGGCGGCGGCTCATCGTGCTCTGGCTCGTGCCTGAGCCTCGCTGGAAGCGAATCATGCCGGCACGGCAAGGTGGCTGTGCCCGGCTGGCATGACCCGATGCGGCCCGAAGCACGTCGTGCCCATGCTGTGCCGGTACACCACAGCCCGACTCCCAGCTCACTGCACGCACGGCCTGACTCCCGGCTCTACCGGCTAGTAAGCAATTGTTTGAACCCCCGCCGCCCGTTTTCATACGATTAATGAGGGCGTGGCCAATCTAGCTCTACGGTGCGACGAGGTGGTCGTCTTCCAGCGTCACGAAGTGGTTGAAATTGGACCCTCTAACGCGACGGATTTTGATTTTTTTTGACCTACGAATCTGTTTGGTCGATCTCTTCCTCGCCAGCTCGACTAGTTTGACGCGTACAAGCAAACAAGGAAGAAGTGAGATGGGTGTGCCTTGTCCGTGCTGCCAGCTATTCTATTGGGTGCTACATTACATATGCAGCAACCCTCTTGCTCGTCTCGGTATCTTATCGTATCCACGTTGTTCACTGCACTGCACTCTCGATCTCGATCTCGATCACGATCACGATCACGATCACGGTGCTAGCGAGTTTGATATGATAAGATACCTATATCTAGCGAGTTTTCTTTCCCCTTGTGTAATGTTTTTATTTAGCCAAGCTCGCCTTATATGGACGATTCTAGTAGCATGCGTACGTGATGTAGATGTAATAGTCCCAGCTAGTCATGTTCGTACGGTAGCCATCCGACCCATCTATATCGCGATTCACTAATTAAGGCCACGCATGCGTTTAATTCTTCTTTGGTTTAACTAAGATGAAACGACGGCAGCCGTTGCCTGCATACTGTCAGCTTGTTTTTTTAGGACTACTACTGTTACCTATCAATTACACTACAGTGTCTCTCTTTAATCTATATAGTTAGGACAAGTTATATACCAGTAGTTGAAAGCTATAGGCATCCATTGAATATATTGATTATTAATTTGTTCCTCCTTCTCACTCACTACTGATGATGATGAAAGGTAATCAAGCATGGGACGAAATATGAATGCACTAAGGCCTCTCGCTCATTCCAGAAGAAGATATATATATATATATATATATATATATATATATATATATATATATATATATATATATATATATATATATATATGATGAAAATGTTGCCGATCAGGTGGTACTTACTGTGGTACTTATTGCGATCGATCGGTTAATCTCTCTACGTCGCTCTCTCCACACTGTACTCCGTGTGTGTGTGTGTTTAGGCGCATCCACAGTAAGTAGCCGAATTAATTGCTGGCTAAGCTAGCTAGGAATCAAAAGGTCACCATGCATGCATGATTGATGATATGCATTGCTGTCACCAAGAGCTAACTTAATTTAAGCTGGGCACCTCCTTCCAAAAACCGCTAAAGCCTGACGAAAGCTACCACTCCATCACTCTTAAACAAGTCATAAATAGCAATTAATCAGCACATCTCATCAGGGCCGTAGTGTATCTGACATGTGAGCCCCGCTCCCTGGTGTGACCGCGCACCAGCAACTGTCAGGTAGCTAGTGGTACAGTATAATGATATGAGAAGGCCATATATATCGCAATTCACCAGTTGGGAGTGAGACAAGCACATGTTGATCAGATCAGCGCACTGTGTGTGCGAGTTTTTGGCTCGTTGGCCTATTTTCGGAACGAAATAGTAAATATAGTCACATGATCGAAATGACAAAAATGATACCGTGGCAGGTTAAGCAGGCGACACGTATCTCCTATGGCGCTCCCAGTCCGTAGAAGCCACCTTTCGTGATTCCCGTGCGCGGCAAGCCACCTGTCGCGGTTCCAGTACGCGGCATGATAGCATGTGCACGTGGGCACGAGCTGGTGGCCTACCGCGCACGGAGATCGCGGAAGGTGGCTTCCACGGGTAGATGCATTGCCACGGTGCCATTTCTTATAAATTCGTACAAGGAATGCTACTTACTTTTATTATTACAGATATATAGAAACTGAGCGAAAGACTGGGTCGTGTGTGCAGAGTAAGGGCGAGGCGGCGAGGCGAAGGTGGCATCCATCGCAATTCCCACTAGCTCGCTAGAGTTTGGAGCCTGTGAGTGCCCACCAGAGATTCCCAGTCACTCATGTAGTCACTTGCAGCTCACGCACGGCCTTCCGATTTCTCGCTTGGTGCCAAGAATCCAGCCTCCAACTTGCACTGCGATCGAGCTGCTGCACGACACAATCATGAGCAAGTGATGGATCATCTATGTAGTGTAGTGACCCAACCTAACTGAAGGACACTATTCTCGGTCTGCGACAAAGTAACACACATGAGTCTCTCTCTCTCGTGTATAGGTATTCGTCTAATCATCTATATAGTGTATTGATGACGCATGATATATCAAGAATCCAGATAAATATTGATCGATGCTTCCTCGCTCCTAGCTTTGCCACGTAGCAAGTTGCACCCAAATCAATACCCGTTGATATGCTTTGAGTTTCACAAAGTTTAACGTGGGTATCTTTACGTACCCATAAAAAGTGTATCTGAGATGTCAAACTCTGAAAATATTTAAATTCATCTTTGATCTAACTATTTTGAGCTAGATTCAAAAGTAGTTCAAACTAATTTGAACTGAGTTCAAAACTCACTTGCCATGAATATATATCAGGGCTATAAAATATTTTCATACCCAAACTCTAAAATTTACATCGATCGTACACGTGTATCGGATGGTTCATGATATGGGTGCCAACCGCCCTGGTGCCTTATGTAATTTATGTCTATATATAGGAAAATTACTAACTACTCCCTTGTGAAGTTACTCCTCAATATATCTTTCGTTTGGCTTCAAGATCAGTGCAGTCTTAGCAGTTGTTTGGGGCACAAGCCTGCGGGTGGTATTATAGAATCCGACCCGTATAGGGAGACGGTTCCTATATTCTAGGGATCCTTTTCTTTTGAATTTCCGTTAGTTATACGTTAATACAAGACATACGGATTTGTAGTCAGGAGGAGATCCAGATGGCCCAGGATACTCCGAAGACGATCTTCACGGTGAGACGCCGATGGCATCGTCGCCGCATGCAATGGACAGAAGACGTCGTGATCGTCAATCACCATGATGCATCAACGGCACACCTCGATCAACTCGTCGTTGCTGCCTGACCGGGACGAGACGTTGTTAGTAATCTTTGTGCATATGGTACATCTAGATTTTAGGAAAAGTTTGTTTTACGTAGTCATACAGTATTTAAGCAGTGTTCATTATGTATACTAGAGTTTGTGTGGTATCCCTTAAGGATACGTAGAATTCTTTTCGGATACGAATAGTCGTTTGCTATCAAATAAAAGGGCACTCCTATAATCAGATTTTGTGAATAAGAGCAATAAAGAAGAAGAAAATCAAAAAAGTTGTTGTTGTTCTGGTGGCACAATTTTTTTGTGTTCTTTTGTTCGCGTGTGTTCGTCTTCGGTTTGGAGAACAATTGGTATCAGAGCTTGAGGGAGAAGACGTCGTCGCCTGCCGCTGCTCCGTTGGCCGTCAACCCTTGCCGCGGCCCTGTTGTTCCTTCGTCGCGCACTAGTTCGCCTAGCCGAGCGCCTTGCTGCATGTCGTGCGTAGCTTCTCTTGCTAGCTACTAATTGTGGTGTTGTCTTGCTTTGCATATGCTCATGATGTTTGGAACAGTGAGGGAGAGAAAGAGCAGGCACAAGGGAGAAGTTGTTGTACGTCGAATCCAGAGTGGACTTGAAGTCACTGGTCCGAATTAAGCGACCAGGCCAAAGTTGAGTCGAGTTACAGATGACTCCGGGATGATGAGGAGATGTGTTCGCCATCCTGAGTCGAGTCCGTGGAGTTGAGTTTGGGACGTTGAGGAGATGTGTTCGTCGTCCTGTATTGAGTAGCAGTTGGGTAAGTAATAGTTGAGTCCGACTGGCTCAATAAGTAAGCGCACATAGAGAGTAATTGTTAGTAATCTTTGTGCATATGGCATATCTAGATTTTAAGGAGAGTTTGTTTTACATAGTCCTAAAGTATCGAGGCAGTATTCATTATGGATACTAAAGTTTGTGTGGTATCCCTTTAGGATACGAAGAATCCTTTCTGGATACGAATAGTCGTTTGCTCTCAATAAAATGACACCCTTGTAATCAAATTTTGTGAACAAGAGAAATAGAGAAGAAAAAAAAATCAGAAAAGCTGATGTTATTCTGACAGCATAAAATTCTTTTTGCGTTCTTGTGATCGCGTATGTTCGTCTTCGGTTTGGGCCAACAGACATGACCCGTGAGCATCGCCCAATTCAGCATGCATCAATGGAGAGACGTCATGCATGTGAGATTCATAAAACGATTCTTGTTTTAACCCTAATTTATGCTTCCCCGACTTGCAGATTCAGACACTGGATAGGCAGACGACCATTGAGCATCATCCTCGTCGACGCCAGCGCATAGCTCTCCCCGACATCCTCATCGGCTTCATTTGATCATTGCATACCTCTCTTCCATGACCACCCGCGGCAGAGTCGAGAAGCACCACGGCGAGGCGACCACCTGCAGTCATGCAGGTGGTTGATCTAATTGGGCATCAATACGCTGGGGCTCCGATGGGATGGCTGCTTCGTCGCGCGCATGACGGCGGCTGCCGATCCGGCACGGACGTTGATAGCAACCTGCAGTGATGTGGCACCTGTCCCTGCTGTCTCCGACGTCCAAGTATTAAGCTGCACGGGCCGACGGCGCCGCCGGTGCTACCGATGGGTGATGGAGTATGTTACATGTATATTTAGGATTTAAGGGTATGGATAGTGGTACCATGATATACTTCGTACTCGCTGGCATGATGTACGACTTCATAGTTTATACACGGTCTTATGATCTATCTACTCGCACATTGACAGCATCACAAAGATCATCTCTCGCTCGCTATTATTATTATTATTATTTTCAGTACATGTATTTGCAAAAAAAAAAATGCACATTGATCCAAAACTAATTCTTATTTTTCTGACGATAGATCTTTTTCCTATTGTAAGTGGCTTCTGCTTACTACTCAGATCACACTTCCTGGACATTGATCCAAAATTTCTGGACATGCATCTTCTTTTGCAAAACTAATTCTTAGTTTCCGGTTCCAGTGGACTTGACGATATCTCACTGCATATATATGTAGCCAACAATTGCAGATATGAGATGAGATGATGACCCAGGGGCATGTTCTGTACCATAGACACCTATTCTATACTCAGGCATAGAATAACGCTACCGTCTCTGTTTCTATATATAAAAGTGGTATGATACTTCTAAAGTATAGTATGCACTCTCACTTTTCATATACAACTTAAATTGTGTGACGATACCCATCTCTCTCAATATACAAGGGCGTGCGTCTATTTGCATTCACCATGTAACATCTTGCTAGCTAGCGGAATCGTGATGTAGGAATCCGAACAAATTGTAACGCGTGATGTGATGAATTGGAGGAGGTATATATATTCCAAGCCAAGTCCTATCCAAATTTGTTTCTTACCAGCAGTGTACTTAGAACGAACTACATCTGTGCCTGTCTCTAGCTCATGGCCTTTTTGCAGGACAAACTGAGTTGCGAAACCAACCGATCGATATTCCTCTCAAAATCAAGTCAGCTAGCTACCACTCAAGAATATATCCGGTGCCCAGAGTGGACGTACGTACTCACGGCCGCCGCGGGAAGCTAATAGATCCATCACCATCCTGCTTGGCACATTAATCAGAATTGTGCTATTCAGTACTATTCTTGCACATAAACACGTACATCACCAACTTTTTTTAACGAATTTTATTGAAAGACGGGAGCTCTGCCAATTCACTGAAGACGAAGAAAACTACAGACACTATCTCTAGAAAGAGACACCAAGGGCGTAGCTACCAGGGGGCCTAGAAAGAAACACCAAGGGCGTAGCTACCTGGGGGCTTCGTGGACTCAAGCCCACCCTCTGCCGGTAACTCTACGCGACTCTACATATATTGTATTTTATTTTGTTTTTCGCTTTGCTTCTCGTATATTCATGTATAAATTTGGATTACATAAGATTATGTTTGTCTCGATTTAGCTTAGTTCTCTTCGGTTTTTAGAGGAACTAGTTACTATAGCCCTCGATTTGCACTGCACTATTCATTTTCACTACTACAGAGAGAGTCATCACAGACGATTCGAAACCATCATCACAGACGGTTTTTGAACCATCTGGATAAGTTGGTCTCTGATAACAGGCGGTTATCACAGACGGTTCGAAAACCGTCTGTGATACGAATGAACTGTCTGTGATATTGTGCGTATCACAAATGATTTATCCATAGAACCGTTTGTAATAATATGCCTTCACAGACGGTTCGTGTGTAGAACCGTCTATGATACTAGCCTTCACAGACGGGTTTAATTCAAAAACCGTCTGTGATAGTTCATTACACTAACTATATTTTTACTGATTTTTGGTTAGCATCAGGAATTGCTAGCCATGCCCTCTGAAAACTAACATGCCCTCTGACTATATCTAGTTTTTAATAAAATTAATCCCACTGTTTTCTCGGCTTTCAATTTCTCTTGAAGATTGTTTTGTTGCCGTGGCTTTTGAAGGGAAAAAAAAAACTTTTAAGCAATTAGTAAAAGCAAGAAAAGTTTAAAATCCATGGCAAAATGTTTTCAAGCACCTGCAGATAGGAAACTCAATTTTAGGGCTGTTACATATATTGAGTGGAGGGGATCCAGAAGGGGAGCCATCCATCTAGACCACCTTAAAGAGAGAATAAAACAATTAGTAGATGATGATAGCGATGTTGACTAAGGACTAACCCCCGCTCTGAGAGTGGCTTCAATTGGAAGGTAGTACTAGTAGCTTACTGATGTATGGTGTCAGATTAAAAAACTACCATTTCATTGGTATCTCTGTCAGTTGATGACGGCTCAATCCTGCCGTCCCTATCTCCTCTCTTCTGGTGGAGTTGTAGCAAGTTGTTCATTTGAGGGGAACGGTAATATAGCAGTGTCGTCCCTAAATCTCCTAGCATATGGTACTAATAATTAGCAGGCAAGCAGGCAGGCAGGCGTCCATGATAGCTAGCTAGGTTCCGCTGCATGACAAGAGTACAAGCCGAACTAATGGCGTAGTACATATGGGAGGGAGGATGGGGACGGGGATGGAATCTGCCAAAGATAAAAAGAGGGAGCTAGCTAGTAGAGTCGAAGGAAGTTACTGGCGGTGTAGACTAGCTAGTAGCTAGTAAAGATCAGGGGTGTTCTTTGAGGAGGAGAAGGAGGTTCCGAAGATGGGGAGGTCCTGAGGGTAAGGGGGTTCAAAGGAAGAAGGAGGTTATGAAGATAAGGAGGTGGTCCCGAGTGGTCGAGATGGGTCCATGTAGGCGCTCTAGAGGAGGTCATGAGAAGAAGGACCAAGGGAGGAGATCCAAAGGATGAGATCAAACGAAAGAGGATGTTTCGGGGGAGGTCCTGAACGATCAAGATGTTCAGGGGGAGGTCCTGAACAACAAAGAGGTGGCTGAAGTTAGACTAGTCGAGGCCAAAAGACTTCAGAGAGGCGGAGCGGAGGAGGCCGTCTGATTCAGATCGGACGACCCACAAAGGTTAGAACGTTCGGACCGCCACTACTACAAAACAGGCAATAGCAGACACCTCATCACAGACGGTTCCAAAGGAGCCGTCTGTGTTTAACTTATACAGACGGTTCCCTTTGGAATCGCTGGGAACTGCTCGTGATATGTCCTCATCACGCATTTGTTCTTATTACCAACCGTTTGTGATACTTCACAGACGGTTGGTAAAAAGAACCATCTGTGATGAGGACATATCACAGACGGTTCATATTACGAACCGTCGTGAAGTATCGCGAGCGGTTCGTAATATGAACCGCTCGTGATGAGGACGCTTATCACGCAGCGGTTTGGAAATAAAACTGTCAGTGAAATATCACGCAGCGGTTCAATTTGAGAGCGCTCGTAATATACTAGTATCACGACGGCTCTATTAAATAACCGTCGGTGATATTATTATCACGACGGTTCCCATATAGAGCCGTCGTGATATCCCGCGCGACGTGTTCTTCACCATCGCGACAACCGTCTCTTCGCCTCGCACGCCGACGATACATGCGTCTCTTCGCCTCACGTGCGATTACTCCTAATTCTTGATATAAGACGGAATAATCACCGAAGATTAAACTCCTCCCATCGCTCTTCGTCTCACGGTTTTGAGTACGCCAATCGCCAAGGTTAGCATGCGAGCGATCGAGCCGGCACCAAGGCGAGGAGGTCGGTGATCGCCGCTCTTTCTCACGATGTCGTCGTCGACATCGTCGGCCGTGTGGCCGCGAGCTCTCCTCACCATGGAGGACCTATGCACCTACGATTAACGTCACGTACATCTTTATGTCTACAATATACGCACGTACATACTACTATTTATTCTAACATCTTGAATGTATGTACGATAGTTGCAAGGCCTTGTACAAGGTGTCCAAAGAACGCGCGTGGGAGGCGCGTGGCGCCGAGCGAGGAGGCGATGAAGTGGCAGGACAACGAGCGCTACTCGCCGTCGTCAACCACGCCGCCGCGCAACCGGGGCTTGTTTCATCGTCGGCCTCGGGCTTGTCTTCGCGCCCAAGACATACAATGCGCCTCATGTTCCTTGAACGGCGGCCGTGGCGCCACAAGGCGCGGCCACGTGCTCGGTCTCCTCTACACGGCCGACGAGACGCGCGACGTTGGGAAGCACTACATCGGCCAGTCGAGGACGAGCCGACCGGCGGGTGCGAGACGGCCAAGACCAACCGGAGTGCGGCGGTGCGAGGCTCGCCGCGGACATGGTCCAGCGGCGGCGTGGGAAGAAGGTCGCCATCGGGCGGTGTGGGCGCTGTCGGAGGATGGCCACCGTGCACGAGCATTGGCTGCGGTGTGGAAGGGTGGGACGACCACGTCGCCTTCTGCAGATGACGCATCGCAGGATTAGGCATGAGTATACCGTTTCTTTGCAAAGGTGTTAGACTATTTGCCATAAAATTTTAGTTTTTTAGGTTTCTAGAAAGGTGGTGCAGCTGGACTATTTTCCAAATGAAATGAATTTTTAATGCACCAAAATATACGGTCCACAAGGACAGGAGCGATTACAATTCCACGTTGACATCAAAATATACGTACGACATATTACAAGTTCATAACACATGATGTTATGGAATAAATTAATTACAATGGAGCAATTTCTTAATTACAATGGAGCAGAGGAACATCGAGAATTCCTCCAGGCATAATGACCGTCACGGAGGTCAATGCCAATGGGATCCCTGTGAGCCCCCCCAAAGCAGCGGCGAGATTCCGAACCTTGTGCGGGATACTTGGAAGGAACGGTCCCCATCACCACACCGAGGGACAACGTGTCGGATGTTCGGAGAAGCCACCGTGGGACGAAGTTTTAAAATCGTTCACTTTCCCAGCCGCAGACCTGGCGCGCGTGGAACGACAGGCGTTGCTCTCGATCGGAAAGGCGTGGAGGACCTTCAAGAGCGTGCTTGTCACAAGGTACGTGAACACGGTCGAACGCCCTTCACGGCGTATAAATTCTTGTCGCGGGATATATGGGACGCCTTTGTGAAAATGAAGACGACGCCCGAATTTCTTGAGGAAAGTGCGACGCACAAGGCTCTCCGGACACTTAACACTCACCCCACAAACTCGGCACCTGGTACGTGGGTAAACCGCGCAATGGGCGGCGGAGGACGCGAACGAAACAAGGCCATTTGTCGAGATCACGATCAGCGCGCTCTCCCGGTTAAGAGCGAGGGCATCGATTACGTCTTGGCGAAATCTCTTTCACAAACCGTGCAGCATCGGATGTGGCCAACCGTGTGGTAAATGTCTTGAACTACCTAGTTGTTAATAAGTCTATAACTTCATAATGTATATAATAACATGATGACCTCTTGCAGCAAGAATTGAGTTCCGCATGTTCAATGCTCCTTCCAAGCGCATGAGGAGAAGGATATACTAACTCACGCCCCGGGAAACAAGGAGCACCTGGTCGCACGCGAGGCAAAGGGTTAACGTATCTTGGAGGATGGATTCCCGGGCGACTCATCGCACGTATAGGAGCGGAAGAGATCCAAGGCGAGTACGACACGTTGTTGGAACATGTGCTTACTTCAAAATTTGAAGGAAGAGAACGGTGCTTATCGCAAAATTTGAAGAAAAGATAGCAAGATTGCGTAACCAAGTGAATCAACTACTACTCCTCAACAACCGCCGCAGCCGCCCGTTGTTTTGGTAGGCGATCCTCCTCAACATCGAGTAGCGTCGCGTCCACGCAAAATTGTGAACACGATGATGTCCAATTACCTATCGACGACATCAAGGTAATGTACATCTCGGAATGCTCCAAAGATAGACCTATAGGACGCCTTAGCTAATTGCGTATCGCTTTGTAGGAGCCGACGACCGCACACTCCAAGTGAGGATGGTTGGGATGTCTATTGAGGTGGGCGGGGTGGTGTATCCATGCAATGAAGGGATAGTGCAAAGACGGTGCCCGTGTGGCGCAGGTTACGCCAGGTCCGGTGGACATGGTACATGATAATTTTAGGGCCGTCTCACGGAGATTCGCCCAACGAGCGAAATCATAACACTAGGGGATGCCCTGCATGTTTTATTCGGTGGCCAAAGAAGGACATCGCTCGACCTGCAGTGCGCCTCAACCTTCGATGACTCCACCCTAACCATCTCCACACGACCATGCCCTCCAATTCAACTTTTGAAGGACATCGCTCGACCTGCGCGCCGCCTCAACCTTTGATGACTCTACCCCAACCACCTCGACACGACCATGTCTCTCCAACAGACCCTCCATGATCGCACCTCAACCTTCGCCTGAAGCCCGCCTCATCGGTTCCGTGGAGAAGACACCGAACGAACAAAAAAGCGTGCGCCGTGACGGTTCCCGAGTCGTCGACAGAGGAAGACGCGTAGCGCGCAAGTCGTTCAGACAAATCGAAATCGAAGAACATTAAGGCGCCCGCCTCCTAACCCTAAGAAATACTCTTTCTAAGTCCGTTGGCGGCGAGCACGATAGCCTACGCTGGATTAGGTTGTCGAGTTTGCATAGCCGGTACTTGAAGAAGACCAAAGAGAAAGGGTGCGCGATGGAATCACCGTCCGATACACGGAGGACTATTTCCTCCACGAGCCCCCTTCATCGTGGGCTTCACGACTTGTTCGACCTATTCAACCTCAAAGCCCTCGATGCCTCACTTCTACGATCTTCGACATCGTAAGTGTGTACAATCAAGTTCTACATTCACGTACATTCACGTAATATAACAACTCATTGCTTATGTATAGATACATGATTAAAACGCGGCGATTGAAAGAACCGGTGGGTTTCCTCGACCCACACGTGGTCTCGAGCAAACCATCTTGGCGAGCGCATCCTACGTCGAGAAATACATAACGGCAGGATTGCTTGCTCAAAACTACGTGGACTACATAATGGTGCCCTACAACCGTAAGTAAGTGCTTCACTACTTGCTATACAAATTTCATTTGTACTTTATATGAGATGAACTTAGGTTTAATGACTATAGCGACATACATGAGTAGTCATCACTGGATCCTTCTAGTCATTATACCAAAGAGGAATCAGTACTATACCTTGATTCCCTAATGAAAAAGGCCACGACTTCACCCTTGTGCAAGAAGTAGTCGCAGTGTGCTCATTTCCTCCATACATAACTCTATTGTAGTCTTCCTTCGTTTGAAATGGCCGAGGTTAACTTTTTGAAACATGTAGGTCGTTCATCTCCTATATTGCCGAGGAGGGCTATACAAGGAACGAACGCCACACTTAATCACGGGACGCGATTTCCGTGCGTGCTACAACACAATAATCCTATATCATACTTCGTAATAATGCGTCTCGAACCGACTATACCTATATATGTAATTCTATTTTTTTCAAGGCACAAGAAAAGCGTAAGAATGTGCATTCTACGCTTGCCATCATATGCGATTCTCATGAGTGCTAGGTTGCGGATCCCGAGGTTGGTCAATCTCGCAATAATTGCTAATTATAAATTTAAATATATATGTGTAACACTTTACTCTTGTTTGTAGGTTTTGAATATAGATTTAGATTCACTCGTTCGTAAAGAGATCTCGGATGTTCGAGGAGGCTCTGCACCTTCATCACGACGGATATCATTGCGCAACTGAGAGTTTCACTCTCGAACGACCTTGAAACAATTAATATATTTGATATAGTTGAAATTCACTTTGAATAGTTGTGATTCAATGGTAAACTTTGGGTTGTCACTTTGGGTTGTATGACAATATTTTACGAACGAGTTGATATTACAATGTTTGATTGTATTTGATATATGTTCGTTTGTATGACAATGATCACTTTGGGTTGTCAACGATTGATATCCGTGATGTATCTATTTTTACCGCTTATTTTCAGAGGGCATGGCTAGCAATCCGAGGCTAGCCGAAATTTTTAAAAATAGTTATTTGAAATAACTATCACATACGGTTTATCAATCAAACAAATCGTGATATGTATAATCGACGGCTCTATTATATAACCGTCGTGATATACACATATCCGAGCGGTTGCCAGAATATAACCGCAGGATATCCTTTTATCACGACGGTTCTATTTACGCAAATGCAGGATATGTGTATATCACAGACAGTTATATAATAGAGCCGTCTGGGATATATGTATATCACAGACGGTTCATAAATAGAGCCGTCTGTGATATGCGTCTATAACAGACGGTTCTTGAATAGAGCCGTCTGTGATAATTAGATATCACAGACGGTTATATAATTAGAACCGTCTGTGTTGTGACTTATCACAGACGGATGTTTAACTGTCTGTGATAACCGCCAGCTTATCACAGACGTACAAAAACACAGACGGTTCGGAACCGTCTGTGATGAGGCTGTGTGTAGTAGTGCGCCAAACGCGAAAACACGATCGAGCTGTTTTGACGCGATCGGAGGGTTCACAAAGGAAAGAACGTTCGGACCGCTGAACGTATAAAGGAGGCTGGGCCGTTCGATTTAGATCGAACGATTTACAAAGGGAGGAACACTCGGACGCGAGGGTTGAGCGGGAGAAAAAGGGAAAACCAAACCAAAGAACTCCAACAAACTCAAAACCAACCTGATTAGTTGAAGTTGGTTTTATTCATATTAAATCTCCGAATTTCCAAAAATCTCCAAGTTAAGCTTAAACAATTAACAAAACCGAATGTTTTTTTTAAATTTTTTGAAATTCTCCAAAAACTCTGGAAATTTGGGACGTTAGCTTACGACCACCATATGGTCGTAGAACATCTTACAACCATACAGGGTGGTCACAGGATGGTTTACGACCAATCATGTTGAGTTTTTCCCTTGTGAATGATAAAGGGTATACTTAAGACTATCATGGGGATGTTGTTATCTATAATAACAATTACAGATAAATAATTTAATTAATTGAGGATTATTAGATCCTCGTCAAAGGCGCAAGTGACGGCCATGCTGGTCGGGGAAAACCAGGGGCAACAATTGAAACCCAGGCGAGGCGGAGGCGACATTGCGCGTTGGCGTGTAGAGGCAGACGAATGGTCCTGGCAGATGGGGCCACAGTGTCAGCGGGCGAGGGAGCGAGGTGCGCGGCTGTGGGCCGAGGCGGCGTTGTGCTGGGGCGAAGGAGATGGACCGCATGGACTTTCGGCCCAAAAGACGGGCGGGAAAAGGAAAAGGGTTTAGAAATTTTGAAAAGGCTGAATGTTTGATAAATTTCCAAATATAGCGAATGAGCTCCAAACATTATGAACATTTTTGGAGAGGCTCCTGACTTTATCTAGTTTTTAATAAAATTAATCCCACTGTTTTCTCGGCTTTCAATTTCTCTTGAAGATTGTTTTGTTGCCGCGGCTTTTGAAGGAAAAAAAAAACTTTTAAGCAATTAGTAAAAACAAGAAAAGTTTAAAATCCATGGCAAAATATTTTCAAGCACTTGCAAATAGGAAACTCGATTTTAGGGCTGTTACATATATTGAGAGGAAGGGAGGAAGGGAGCCATCCATCTAGACCACCTTAAAGAGAGAATAAAACAATTAGTAGATGATGATAGCGATGTTGACTACAGACTAACCCCCGCTCTGAGAGTGGCTTCAATTGAAAGGTAGTACTAGTAGCTTACTGATGTATGGTGTCAGATTAAAAAACTACCATTTCATTGGTATCTCTGTCAGTTGATGACGGCTCAATCCTGCCGTCCCTATCTCCTCTCTTCTGGTGGAGTTGTAGCAAGTTGTTCATTTGAGGGGAACGGTAATATAGCAGTGTCGTCCCTAAATCTCCTAGCATATGGTACTAATAATTAGCAGGCAAGCAGGCAGGCAGGCGTCCATGATAGCTAGCTAGGTTCAGTTGCATGACAAGAGTACAAGCCGAACTAATGGCGAAGTATATGGATCCGAATCCTTTGCCATCCCACGGCAATGTCACGGTGAACAGTGCTATAATATTGTTTTGTAGCGGCAATGTCACGGTGAACTGTGCTATGATATTGTTTTATAGCTGTCGGATCGAAACGACGGTTTAGATCGAGATCTGGCACTGTAGTAATACTTTAGACAAAACACTGTATGAAAACAATATCATAGTGCTGTAGCCATACTGTAGCAATCGATATCGTCCGTTGTTTTCTAATCCAACGACTTAGGTCCTCGCAATGTTATGACACTGTTCACCCGTGACGTTCCTGGATGATGCAAAGCCGTAGTACATATTGGAGGGAGGAATGGGGACGGGGATGTGACGGGGATGGAATCTGGCAAGATAAAAAGCGGGAGCTAGCTAGTAGAGTCGAAGGAAGTTACTGGCGGATTGTAACAGCAAGGGAAGGGAAATCACGGCACGGGGGAACTCCGAAGCTGTAGCTGTCGACCGATGGCGCGGCGTGCATATGCATGACCAGCCGGACCTTGTGCAAACATCCAAAAACGACCGGGCCTGCTTAGCTAGGCATAGCCCCAGGCGCTGTTGGTTTGTAATTCACTCGCCCCATGTGACTTGGTTATGGAGCCAAAGCTTTTTCTTCCTCGTTTTTGTCTTGTTTTCCAAGGACAGATTAATTATTAGGACCTAATAATAATCTTGGGCGTGCCGTTTGAATCTTACCACTACATGGAGCAACTTTGATTTCGGTAGAAATCAGAAAACCGTGGAATCACCGCGCGGGCGGAAGGAGGGAAGAGTAGAGCAGCAGTCTCACGTGAGGCTGGCTGGCGTCAACTCAACTAGCGATTCATTGGAGCCCACTTCGCTGTTGCTGTTTTACATTACACAACCAAGCGAACCCGAATCTGACGGCTCAGATCTACCGAATATCATGGCACTGTTTACCGAACAGTGCCATAATATTCGGTAGATCTGAGCCGTCGGATTTGAGAAGAATGGCCCACATCCAGAGATACAGTGATGCTGCAGCGTTTATAAACAGTATCTATGCTACAGTATTATCTGCGCTGTTTTGGAAAACGGTGCATGCCCCGATCTCATCCTCTCGCTTTTGATACGACGGCCTGTACGCTTTCGATACGACAGCCCGTACGCAATATTATGATACTGTTTATCTGTGACATTGCTACGTAATATCAGAGCATACGTTTTAGTAGGCCCGCAACCGCAACAGCTCAGGCCCGCCACGCATTTAGTTTGGCTTCTTCCTCCGCCTGCTCTGCCCGCTGCTATAAACCCCACCACCGAGGCCGCCTCCCTCCCTTCCCTCCCCCATCACCTCACCTCTCCTCTCCGAGTCCCCTTTCTTCCCCTCCCCTCCCCTCCCTAGTTCTGCAAGTACATCTACCCTACTGACCGAGCGAGCGAGGCCACGACGCTACCTAGCTAGGCAAGCGAGAGCAGATCGAGGATAGATACATCAGATCAGACAGCCAAGGCGGCAAGGGAACGTCGACGGCATGTACGCCGACGCAGGCTTTGGCTTCGCGGCCTACTCGCCGGGCCTCTCGCAGCAGCCGCCACCCTACTTCTCCTTACCGCCCGCCGCCCACCCTCTCCTCCCGCCGCCTCTACCCGCCGACGCCTGCATCTACGCCCCCGACTCGCCGGACATCGCCTCCCACCTCGTGAGTCGCATACGCTCTTTCCACCCTCAATTTCGTGATTCTTGTTTCTTGGAAGGCTCCTCCACTGGCCTCTTTTTCAGAAAAAACAAAAACACTAGTCTACTGTGCATGATGGCGTTTTCTGGGGGCGGCCTCCTCCTCTCCTCGATTTTCCTGCTGTTTCTCCACGCTTTCTTCTTCTTTTTTTCCCCCGTAATATTTTTTTTTCCTTCCGGTTTCTGTTCCCTCGGGTTACATGCAACCTGGATTGTCGAGAAAACAAAAAACAAAAAAAATCTCTGCTTCGCGCAATTTGGAAACGTCCTCGTGGGGAGGGCTTCTCTTCATCATATTGCTGTTTATGCGCTGCCGCCGTCTCAGAAAGAAATGTCGCTTTCTCTTTTCTTTTTTTTCCTTTTCTGGTTTTTTCGCCCCCACTTTGATATAGATAGCTTGTCGGGGGAATAACATGGAACCTCCCATTTCCTTTGTAATTTCCTCGTTGCTTCTTCTCTTCTTGTTGCATATATTCATCACCACGAATCAACTGTTTCAGACAAACTGGGACAATTTAGGCGTAGCTATTGCCGGAGATGACTGCCTTCCTCAAACTTGCACTGCCGACAAGATGGTCTCGAATAATAATAAAAATCCAACTTTATATTCAATACCTAAATAAACAATCTTGTGAGCTGTAACTCCTGTCCATAATCCAAATGATGGTGAGGAGAGGGGCATTCGAGATGACTGATGCTACAACCTTAATACTACTACCTGGCCAAATCACGACACTCCTTGCTGCTGGTTTCTTTGTCTTGAGATGCTTTCCTATTACTTCCTAGCCACTCAAAATAAAATGAGCATAAAAAACACAAATCAGTTGTGATTTATTACATCGATTAGACGACGAAATAAGATATGAGCTGCCTTAGAATTGGACCTCGTTTTTTTTTTGGTTTAAATACTAATTTGGTCGTGTTGGTTCCAACTGTTCATTCCCTTTTGTCTTGAATCTTCTCCTTCACATCTTTCTAGTCGCACAAAGGCCGCACGGGTTGTGAGATATTTAGTGCCTGTCCTTTGCTGCTTAGGGAGCAGATAGCCAAGGGATCAAATTAGGTTCAGCCTTCTGTTGCTGGCCAGGATCTCTGATGCCATCCATCCCTGCTGAGATGCTGATCAAATTCCCCCGTCCATCAGCACATGCCCTGCGAGCATGATAGGGACTTGTAAGTTGACATGTGCGTGAACAGAACAGCTAGCTAGCTATTAGCTAACTACTTGCAAGCATAGCTTTTACACGTCTCTGCCCCCAAAAGACTTGTCTATTGCTTTTTAACTGCGCACTGCTGGCCCTTGAGGCTGCAGTTTTCTATACTGAATTGCCCCAGTCTGTTCAGCGGGTAAAATGGCATTTGGCAGTGGTGATTCACTGTACTTACCAGAAAGTAGATTAATTATTGTTGGCTGGTCTACAAATAGCATTTTAGCAAGAACAGTTCGGGTACTTTCGTTTGTCCTACTACCATTTTAACCTGATTACTGTTTCTTGCAAAATTGTCTAAAATGAACCATAGGTGGACACCATGGCCGTAGTTCTTAATATTTACAGTCCGAATTCTGGTATCGCAATTAGGTATTTGGTAGATTGGAAATTGTTCTCAACTCTATTTTTATTGAACAGGGGGACATGGTACAGTCATCCTTAGTATCAGAATATTACCTTGGAGGAGAAGGGGACCTGTTCAAAGCTCCAGAACCCATGATTGAAGAACCAGAGCTTGGCCTTGATCCGGTTGCAGCTGCCATTTCAATGATGTCTTGTAGTGAAAATGGAATGGATGAAACTGCCAAGGTTGCAGATATTGGTGCCATTCAAAATGATCCTCTCTTAAGTGAAGTTTTGTATGAGTATGAGAAGGAACTCATGGAGAAGTCTGCAATCGAAGAGACAATTTCTGAATTGCTGGATGTCAAGATTCCCATGCTGCGAGTTGAAGAACTCCCAAGACAAGCTGAAGAAGTTCTTGGACAGATCGAACTCCCGAACATGGAGAAAGACAAGTCATCCGTCCCTGAATGTTCACTCCAGAAAAGTGTTAGTTCTGGATGCCTGAACTCAGCAGATTGGATCAATGGACCAGCCAGGCCAAACTTTCTGGACTTCCAAGGATTGGACTTTGAGGCAGCATTTGGGTTGAGGAGAGCTTATAGCGAAGGAGATATTCAGGTTTGATGAGTACCTCCTTTTTCTCTTGCAGTATACAGATAAGGAATTATTATGAGGAAGACAGCACTGGCTGTGTAAAGTATTTCTGAAACACAGCTGTCGAGAAAAGAAACGCTGAGATAGAAACCAAAAACCAAAAGCATAACCTTTGCCCTTGTATTGACAAACTTACTGCAGTGCTTTACTCAAAGGCCGTTAAAGCTATGACACTGATTTCACATGTTACTATTTCTGCCCAAAGTAACCTTTTTCTTAATGATCTGGCCACTACTTTAGCTGATCCAAAACATACATATTCTGCACAGTAGTGAGCTTTGTTTTAAGTTACTTTTACATGCAAGCTATTGGCATTCTTTTTTTTTTTCACATGCCCAGCTGTCGTGATTCTATGTTCAAGGAATGTGCAAATAGAAAATCTGAGAGATACCTGTATAGCGAACAGCTCGATATACTGGTTAGCAAGGAGAAAATTTTCTAGGTGGTAAATTGTGAAATCACATGTCATCATGTAAATTCCTTTTTTTTTCCTCTCTCTGTTGGTTATGCGATCTTTACAGACTCTAGGTGTTCAACAGATTGCGCTTACCATTTTTTACTTTTCAACAGAATCTTGGTGCCAATACCCCCCGACCAGGGAACTCAGCAAATGTCCAAGCATCTTGCGAGAGGCTTGCAACCATCAGTGACGTGAAAACTGAAGAACGGAAGCAAAAGCTCTCCAGGTACCGAAAGAAGAAGGTCAAGCGAAACTTTGGCAGAAAGATCAAGGTATAAGCCCTTGGTTCTCAATCTCTCTTCCTCGGAGTAAAAACAAAAAAAAAAGATTAATAGAGGCTAAAAAACTGATGAATGCAAGATCATTGACAAATGTTTGCAACCTCTGCAGTATGCTTGCAGGAAGGCTCTGGCTGACAGCCAGCCAAGAGTGCGAGGGAGGTTCGCCAAGATCGAAGAATCGGACATGCTGAAGCCAAGGAAGTAGATGGCGAGGTTGCAAAGCTTGCAAGGAATCCACTCGAGCTGCCAGTGGCTGATGGAGCTTTGTCTTCTAGAAGCTTCTAGGGATCGAGGAGAGGTGCAACACCTTCTACAACGGAGGTGGAGATGCACTGCTGTTGCCCGTCGGAATTTATATAGTTGCTCAATCAATCTCCCCTCTTCGGGTCGCATTCTATTTCCCCTGTGTAATAATAATATATGATCCTTGCTGCAAGGGCGTGAAGAGCTGAAGGCTCCTCCTGTACAAAGGCATGAAGATAGTAATAAAATTCGGCTCCCCTCTTGCTTGGCATGTAATCTTGATCTTAATATTATTTATCTGCGCACTCTTCTGATGATCGCTGATGCCTCTCGTATACTGTCGAAATGAGTTTACGAACTTGGCAGCAAGGTTCGGGCTAAATTATGTGAAAGCTTGCTGCTTAAATTAAACGATTGCTACCATAAGAGTGGGAAATTGCAGAATAGCTCTGAATTGGGGAGCAGAAACATGCCAAAAGATGGGCATCGCCATCCATTCGATCACATGGCTGAAGGTGATAGTTTGATTTAAACATCACGATTGCTCAGTGCACGCTCTACATTTGAAGGTAGAATTCTCCTGGCCTTATTGCATCAGGCCAGATGGGCATAACCCAGCTCAAAGGTCAGCATCGCAACTTTATTACACTGCCATGGTCTAGAGGCAAATTATGGAAAGGGAGAGGACAAATAAAAGACGAAACAAAAACAAAGCGATTCATTCACCGGTTAGTTCACCCCGTAGATCCACTTCTCCGCATTGCTGGTGTAAGAGACCAGCTCCCTGGGCTCAAACCAGAGAGCAATCTCAGCCTTTGCTGTCTCTGGTCCATCGCTTCCATGAATAATGTTCCTGATGTTGAAATGATGGAATGTGAGTACAAAGGAATTCCAAGAGTGCATGATACTATTAAAGAAACGCAGGACTGAATTTACAGGTTCTCTGTATACATCAGGTCTTGTTTCGAGGTTTCCGGTGAAAAGAAAAGGTCTTTTTAATGATTAGATGATTGGTGTAGCGTTCTTTCTTGGCATATCGCTGCTAGGCCTAGTGAATACAAGATGAAGCGTACCTTCCAACAGCCACAGCAAGATCACCCCTGATGGTTCCTGGCTCAGATTTCTGCGGGTCTGTAGCGCCAATTAGTTTTCTCCCGTACTTGATAACACCATCTCCTTCCCAAACCTTCAGAAACGTGGAACTAACTAATATATTATCATTCACCATCGGCGCAGGGCATGATTTAATTTTGTTTGCAGAGATGGGGGATTCGCTTACCATCGCAAGTACAGGGCCAGAGCTAAGGAAGTCGCACAGTCCATTAAAGAAAGGCCTGTCTTTCAAATCATGATAGTGCTTCTGAGCAAAGTCTTTGGATGGAACCACCAGCTTGATGGCAACAAGCTTGTACCCTTTTCTTTCAAATCGGGACACTATCTCAGAAATCTGTCCCCAGAGAGAAAAGATAGACATCCATCATGTTCCCATAGGAAATTACCAACCATTTGGAGACAAGACGAAACGGTAGTACAGTACAAACCCCTGTGATGTGATGGGTTGCATGATTGAAATGCTTTACATATTAGCCTAACTACAACCAGATGCCAGGACCATCTGTTGACAGACCTGACATTATAATGGGCCAGAGCACCCAACTGCTGATCCACTACGGATCGAATTAAGGAAGAAGGCCCAATCCATTTAGAAAAGCTGAAGGCGGAACAAAGAGATTTCCCTTCAAATCCCCAAGTTTGTCTTATTAATATGCACCCACATGGTATCCGGTACTATATGTTACTATTTGTTAATGTTTACTAGTTGAAAATAGATCACGAGGGCAATCAAGGCCCGCCATTTGAATCACAGCTCAATCGATTCGATTTGTGTTTGCATATATATACAAACTGAATCGATTCCAAGAAGAGAGCACAAGGCCTCAAAGCCCTCCAGATGTGTGGCGATTGCGACAACAGTATACAAACTGAGCTGACCACGCACAATACACAGTATCAATGTACGTTGCTAGCAGAATTGGTTGGTAAGCAAAATCTCGTCGTGTTGCTGCTACTCACCAGGCCTCTTTGGACGCCGTCAGGCTTGATGGCGATAAAGGTGCGCTCCATCTGCAGCTAGAGGAGACGAGAGTGTGAGCGTAACATTACATCAGGGAGGCCAGGCCACTGTGAGTGAGTGAGTGACCAACAAATCCATGCGTGTCAACTGAAGAGTGGGGAAATCAAGGAAACAGTAAGAAGCTGGAGTGGACCACAAGAGCAAGTGTGCGGACCTCTGCAGCACGCGCCTCCTGATCCTGGAGCATGTAGACTGACATCGATCCATTCCAGGAGGAGGAAAGGACAGGAAGATCAGGAACAGGAGGAATTAACAAGAGTGAGACAAAGCAATCAATCAATCACTACGAATATGGGATTGGTACTGGACTAGTAATAGTGGGGGAAAGGAAATACAGGATACGAACCAGCCGCGGGGACGGCAGCGATGGTGGGGAGCCATGACCATGCCGATGCGTGGGAGGAGGCGGCCTTGGTGTTGTGGTAGGAGTAGGCGGTGGGGACGGTCTTCCTCCCCAGATTGGTGAGCGTGGCGAGCGCGGCGTTCCGACCATCTGCAGTGGCAGTGCCAAAAAAGAAGTGTGGGCGACGCAAATCGGAATCGAAGAATCTACGTGACCGGGGCAGCGAGCAATCGTGATGGTGAAAATTAATTAGGGAGGGGAGCGCAAGAACTGACCGGCGAGGATGGAGGAGGAGGAGGAGGAGGAGGCGGAGGCGGAGAGGATAGACCTGGCGGCCCTGCACGCCGACCGGGACAGCTTGGAGGAGCTCATGGCCGCCGCCGCGGTTCGATGGATGGATAGGCTAGGGTTCCGTCCGACCGTCCGTCTCAGATGGGATATTGGGGTGGGATGGGGAGTGCGCGGTTTTATGGCTGTCCTGCGTCTCGACTCTCGAGTGAGGAGGGAACTCGACTGGTGCTAGTGCGGTGCGGTCGTCGTCTTTGATCCGATCAGAGAGAGATGGGATTGATTGGATTCCCTGCCTCGTCGGTGGGTGGCGCGCGGATGCCGAGAACGTGGGGCAAGGAATCGTTCCTCTGGCTGCCTTCTTCGGCGGAGGAACGGCGGAGGAGAACGTGGGGCAAGGAATCCATTCCAGACCGGATCGGCAGCGCGGCAGACGGGCGTGCACACACACAAAATGTGCCTCGTGTTCGAGTTCTTTTCCCTTTTTAATCTTTTTTAAAAAAAACATTTTAAAGATAACACCTTCTAACTAAAATAATGTGCCGCGTGTTCCTCGTAACCAAAATAATAAGAAATTATTGCAGATCGATCCATCTCGCGCTCATCTGCCCTCTAACCTTCGGAGTCCTCGCTAACTGCTCCCCTGTGAGGACCTCGCCAAAACAAAAAAGAATACTGCTTTCCTGGGATCGGAAACCTCCAACAGCAGCAACAATGGATGCATGCATCCGTCCGTCATGCATGACGTGATGACGATGGGCTGTTTGGTTTACGGTCCTAATGAATTCAGCCAAAAATTGGTATAGTTAAAACTTGGACAAAGTCAAAATTGGCAAATTGTATGTTGTTTGGACTACAGTCGAGCCAAATTTTGGGACGATTGTCCGCATGTGACATTAAATTTCGTGGCGTTGACCTTACCAAATATCGGTAACAAACCAAATGATAGCTAATTTTCATTGACGGTACCACAATTTGATTTGGTTCACGTTTGTAACAAAACAAACAAGCCCGATATTCGCCATTCTATCTCTGCCCAACGAATGAAGTTATCTCTTCTATTTCTCAGCTTCCTTCCGCATATACAAAAAATTGACTGCTACAAGTGCAAGAACCAAGTGTTACTTCCTTGAATTGCTCCGCACAAACTTCAGTCGACTTACCTGTTGTACTATTACATCTTTACATGTATGTGTGTAATGTATGCATACACACAGTAGCTACACACTCACAGATAACAACTGCCAACTACTAGTACAAAGCACTGGCCTATACTGTACATAGAATTTCCAATAGGCGCTTCTTAACTGTTACATGTACAGATATATTACCATAACCCAGCTTCTTGCCTACCTGTCCTGCTCTTAATCTCAGCGGCGCCATCCGACAATTTGCAGTCACTTCTTAGTGCTCTTACCCACGAATCCACCTGAGACATGACAACATTGTCACACATACAACAAACTTATCAGTGTCCCCCCTCATGGGATGGATGACATAAGGCCGTTCAAACAATCATCTCAGGAGCACAACAACCCTCACCTGTATCTCAGAGATACTCGAGCATTCAAACTTCAAACCTTGACGGGTCAATATGTAAAATGCATATCTCGTTTTTTCATCTTCCGGCACAAAGTTCGGAAGCTGCCCTGCTTCAACAATATCACATAGCAGCGTGGATTCTTGTGGACTCAAATCTGAAATGCATTACAAGCCCGGTATCAGCCAATGTTCAATTTCGGTAAGACAGGTGCGTGATAACTTGACATCCACCACAAGAATCTAGGTAACTAGTCAATCTGCGCATGTACAGCATGCCAAGAGAAAATGTGACATCAATTTTGCGGTGTATTGAGCACATATGCTGCATATTCATCTGTGATTGGATAAGCAGCACGTCGTATTTCAAAAATCAAAGCTTTACCTGTAGACTTCAGATAATAGTATATACACTGCCCTTGTAGAACGACAAAGCGGGGAAGCCAATCATCGACATCAGCATCATCTATGATAGGTGGTTCTCCAGGAAGTTGGGTCCATCTCTATATGCAATAAGAGATCATAGTCATCATCAGTCTTGATTCTTCAACAGTTTGCACAGGAATGAAGCAATGGGGAGGAAAAACAGAAGGGCACAGGCTTCTTACACTTCTAATGTAAAGATATCCAGAAAGGCGTGCATGTCTCAAAACCTCATCAATATTTTCCAACCTGGAAGACCAAACTATATTAATCACATACGATGAAACATAAATATAACACCGAATGTAAACACTGGTGTTCAGGTAAAAAAAAACAGGCGTATGTATAATTGTCCACACTAACTTTGTATCCTAACAGGTGACAAAACAGGGGAATTTATCATACCGAGCTTTTAACTGGGATTCCCTATCGTCAGCATCAGAAATTTCGGTCCTCAACGATTCTACTTCAGCTCTGGTTAATTCGATCTGCTACCAATGAAAAATGTTGTTGTTATAAGAGAGAACTCATGATATCAGACAGAAGCAAGATACAAAAATTTATGCCCTGATAACTTAGTAACCTTGTCATCATCCTCATTGCTGGAAGACCACCTAATGCGAGGAAGAGACAATAAATGCAAAAGTGATGCAGCTCCCATAACTCGTTTCGGGGTCCAAGAACGTCTACGTGAACTGTTTACATGACAAGAACGACGTGTTATTACACACAAAAAGGCAAAAATAATTTCAGACACAGAATTCCTTTTGCTGTAAGTATCACCTTGGTGAAGTATCTGGGTTATTCTTACTTGTGGATAAACCATCAGCAGTCTCCATGGATTCTTTCGATGGTAGGAAGTGTTGGGGGAAGACCTCTATTCTTCCATAAACATCATCCATCCAACTGTGTGAGTGCTAGAAATTCATACTCTGTTTTAAGAACATGTAAAGAGTCGTCAAATAAGCTGATACTAAAGTGCTTTACATTAGACTATTCATTCATCACTATTTATGTTATGATCCTTAGATCATAACAGGGTAAACACCGCCGGAAGGATAGCCGGGCGGTATCGGCGGAGGATGGGGAGAGGGGTAGACTAAAACTTGGAATGGCTTTTCTATTTCTTTCTTGCTTCTTTTGAATGGTGCGGCTCCTCTCTTTATATAGATAAGATTAGCCCTTAACAATATGGAAACTATCATATCTAATACAACTAATCAATTAAAGATAAGATAATATCCATACTTTCTAAATATAAAGATATACATCTAATCATTCCTAATATAAAGATATGCATCTAACTATGCCTAATAAGATGATATGCAGCTAACTATTCCTAATATAGCAGAAATAAGCAATCTAATCTAATTGAATGTGTTCGGCGCACTAATCACGCGCATAAACAGTGCACATGAACAGTAAATCCTGTCCATAACAGTCTCCTTGCATGGTCATAGCTCCCCTTGGGCCCATGCCTGTAACACTTCATCCCTCCCAGACAAGCAGCTTGTCCTCGAGCTACAGGGTGGTGGCCATCGCTACAGCTCTAGGCTGTTGACGTCGGTTGACAGCAACGGTGCGAGGGCCTTAACGCTGCCCGTTATCGATGAAGATGCTGCCGACGTGGGCCGCCAGTGTGGGGCAGTCAGGTTCCCCTTCTTGTCACAAGACGCAATGGATGTGCGAGGGACGTGACAACGTCGCAACCTCCCACATGTCACCCGTCGCACCTCCAAAGGAACGTCGTTGGTCGGTCGTGCCGTGAAGATCGCGGTCGCCTCGGCAGACGACATGGCAAGCAACGCACATGCTCCACTAACACCATAACCGGCTACGACGGCCGTGGTAGCACCGCGACAAGCTCCAGCATAATGTGATTGCCACAGCAAGCGTTGGCAGCAGCGTGATAGGTCGTGGCGCTACCACGACAGGGATCGGCAGGATCTCAGCTGCCATGCGAGCTCTGGCAGTGTCATGGCAGACGCCGATGGGACCACGGCAGCCGGTACCACGCTGCGGTGCCGTGCGAGGCAACGTGGCGATGAGGGCGCATCAAGCAAGCCATCGCCCGATGTGGCGGCGGCGACCGCCGGGCCGCGCGAGCAAGCCATTGCCGTGCGGCGATGATCGCCACGAGTCGCCCGAGCAAGCCGTCGCTTGGTGTGATGGTCCCTGGTTCTCCAGCCTTAGCCTTCTCGAAGGGCGTGATATGCTCGCCGTGGTTGTCAAGGTGGAAGTTGCTGATGGCCAATTGTGCACCGTGCGCCTCTAGTGTCTTGCTGATCGTCTTCAGCTGCATGATGATCTCATCGATTTTGGCGGGATCAACATCACCACTGTCCATGGATGAAGATGCAGCAGGTAGCTCTGATACCAAGTTGTTATGACCCTTAGATCATAACAAGGTAAGATGGCCGGGCGGCATCGGCGAGGATGGGGAGAGGGGTAGACTTAGATTTGGAATGTCTTTTCTATTTCTTTCTTGCTTCCTTTGAATAGTGTGGCTCCTCTCTCTATATAGATGAGGTTAGCCCCTAACAATATGGAAACTATCATATCTAATGCAACAAATCAACTAAGGATAAGATAATATCCATACTTTTCTAAATATGAAGATATGCATCTAATCATTCCTGATATGAAGATATGCATCTAACTATTCTTAATATAGAAGAAACAACTAATCTAATCCAATCAAATGTTTTCGGTGCACTGTTCACGAGTATGAACAACGCATGTGAACAGTACATCCTGGCCATAACAGTCTCCTTGTATGGCCGTAGCTCCCCATGGGCCCATGCCCATAACAATTTATCATTCATACACCAAGAGGGACCTCATAAACTACTTCAGGACTCAATTGGAAGCCCAAATATTAGTTGCCAACAACAATTAATTCATTGCAGCAAAAAAAAAACATTGCCATGTTTAGGTGTTTGACGATAGTATGATTGAACTGGATGATGCTTTTGATGACACCAATAGGCGGTTTGTTCGAAGAATCCAGAAGTTGGAAGTAAGAGAGGCCTTAAAAAGGATGAAAGTGGGTAAGACGATGAGGGCTGATAACATTCCAATCGAGATGTGTAAATATCTAGGAGAAGTAGAGATTGTTTGGCTAACTAATTTGTTCAATAGCATTTTTAGGTCGAACAAGATGCCTAAGAGTGGTGGAGGAGCACATTAGTACCAATTTTTAAAAATAAAAGGGGCATTCAAAGTTGTACTAATTATAGATGAATTAAGCTCATAAGCCACACAATGAAGCTTTGGGAGCGAGTGATCGAGCACCGTTTAAGAAGAATGACTAGCGTGACGACAAACCAATTTAGTTTTATGCCTGGGAGGTCGACCACGGAGGCGATTTTCTTGACATGACAGTTGATGGAGAGGTATAGGGAGCAAAAGAAGGATCTGCACATAGTGTTTATCGACTTGGAGAGAGCCTATGACAAAGTGCCAAGAAGAGTCATGTGGTAGGCGCTTCAAATGAAAAAAAAGTCCCAACAGAGTATGTTACCCTAATTACGGATATGTACTAAGATGTTGTGACTAATGTCAGAACATGTAATAGTGATACTGGTGATTTCCCTATTAAGATAGGACCACACCAAGGGTCAGCATTGAGCTCATAATTTTTGCTCTAGTAATGGATGAGGTCACACGGGACATACAAGATGTCCCTTGGTATATGCTTTTCGTTGATGATGTAGTGTTACTTGATGGGAGTAGGATAGGTGTCGATAAGAATCTGATGATGTGGAGGAAGACCTTAGAATCGAAGGGTTTTAGACTTAGTAGGACTAAAACTGAGTATATAAAGTGTGATTTCAGTGGTGTCGGTGATTTCAGTGGTGCCGGGGCAGATGATGGAGATGTCAAGCTGGACAGACAAGTAGTGCCTAAGAAGGACACGTTTCGATATTTGGGATCGATGCTACAACGAGAAGGAGAGATTGATGAAGACATGAGCCACAAGATTAGAGCAGGGTGAGTGAAATGACGCCAAGCATCGGGTGCCCTGTGTGACAAAAAAAAGTCCCTCAAAAGTTAAAGGGTAAGTTCTATAGGACGAGTCAAACTGTCAACAGGACACTTTTCCTATTCCTATTCCGTAATCAGAGGATGAGTGTAGCGAAGATGAGGATGCTGCGGTGGATATGTGGCCACACAAGGCGATATCGAATCCGCAATGAGGATATACGTGATAGGGTGGGGGTAGCACCAATTGAAGAGAAGCTTGTCCAACATCGCTTGAGATGGTTTGGACATCTCCAACAGAGACTTTCTGAGGCACCGGTACGTAGTGGAATTTTAAGACGTACTGAAAATATAAGAAGAGAGAGAGGTCGACTAAGACTAACGTGGGAGGAAGCAGTTAAAAGAGATTTGAGAGATTAGAATATAGCTAAAGAATTAGCTTTGGATAGAAGCGCATAAAAGTTAGCAATCCACGTACCGGAACCATAAGAAAGTTTAGGGGCGGTGTTTTAGGCACTCAGCTCAGATGGCAGGACGTACGGTTTAGGGTTTTAGCCTTGTAGGTTTTTTTATCATTATTATTTTATTTTATTTGCAAAGCTCTCGTCTCTTTGACCTGAAGGAGCTTTCATTCTTAGCCTACCATAACTTGTTTGGGACCAAAGGCTTTGTTGTTGTTGCCATGTCTAGGTGTTCATTTTCAGAATTCCATAAGAATCATTGGGCTAGAGCCTAGAGAGTACTCTGTACTCTGGAGTCTGGATAAAGTGTTGATCATCTGTTACTGTTACTTGGCATATGCAAGGATATCAAGGAATATGTATACGCGTGCATAGAGGCCACTTGATAGCAGCATAAGTTGATCAGGAAAGTGTAGACCTTGATGGCGAAAAGGTACATATGCAATACACCTTGGCTTGGCCACAGTGATTTCTGAATTAAGTCAACCATGGATTCTTATCAAGGGAAATAAAAAAAAAGGGTCTGTTTTCTGTTGTCCAGTTTTCAATTTCAGTATTTCCTTTACTGATTAAGGTTGTCATATGAAAAATATCACAACGTCCTTTTTTAGACTTAAAAAAATAGCATGTCTTGCAAGCAAAACCTTAAAGAGCGAGGCAGTACAGTCTCAGCAAATGCCAGTTTTGTACTACATAAACATGGTCATCGTGTTGTTACTTCACCAATAGATTATATAAGTTTAAATGATCGCCCACATTTAAGAGAAAAATGTGTTGTGAATAGCCCTGTACGGCTGTACCCCAGGCAGCTCGTAAAACGAACACTGGAGAGTCAATCTACTGAATTAGTCACAACTAGTATTGATTAGTGCTAAGGTTCTAAAAATCGGTTCGATTATGCGGCGTAACAAGTGATTACACGGTAACAGTAGACCCGTTTTTAGAACACTGATCATCTGTGTAACTAGTAGAGCAGAATCTGCAACTAGAGGCGAAGTTGACATGGCAACTGCAACAATCCGCTCGAGAGAAGAGGAGACCCAATAAATGCCCCCTACCAAGCCCAGCCCTGCCCCCAACTGAAGTGGTTCCCCGTCCCACACAGGAATCAGTGGGTCAGCATGGCAGCAAGACGAGCGATTGGAGCTAGTACAAGTAGGAGGAATCGGCGATCAGAAAGAAGCGGAGGTCGATTGAGAGCAAGATCAACAGAAGCAGCAGCAGCAATTCGATTGGACCCGAGGTAGAGACCGATCGAGGAGAATTAATCTGGCTTGTAACTCGTAAAGGGGGGATCGAGCCGAACGAACCTGGTGGGGGCGCGGCTTTGCTGATAGACGGGCGGCGAGTCGGGTCGGTGCCGGTCGGCGATTCAATTCGATGGAGGGGACGGACGGCCGGAAGGGAAAGAATTGGGATTGAGGTTGGCGGCAGGTGGGAAGATGCGAGGGCCACGGCGATCGGAGGCGGTGCCCGTTTTGACGCTCCCGACCCTCCAACTACGGCGTAGGCCTAGGCTAGACTCCGGCTGCGCTGGAGGGTAGGATTGTAATCTTGCAGGCTGCTGCGCTACACCTACCTGTACGATTAGACAGCTCGGAGAGGAGATGATCAAGGGCAAAGAAAGAAAGGAAAGCATCAACATGTACTGTAATGTAATGTACCCGACTCCAGGTAGGTATGACGAGGGCGAGGACGAGGACTCCCTTGTGGGCTCTATGTTATCTTGGGCTTCTTTCACGATGGGCCCCGTTTTTAAGCAAGGGACTGGAACATACCTATACAAGATTGGGCCGAGAAAGAAAACAGTCAAATTTTAGTTCATTTACAATTTCATTATATACCTAAAATATAGTAAATTATTTATGTAATTTTTTTTTAGTCGCTGTAGTTTTTCTCAAAAGTTTTAATAACTCTGATTCAAAATGTAATATATACTTTGAGAAATTGAGCAAAAACAAAGACAAAAAAATATATATAATTATATACCAACAAAATACGGCAATGTGGTGAACCCGCTCGTTATGTTCTGAAGAAAAATTCATAATAAATTCGGACCCAATTCATTATATAAGAAGAAGTGCAAATTTCGAAGCATACCGGACGGATGAAAATTTGACTATTTTGACAAAAGAAAACTGTCGAACGTTGTTTAGAAGAAAAAAAAGGGGGCATACTATACCTACATTTTTAGTACGATCGCTGCGAGGTGTACTTGTGCATCTCACAAACGGGCAGCCCATAAGCAAGCAGGCTTTTAACAGGTCTGTGGCTGGATACACTATACCCATTAAGCATCAAAAAAAGCCCAGAGGGCACAAAAAACAGCCCAACAACTTAAAAACAAAACAACAAACCAATCAAATAACATGAGCTATTGGCTAGAAAAAGTGACTGGAATTTAAGAAAATTTTATATGACTGCGGTATATATATAGTCAACCCCGAAAAAAATCCTATAGGACCTCGTCCATAACTCCATCAATGTACACCAACTTCACTGTGTGACACGTGTCTTTTCACGAATCTCAAAGCGCACAGCCCCATAAATCACTTATGTGAATTTTCACGAATTGAATACTGAAGGCTAGCATGTCACGCTTTGAGATTCGTGAAAAGACACGTGTCACACGGTGGAGTTGGTCTACATTGATGGAGTTGTGGATCAGGTCCTATAGAAATTTTTTTTTCAAGTAAACCCCAATTGTAATTGTAACGTGGGGTGAAGGTTGTTTTCTCGTAGTTGTCTCCACTAGGGACCTGTGCGCGCATTTGCGCGCTCATTGTATGTAGGAGCACGAAGGGACACAGAGGTTTGCCACCTTGTAGAAACTTTTCAGATGGGTTTACATCCACACTGTAAAAGGTAATAAAAGATTTTTTAGATATAATAATTACTTTTATGCATAATGAGATTTAGCGCGAAGGACATCGTCGTAGAATCTTTCACAAACAGGAAATGAAGAAAAGTTTTACAAAGAAAAGGGACCTCATATCCTAGATAATTAAACTTTGTGTGTATTGAGATTTACAGATCTGCAACCTATTGACGCAAAGATGACTCGTGACGTACAGCAGCTAATAACGGTGTCTCTCGTGAGATTAAGTCGCTCAAGTAGACCGATTGTGGTGAGCAATGAGCACCGCCAATGAATCAACCTCCTCATCATACCTCTCCCACATCATTGAAGAGGCCCCATCTGCCCACATTTGCATTTGAGATGTCTGAACGCCAACCTGTAGAGATGGTAACAGTTTGAACCAGCTAAGCAAACTCATCATATAGTGGATCGGAAAAAAAGACCAGAGAGTGACATCATGCCATACTGGGATAAGCACAAGTCAAACTTACCGTTGCAGTGTTAAAAACAATTTTTTTGCAATCAGGATGGATGCTGATTGACCAAGGTGGAAGGCTGTAATGCTCATTGTTGTATACAACTCTTGCATAAGAGTTAGAATTGTAGTTCGCAAGGAAAGCTGCACAACCAGATGGAGATCGGAAGACATGGGCTTGAAGTATAAGTATTATATGTAAATGACACATCGAGCCATATATGATATATACTTCATTGAGCGGAAAAGGCAATCAAGACAAACCTCTTGCATACTTCCAAGGGAAGTCACGACCGAATCAACAGAAACCAAAAGCCTGCTCGCATAACTTAACAGCTCTGCGGAGTTCTTTAAGATGGTCGTACTTTGGTTCCCTTACAAGTCCTGAATAGTAACAAAGCATAGCTTGAGTAAGAATGGTGTAACCATCTTGATTAAAAAAAATTCCAATATTTATGTTATGTCTGAAAAGTCACTATTATGTTTAAAATATAGACAAATAATAGAGGCAGAAGTGGATTATACTGATAACATCACTTAAAGATCATGCTCTATACAAAAAGATGTTAATTTTTTTCCTTTTAAACTTACCATATTCATCAAGTGGAGCAGCATAGTCATAGCTCGTGGTGATGAAGGGACCTCCAACGGCGTGCCAAAAAATTGTTCCTCCATGATACTTTGTTGATAAAAAACATGAAAATATCCCCTCAGGAACCTTTGAGACAACTGATTAATAAGCATATACAAATATATGTAATTGTTTTTCTATCATACCATGTAGTAGTTGGTAAAAGAACCAACCTTTGTATGAAGCGAACAACACCAGATGCAAGATCTTCAACTGGTCGTTGACGGATGGTCCCACCAAATTCAGTAAACCTGACTTCAACTGGTCGTTGACGGATGGTCCCACCAAATTCAGTAAACCTGAATTATTGTGTCTATTAATGCATATTGTGCCTATTAATGCAATTGTACTGACAACCACTAAGAATCAACAGAATCCTAATGATGAAGATGCGAGCCACATCAATGAAAACATAATAAAATAGTGGCACACTAAAATGAAAAAATTGGAATGAGTTTATTCTGAGAAGGTATTATATTCCAAGTAGTTCATGCATCAGAGTGAGTCCGAGCAATGACTTCCAGAGCGAATGCGACCATGACTAACATTTTTTTATAATATTTTAGAGTGATGCTATTCTTACACAGAAATTGCTTGCATGCACTAACAAATGAAGTACGAAGAGAAGGATTTTGCTAAATTCATTCATGGTGCAGATAAGAATAAAATGTATTACATATCGTTCATATGCAAAGATATTATATATCTTAGTAACATGATTGATCCCCAGCTGTCTTATCAATAATAAACTAATTATACGCCAAGTGAATGCCTATGAATGACTTTCTAATCGATCTCTTTGTGTAGCTGAGGAAAGTCATGAACCATCATCTAAGATGGCATGTACAATATTTTCTTGAAGAATTAAAATAGAAGTAAATACATGAACACTAGGATGATACTATCAGTTCTACACTGCACCCCATGTATGCTCCCTTCTACTCGAATAATTGACATATTAGCAAGTAGACAAATAGACAAATTAGACATCTCTTCCAAAAATGACAACAAATGATGCCACTTTTGCTATCCTCAATTTATGTAAGCATGTGTTTTCCAAAAGAAAAGGTCAATCACCTCAAGTGGAAGCTGCATGTTCTGCTGAAAAACCACAAACTGCAAGATACGGAAAATATAACTGGAACGTAAGCTTAAGGGCAGTAAAGGTTTTCCTCACTTGCATGTCGACCGAAGTTGAGAAATCATCCTATGAAGAAACGATTCGTCTGCCATCTCTGAGTATACCGAGATTTTAGGATGAAAGAAGAAACCTGTAAATTTGAAAGCTTATTGATGATTATACCCGTTCAACCTGCCCGTTGTATATTTGCACTAAATGCTAAACAAAATCTTACCGCGCTTTGATGGGGATTTCCTGTGAGTATTTTTTGTAGTGAAATTCGTGGGGTGGGAGAGTACCTGAAAGGTGGGGAGGAGCAGGGAAAGGAGGATGAGGGCGAGGAGGACTCTCGGGAGGCGATTCGTGCCGCTCAACTCGCAGGACTCCAAAGAATTGCTTATCCGCCTCTATTGCTATCGACGACGGCAGAACCTTGATGCGTGTCTCCCCGGAACTCTGCTACCTTGCGGGGGACCGTGAGCCCGAACAATACAAATCCACAAACAAAAGTTAACTTACAGAAATGAAACAATAAAAGAATCTGATTCCAAGACCAATGCTTGATACTTCACTTCACAGTCCACAAAACAAATAGAATCGATACATCATTAAGCGGCGCCGACGGGGGCGTGTGTGAGGAGGAAGGAGGCGGTGCCGACGGAGGAGAGCTCAAGGAGGATGAGCACCGGGAGGGAGCGGTGGACGTGTGCGCCTGGATAGAGTCGAGCGGGCACGGAGGCGAGTGCATGGGGTGAGGGAGGGCCGTAGCCCGGAGGGGTGAGCCGCCGTCTTGGAGAGTGGAGACCGGCGGCTGGGAGAGGGAGGGCAGGGGCGGCGGGCGTTTCATCCGAACGGAGGCCGCGGCGAGCAGGTGGGAGGAGACAAAAAGGAGAAGAAGAGAGGACGGGCGAGGAACGTGGCGTGTGGGGTGAGACGGCGGCAGATAGGAGGAGGCGAGGGGAGAAAGAGGAAAGGAGGCAGCAGGGACACGCGAGGCAGAGAAGCAGCGCAGGCACGCGAAACCAAAAAAAAAATCGGACGATGTCAATGCAAGGGCGCGCGTGATCGAACAGAGTAAGAAAAAAGTGGCGACGTGGCCACCCTGCCCTCGGGTCAAACCTCACTCCTTTTACCCTGTAGGATTTGTTTGTACCTCTTTGTTTGTTCGTTTATTAAGATATGGTCCGGGCCGGCGCGAGGATGAGTAGAACTATATTACCCGAATGGAATCTTCACATATATGTATTACCATACCCGCTAGCTAGTCTCCCGTGCACTAGAGATGAATCAAAGGGTTGTCGAAAGGAGACCACACGAGGACAAAAGAGACAAGCAGCCAAGTAAGTGAATAATTGCACATCAATCGCGAGGGCAGGGCAGGGCAGGGCACGCCGACTGCAAGGCCAGCAATAGCATGCGCCGCTGGAGACAAAGGGAACAATCTCACAATCTCCTTCCACAGGGCAGGTACTGCAGCTAGCTAGTAGTACAACACCTGCATCTACAGTCACACACACACACACACTGGTCCTCCATCGGTACGAACCAACTCGGGCAGAGCAGACAGGCGGTACATACGTAGCAGGAGGCCGAGGCAGACATGTAGCACTCACTCCTAGTATATATCCTGCAATCTGCAGCTGCATGCCCCTCATCTCTCTTCTCTCCAGCCGGCCGGCCCCTGAGCTGAGCTGAGCTGAGCCGAGATCAGGCAGGCAGACCGCAGGCAGGCAGGCCATGCAAAGTCCGTCACCGCCCTGAAGAATTCCAGATATATTCCACCGACATATGCATGCATGGATGTCAGCGTGTGCATGGCGCTGGGCCGGCCGGCGAGGCGAGGTCCTGTCTCCATCAGCAGCAGCAGCAGCAGCACGTACGCCTCCCTAGGCGACTGCGATATTGGGTTGCCGCTGCTTGGCCTGCTCGAGCATCTGGACGACCTCGCGCATGGTGGGGCGCTCCACGCTGTGCTCCTGCACGCAGAGCATGGCGACGAAGAAGACCTGCATGGCCTCGGCCAGCGGCACGCCCCCGCCCAATCCCATGGCCAGCCGCGGGTCAAGGATCCCGGCCACCCCGGCCTCCTTGCTCCGCGCCCGCGCCCACTGCACCAGGTCCATCCCTTCCTCCCCGAGGTGCTCCCCCACCGGCTTCTGCCCCGTTATCAGCTCCAGCAGCACCACCCCGAAGCTGTACACGTCGCTCTTCTCGTCCACCTTCAGCGTGTACGCGTACTCTGCATCCATCCGTTCAAGTTGAATTGGATATATACAAAAATTAATTAATAGCCGTATTCTTTTTCGCATTCGCATATGTACGTACATGTATGCAGCGATTCATATTGACCATGCATGCAATAAAATCGAGGGCACTTGCTTTTATCACAGTACATATATATATATATATGCTTCCCTTTGGATTCTATGGCCCGCTCTACACACATATATGTATGCTGTTGACTCTGCAGCAAACTAAAGTTAGCTTTGCAATAGCTAGGAAATTCAACATACTGCCGGCCCTTTGAATGAAAGATTATATATATATATATATCGCTTTGTGAACAAACTAAAGAGGAAAAGAAACTTTAGTCGATCTCTTCTGTTCAACAACAGATTAAAGGGATGGATGCATGCATGGTAAAGAGTCTTTGCCGTTCTTCAGCTAGCATTCTTTTTAGGATTTGAAAGCGAATATATAAAGCTTTCTGTCTAAGACTAGACTAAAGGTTATACCACTGTATAACTTACAACAAAGCGTCTAAAGCCTAAAGGTCATACTACAGATGGTAAAGCAAAGCATCTGGACCCCCCCGATGTCGCTGATACCTTTTGATATGATAATTAACGATGGATGGCAGAGTATTACAGATGATAAGGAGTATATGATGCTTGCCCTGAACTATGCTCAGTAACTGCATTACTTATGCGCAGCTAAGTAAGTAGTAATTATTTCCATCAAGAAAGTGATGGGGTGCAGATCGAGCTGTAAAAAGTGTGGGTTATTTTCAGTATAAAACGTGCGCAAGTGATTGGAATGATGATTAGGTAGCCGAGCGGTGAGCTGATCGAGGCCAAACAGTAGCTACTATGAATATAAATAAACAGGGAGGGGAAAAGGAAGGCTACTGGTACGGTGACAAGCTGAAATCGTTGTATGAAAGCTGCACGGGTATTCATTAGAGCATGAACCAAGGATGGACGGTGCTTCAAGATTTGAGCAGTTGTATGTAGTATTGGGACTTGGGAGGGGTGGTGCATTGCATACAAGGCGAGGCGCCTCTCGAACGAAAGAGAGGGGTGCATGTGATGTGCATCAGCATCAGCATCAGCAGATTCTGTGCATGACATACATGTAATTAAGCAGAGAGCAGGGTTGCAGTTCAGATCGAGCACCCAAAAGCAAAAGGAGAGATCCAGTCCAATCCTTCTTTCTATACGGTGAATTGGTGATTGGTGGGTGGGGCATGCAAAATATGCAATGCGATCCAGGCTCTTCGTTTGAGGAGTCTAGTCGTCATCACATCAGATCAGAACCGAGGCTCTTACTGCTACTGCTACCGTTTGCTCCTCCACTAGTAGCGGTGGGAAGAAGATGAACTACTAGTAGAGCACACGGTACTAGGTCACTGGTAATACTAGATAGGATCGATGTACACGCATGCGGAAAGAGAGGACGACAAAGATGCACGGCAAGCGTCAATCGAATTGATGGTGCTAAAAGCATCCATTGTATCTTGCAATGCGTAGTGCATACATGTGATGTCGTGGTGCATGGATATATATATATATATGTCGGTGTGTGTGACTTGTACATGTTGATTCCTCTGTTTCGAGCAGGGATGATGCGCATGCGCTCTGCTCTGCTTGTACCCGATCGATGATAGATGGATGGATGGATGGATCTAGCTAGAAACAAAAGAGGACGTATGTATGAATACGCATTCCCTCCTATCCTGCATTCCTGCCCAGCTCCAGCTAGCTAGGAAAGATAACCGATCGATTCGAACAAGCAGCTGTGCATGTGCATGTGCATCAAAATCAACAAGAACAAGTAGATGATCCGTATAGTATATATATATGTGTGTACCTGGCGCGATGTATCCGTACGACCCGGCGACGGCGGACATGCACTCGGATGCGCCGTTGCCGCGGAGGTACTTGGCCAGGCCGAAGTCGGCCACGTGGGCCTCCAGGTCGGCGTCGAGCAGGATGTTGTTGGACTTGACGTCGCGGTGGAGGATGGCCGGCGAGCAGTCGTGGTGCAGGTAGCACAGCCCCTTGGCCGCCTCCGTCGCCACGCGCAGCCGCATCGCCCACGTCAGGTGCTCGCCGCGCTTCCCGTGCAGCATCTCCCCCAGGCTGCCGTTCACCATGTACTCGTACACCAGCAGCTTGCTGTCCCCGCTCCAGCAGAAGGCCAGCAGCCGCACGATGTGCCGGTGCCGGATCCTCCCCAGCGTCTGCACCTCCGCCGAGAACCCCCCGTCCCCCACCGCCACGATCCGCTTCACCGCCACGCACTCCCCGCCGGGCATCGTCCCGCGGTACACCACCCCGGCCCCGCCGCGCCCCACCACGCAGTTCTCCTTCAGGCACTGCGCCACCTCCTCGCACCCGAACGCCACCTTCTGGAACGCCGTCATCCGCCACCTGCTCGACGACGACCGCCGCCGCCGCAGCATCGCCGACCGCGTCGTCACCACCGCCGCCGCCGCGAACGCCACGGAGCACGCCAGGAGCCCCAGCGCCGCGAACAGCTTCAGCCGCCCGACGAACGGCGGCCCCTTCCTCCCCTGGCCCTGCCCGCCGTCGTCCGGCCACAGCTGCTGCGGCCCGGACGTCAGGTTGCACGGGTTGGACGGCAGCCCGCACAGCCGCGGGTTGCCGGCGAACGACGACGCGTTGAAGTAGGCGAACTGCCCGTTCTGGGGCACGCGGCCGGACAGGTCGTTGTGGGAGAAGTCGGCGGCGGTCAGGCTCTTCATGCCGCCGATCTCCCTCGGGATGGTGTCGTTGAGCTTGTTCCACGACACGTTGAGGTAGTTGAGTATCTTGATCTGCACCAGGCGCACCGGGATCGCGCCGGAGAGCTGGTTCGTGCTCAGGTCCAGGTACGTCAGCGACGTGCACTCGCCGACCTCGCGAGGGACCTCGCCGGTGAGGTTGTTGCCGCTCAGGTCCAGCTTCAGCAGCCGCCTGAGCAGGCCGACCTGCCGCGGGATCCCGCCGTCGAACTGGTTGCCGCCGAGGAGAAGCGTCTGCAGGGAGGAGAAGTTGCCGATGGACGCCGGGAGCGATCCGTTGAACCTGTTGCTCGAGAGATTCAGCAGCGACAGCTTCGCTGGGCTGCTGGCGCTGTCCTCCTGGAACTGCCCCGCCAGGTAGTTGCTCTGCAGCTCCACGGTGGTCAGCGCCGGCAGGTAGAGGAAGCCGCGGGGGAGCGGGCCGGTCAGGTAGTTCTGCCCGAGCCGCACCCGCGTCAGCGTCGGGCACGCGCCGAGCCCCTCCGGCACCGGCCCGAAGAGGAAGTTGTCGAGGAGGATGAGGATCTCGAGCTCGCCGCGCGCGCACAGCCAGCGCGGCACCTCCCCTGTCAGCCGGTTGGTGGAGAGGTCCACCTCGCGGAGCGGCGCGACGCGGCCGAGCGCCGCAGGGATGGCCCCGGTGAAGTTGTTCTGCCACAGCTTGAGGACCTGGAGGGACTCGAGCTCGGCGACGAACTCCGGGATGCCGCCGAGGAAGCGGTTGATGAACATGTTGAGCAGCTTGAGCTCCCTGAGCGCGGCGAGCTCGGGAGGGATCTCCCCGCTGAGCGCGTTGTTGGATACGTCGAGGAACTTGAGGCCGGTGAGGTTGCCGAGCGACGGCGGGATGGTGCCGTTGAGCTGGTTGGTCTGCAGGTAGAGCGTGTCGAGCCCCGTGAGGTCGCCGAGCGATGGGGGGATCTCCCCCTGCAGGCCGCAGCTGGCCAGGTCGAGGTGGACGAGGCTGGTCAGCCTGCCGAGCTCGGCGGGGATGCCGCCGTCGAACTGGTTGAAGTAGCCGAGGAAGAGCTGCCGCAGGGTGGTGAGGTTGCCGAGCTCGGGCGGGATGGCCCCGCCGAGGCTGTTGCCGGCGACGGAGAGGAACTCGACGGCCCCGAAGCGCCCGAAGCTCGGCGGGATGCTGCCGGAGAAGAAGTTGCCGCCGAGGTCGAGGTGCAGGAGGCTGGGGAGGGCGGTGTCCGGGAGCGGGCCGGCGAGGTCGTTGTCGTAGACGTCGAGCACCTGGAGGTTGGCCATGGCGGAGAAGTTGAGGCCGGCGAAGGTGCCGTTGAACTGGTTGTTGGAGAGGTTGAGGTGGCGCAGGTTGCGGAGGGCGGTGATGGCCGGCGGCAGCTCGCCGGCCAGGGAGTTGGCGGCGACGGAGAGGAACCGGAGGTCGGCAAGGTCGCCGACGGCCGGGGAGAGCGCGCCGGAGACATTGTAGCCGGAGATGTCGAGCGAGACGACGGTGCGGTTGTCGGCGGCGTCGCATGCGACGCCAGGCCAGGAGTCGCAGAGCGAGGCGTAGTTGGCAACGGTCCAGGCGCTCAGCGGCGGCGGGGTTGGCGGGGAGAAGGAGTCCTTGATGGAGACGAGGATGGCGGCCTGCTTTGTGAGAGAATAATGGTCAGCAAGCGCAACGGCGAGGCAAGAGGAGGAGTGGAACCGGATCGTCAAGAAGAAGAGCAGTGGGATCCTCGTAACAATGTAGAGAGTAAGAAGGCGGAAGGAGATGACGAGAGGAGCCATGGGAGGAGGGAGCCAGTGGAGCGCTCAGCGTCGAGCGTAGGTGTGTGTGTTGGGTTGGCTTAGGTGGAGCGAAGCGAAGGTGACTCGCCGGCCTCGGCCTCCGCCCGGGCTGGGGTTAATGATCGAGCAGCATGATGCAGCAGCTGGGCCTGTGGACGGATGCTTTGCTGCTTTCATCAGACTGAGAGTCGCGGCCGGTGGCTTTCTCTTCTTTTGGAGGAGCTGAGGGGGGGTGGGGGTGGGGGACTCATGACATAAAAAGCAAAAGCAGGGGCACTGAGTGCTTATAAAGCGCGCGCTGTGGCAGCTCGTACCGTACCGGCATGCAATCGCAATCCAACGCATGCAGTCGCAGCCTGCTGCGTCAGAGCCAGAGGAATGCGAATGCGAATGCGAATGCGAATGCGAATGGGAATTGGAGTTGAGGCCACACAAACAAAGATGGATAGCACTGCGTAGCTCAGCTGACGCGGCCTAGCTTGTTCGTATGCATACCGCCAGCTGCCTCGGTCGCATGCATCGATTCTCATGTACGCAGAGCACTGCCTGCCTGCCTGCCTGCTAATGATACGTCTCATGCTTGTGGTTTCCTGCTACAGTGCGCGCATAATACGTGTGGTCCGGTCGTTGCTACTGTTTCTGATGGGTCCTGTCAGTCCACATACGAGGCCAAGACCAGCAGCAGCAGCAGCAGCAGCAGCAAACCGTCTCTCTCTCTCTCTCTGGCGTGGCATTCTTTTGCTGTTTCAGGCATGCAATGCGGTCGGCCGCCCGGGCATCTTTGGCTAGGACTGCCAAGGACAATTCATTTAGCTACCTTCTCGTACCGCCAACCAAGGGTCCGGTGTATACAATGCAATTAACACATCATTTCACTCCGGTGTCCGGCGCCACCCTCTCCCTCTCCCCTCACTGATTCGTAGGCCCCATCTTCTTTTTTGATCCCTGGATCCGGAGCTTGTACATGCCTCTCTACTCCACGAAAGGCACCACTCCGAGATCCCCAGATTGCTCTTAGCTCCGGCTTTTTACTCACGCTGCACATGCCCTGATTATTCGCAACTCATGACCTGCCATTGTATTTTAATTAACAGGATGGTCGTTTACACAGATAGATTTCTTTTAAAATTTATACTATCAAATGATATAACTTAGATGCTTGAAAATATATTTGCATACCTTGTTGTCTGTTTAGATTTTTTAAAGACATCGTAAACATTAGAAATGGCAATAGAAGTTTGAAGGAAAATACAACTTGAAGAACATAATTAAAGTATGAGTTTTGATGAAAAAAAAATAGTACAATAAGTTGTTGGGGTTACAGTCATTTAAGGAGTTTACCTTAGAATTTTTCATTCCAAATTTCAACCTTTTTGGAATGTACTTGACGTTGACTCTTTCTTTTAATCTAGACCGCTATAATCAATAGTATAGATCTTTATCTTTTTTTACCGATTAACGTGAGAATTTCTAGCCCTTTAAAATGAACGTGGTGACCTATTTTGCTTCTGCTTTAATAATATATTTTATTTATTTTATATTTCTTCCAAATTTTAGTTATTTTTATTGAAATTCGCATTCAAATCCAATTGTTAATTTTTATTCCGAATTACAGTTATTTAGAGTTTAGTTTGGAACATATGGAATCAAATTTCTAATCTTCTTTTTATTCCAAATTTCAGTTGTTTTCTGTTGGAATACGCATACAAATCTAGTTTCTAATTTTTATTATGAATTACATTTATTTAAGGATTTTATTTTTCATTTCAGCTTTTTCTGGATTGTACTTGACGTTTACTCTTTCTTTTAATCGACCGTTGTAATCAACGGTGTAGATCTTTCTTTTTTCACTGATTAACATCGGAATTTCTATGTTTTGAAAGTGAACGTGGTGGCTTCTTTTGCTTCTGTGTTAACGAGACAGTAATATATAGATAGATAGATAGATTAGCAGCTGCCAACGTACGTACAACGGTGAAGCACTGGTAGAATCATACTATATATTAATTAATTTTGCCACATGCATGCGTCCATGTAGAGCATACTGCATGTTGAGGCTTAACGTAATAAAATAAAATAAAAAACAACATTAAATTAAACGATCAGATGTAAGCTTCCACGTACGTACAGTGGCCTAGCGGACCAATCGATCAGTGAGAAGAGTTGCTGATCGAATGCAAAGAGACGATCGAGGGATCGAATTACATAAGTCGTCCTAGGCCGGTCCGACGTCTCTGTCTCTCTCTGAACCTATATATTTTTGGAGTTTATTGCCGACAAGCAGGCATACATACAGCAGCGTCTCTAGCCGCGCGGTCCGGTCCTGGCGCCGATATGACGGAGCGGAACTAGCGACGAGTCGATCAAACAACAGCTGCTGCATTGGCCAGATGCCATGGTACCGTCACCTTCAATAAGCTAGCTAGCTAGCACACTCTGGGCCTGTTTGGTATGTACGCAGATAAGCAGTTTTCGGCTAGGCTAAACCGCTGAGCTGACTGTTTTTAAGTCAGTTGGTTGGAGCTTCTAATTTAGAAAATGTTATAAATGCTCCTGAGGCAAATGAAAACAATTAATGGCAATTAGTGACAATTAAATGCAATTGACGGCAATCAACGGCAGTTAACCGCAATTAACGGCGGCGTGGGAGGAGGAGGGAGGTCGGGGCGGCGCCAAGGAAGAAGAGAAGCTGGTTCAGCCCGAAGAGGGGAGGAGAGATGAGGAGCGGTATGAGGATTTTGGAGTTTATGGGTCTATTTAGGACGACTTTGGCTTTTGACTTTTCGTTAGGAAAAGTCGGAAGCCATTCCAAATGGACGACTTTAAATAGCCACTTTGGGAAAAGCGGAAGCCATGTTTAACGTGGGGAGCTTCCCACGGTTTCATCAAGTTAGTTTTGGGACTTTGCCACTAAAGTTGTGATGAAATTACCCACCAATGTCATCGTATATAAACTCCAAAATCCCCAAACCACTTCTCATTTATCCTCCCCTCTCTCCGAGCCGATCCAGCTCCTTTTTTCTCGTCGCCACGCTCTCTCACCCTTCGTGGGCAGCCGGCGCCAACGACCCCACTGACCGACACAGTCGTTGTCGGGACCAGTCACGATCGGAACCCTCTGTATATCTTGCACTAGTCGGGATCACGCTAGTACACACGGGGTTAACATAGGTAAATACCGATCCACACAAGCGATAAATAAAGTAAACGATTAGTTTGAATAACAAATAAGGGTTTTGACCTTATGGTCGAGTTTACACTTATTAAGCCACGCAGGCTAACAATGAATAAAGCAAAGAGCGAAATAACTCCAGCGTAGATCCCACCAATTCACCACAGCAACCGATCGGGATCCGGACCTTAACGATCAACAACCTTGGCGAACTCCTCCTCGAAAGCGGCGTGAGACTCCTCCTCTTCAGAGGTTTGGGCGCAAGTTTTACAACAAGCGTGAGTACACAACCGTCTTGGCAAATCATACCACGAGCGCAATGTATAGATGCAAGCTTATTCCAAAGAAAAGGCTTACGTGGTTCTTTTGCATAAAAGCAACATTTGCAATTGAATACGAATAATAGATTGAAAGCATAATTCAAAACAAATAAACAATATTAATTTAATGATGGTTTTCACAAAGACACACACTAAGCAGATTATTTCACATAGCCATATGATTGAGGTCACACAGCTCCCATCCCAAATATTTTATGAAAACTACCTCGTGTGAAATTCCGAGCATGTCCATGACCATGACGCGCGTTATTCGAATAGATTGCTTAACACTCTGCAGAGGTTGTACACTTTACCCACAAGATACAACTAGTGTAGCAAGCACTAATCGTAACAAAGCAGTTGAAACTTCATCTCAAACATTGACATTCCCGATGTGCTTTCCGCTATACCACTCACATAGAATTGGTATAACACACACCATTGGACGGGGAAGCGGCGAATCGTCCCGCGATGCAACCACCAAGTAGTCACACCTCCACCTGTCACACACCTAACCTATCCACGAACATCAATGCGAGAATCCATAACTTACTAAGTTAGGCCCATCCCATACCAGGCATGTGGTCGTACAGTAAGGCTCAGTTCAATGGCGCACAAAGTTAAGTCCTTAATTGACCAAGGCAAGACTTCCATGTTCTAACTAAGCCACACAGTTTATCATTCCCATGCACACAGCTTCCACCATATCACACAGTTTCCACCACTTACCTCAGTCTAAATCCTTTACCACCCAGTTGGTTTTAGTGCAACACATGCCATCCACAAAGTAATAGCACACAGTACACACAGTCTTATCACATAGTTCCATAATCACTTAGTCAAATTTATAATTGCAACTCATGTGATGATGATGACTCGTTGCATGGCTAAGCAATTGTACTCGCATCTAACCAACCCACGTTGGTGCTATACTATTACCAACTAATAAACCAATCTAGGGTGACAAGGAAATATGACATACAAGGCCAAGGTGTGATAACAAATTTGGATAATAACTATGCCCAAAGCATTTAAATAAATAATTAAAGAAGAATGCAATACTTTAACACAAAGTAATTTGAAAACTGGGTTCGAGATGATCAAAGGTATGACTTGCCTTGGAAAAGGTCTATGTACTGGTCTTGATCTTGGGGTGCTCCTTCTTTGTAACGTCCCAAAATTTGGCTTTTCAAAAATCTTTTGAGTAGTTTAGGTCCCTAGAAAATTTCACCAATTTTATTTGAATTAATAAAGCTTAATTGGATTTTTCCTAAATTAAAAATATTTAATTTGACTAATATAAACATTAATTAAATAAAAATTTGTGTTATTTATCTTCCTTGTCTTTCAAGGAATTTTTGGGTATTTTCTGAGATTTTTCCGGATTTGTTTGCTATTTTATTTGATCTCCTTGATTTTTGGGATTTCTTTTAATTCCGAAAATCAGTTTTTCTCTCTCCTGCCCATGTGCTACAGTACCTCGCGCGGCACTGTTCATCTTCCAGCTCCCGATCGCAACAGAGAAGACCAGAACGTGCACGACTCCAACTGAAAAATTCAAACTTCCATATCTTCCTCCACGGTGCATATAAAAGCGAGCCGTTTGCGCCCACGCGTCCGTGTTGATCCTCTTCCAATCCCCTGAATTGGTTTCCTCCAAACCAATCTAATTTCGTCGCAATCTCCAAAAAACCGAGCTCCAACCAAAGGTTTTCTCCGGCGAACTACGGCTTCATCCGACGTCCCCCGGCCGAACCGTCTGCGGCGTTGGCTTCGCATCGTCGCGTTCTACGTCATGGTTCCTTCCTCTTCGCCCGAAGATCACCGGAGCACCGTCGGCCATGTCAAGCCCTAAAGCCAAAACATGTTCATTGCGTTCCTCGCTTCCTCGGTGAGTTTCTCCAAAATCCGACCGCGTCATCTTATGCCCCTCGTCAATACCTATCTTTCCCCTCTTGTAGATTCAAGTTTCATCCACCGTGCGCCGAGAATTTGACGTTCTCTCGCCTCTTGTACAGCGTTCTTCTCCGGCCAATTACTCCGCAACCGTTGATCCCCTGCCTTCAACTCCACCACCGTTGAGTTCGCGTCGCCGCGTTCTACGCCGTGCTCACCTCCCTTTTCGCAGATTGTCACAGGAAGTGTTACGCGCCCGTGAGGCCGCCGTCGTCGGCGTTCTTCGCGTCGCTGCCATCGCATGGAGCCGAATCTCGACGTCCGGACCGCGTCATCATCTCCGGCTCGTCGTTTCCTTTCCGTTTTGCCCCTTCGCCAACGCTGGTTCGCCTCCGTTCATCGGCACCACCGTGAGCAAGAATCATCCAAATATATGTTTACTGTTCATGCTGTTGGTTCATTGCTCTGTTCGTTTCCTTCTGTCGCTTCCTCCCTGTGGGCATTGCTCTCTATGACAATGGTCCCCCGTATGTCATACCAGATAATATCTATCTCCTGTCAATTACATGTAGACCCCCCATGTCATCCTCCTAATTAAACACCTTAATTATTTATCTCACTTACATGCTGGTCCCGCATGTCAGTCAACCTTGGTCAAAACCTTGTTCATGAGCTTGGTCCACCGTGGACTAGCATATCTCTGTGGACCCGGTCCATAGACCAGTGGCCCACATGTCAACCCCTAATTCTATTTTCGGGAATTAATTTAATTCTTGAAAATCCTTTTATCTTATTGGTCCCGCTTGTCACTCTCTCTACCTTATTTCTGGAATTATTTTAATTCTAGAAATCCATAAATACCTGTCGGTCCCACCTATCATATACTCGTTCTTTTTCTAAATATTTTCGGAATAGAATATTCTGATAATATTCCGTAGAGCTTTTTCATCATTTTATGTGAATTTCAATCTTCCAAAAGCCATATCTTATTCATCCGAATTCCGATTGAACTCATTCAAGTTTCTAAATTCATCTAAATTCAATATCTACCTTCCAGTACCATTCAATTTCAATTTGGAGTTTATTTGATTTGTCTTTTTGAATTTAGTTTTGTTTTGCGCTTTCTTTCTCGTTAGACGCCGAAGTCCCGGAATCGTCCGAAGGAGCTGAAGATCAAGCAAGTAGAAGATTGAAGATAAATTAAGATCATCATTGCTTTAGCCAGGCAAGTTATACCTTTGATCATATTGAATCCCAGTTTTTAAAAAATTACTTTGATTTAAATTATTGCATTTACTTTAAGTAATTATTTAAATGCTTTTGGGTTTAGCTATTAATCCAATTTGTTATATCCACTTTGTCTATTGTATGTCATAATCTTTTGTCACCCTAGATTGGTTCATATTTAGTTGGTGCTATGGTATTACCAACGTGGGTTGGTTAGTACGAGTAGATTGCTTAGCCATGCTACGAGTCTCACATCTCATGTAAGTTGCAATTATTAAATGTGACAAAGTGACTATGGAACTTTGTGTAAAAGTGTGTGCTATGTGTTATTACTTCGTGATGGCATGTGTTGCACTGAAACCAACTGGGTGGTAAAGGATTTAGACTGAGGCAAGTGGTGGAAGCTGTGTGATATGGTGGACTTTGTGTGGGAATGATAATCTTTGTGACTTAGTTAGAACATGGAAGTCTTGCCTTGGTCAATTAAGGACTTAACTTTGTGCGCCATTGAACTGAGCCTTACTGTACGACCACATGTCTGATAAAACGGGCCTAACTTAGTAAGTTATGGATTCTCGGCATTGATGTTCAGGTGGATAGGTTAGGCTATGTGATATGGGTACTATGTGAATAAGAATGTCAATGTTGAGATGAAGTTTCTGAACCGTTTTGTTATGATCGGTGCGGCCACCTTGGTTATATCGTGTGGGTAAAGTGTACAACCTCAGAGTGTTAAACAATCTATTCGAATAGCGCATCGCGATCATGGACAATGCTCGGGATTTCACACGAGGGTAGATTTTCATAAAACTATTGGGAAGGGACAATTTGTGTGATTTAAGTCATATGGTCATGTGAAAGAATTTGATTAGGCTATGTGTCTTTGTGAAAACAAATGTTAAATTAATATTGTCTATTTGTTTTGAATTATGCTTTCAATCTATTATTCATATTCAATTGCAAATGTTGCATTTACGCAAAATAACCACGAAGCCATTTCCTTTGGAATAAGCACGCATCTATACATTGCATTACGTGGTATGACTTGCGAGTACGGTTGTGTACTCACGCTTGTTGTAAAACTTGCGCCCAAACCTCTGAGTGAAGGAATCGTCGGTCAACATGGTCTACTTCAAGGATCGAGAAGAACTAGGTCGCTTTTGTAGGTTGCTTGTGGGCATATGGATGGGCTTCACCGGTTATTCCGCTTCGTTCATTGCGACTTCTTTGAGCTATTCGCCTTCTGATTCATTAATTGTAAGCTTTGACCTTAAGGTCTTTACTCTGATATTTATTGTTATTTGCCTATTTATTAGTCATCTTTGTATATAGAAATGATATTTCATCGATGTTGCCACTGTGTGCACTAGCGTGATCCTGGACTAGTGCAGTATACACAGAGGGTCCAGAATTGTAATTTTGGGTCCCGACATTCTTCCACAAAATTCCCCGACGAATCGACGTCTACTCACAAACGTGACACAAACAAACAAAACCAATAAATAACAGAGGCAAAACAAGCTTCAAAAATTAAATAAAAATCTCAGATAAATAGAGCTTGAATTTAGATAAATTTAGAAATTTGAATGGGCTCAATCGGAGTTAGGATGCAAAAGTTATGGGCTTTGGAAGATTGGGAATCTAAAAGAAACCCTAATTTGGATTTTCCAGAATTTCCGAATTATTTCTCTGAAGAAAAATCGGATTATTGCGCAACATCGACGTCATCGGAGGGCGTTGGACGGGGTGACAAGCTGGTGCGGCGGTGGGACCCACATGTCGATGACACGGCTCACGGTAGACTAGGTCTACCGAGCCTCGGGACTTGGGGTCTGGTGGACTAAGCCACGCGGCTCTGACGTGGACCAATCACGGGGTGCACAACTTTTGAATTTAAATTCAAATAAATCCAAATGGTGAATTTTCTTCCTACTAACTCTTAAAAGTTTTTTTTAAACTCAGAAAATTGGGATGTTACAATCGTACTCCGCCGCCGCCGTCTCAATCTCCACCGCTGCTAAGGGTGGAAACGAGCTGAGCTAAGCCGAGCCGGCTCAAGCCTGGCTCGCTCAAGATCGGCTGAAACTACAGCTCAACTCATTTAGGGAACGTGCCATAAACTATGCTCGGTTCAGCTTGAAAGGAGGCTTGACCTAGCTTGCGAGGGCGCACGAGCCAAGCTGACATGGACTAGTTCCTCTTACAGGGAGAGGATAATATTATGGTACTACTAGTACTCATAGATCTGAGCATTAACATGGATAAATTTTCTAGTACTACTAGTACTTAGTACTCACAGATCACCCATCCAAGCAATTAACATCGCATTTACAAAAAAACACCTTTTCAAATTTGGGTCAAATACCTTCAGATATGGAGTGGTGGACTCGCGATTTGGCTGTAGTAGTTGTAAAGAGCGGGCCATCGTGGTTGCCGACAACCAACTCGCAAGTGGTTGGGTCACGGACGGCTGGTCGCGTGTGTCGAGTCGGAGACGACCGGGTCGCTAGGAGGACTTTGGATCCAGCGGCGGCATCACCGGGACAGTGGGAGGCGGAGATGGTGGTGGCTCGACCGGGCAAGAGGAGGGACATGGAGGGAGGCGGCAACACGGTGCTTGAGTTTGGAGGAAGGTGGCAGCGTGAGAGCTTGGGTCCCTCCCTTGGTGGCGGCGTTCGGACTAGCATGGAGGGTGGCGAGACGGAGGATGGGGAGATGGAAGGAGGATGGGGCGACGGAAATGGCGACGGTGCCCCCTCGATTTGGATGGGAATCGCTCTGATGAGGACATCAACTCTAAAGATGCAACCACTACTTCGACCCGCTGCACGGCATCCTCTACTTCCACCACATCCTCTCTGATGGGACTTTCGGCTACTGCACTGCTATATTCCCCAGTTGGACCGAGCCACGTCTACTTATACGAGCCGAGCGTCGTCTACATGCCATGGTGTTACGTCTACATGCCATGGTATTGCATCACCAATTATTGACTCACAGGCTATGTAATATATTGGCCGACAACTTGGCCCATCTGTTGGACGACCTGACCCATCTGCTGATCGGCCTCCCCTAGGCCTGTACTGTTCACACGAGCACTATTCATACATAAACAGTACCATGAACAGTACCTCGGCCTAGGGTTCCCACCTCCTGGCCGCCCTCCTCATATAGGAGTCGTCGCCCTTTAGTTTTGCTTGAGTTTTTCTTTTAGATTATTCTGCGTAGCAGTTTTACCGCTTGTTCGGTTTGAGAAACCCCAACTTTGTAAGCTTCATTCATATTCGCAATACAATTTCAAATTGCATCTTCTACTCTCTTGCTTGTGTTCTCGATTCGCTTGCAGGAGATAGCCTTCTTGGCGAGGTCAATCGCGTTCGGCACAGTTGATAACCAACGGAGCAGTGGTGTAGTGATTGCGAGGGGTTTGATCTGTTTGGATCGGAGCCTTTGGATCATCAACGTCGTGTTCACAAATCGACTTATCAGTACCTTTCGGAAGATCGGACCAACACTCACATCACGCTCGGTGGGTGGTTGTGTGGCTATGGAAAAAAAATTCGACGAGGGAGGGCCTCAGTGAGACCCCTCCCCCATAGCCGTTGGATGATGTAAGATATCACTATAGCATATGTGCTGAAGAAGAGATCCATAGAATTTTTTTCCTGTGGCTATCTATGACTCTTTCTCTCTCTACTCTCTAGGGTTTACATGAGAAATGGACTAGGAGGATGTTGGGCCTCAATGTTTGTATGGGCTGGGCAAGCTGGCAGCCTACGAGGCTAACAAGCCTACCGAGCGGCTTGAGGTCGGCTCGAAAACGAGGTGAGCTAGGAATGAGGCTTGGCTTGGCTTGGCTTGTGTACGTCACGAGCTCAAGTCGAGCTGGCTCGTGAGCCTTGAGCTTTTTTTCTAGCCCTAGCTGCCGCCCTAGTTTCAGTGGCAAAGTCCCAAAATCAACCCACCGAAGCCGTGGGGAGCTACCTAGACCGGCTTTCCGCTTTCGGCTTCTCCACGTTCAATACGGCAGGCTTTTGCAAAAACAGGTATTGAAAGTGATAGATAGATATATGTAACTTCCTTTCTTCTTCCACCTCTTTTGAGACCAAGACTGATGCCACTATCCATCCCTTGACCGATTGCATGCTTGAAGCCTACACATTTGGCAGCTAATATGGCCCATCACCACCAATGAGCCTGTCCGGCCTGAATTCTTCCCGTGTAGCTCAATTTTTGTTCCAATTAATGTCGCAGCCCGTCACCATCAAGGTTGCAGACCTGGAGGCTGGAATCCATTGCCAGGACCAAACAAATGGCAGTGCATATCGTATTGTACCGTACATGCAATGAACCAGCTGCATGCCAGCGTTAATCTGTCTAATTGTTTACATGCATGCAGTGGCAAATTAACGTGCAGTGGAGGCTAGCTAGCTGCTAGCCGTAGGATGGTTTCCAATTGAGATGAGCCGCTGTCTTATTATAGCAGAGATGCACCCTGAAAGAGCTCATGGCCGCACAAATTAAGCCTGCAGGCCACCATACATGCACACCAACAAGCAGGGAATTGAAGGGAGGGGGCAACATAACGATGGGTGGCGTCCTCGCATATATGCGCTCCTCATAACGAAACACACAGGGCATCGGAATCGGAGGCCAAGGCCGGATCGGAGCTAGCCAGGGAAGGAACAAGCTAGGCCGGGACGAAGACAACAAGAATCAATTCATGGCAGCAGCAATAGCTAGCTAGCACAATCTCTTCCTAGACCTACTCACGATCACGATACAATTAAGGAGCAGCTAGCTAGCCGTGCCTAGCCTAGCAGGATTAATTACTCCGTTGGAAGCGGCGCCGAGATGCAGGGCCGCTCCGTCCTCCTCCTCCTCTCCCTCCATGGCCTCCTCTGCTTGGCCAGGTCCACCGGCGAGGGCAGCTTCCACCTCCAGGTCTCCCCGCCGGTGGTGCCGGACTCCGCGGAGGACCGGCGCGAGCACTACCGCGCCATGGAGGCCAAGGACCTGCTCCGGCACCGGCAGATCACGATGGAGCGCCACAGCGCGGAGGGCCGGGGCGATGGCAGGAGGCAGGCGTGGGAGTCCTCCAAGGTTCCGGACGTCATGTCCAACACGTCCATGTTCGAGCTGCCGATGCGGAGCGCCGTCAACATCGCGCACGTCGGCATGTACATCGTGTCCGTGCGCATCGGCACGCCGGCGCTCCCCTACAACCTGGTGCTCGACACCGCCAACGACCTCACCTGGATCAACTGCCGGCTGCGCCGCCGGAAGGGGAAGCACCCCGGGCGGCCCCACGTGCAGAAGCAGTCGGCGACGACCACCACTCTGTCGCTGGACGCGGAGGGCGCGCCCGTCAAGGTGATCAAGAACTGGTACCGGCCGGCGCTGTCGTCGTCATGGCGGAGGTACCGCTGCTCGCAGCCTGTCTGCAGCCGCCTGCCCTACAACACCTGCGAGAGCCCAAACCAGACCACCTCATGCACCTACTACCAAATGTAATAATGTAAACAATTAAGGGATTGCTAGGCACCTGCATGCTCATCTGCTGCACCTGCACAACTGACGGAATGGAAATGGCAATGCAAATGCATGCAGGGTTCAGGACGGCACGACGACGAGCGGCATCTACGGCCAGGAGAAGGCGACGGTGGCGCTGTCCGGCGGGCGGATGGCCAAGCTGCCGGGGCTGGTGCTCGGCTGCTCCACCTTCGAGGCGGGTGGCGCCGTCGACTCCCACGACGGCGTCCTCTCCCTCGGCAACAGCGAGATCTCCTTCGGCATCATCGCCGCCAAGCGCTTCGGCGCCCGCTTCTCCTTCTGCCTCCTCGCAACCGCCAGCGGCCGCAACGCCTCCAGCTACCTCACCTTCGGTCCCAACCCCGCCGTCAAGGGCCCTGCCACCATGGAGACCCCGCTCATCTACAACCCCGACATAGTCGCCTACGGTGCCCGTGTCACCGGCATCGTCGTAGGCGGCGAGCCCCTGGACATTCCCCCGGAGGTGTGGGACCAGGCCATCGTCGGCGCCGGGGTCATCCTCGACACTGGCACGTCGGTGACCGGCCTCCTCAAGCCGGCGTACGCGGCGGTGACCACGGCCTTGGACAGGCACCTGGCGCACCTGGAGAGGATGACAGACGTGCCCGGCTTCGAATTCTGCTACAACTGGACCTTCGCCGGCGATGGGGTGGACCCGGCCCACAACGTGACGATACCCAAGCTGGTGGTGGAGCTGGAGGGCGGCGCGAGGCTGGAGCCGGACGCCAAGAGCATCGTCATGCCGGAGGTGGTGCCGGGGGTGGCATGCCTGGCATTCCGGCGGCTGGTGCAGGGGCCGGCCATCATCGGCAACGTCCTCATGCAGGAGCACATCTGGGAGTTCGACCACGTGGCCGGGAAGATCAGGTTCAGGAAGGACAAGTGCCTCAACCATCAGCTAAACAATTCTCCCAACCATCAGGACTGAATCCGACCCACGTACTCATCCCATCCATCCATTTTTCGTTTGACGTTTATTCCATCCATCCGTCCATGCATGATCTTGTAATTAACTTTAAGTTAAACACCACGAACGCACTCACGCTTGCGTTTTCCTCAACCGATCATCCATCACTCCATTATTAACTGAAGCTTGTGCTTGCTACCTCCAAAAATTAAGAAGATGCGTATCGATCTCTATGTAATTATAGGACGCATGTCTTACTCCGGGATTAGCGTACTCCCACTTCCAATATACCACTTAAACAAATATATTATACTTCTTTATCACTTTCAGTATACTTAAATACCAATTATAAGATACTCAAATACAACTTGATTGAAAAAATTTCATTAGAGCTCTTTATTTTTGCTATATACCCTTTTTCATATATAGAAGAAGTACATACACAAATATTGCTATAAAAGGTGTACTTTTGTTAGTCCCCCAGGCGTAGAATACCCGAAGACTTTATGTGTGTACCGTACTAGTCCCATGATCAGTGACTAGTACACACATTCACAATATTTGGCATTCACATCCATACATTCACATATACAAAATAAAGCAAAATAGTACTTAACTTAAGTGATAACAGTTATTACATCAATGGTCGACCGGCCGAATAAAACAAGTACCAACAGAGTAACAAAATAGCAGCGGAAGTAAAAGTGATGAAAGTAAACAAATTTCAGCGGTTTGTCCATCCAAACCCAAAGGCAACCGACTAGAGACAAATCCTAAATAAACCCGTCACCGAACCCTCTGGTTCTGGGTGCGAAGAAAGCGTCATTTGGCGTCGGCTCTTCCTCATACTCTGAACAACAATTTAAGCAAGATTAAGTACATTATGTACCCAGCAAGACTTGTAGTGTATCACAAAGTTTATATAAATACAAGGCTAATCAAAGAGGAGGCTCTATGCTACAAGTTATTTTGCATTAAGCAGATTTTGTTTGCGATATTCAAAAGTAATACTTTGCAACAGAATTTGAAAGAGCAATTAAATAGATACTTGACAGTAATAAGTAATTGAATGAATCGCCAATAATAACAACTACAACTCACAACCCTCCTCAGCTATGAGCAACATTTCATGTTCAGCCATAACATGGCAGTTAACTCAAATAAACCATAAACCATTTCCTCATTTTTCCACAGGTAACGTTTTTGTGAAAATCAAATCTATACCTGGCAATACTACACTTAATATGCTCATCACCGTGAGGACGGCTATTTAAATAGATTTACACTCTGCAGAGGTGTACAACTTTACACACATAACAGAACTTCTCTATTTTGTTTGGCATTCGGAAATACCACCGCTCACTACTTCAGGTAAGCAGTCTAGAGCACATATCAAAACCTTTACATCATCTAGTCCTACCCTTGCACAGCCCAGCGAATGGATACCCTCACTTCACCCAGGTTTATGCCCCTGTCTCAGTGAGGCATTCACAGTTGGTGTCGGAAGGCTTTATCCCAACGCCTCGGAGAAGGGAGCCCCTTCAAACATGCCTATCGTTCGGTCATGTCCGCACTCAACGACCTACCTACGTGTAAAGCTAGTTTTCAATAACTTAATTGGCTAAGGCCGTCCCAGTTCAACATATGTGGTTGTACGCTTATGCTTAGGTCGGATATATCGGTGTTCGGTCCTTAATTGACATAGGGCGAGAATCTCCCCCTATCTACTAATGAGACTCCTCTCTCACTCTTCTTAGAATATAATATAACTCGTTCGCGTTCAAAACTAGGTTTTTCATTTTATTTTCATACAAAATAACAGAGGCACATCACATTTATAAATATTGTCCTTTAATAACCTTTAGGAAAAACTACTGCTCTAATTAGCATTTGTGCTATATTCGCACTATATCTCCCAAGTTGACATTATATGTTGCCTAACCTATAACCTAATGTCTACAACAGTAAGTGCATCAACATATCAAGGGAATTCATGCATCAAATAGGATTTACAACTACCGACTTTCGAATATAGCAGTTTAATATCAAATATACATGCATGTAGCAATAGCTTTTGCAAAAAGAAATACAATAATTAAAATAGTAGGATCAACATGATCAAAGGGGGTGCTTGCCTTGCTCTTGTTGTTCTAATATGAGGATGGTTGATTGTCGGAGTATTCGATCACGAAATCAACGTATGTTCAAAAGAGCCAGAAATGAATTAAATAAAGTTGAATAAATTAAACAGTAATAAAATACAAATATTTTTGCATATTCAGGTATATTATGATTTTATATGAATTTAGAAACAAAAATCATTCAATTCGGAGTTTATATGCAAAAGTTATTAAGGTTTCAATTTAGAAATTCCTGGGAAAAGAAAAGGGAGAGAGAATCCCTCTCTGACAAGTGGGACCCGCAGCATTTTCCTTTTTTATTTATTTTTCTAACCGAAATTGCTCAGTCAATGACAGGTTGGTCCATGCGATTTCTTTTCTTTTTATTTATTTCTCTAAAGGAAATATATTTTCTTACAGGTGGGACCCATGTGTCATTGACTTGGCTCACATAATAGTGCATGGACTAAAGTCCACGCACTCGGTCCACCGGTCCATGGACCAAAGCCACTGTGTACTTAATGCATCGGCCCACACGTCAATGACTAATCGCAAAAAACCAGGTCTTAACTAATCGCATTAACTGTTCATGGGCCCGCACATCAGCGAAACAAAGCGTCATTTAAAGCCAGATCTACTCAATGATTAGCATTAAGACATTGATTTGGTTAATTAATGGTGCCCTACAATGTGTGGCTTGTTCTGACAAAACAAAGGGCTAGGGAGGTGCTCACGGCCACGCTCATCGCCGGCGGGGTGGTCCACGGCGGCGTGGGTGGATGCCAAAAATGCAACCCCCGTGGCTAGCCGATCCCATGGGTGGCTGGGACATGTCCGGTGAACCCTGCGGCGATGCGGGCTAGGCGAGGGAAAACCGGGGGCGCTCGGCAAAAGGCGCGCTGGTGGGGGCGGAGCTACCATGGCGCTGGCGAGCTGGCGCAGAGCTCAGCGTCGCGTGGACGAAGGAGCCTGACCAGTGGGGTCTACTGGTCAGCGGGAGAGAGAGAGTTAGGTTTTTCAGATTTTCTGGAAAAAGGGCTAAGGGTATTTGGGGGATTTTTGAATATAGATGTCGAGCTCAAAAAATGATGAAAATTTCTGGGGAGGCTGAGAACACAGTGAAGATTATTTTGTAATTTTTCTAGGGTTTTTTCTATTATATATTTTTCTTTAAAAATCCTTCAAGTTCATGTTTGCTTTTACTTTTATAAATTGATTTTAGAAAGGTTTGTAAAACATGTTTTAATTATTTCCCCATTTTATATTCAGCTGGGTTCGGATTTTTAATTATCAACTTTTATTTTCATTTGTTTTATTTATTCATCAGGTTTGTATTTCCAAAATTGATGAATGACAATAAGATGCATCAAAAGCTTTTAAAAAGTTCACATTTTTATACATTTGAAACACAATCCTATATTTGGGATGTTACAACTTTAATGAATTTTTTATAGAATTCACTTTGGGATATCTTATAATCATTATTAGAGTATACTCAAATTGATAAAGAGATATCATCATACGATTTAGGTGGTATATAAGAAGTGATGTCAAAGATGTGTTTGTGCAACGGTGTACACAAAATATCTTTCTAGACGACTTCAGCATATATGCTAGGCATTTCTAACGCAAGAATAACCCAAATAACTTGCCAACCATATCTATTGAAAGTACAAATACAAATGTATTCTCGAAGATACAAATACAATTGCACATGATAACACCATGGCTAGCCCCTCTCTTTTTTTTTAGTTCCAGAAAAGTCCATGTCCCTAAAACATTGACAGAATGCTGCCCAATATGACATTTATTTCACCATTTTAAAGAATGTCTATTTTTTTTCCCTTTATACTCAAATAGAGGAGATCATCGCCTGCTCATTGCTTTTTTCTTTGAGCATTGGTTCTTGAAGGATTGAAGGCAGCTACCTCATACTGCTATCTGAAAACTATGCCAAATCCGTCTCGTATATCATCCCTTGGATCTCTTCAATTTTACAATAAAGTCATCATCGTCATCGCTGTAATCAACTCTTTTCTTTGCCTTTGAATCCACATTGTTCGATGTGATTGGTTTCTTCGAACTTTGAGGCTTATCTTTCTTTACACTGGACTTAATTGGGGTCCCCAATCGTATTTGCTGCTGCCGCTTTTGCCTTCTGTCATATGCTTTCTTTGCTCTCTCTGGAGATAACAACCCATGCTCCATTAACCTGTTATGTATTTTGCATGTGAGGTAACATGAGATAATTTGGTCTAGAACAGACACGATTTTCGTTCAGAAATACATCACAATCTGTTAAATTGAACCATACGTTGAGAAGCAATTTTGCATTATCGCTCAGAGGATAGCATGATATACAAATCGTGCACGCAGTCACTACTCAATAGTCAATATTAATAAAGGCATCTTTTGCCCCCCTCTTTTGGACGAAGAACAGACAGGAAGGAAAAGAGAAACAGAATAGCTAGCATTAATTGTTGATTGTAAATTCTTACACACTTAGTATGAAGGAAATATAACAATCTTTCTTCCCTACTTTTAGAGATGCGAGGAGGATAAGATGTTACACATCCTTATGTTGTTGTAGGGATTTGTTTTCTTTTCAAAACATCTTTTCATTAAGCCGAGGACAACAGAGAAACAAAATACAAACAGACAAATAGCGAGTACAAGATGAGAAAGAAACCGCGTGAAACGGCGATAAAAAACGCTATCTAACGAAACGGTTAGCAAGCAGCGGTCGGTCCCCTCCCCGAAAAACGGATGATGGTGAACAGTGTAGTGACCGAGAAGACCTTCAGACCAATAGAACTGGCGACTGCTAGCGATCAGCGAGCGCCTCCAGTCCAACTGCAGCCGTCAGGCGCCAAGAGCGGTGCTTGTCAGAAATACGAAGAAGAAGCCAGTCAATAGAGGCGGCGACATTATTGAAAATTCTTTGGTTTCGCTCCTTCCAGATCATCTAGACGAGAATTATATAAGAATCAATATCCTTCCTGCATTGCTTTTGTGCTGAGTTTCTGGTGGCAATCCAATGGTCCTGCAGAGTGGGCTGGCGGCGGTATTGCGCAAAGAGATCCGACCTGACTTAGGAATCGCGCCCAAACTTGCGCTATCACCGTGCAGCCAACTAGGAGGTGGTCGATGGTCTCTTGCCCGTGCTCACAGAAAACACACACCCCTTGGTTTTCCAATCCTCGACGCTGTAGGCGATCGGCCGTCTAGTAGCGACGACGGATTGCCAACCAAATGAAATTTTTTGCAATTAAGAGGTGCCCTAGCTTTCCAAATGTCCTCGGCACAAGGAAACCTTGTGGAGCCTATGAAGAAAGTTTTGTATCCCGTCTTTGAGGAGTAGATACCCGATGGTTCCCACCGCCAAAGAATCGAATCGGCCTCACCTTGAGTTAACTGGACTGATTGTAGTGTATCCCATAACCTTAGAAATTTCAAAATATCAACATCCTCTGGCCGACCCGAAATGTTCGAAATCCAAACCTCGTTGTCAGGGCATGAGCTACCGTTCTTTTCTTTTGGATTGGTTGATTAACCATGTTTGCAATGGATGGCGCCAGTCCAGAGATAGAGCGGCCGTCCAGCCAGCAATCCTCCCAGAACAAAGTTTTTTCACCGTCCCCAACTGTGACCGAAATCGAAGCATAGAACATATTTTCCTCCGCTCAGCTGCTTTGAGTCTGTAGACTCCCCCAAGGCCTCGCCAACCAAGACTGTTGCAGTCATTGCCAACGGATGCAAAGAGCTCACCCAAGCAAGACCAGGTTGGGAAGGCCGAGTCCCCCGAGATGGCGAGGACGGCATACTGAGGACCAGGCTACCAGGCAATGACCACCCGCAACGTTCTGTGGTCCTTTCTAAAGAAACGCACGACGTCTCGTATCGATTTCTTTGATAACCGAGATTGGGGGATCAAGGGCCATGAAAGTATACACCGGCATGGCTGACAACACCGCCTGAACCAATACAAACTGTCCCCCTTGTGAAAGCAAACCGGATTTGTTTTTTGGGGAACCATTTTATCTTAAATAATATGAACTAGTTAATTTCCTAATTTCCTTGCACCCTCTTGTCCACAAACTTGTTCTTTACCTTTCTTTCACCTCATTTACATTGCTCTTCAAATGGCAACTATATTTGCGTTCATCCAAATAAGGTGTGCCTGACTGCCTGTTTGTCACAAACACGATTAGTTTTGGAATTTGGACTTACTTAGGCCATGCTAGGATGCTTACCTCTTAATCCTGTACTAATGTACAAGTCCTGTAGTAAGTGCATTGCAATTTACAACCATCTCTGTTACCCTTTCTTATCCTTCTTTCATTAACATGGTGCCTAAGCTTCTGTTAACATGAGGGGAGCAACTGTGTTAGAATGTTAGAGTTAAGTTGTATATCATCTTTTGTTTTGCTTTATTAGAGGGGTGTTTATCTCCCCTGATTTCAATTAGTAAAACCAGCAACAATATCTTTTACAGTGCACAGCTATAGTACACAGCTACAATATCACTCTACAGTCAGCAGCTACAGTACTATCTACAGTAGACCTCCCGGGCGTCTCGAACGCGGGTGGGCTGGGGGTGCACTCCCACCCCACCCCACCCACCATCTGAGCTAGCCTTTGTATATCATCTTTTAAATACTTGTTTCTTAATGGCAGCTGTTACGAACTCAGCCTACTATTCCTAGCATAACCGTCTGAATCCTACCTACTTTGACACCTGAAAGACACTATATACCACCATGTCTCCATCAAAATAAGAGAGACGGTTTTACATCTAGAAATGAAAGGGGGAGCTTAACGCATAACAAGAAAACTCTACATTAGCTTAACCATCTACCTTACCCTGTAGCAGCAGAAGAGAAGGCCATTAATATATTTACAGTGCTCATTGAGTTGAGGATGCAATCTGGGCATGAGAGAAAATAATTGTGGCATCTTAATTAGGAAAGTTGGAAAGAAGAGGTGTACCAGAATTGAGCCATCTCGCTGGAGGGTATCTGCTTGGACAATGATTCATAGAATATCCTGAGAGGCTCTCTCTGCCACAAATCAAGCAAAGGAAAGATAGCATCAGATTCATTCATAAGGTAGAAACTGAATAATTAAGTAGCGTGGGGAGAGCGGAGCAAGGGAGAGGCATGCGTGCACTGCACCTCCTCAGGGGGATCAAACTTCTGGCCAGGCAGGGAGTAGACCTTCTTCTCGGCCTTGCCTCTGGTGGTTGTTCGCTTGGTGGTGGTCTTTGTCCTGGATGAGCTGCTTGCTGAGGAGGATTTGCCTTTAGACTGTGTAAAGTAAGATTTAGATGAGTACCAGCGGTGGTTTCCTTAATTATAAGCACAGAAACAGAAGGCGCGTATAGTAAGTAATTATACAGGAGCAGAGCAGCCATGAGTCCCAACGAACACTAGCGTGCCATATCCAGCAGTAGTAATAATGGATTAATTCCAATGCAAAATGTACACAGATCGAGGAACAAAACCAGCAGGGTCTAGTATACAACTCCAGTAACAACTAGTAATATAAAAGCAAGGGGGATATATGTGCATATAGATGCAGATGAAGATGCAGGCAAGACGCGCGTCGACGGGATCCGAACGATTCCTAATTAGAAAGAGGGAAGAATCGTACTGGTACTAGACAGAGAGAGAGAGAGAGAGAGAGGATTGGAATTGGAAGCAGCCTGGACCTCGAATTTAGCGGTGGATCCGGACGGGGAGCCGATTGCGGACTTGGCTTTGGCCATGGCGGAGGACATGGCCCCTTGCTGCTCGCAGAGAGAGTGGGGAGGAAGAGGGGGTCGAGAACGAACTAGTAAGACGGAGGAGGAGGGAGGGCTTTCCGGTAAGGTTATCTAATCCCAGCTCAGTCCCGTGGCCGTGGGTTTCAGAGCCGAACACAAACTTGGATCGCTTTCTTTCCTCTTTTGTACTCTACTCACTCGCTGTGCCTGTGATCTCCACTCGGATTACCATGCCATGCCCCAGCCCATACATATCTCGTCACTCTCTTCCGTTTTTCCAGCTCCTTTGCCAATTTTTACTCTCTCTCTCTCTCTCTACTCCGTCGCATCAGCCATCCCATCACTTTGGTGAGCGATCGTCCAGATTAAGAGAAAACATAAGATCCTTTTTTTACATCTGGCTACTGGTCACTGTGGGAGGGATACTAGGCTGTAAACTCTGTTTCTAAGCCAGTCTGTCATGTGTTTTTAAATTTTTTAGGAGAAGCGGTATTGGACAAAAAGATGAAAAATTGATTTCGGAGTGTGTCTTCAAAAGAGACAAAATCGATTGTTTGGCCATCCTCTTTCCTCTAGCATGTCTGAGGTCAATTGCTTGTTTTGGATTGTCAGCCATGCGAAGAATTTACACTTTAGGGGCTTGGGTTTTTCAGATTAGAGTTTTGAAGTTTGTCACAGTTGAGCCTAGGAATTGTAAAGCGTAGGCGGATTTTGAGTAGTTTCCGTTGGGGTTATCTTCTATGAAATCTCGTTCGGGGTGCCATTGACAAGGTGGATTTGGTTGATTTTGGTCCAGAGTTCCACGAATAATTGAATGTGATGGACTGAGAGTCCCCTGAGGATATTTATGTCCTGTACCCAGCGTCCGTTTTGTAAGGCTGAGGCCACTGCTTGGTTTCTCCTTTTGGAGATGTCGAAGATCTTAAGGGCTATGTCTTTTGGTGCCTCTTCATTCAACTAGGCCGAGTACCATAATTGTGTTGTCTAACCGTCCCCGAGGGAGATCCTTGTTGCCACCGCGAAAAGGCTTCGGTCCTCGTTATCGCAAAGAGTTTCTATTCCAACCCAAGGTTTGGATGGGGCCTTCCAATTTTTGCCATAACCAGCGGAGTCTTAATGCTGCTGAAAATTTTGAGAGGCTGAGAACACCTAGGCCGCCAAACTGGGCTAGTTGACACACTTTGTCCCAGTTGATTTTACACTTGCCCCCTGAGATGTTTTGCCCCCTGAGATGTTTTCGTGACTGACCCAAAGGAAACGATGCTAAGTTCGGTCAAGGGCACGGAGCACCATCTTGGGAGTTTTGAAAACCGTGAGGTAGTAAATTGGGATCGAGGTGATGACTGATTTAACCAGGGTGGCCTGCCCTGCTGGGGACAGCAGCTGCCCTTGCCAGCCGGCTAGCCTGCCTCCCACTTTGTCTAGAAGAAGCTGGTAATCCACCCTGTGCAGTCTTTTGTAGGTGAGCGGTAGTCCGAGGTATTTGATTGGAAAGGTCGATCGGATTGCCGAAAAGTCTAGGAGGACCGTGCTTAGGTCTATGAGTTCGCAACTGATTGGAAGCGTCGTGCTTTTTTGGAAATTGGTATGCAGGCCTGTGACGTCTCCGAAATTGAGAAGGATCTGGGCGGTTATGTGGATTTCGGCTGCGCTTGGGTTGATGAAAATTGTCGCGTCGTCCGCATATATGGAGGTTCTGAGTCTGGCGAAATGGTCTCGCGTACGGCCATGGAACCCCATTTCTATTGCCATCTCTAGGAGATGTTGGATGGGATCAATGGCCAAAATGAAAAGGAAAGGCGAGTGGGTCCCCTTGTCGCAGCCCTCTTCTGTGGGTGATCGCCTTACCGGGGATGCCATTGAGGAGGATTCTGGATGAGGCGAAACGTAGAAGGGCCACCAATCAGTTTGTCCATCTGTAGGGGAACCTTTTTTGGAGCAGGTCAAGGAGGTAGTCCCAGCGAACCAAGTCGAAGGCCTTTGCAATGTCGAGTTTGAGGAAGAGCGTAGGGGTTTTGGAGCGGTAGAACCTCCTTATCAAGTTTCGAACATAAAGGAAGTTGTCGTGAATACTCCTTGTCTTGATGAAGGCGCTCTGGGCTTGGGATGCCAGGGTATTTAGGATCGGAGCTACCCGTAGCGCAAGCATTTTGCAATCCACTTCCCGAGGCAATGAATGAGACTGATGGGTCTATAGTCTTGCACTTTCTTTGCCCCTCCTTTTTTGGAATTAACACAATGTTTGTTGTGTTGAGTAGATGAAGGTGTGACGTGCGGAGAGAGTGGAAGCTGTGAACACTGCCATGATATCCGCCTTGATGATATGCCAGCAGGATTTGTAAAAATTTAAGGTGAAGCCTTCCGGGCCCGGGGCTTTATCTCCCAGTAAAAGACCTAAGGCGTTGAGGACTTCGGTTTACGTGAAAATAACTTGCAGGTTGTCTAGGTTTGGCATGGGGAAGTTCTGAGCTGCCTAGTTAAGGTCCAAGCTATGGGGAGCGGGTGGGGCAAACATTTCTTTGAAATACTTTTGTATTGCGTCCTCCTTCTCTCTGTGCAAGTTTGCCCAGCCAGGTCCAATCTGGAGTTTTTGGATGTGGTTTTTGCGCCTTCGACCAATTACTTTAAGATGAAAAAACTTTGTGTTTGCGTCATTTAGGTTGGTAATTCGGGAGCTTTGGTGCTTCCTGGTACGCTCAACCACTGCCAGCCCCATAACTCTCTTTTTTAGATTTGTCCTCAGGGCAGATTCAGGTGGTGTTAGTGCCCTGTGGTCTTGGGCTACGTCGAGCCGAAGGATCAGCTCTAAGGTCATGTGTATATGGAGCTTGGGTCAAGGAAAAAGTTCTCCGCTCTAGGATTTTAGAGCGGATGCAGTGGAAGCTAACTTGTGGTTTAGATGGTGCATCGGCTCTGTGTGCTGGCAAGGGGCAAGCCAGGCTTTTTGGGTCGTATCGAAAAAACCTGGCATCTTGATCCAGAAGTTTTCAAACCAGAAGATTCTTGGGCGAGCAGGACTGTAGTTGCTAGAAAGCAGCAGGGGGCAGTGGTGGGAGATTGAGGATGACAACGGCTGTAGAGAGTGATTTTCAAAGAGGGAGTGCCATCCTACATTGCAGAAGCCCTGTCCATCCTGACTAGGGTTGGTCTCTAGCGCTCATTGCTCCACGTGAACTTTCTGTTCTGCAGGTGAATTTCTTTTAGTTCGCAGGTGTTTAGGGTGGTGCAAAATGGTGCCATGCGTTGAGGATTGATGTTGGAGTTGCTTTTGTCGGCAACATGGTATATGAGATTAAAATCACCCAAGACTAGCCAGTTGGTGCCCTGGGTAGGTTTTAAGGAAATAAATTCCTGGAGAAAGGCCCGCTTTTGACTGCTTTGGGAGGGACCATACGCTATCGTTAGACGGAAGGCCGAGTTGCACTCTCTTAATGTGACGGTCGCCGACAGGTTGTAGGCCAATTGATGCACATTTTCTACCTCAATGTGGTGGTCGTTGTTCCATAGGATTAGAATTCTGTCCCTCGTGCCCTCGATTGGTTTTTGAGCGAAGCTCCGCGGATTGTGCCCTCAAGGTAGTCGGCTAGATTTTGGTCCATATTACTAATCTTAGTTTCCTGGAGGTAGGCGAGATGGCATGTAGTCGAAGCAAGGGTCTCGCGCACGATCGCTCTCCTGGCTTGGGTGTTTAGTCCGCGCACGTTCCACCAAATAATGTTGATGTTTGGTCCAATCATTTGTGTGTAGGGCTACCACTTGGAGAAGAATGGTCGTGAGGGACGAAGGTTTGTTGCAAAGGCTGATGGAGCAGCCACCTGCGTCAGACATAGTCGAAGGAGAACCATCACTTGGGGCCAAGCAGCGTTCCAGGCCGAGTGAAGCGGATTGGAGGTTTGAAAGGGGTACATTCATGATCATAAGTCTTACATAAGGGATAACTGAAAGTAGAAGACAACAAGGGAGCAAAAGTGACAGAAGCATTTGTGGTGTTCTGCATATTCTTGTCTGGATCATCGCTTGTAGGGTAGAACACTTGTCTTTAGGTCACCACCACTAGGGCACCAGGAGCGGCATTGGAGGTCTGTGGAGATGTGGGCACATAAGTGTTCAAGGTGCCCACTTCCTCAGACCCCTAACTGTCAGACGTGCAATGTCCTCCAATCTCGGCAAGGGCATCACCCACTTGTGAAGTGAGCTGATAGTCCAGCTCGAAGAGCTGCGATAGGGCTACAATAGTATCTTGCGATAGAGGTGCTTCGAAGGTTGCAATGTAGTTTTTGAGCACTTCATCTGTCGACGATCAAGACGTCGATCTTACGAAAAGAAAAGGAGAAAGTGACGTGGGAAATCTAAGGGAATAATGGGACTGCTCTTTATTCAGTATGAACTGGGTTTTACAGATTATGCTCTGAGAACACTGCTTGTTCCCTTACAATATCAGACCTATCACACGAATCTAAGGCTTGTGCTTTAGTCTGATGGCTCTAACTTGTATTCTTCCTCTCCTCTTGAGCCGTCCAGGTTCCATCTTTAAATAACCCTTGAAGAGGCGGCAGTTACTTCCAGAGAAGGCGTCTGATGTGAAGCGTTGCGTCTGGTCGGAATCAAGCGACGGTTGATAAAGAACCAATCGTTCAGCGGTTATATGAGACATATAACTGCATGGAGGTTGTTCGTTACTGTATCTGGATAAGAAACATCGTATGGTATGGAATATGCACATGCTCCATTCGTCATACGGTAGAGAATATACTTGGAATCAGTTCCGAGTATCAGTTCATACCTTTTACGAGCAGTTCTCCTGGTCGGGAGCTTGGCTTAGGCCTTCGTCCGATCAGGGTACCTATTATGTAACCTCTGGAATCTCTGCGACTAGTGAGGTCGTGCACCTCAGGGGTTACGACCACGGAGACGTATGGTCTTTTATATATATTAAAAATAATATATAGAGATTTTAATCCTCGTCATCATCCGTCAAAGGTTGTTCTTTTGGCAGAGTTCCCATCTTTTTAGCAAGAACTTCCTGTGCCCGGAGTATCATAGAACCCGTCCTCCGTTTGACCGCTAAGCGTGCACTCCGATGAAGGTTTACGCTACCAGCGGTGTGTCTGCGCATGGGCTGGGGAGGAGTTTGGACAAGTGCCACGAGGATCGGTGAAGTTGGGTCAGAGAACAGCACCGTCTTCAGGTCTTGTCGTTGGCTGGTGAGTACATCCTGAGATCTTGCTACAGTTGGGGTAGATTGATGACCCGAGTCTTGGTTCTTCTAGTATGTGTCTGCGAGCTCATCAGGTTGGAACTAAAAGGAATCGGCGGGTTGGGCAGCCACTTTGTAGGGGACTGCACTCCCATCTTTTGGTCCCAGCATGGTGGGAAGATCTTTGGTCGCTTGTACTGCCCCTAGCAGCGCCTCCTCATTTCCCCCCGGTCTAGAGACCAGGAGGGTGTCTGCCGCCTGGGCTGCACCTGGCGGCACCTGGTCAGCATCTTCCAGAACATCATCCCAGTCATCTGATGCATCCTGGTCCACTAAGCTGTGATCCTTCTCTCTTTGTTTCACATTTGCGCAAGCTGGAACGAGTCTTATTGGTGTAACTACATCCTACTTTGGGGCTAAATCGCCATTGCCCCCCCCGGATTTGAGGCAGGAGCGAAGTCATTGAAGGGGGTCAACTCAACAGATGGTGTCGGGGCTTCCTGCGATGGGCTCACCTCGACCGCCTGGTTCTGGACCTCTAGGATGAGACCGTGCTCTTGGCCTGAGCCATTCTTCGGGGATGTTGGAGCTGCAAGGTGGCCCGTTGCTTGGAGGAAAGTCGCCAAAGTTGGCTTGAGTGTCGTGGTTGTCACCAGCCCTGGTGCAATACCAAGTTGCACCGCGGCCGCTGAAGTTGCCCTGATATACTCCTCCGCCTTGTGCAGCCAATTGCCTCGCACCTCCTCATATGGGGGTGGTTGAGTGGAGTTCTGAGGGAGGCCTTTGTCGAAGACCTCGCGAAGGGCTGCACGCAGGGACTTGGCATAGGATGCAAAGAGCTCTTGTAGAGTTTGGTCAGTGCTTGCTTTGACTTGCTCCGATGACGGCTTGGGTAGAGCGAAGCAGACTAGTTCTGACCTTGTGGAGCCGGGGGGTGCTGGTTTCCCGCTATCCGCTGCCCAGTGCTAGCCATCCCTGTTGTCCCCACATGAGTGTCCCCGGCGGTGGGGGATTGATCACGATCTCGGCCCGAACCGAGGCGCAGCTTGACAGACATGTTGGAGCTTCTGGAGCCTCAATGATTGGTGTAGTGGTGACGTCCCTTGTCTTCGTCACTGTCGTCGTTGTTCTTGTGTCTCCAGTTTAGGTTGGAGGGGTGGTCATCATAGCCCGAGTGACGAGGGTGTTTACGATGGTCGCGAGAGGAGCGTTGGTCTTCTGCTGGGAGGTTTTCCTCTGCCTCCTCATCCAGCCTTAGAGGTTGTGGAGGGATGTGAGTTGGCCCTCCCTTGGATTCAGGCGTACCATCCACTGCCCCCAGGTTCCAAGGTAGACGGGTTGTGATCGGCTCATAAGGAACAGTGTCCGCTGTGGACAGGAAGTCATCGAGTGGGGCAGCGATGTGGTCCTCAACGTAGTCCAGGTGAATGATCACCCTGTGGGTGAGCCCTCGCCTCCATTTGTCCAGGATGCGGGAGCTCGCTTCTGGGCGGTTGGTGTCCTCATCTCAGTGCGTGAAGGTGAGCCAGGCCACCTTTGGTATTGTGCTTGGGTTGGACGTCTAGGCCCAGAGGTTGAGGGTCCTCCCGACTCACCGATACCCCTTCGATGGAGTGCACCGAGCATTTCCTTCCAACGATGTGCTCTGCCACCTCCAGTGTCCAGGCGAACACCAGGACTCCTTCCAGACAGAGTTGAACCCGGAAGAACATAGCGACGCCGAAGGCATGGCTCACCGACCTCCACGGTCGCACATGAATCTCCAAGGCTTCATGGTGGAACTTCTTCGCATTTCGGACTCTGTCTCCATCTTGCTTGTTGCCAAACTTGAGGAGGAAAGCCTCTAGGTGATGGAGGGAGACGACCACGTCCTCGCGACGTAGGCCAAAGCGACGCCGAACAACCTCAGCCACCGCTCTATCATCGGCGCTGGCGTCGCCCCGCAACACCCAGGCCACAAGAGCAGTGGCCTCCCATTCCTAACAAGCTCAGTCAAGCTGAGGGGAGCCATTTACGATGCAATAGTCCTCCTCCGGTCGGGTATCAGGGGCGCCTAGGAACGTCATGGCCAGGGCTCGCAGCTTTGGGGGAGCCGGCAACCAAGGTGACTTCGGAGGGGCTTGTTGCGACGATGGTGGGCGGGGACGCTGTTGTCTACGCAGACAGTTCCTTGCCAGGTGCCCTGAGATGGAGCAGAGGAAGCACCGTATGGGGTCACGACAGATGGAAATTTTGTGGTCGCGCGAGAGGCATCGGAAACACCTTCCTTCGGTTTTACTAAGGAAGGAGGTTGATGGAGTTGAGTGAATGCGCGGGGTGGCTCGGCGACCAACTGCACGCCACCAATGAGGCCTCTTCACTTCCTACCAACCCTCTTCTGCTCCGGGCCGAACAACTTTGAGGTTGAGTGAAGGCATGCCTACTCTGATAGGGGATGCGCGACTTGCTTGAGGAAGCTTTGACGGGACGTTGGTGAAGAGGCGCGCTGAGCTACTGCAGTAGCCCCGGGGGAGATCGGTTGCGCTTGAGAGGACTTCTGCCGAGGGGGCGCACTGGGATGGCCAGGCGCAGTAACTGCGGTGCCACTCTGTGGGACCTGGCGCTCTAGGATCTGCACAAAGGATTGGGTCTTCAATGTCACAAGGTTGGTGTCGGTCATTATAGGCACAGGCCCGAGGGAGCCGTAACCAGGAGTAGGGGAGACCAATGGGTCACGGTTGGAAGGGCTGGAGGAACCCAGGCCAGAGCTCCGGTCGGCCGGCTTAGAGGGCCATATCAGATCTAGATCTGGCCGGGGCAGTGGTTTGGGATGAGGGGGTGGAGGCTAGCCCTGGAGGAGTACGGGAGGTGGTAGAGGTGGCTAATGGAGGAACGGGGAAGATAGGGGTGGAGGGAAAGGGGGGATTTACTAGCGGCGGCGGCCAACAGGGGGGTTGCGGGAAGGGGAAGGGTGGGGGCGGCGGAGGGGTGGGGAGGGGGATCTTCAAGCGGGGGGTGGGTAGGTTCATGCTGAAAGGTAGTGGAAGAGCTTAGGGGGTGGCCATCGGTGCAGGAGTGGCACCGACGGGGGCTTGAGGGGGTGGGGGTGGCTGGACGCCTAGGGGAAGGCCAGAGCCAGAGACGTTTGAATTATGGGTAATGATATTACGCTTACGTTTGGAACGAGGTTTTTTCCCGACGCCTCGCATGTCCCACCCCACGTGGCCAGCCCTTGACCATTCACCTCATCCCACTCTTTTTTCAGAAATGCTACCGAGTTATTCCCCTCCCCATCCCGAGCCACTCATTCCTCTCGCTCTCTCTCTCTCTCCAAGCAGAAAACAACGAAGCTTCTTTGCCAGCTCCACCCGGCCCTCCTCCTCCCCCGCTGGCCTGCTGCCATCCCAGGCCGCCAGGAGGTAGCCGCTCCGCCCACCCGCCGCCGCTGCCTCCTCCGAGCCTGCCACGGTGGCCACGGCGGAAGGCTGAGAGGGCAGCGCGCATGGGCGGCCTCGCTGCAAAGATGTTGGCGAGTTCCGGCGTTGCCGGCGATAGTCATCGAGGAGGCGCGCTCAGGTCTTGTGGTTCAACGAGTGTGGCGCCCGCGCGGCGCAGATGTCTGAGGGCGGCGATCGCACGATATGACTATTGGCTCGGCTGGCGCCGCTGCTGCTCGCCTGCGCCACCACCCGCATCTCTGCCCGCTGCCGACTCCTCTCCCCGGCGCCTCCTCCTCCCATATTGTCACCGCACTGGCCCACTCCCTCTGGCCTCCTCCCCCTACCGGCGTCGCCTCGGCTCAGCTCGCTCAGCCTTCGGCCGCTCGGGCTCGCTTATGGCTCGTTTCTCCTCTCCCATTTTTAATGATTTTCGTATTTTGATGAAATATTGCATATGTAGGACAAAAATTAGGAGAATCTTGGGCTAAAACGTCTCTGTTGTGCAAAGACCGTTGTGGAAACCGATGATAGAACTAGATTTGTTATTTTGTTTTCGAAAAGCTTAAAAAGATCAAAACAAAACTCAATACTAGATAGATAGTGGTACATCAAATCAAATCAAATCAAATGACAGGATAGATGCATGCATGGGGCCCACCCACAAGTGGAGTCGCACATATGGAGTGGAATGGCAGTGGTAGGTAGTATAAGAAAACAAGCTGCAGCAGCAGCTGCCAGCCAGCCACAGAAAACTCTCTTCTTCCCCTCGAGTCGACTCCAGAGTCCGGAACTCCGGACTGCAGGCAGAGGCAGGCTGACCCCATCCGTGTCCGTGGCAGCAGCGCCGCTCAGGCTCAGCTCCCCCCTCCTTCCACACCCCGCCCCGACACTAGCACGCGGATACTCCCAAACAAAAGCAAGCACGATATGATGGCACGCCTCCCTCTCCTCGCCGTCCTCGTCTCCGCCACGGCGTGCGCTGCCGCGGCGCAGCCAGCCACCGCTGAGGCTGCTCCGGAGACGCCGGCGGGAGTCGGCGTCAAGGTCTCGTTCCGCCCGAGCGTCGCCATCGTCGTCGGCATCTTCACCATGATCTTCTCGCTCACCTTCCTCCTCCTCATGTACGCCAAGTTCTGCCACTCCTCCTCCCCCCTGCCCACCACCGCCCAGCCCGAAAGCCTCCCCCTCGCCGACGCCAACGTTGCCGGCAATGAACCCACCGGCGTCGCCAAGCCGGTCATCGAGTCGCTCCCGTTCTTCCGCTTCGCTGCGCTCCGCGGGGCGCGGCAGGGGCTGGAGTGCGCGGTGTGCCTGGCCCGCTTCGACGACGCCGACCTCCTCCGCCTCCTCCCGCGCTGCCGCCACGCCTTCCACCTCGACTGCGTCGACCGCTGGCTCGAGTCCAACGCGAGCTGCCCGCTGTGCCGCACGCGCGTGGACGCCGACGACGCCGCGCTCGGCCTCAAGTACGCCGCCAGCGCTCGCTTCGTCTTCGGCTGCTCCGACCGCTTCGACGCTCCCGATCCTGGCGCCGCCGTCTTAGGCCGTGACCTCCTGGACATCTTCGTCGAGCGCGTGCCGCCGTCGCGGTTCGTGGAGGAGCAGGGGAAGGCCCCCGCGCAGTGCTTGGACAGGCACAGGCACCGCATCATGTTGTCGGACGTGGTGTTCAAGAGCCGGTGGAGCGACCTCAACTCCGCCGACCTTATCGCGCTCGACACCGAGATGCTGCGCTCCATGTCGAGCGGGCGGTTCCCCTCCCCCGACGTCGGCCAGTTATTTACTGCAGAGGAGCCGAAGCGCGACGGCGGGGTGGTCGTCTGTATGACGATCAAGGAGGAGATGGAGAAGAAGCGGCTGCTGGAGAGCAAGGCCAGCGTGATGGGCACCAGACCGAGAAGAGGAGGCGGCGTCGGCGGCTGCAGCAGCTCGGAGGCAGTCGACGCCGGGGAGCCTACTGTGCCTGCGTCCGCGGCCGCGGCGAGGATGATGTCGTCCGGGGTGCGGTCCATGTCGGAGATCGTGAGCCTGTCGCGGCTGCGCACGGCGGTGAGGGAGCGGCTGACGGAGGAGGAGAGGGCCCGGCGGCGGTGGCTGCCGATCGCGCGGCGGACGGCGCGGTGGTTGGCGGGGCGCCAGCGGCGGTACGTCAAGGGGGGCGAGCCGGAGATTCAAGACATGGACGCGTCCTCGGAGCATCATCTTGTCTAGTAACAAGAACGACAATCCTAATGAAAGCGAGAATTACATGCCATGCCATGCCATGCCATGGTGCCGCGCGGTCAAAACGGAAATATATTGGAAATGCCACAGAAATCAAACACAATCTTTGCTGAAACTAGTTAATTTATATATGCCCATAATTAATCTGAAACTAGTTTATATATGCCCGTAACTAATCTGCACCCGAGAGAGACTGATGAAGAAATGGCAACATGAGGAGACAGACGACAAGGAATTCGCAACGGATGATGATATCATATAATTAGACAAGTGTTAATTTGTTCGGTTGTTTCTTTTGCTCCTCTTCCTTCCTTTCCTTGTTATTACATCAGCTTGGACTCGGTGGCCATAGCTTTTTCCTCTCTGCACTAGTGTACTTCATTTTGTTTTGGTTGCGTCATTGAGCACACGACCACCACAAAGTCCAAGCTTCCGTGTATGATTCCGACGAGCTAAACGATAACTGGAGCTACCAGAATTGCTTGCTTCGATTTGACATGTTCCAGTGTGTTGTTTCTGGAACTGCATACGTATATATATATACAGCCAGCCAGTATCCAATGGCAGGGACATCGACGTATGTTAAGACTTGTATTGATTCGGGAAGCAGCCAGACAAATTATGTATGTACGCGCCAAGTTACGAGCTGTTAAACTTACTTCAGGTTTGATTATGATAAACCATTCATCCGTTAGATTTCCTGGCCGGCCACTGTGCGAATACGCATATGTTATTCTGCTCCCAATAGTGGTTTACGCAACAATTGACAATTTGTTTTTTTAACGTAGCTGTTCTAAACAGAGCAAAATTAGTTTGCTTCGCTTAGCGTCTGCAATGACATTGAGTGTCGTTCTTCAAAGCCGAAACGCTATCAAAGTTCCCAATTTTTTTAAGAGAGAGAGAGAGAGAGAGAGAGAGGCTCGAACACTAGTGTTGTCTTGCTCTGCGTGTGTAGAAGAGGAAGCCTTTTTTTTCTCTGAATTACTGCCGGCCGTGCGTCATCATCTGTTTCTTTTCCTAGGTCGGCGAGAGTACGAAAAGGAAACAGAAAGCTCAGCTCCTGGCTCACAATTAACCATCGGTCCTGATGAACAGTAGCCAGTGATTAGTTCGCTAGCTAGCGCGACGTGCACCAACTGCTCTACTAGACAGACAAGTCACCCGGAAACTAGTGAATCCTAATGTATCGACTCGATCCGGCTGCTGCTGCTGCTGCTGCTGCTGCTATACTAGTGGAGTAATATATATACTAATTGAGTTTCGAAAGCAATAATAATATACTCATTGGATCCAGACCAGACAGCTCGAAGCAGATGGAACTAGGATTAGATTACATTAGATGAGGCGATTGAGATGGATGCTCGCCTCCTATATATGCCAAGTGAAGCGAAGGGAAGGATCGGAGAGGAGCAGATGCGTCGTGTATGCATGTGCGTCACTTGTCTTGGTTTTATCGGTCACGCCAGCGGCAGGTCCAACCGAACATGCAGATATAAATACACTTCCGTATTTACTCCATATATGGTGTTAATTAGTATTGCTCAAATCTCATCTCTTCTCTTCCCTTGATTTCCCTCTAGCTTAATTGCACTGTTGTCGACTTGTCGTTGCGCTAGCTAGGCCTCGTGCGAGCAGGAGTGGCTCAATGGTTTTAGGGTCTGTTTGCTTTTGGGCCTGGTGCCACACTGTCTGGCCGGGACTGCACTCTAGAGGCTGCCGGTTGGTGTTTGCTTGCTTTCCAGGCAGGCCACCGGGCCCAAGCGTAGGAATTGAGTGCCTGGGAGTCAGGGGGAGGCTGGCTGGAGACCGCTCAATCTACATTGTTAATATCTTGATCGAACGGTCTATTTTTCATTCAATAATTTTAGGTACATGTTTTCAACCAAATAAGTTATCTTCATGTTTGTCTGACCAGATAAAAATCATCTACTTTTTAGACTACCTCCAGATATCACTTTTTCAGGCATAGAAGGCATGGAATCCAGAATACCAACCAAACAAGCAATTAGTATAATGTCAAATGCAGAGATGATGAGCCTGACTTGTCTATTTGAGGTTTGCATTGTGTCGGACTAGAGGAGGTGAATAGAAACCCACTTTTTTCTTATGAAATTCTACTTATTTTTCACTTTCATAGCTACGTGAAGCTATAAACATCAAGGTCTCAAAACCACAACGGAAGAATTGAACTAAAACCAACAAACTCAAGCAATATGTAACATCCCAACTTCGAGCTTGTGTTTCAAATGTAAGAAAATGAGTAGAAATTAAAACTTTTTCTTACATCCTGTATTTCCTTTTGTACCAAGCAAGTATTGTACAAGAAGTTATGGAAATACGAAGTCACAAGTCTTTTGATCCAAATCTTGAGCTTTCAAAAACAATCTTGTCAAACCTCTTGATCATCTCTTGGAAATATTTTTCCTAAGTTCTTGGGATGGTTTGTGACCCCTCTGAAAAGTTTCACAATTTTTAGAAATTGTTTGAATATTTTTGGAGGTCAGTCAAACCAATTCAAAATCTGGTCAAACCTTGGACCAGTGCCTTGTAAGTTTTTGGAGGAAAATCCACAGCACCAAAGCCTCTGAAAAATTTATGCTAGGTCCTCGTTTGAGCTAGCAAGCTCCTGTAAAAATTTCATAATTTTTGGAGTTCGTTTGCTACCTCAAACAATTCTCCAAATGTCACCTTTCTAATACCGGAAAATTCAAATCTAGTTTGAGTCAAACTCGGGCTCGGACGAGCCCAACTCAACCGACTTGGTTGGACGCGTCGCGATGCCGCACTCGGGCTCAAGCTTTGCGCGCAAGGTGAGCCATTGGATCTCAAACCAATGCTCACGACCTCACGATCAGGAGCTCTTGGCGCCCTCGGCGCCTGGGGTGGTCCAAGCCGTGGATATCCATTGCGTGGCTCACGACCTCCCAGGACCTCCTCGCCGCGCAAGACCTCCCCACTCGGGTGATACGGGACGTCCGGGACCTCCCGAGCACATCCGGGACGCCCGGGACCTCTCCCCGGCTTTGTTTCTCTTCCTCATGACCTCTGGAGGTCGGTCATCATGGTTTTCCACTTTTGCGCGTGTGTCGAAGTCGAGCGGTTGAGGCGGTGAGATGTCACCTTTGCCTCTTGTCAACGGCTCTTTCGGCTGACATGCATTTATTGCCAGTCAGCTTTAACCTCCAAGGTCTCCACCCTGCTCTGCCCCTACCTACCCTTGTCAAATCCAGTCAATCCATGGCAGGGGCATGGTTCATGCTCTGATGAGGCTTTGCCCACACCATTGCCAAGCTCCCAGGCTATGTATAGCCTGAGGCCTTCCTCTCCTTTTCCTTCTTCGTTCTTTGTTGTGCTTGGGCTCCCCCAGTTGAGCTCGTTCCCAAACTCAAGCACCTAAGCACACACTCTCTCTCTGCCACCATTGCCGGCTTTGGAGCTCTTTGAAGGCCTCGAGCTCCAGTGGTTCCATTGGTTCCTTTCTCTTCCTATGGTCCTCTCTGGTCGCCTAGGACCCTCCCTAATCTCTCGGGTTTGCCTCTCACAGGGTTGACCAGTTTTGCGGGAGATCCCGATTCGGCTGAAGAGCACCTCCTTTCTTCCTCGACTCCGGTGATCTGCTCCGCCGCCAGCACTCCTCCGACCTCCTCTGGACCACCCCTGTGCCCTGGTAAGTTCATTTTAGTCCCTTAGAGCTTAAGGTCTAGCTAGGATAGCTCGCAACGCTCGATTTCGCTGTTTTCGGATCTTGCCGAAAAGCTTGTCCTCCGCCATTCTCGGCCGCGGCGTTTAAGGCGCGCCGCCGTCGAGAGTGCCTCGCTAGGTCCGCGACACTATTGCGAGTACATCGGTGCCCTTGTGGCGCCGGCGAGGTCCCCATCGCCGCGGCAAACCGTTGAGCAGCTCGGGATTTTGCCGGTTCAAAACTCCCGTTCGTCATCGTGTTAGGACATCTTAAATGCCCATTTATTACCAATCATCGATGAGCGGTGAGTTGTCTTAGCCGCCACCCTTGTCATTTGTCAGGAGGTCCCGCGCCTTTAACGACACCTTGGACCTCCTCGGGTTCTTCGTGACCGTCTAGACCTCCCCAAGTTTAGATCCGGACCTTTAGATCTTTCCGTGAAAACCTTTAAGTATAAGACCTCCTCTCGGTTGTGATCCTAGCCGTCTAGGACCACCACTGGTTAAATCTGGCCGCTAGGACCACTCCACGCAAAAGATCTCCTCGTGGTCTTTTTGTTAGGACCACCCTAGTAGGCATAAGACCTCCCTCGGTCCTTTTTGCAACGACCACCTCTGAGCCACTCCCGAGGTCCTCTTTGTAAAAAGACCACCCCTTGTCGTGTTGTCAAAACCACCCTCTCGGACCTCTTTCGAGGTCCTCTTTGCAAAAGACCTCCCCTTGGTCATTTTTGCAAAGACCACCCTCGGGGTCCCCTTTGTAAAAAGCCACCCCTGGCCTTTTACAAGGAAAACCCCCGCTCAGACCTCCTAGGCTCAATCCTAGCCGTACGCGACCTCCCCGGCTTTAGATCTGAGCGTTAGATTTTATTTGTAAAATCTTTAGTCTCAGGACCTCCCTCCGCGTCGATCTAGACCGTTCAAGACCTCCCGAGGTCTAATCTGAACCGTCCAGATCTCCTTCCGTTAAAGACTTAGGACCTCCCTCGTTCATCTTGATCGCCCAGGACCTCCCTCTCGGGATCGTGTCCGTTAAAGACCTCCTCCGGAGATCTAGACCGTTGAAGACCTCCTCCGTGAGCTCTTAGCCGTCTCAGACCTCTCTCAGAAGGTTTACCCAGTAGGACCTCCTCTAGTGCTCGGGACCGCGGATCTCGTCGGCGGTCACGACCTCGATTAAGCGCAGACCTCCTTGCGTCGCTTGCACGCACCGATCGTGATCGTTGGATCAGATCTCAACGGTCGAACCTCCCGGTGCGGGAGGAGGTCTTCCGTCTTGTTGTGCCGAGTGCATGGCCTCGCAATGCAAGATCGACGCCCACGACCTCTCCTTTGTCTTCCAGTTCAGTTGGACCTCCCGAGAGCTCAAAGTTTCCTAAGTCTTTTGCTGTTTCAAATTTCAAAAGTGCTTAACTTTGTCATTTTAACTCCTTTTTGAATGATTCCAGTTGCTGTAGCTTTGTTATAGTATGAACTTTAATCTGAGAATGAAATTAGGTCCTGTTTTGTAGCAGAAAATGATTTAAACAACATGATCTTGATTAATGAAAGATGATGTCTAGAAATTCATGGAAAAATTTGTAAAACACATAACTTCCTCTCTGTAGTTGCAAGCTGAGCAAACTCAACCTAGTAAATTTGGCCTGTAGACATGCTTTAATTTGAACTAGGTTTTGTCTTTATTCATGTTCCTGAGAAATGATATATGCTAGTTTTAGAACTTAGAAAAATCATAACTAAATCATTTTAACTCCAATTAAGATGAAACCACTTGTATTAGTCTTAAAATATCAGTAGCAACCTATCATAAAATTTTCAAGTCCAGAAAACCTCTAGAAAATATTTTTGCTACAGTACCTTATTATGGTAGAAAATGGGTTTTTAGGTAATATCTTTGCACCACAAATCCAAATTAGGTTTTTCCAGTTTCTATGTCTAGGTATATTCGTATTCTACCTTATGTATAAATTTACGTCACGCAATTGGATAATTTTTGCTTGCTCGTTTGTTTAAGTGTGGCTCGTCTTATTGGTTGTTCTTGGTTCTTTTTGCCTTTCGCTTAGGGTTCGACATTTGCGGTAACCCCGAGAACGACCCTCCACAACAGTTTGAGCAACAACAAGAAGGCAAGCAGTTTGATCATGTTAATCCCAATATTTTAAGTATTTATGTTGATTACAAATTCTATGTATGCATTGCTACTTTGTGTTAATAGTTGGCCTAGTAGATGCATTTCCTTAGCAAATGATTATCCTCTACTACCATGAGCCTAGGTTACTTGTTGTGATTTAGAGTTCATGGATGGGCTCTTGTCACTTAGTAGTTGCGAATTAATTGCTTAGCCATGCTTAGTTTCGGTAGAAATGGGCGGTTATCGACTTGTCGATAACCTTGATCACTTAAAACTTATTATGATTATGATTTCCACCTTGTGCCTTGTCTACTTATGAAAACTAAAACTGAAAATAAAATGATTTAGACTTGGGCACAATGGTAAGATGGTGTGATTTTGGGTGTGGATCGAATGGTGCAGGGTCAACAAGGACCGAACATCTTGTTACACTAAACCAAGCATTTTAGCGTGCTAACCACATTAGAGGGTATGGGACCTCTCTTGACTTAGTACTTTGGCGTGTATTGGCTCCGAGTCGTGGAGTCGCAGGAGGATGGTGTTGGGAGCATTGTAGTGTCAGAAAGACTTCACCCGTGATGGGATTTGTTGTCTTTCGACTTGCAATGTAAGCATATGGGTTTCTATCCATATGAGCGGCTCGTAGTTAATACACAAGATTGGAAATGTCTCGTAGGACTTAGCGGGCCAGCATACCTTCTGTGAGTGTGCTCGTGGCTTGAAGGCGGTCCAAGTGTGGGTACATTGGTACACCCCGCAGGTTAAAACTATTCGAATAGCCTCGCCCTAGGTTATGGACACGCTTGGCAAGGTCTTTCAAGAGTTAGACTACAACCTTTTAAATTAAAACTTGATGGGTGGTACGAATCGGGATTAGTGTATATGTTGTGGTGGCTATCGGGATAGTCGCCTGTGGTTACTTGTATGTATCTTTATTATGTTATTTCAACATTAAAAACAGATTTGCAAACTTGCTTTTAAATGTATTACATTATTGCAAATAAAGTTGGCTTCATGCAAAATGAGACATACAACCTCCACCTAAATAAGCTTGCATGTAGTTTATGAATAGGTGCGCTATTCCACACGTCGATCTTGCGGTACAAAGACAATCTTTGTACTCGGATGCTATGCTTAATTGTTCATTGCGAGAGGAAGAAGGTGAGCTGAGGGGCCTCACTTTTGTGAGTGTGTTGTGGTAGCTTGCGGGCGACTAGCTTGGCGTCTCGATCGGTTGCCTTGTGGGTGTATGGCTAAGCTGGTCGACTTTTGTTCTAGCCATCTTATGGCACCTTTGCTTCCATTTGTCATTCTTGTATATTGTTCTATTTGGCCGGTCGGCTCTCTTTTGTAATAACTTTACTTTATGTATGTCGTTGTTGAACTTAGTGATGTATGTGTATGGAATTGATGTGTAATTTTGTGATGATGTGCATATGCTGCAATTCTGGGAAGCATATGACCATCGAGGCTTAGAATGTTTAATTAGTAACGCTAGAACCATTTGGAGGCTAAGTGTTACTAGTTAAATATTCCGGGTCCTCACACAATACCCCCCCCCCGCCCCCGACGCGATTGGTGTGACCACCAAGCCGTGGGCGGTCTAACCACTCCCAAACCGGTCTAAACACTCCCTCAGTGTTGATAGAAAAACAACACGATTTTGGATCCATAAAAAGACCTAACTTTTGATCTAAAAATTCAAATCACTTGAGATTTCAGACAACTCAACAAGAATGTCAGTAACATATTTCAATCGAAGATCGAGACGATCATAGCTAAGGTTCCATGAATTTCTTGAATGAGTGCAAGAGGGCTCAAAACTAGGTGAAAAACCTAACCTTGATCTAAAGACTTGCTCATGGATAAAAGATGGTCAAGATGATCTTAGATCAACTTTCATAAGTTCTAGCAAGCTAGACCATAGCAAAAGACCAAAGCAAAACCCTGCAACAAAGAACCCAAAAACTCAAGAAAGAGAGTAAGAACAAAAGAGAATTTATCTTTGCACAAAGTTATTAGATTGAAATTGAGGAATTCAAAGTTTACAACCACTCCAACCTGGAGGACAAAAGCTCACTCATGAGCATCCGATCTCATAAATTTTCTCTCAATACATCTCTCAAACCCAAGCCTCATCTATTCTCTCCACTTTCCTTAAATCTCAAATTAGGGTTTCTAGGTTTGGTTGGTGTGCAAATCTACATCATCCCTTATATAGTAGAGGCTAGGTCTAGGGAGACACCCATTAAGCCTAGACACAAACAGATCTCACACTCACGCATGCTTCTCAAAACGTTTGACAATCCGGCGCTCCTGAATCCGTCTCTTTGTGTGGAGATCATGTATATGATCCTAAACTTAGTATTGAACAATTGGCAATAGTGTTGAGGTGTTTGGAGTTTAAACTCTTGATTTTGCGAAGTTCTGGTAAGCCCGTCGGGCAGAGGCAACTAATGAGGCCTTTGGCGGCTGACCGACCCTAGAGTGGTGGTCGGGACCGTCAAGGCCTGGCGAGAGAGAAAAAATTCGGCCGTGTATCGCGTCGCGATTACCGCCATCTGGCGGGTCCGGATCCAAAATTCTGGCCGGTTTTTCTGGGTTTTGCAAGTTCAAATTCTAATTTTTGAATTTTGGATGGTTTTTAATCAAATTCGAACAAATTTCATTTGAATTTTTTTTTTAGAAAACCGGTAACCGGCCGGTTATCATTCCCGCCGGCTAGCCAGGATTCCCTCCAGGACCGGTTGTTGGATCCCTGCCTGGCAGTCTACCAACCAATTTGAAATAGTTGGAATTTTGGAAAAGACCAAAAATCACTTGCGTAGGAATGTGAGGTTATGTGTTTGCACTAGGTCTCATGGAAAATAGAGTTTCGAGCCAAAACTAGATAGTGTTTGAAATTTCCAGAGAAGGTGTAGTCTGAGACTTGGGAAAATTTCTCGAGCGGTCTGATCGGCTATTTGCCGACAGTCTGACCGGCCTGGTGGCTGTCAGATCGGCCAAGGGCGACGGTCTGACCAGCCAGAAGAGGTTTCATGTGTCAGGAATAGTCCACATTACAATTGGATGGACGTGGAGAGCTGAGATCAATACCATCCACTCACTTGCTCGCTTGCCCATCGTCGTATATAAACACTAGACTCAGCAAGGAAGCTCACCCTTGCAAGGACCCATCTCTCCTCTCTCACCCAAACACACACACACACACAGGAGCGAAGGAGCAGAAGGTGAGAGAGAGAGAGAGAGAGGAGCAACGCGGTGTAGGGTTTGGGGTGTTGGATTTTGGGAGATCGGGAAGGGTTCCTTCATGGCTAAGATCAAGAGGGTGCTTGCTAGTGGCTGGCGGATTTAGGATTTTATGGATGGGTATGCTATAAATAATTTTTATTGTATTATATATTTTTTCATCTATGCTTATATTGGCTTATAAAAACTAACGATAGAGTCACATTTTGAAGACCTCTAAGGTCAATACTTTGTTTCATCACAACACTATTACATTTTTTTTAAAGTAACACTATTATAACTTAAAGTTACAACATAAGAGTGCACTTTTTTCCCTTAAATATATATTAACTTTAACACTATTCTCTCATATTGTTCTCTACAATAGCATATTAAATGGTGTTTTAGTTTTTATACACATAGAAAAGGAAATAGTACATATTTTAAGTTTTTGACATACGTTGCCTCTATTAATGATATATTTATCTCTTCGATAATACTACTAATTAACAATTAACATTGGCATTTGGTGGAACATATTGCTTATAAACAAAATGTATGCATTGTCAAACCAAAACCAACTCCCTTAAACGATATTTATTTTGGGCCAAATGGAGTATATAAATACTTATGACAACTAGATTCGTGACAATTGGCACCATCAAATTTCTTCAAAGAAAACATCTAAATTGACAACTAGTTTGTTTGTGCTTTGTATGGATGAAGCATGTAGTAGCTAATTGGGTCCCCGTAAAATTTGGTTATTTGCTTCGATCGGATGGTTTTGTTTCCAAGAAAGGTACAATTTTTCCTCCTTGCGTGCTTGCGGGAAAGTTGAAGGATTGTTCGGTGGATTTACACTTGAACGTGCGGCCTGGTTTGGATAGCCCGTGGACTACAAGAATCAAGCGGGAGTGGTTAGTATTTGGTATTACTAGGTAAATTAAATGGGCCTTGCAACCCGGCGGTATCTAGCTTTTTTTTCGCATTATAGGCGGTTTCTGGTTTCGAAAAAAGCCGGTTTGAAAAGTCGGCTGTTTGAAATGGTTTCTAGCTTTTTCGAGAAAAAGACTCTTTTTCAAGAAAAAGCGAAGCCAAAGTCATTCCAAACATACTGTCATTCCAGACATGCCCATAGATGAAGGAAAGCAATATTGAGGTATGCCGCCGTGCCTCACTTGCTCTATCTCTGTTGGATCTTGCTTTCAACACCACCGTCAGACAACGGAAGATTTCAAGCTATCGAAATACCAGTGTCGGTCATTCCAAATCCGAATTTTTTTAAAAAATATTATTATTTTTAAAGATATTTACAAAAATAAATAGTCGATTAAGAAAATTACAAAAATGTATCTCTGTCTTGATTGAATCAAGCGGCGTAAATAATCGCCGATTCAAGCGGCGGCGAGGACTCCGTCCCGACACATGCCGCCGATTGAGGTATTTATCGCCGATTCAAGCTGGCGGCGAGAATGAATCGTCGATTGAGCGGCGGCAGACCTATCGCCGATTGAATCGGCGATTCATTCCCAACCCTTATTTTCCTATTTCACTTAGGCGGTTTGTGATTTTCATAAATTTTAAGCGATGAAATCATTAGACTCGTAATAACATTTTATCATCGTCGTATGTTGTTCTAATGCGGTTAATTTTGGAGAATTTAGCGAGGGCGTTTGAGGTATGAACGATTCGTAAAAGGAAGATAAGTGATATTGCCATTCCCAACCCTTATTTTCCTATTTCACTTAGGCGGTTTGTGATTTTCATAAATTTTGAAGCGATGTAAATCTGTTAGACTTGTAATAACATTTTATCATCATCGTATGTTGTTGTACTACATTTAATTTTTGGAGAATTTAGCGAGGACGTTTGAGGTATGAACGATTCGTAAAAAGGAAGATAAGTGATATTGTCATTCGATCGGGAATTCATACACTCTGATATTACAGAACTTGCAGAAGAACGTTATAACACTTAACTAAAATGATAATTGACAACATTGATAATAATATTTTTGTCGTGGTCGCGACGTCAACGTCTCCCATGTGCGCTGCCTCTAGTCGGGGCACCGGATGAGGTCCCCGTGGTGACGTTCGGAATGCCGATGTCTCCTTGGTCCTGAGCATTTCGCGTGGGGCATGTCTTGAAGGTGTGCCCAGACTCCCTGCAAATGGAGCACTTCTTCGTGCGACGTCCGGCTTCTGCCTCGTCCATATCGTTCCTAATGCGTCGTACGCATCGTGGCCAACCTTTCCTTGAGCCTACCAATATCCGCGCCCGATTAGTTGCTCCGGGATGGATGGCGGTGAAATGGCCAACAACGGCGTAACCATACATCTCTCCACTCCATGTTTGCATCACCGCCTCCTTGGTGAAATAGTGAGAGAGGTATCGACCGGATGTCGCGCCACCGTCGAGCAGCGGCCATGACATGGGAGCAGGGCCTATGCAGAAGAAGGGGCTTGTTACAAGTGCATACGCAACTATCGCGGCGTAGCGTACACTCATGGGTGATCCTCTCGCGGTTAGTCCCGCGACGCCCTTTATCCCTGCACATTATCTCGAAGCGAAGCTCCCTCGTGCCCATCTTGAATGCCCGGTGCATCTCACCCTTCTTGCTCTTCTCCTCCATGTATGCGGTGATCATGGCGGAGTAGAGTACTCATCATTGCCATGGTGGCGGCGCATTGCGCATCTGTTAACAAAGTAGTTTGTGGTACCGCGGAGAATTGCCTCGACAATACCAACCAAAGGAGGCACTCGCGCGCGCGCATGACCAGTTGTAGACCTCAGCTAGGTTGGTTGTCATGATACCATATCGAGCACCACCCCTGTCATGCAGCAGCGACCACTTCTCCTTAGGCTCGTGCTCAATCCAGTCTGAGAAGCATTTGACCTGTGCCCCTGTCTTCCTCGTGACACTAGGAGCGTCTGTGGGTAGCTGTGGCAATGCTTGGGGGGCCTGGTCAGCGCTTGGGGCGGCCCTAGTCTGTGGGTAGCTGTGTGCATGGTCACATCGTCCTGAAAAGCTGACCCGCATGGTCACATCGTCCTGCAAAGCTAGCCCGTGTGGTCACATGGTCCTGAAAAGCTCGCCTGTATGGTCACATCGTCTGAAAAGCGCCTACTCGGTGCCATCGTTACAAAAGTCGACCCGATCTTGTCGCATCGCCTTAAAAAGGTAGCTCGTGTTCTCGCATCGCCCAAGAAACTCAGCTCGTTTTGTCACGTCGTTGCGAACAGTTGAATCGTAAAAGAAAGCGGGCATATTACTCATATTCAAAAGCTGTCAAAACAACAGTTGGTATAATGAAAAAAAATTACATAAAGGGAAATCTAATGGCGTCCTCTTAGGTTTGCACCGCGTGTCGTCTCGGGCCTTTGCCGCGTCATTTGCAGTACGTCGAGGGTCGGTGCTGACTACCCGACCCGCGCGAGTAGTTAGTGGTGGTGTAGCTAGGGCCGCTCTGCGTCGGTGATCTGCGTCGTGCGGTCTGCGTCGGTGTCTCGCGTCGCTGAGTCGAACTCGGCGCACCGCAGATGGTGAGAAGCCTCAAAGAGAATGCGTGTCACGCGGATCCTCAAGAAGTCCTCGATGGGTGCCGATAGATGCGCATCGTCACGAGAATGCATCGTCCTCCCAAGCCGTTCCTGCGAAGAATTGGGTTACAAACATAGTCATGACTAAAAGTACGTTACGCAAGCAAACGAAACTTACCTGTTGGCCCAAAGATGTGCTCCGACGACGCGGCATAGTCCTGGCCCGCGTACGGGTGGAGCTGAGGACCTGTAACAGAAGATCGTCGTTACAAACTTACAAGGTTCGAAATGAAATGAAGAAGCGATGTCAGCGTGTCGAACTCACCTCCCACATGTCCGGAGGTGCTCCCCCCGCCCTGCCACGCCGACGTGCCCGCCACGTGCGGAGCAGGAGGCTGTGTCCTACCACCTCGTCCTCGGACAGCTCGGTCCACCGGGTCGGTCGGCGCGGCGACGGGCCGCGTCCGCTCCGCGTCTCGCTTGCCTCCCGATCTGTCGCAGAGCCCTCCGATCTCCGGCATTGCCATGTGCCGCGCGGAGTCTACCATGTGGACGACCTCGGTGAAGATCCACCTGCACAGGTAATCAACAAGTTGTACACGTAAGTATGTCAAATTAAATATGAAATATGTAATATTGAGTACGACACGCTGCGCGTGGAAAGCGAGTCCGGTGGGTGGGTACGTGTCCGACGTCGCGGCCACATGTCGACGGTGGTCGACCACGACCGGACGCATGAGCCTCGCCCGAGTGAGTACCACCCATGTAGTGCTCATGACGTCTCGGGTCGTAGGCCTCGCCCCCAACCTCGATGAGGGTCTCGGCGCGGCACTCCAACCGCCCACCCAGGGGCCATCCTGTCCGACCGGGACATCGTGCCACGAACTCCTTCCTAGTGTACTGTGGGACGGCAAGAACAATATTTGGTTGCGATATAACACATATTGTACGGACATAAAGTCAACGATGAACTTACTGGCGTGTGCGTGCGCCGGCACCGCCTCCCAAGGGGTGGGACCTCGCCGCCGAGACCGAACTGGGCATGACCCTCAGATCTGGTACTCCTCCACGAAGATGTCGTGCACCAAGGCACTCCGCGTGTACGGTCGCGAGTAGTCTCGTGCACGCACCGGCAGCATCGGCCCTGAGGCGCGCGATCACCTTGTCGTCACTGTATGGGGTCCAGATGACGTGGTCATCGGTCAGCTGATCGAACATCGCAACGTACTCCGGGTAGGAGCCCTGCGAGGTGATCGGCGTGAAGGTGACCTGTGCAATACAACACCGCAAACTAAGCACACAAAAAATAATGATTGCAAAATAAAAATAATAAATGATTACGAAACTAACCCGTCGGCGGCACCACAAAGTGCCCATGGTCGGCCGGTCTAGGTTGTCTCGCGGACGTACAAGCGTCCCGTCGTTGTCAAGTCCACTCGTGGTCGTCCGATCTGAAACGCCCAACGACCACGGTATGTAGTAGGAGCGGGCATCCCGAGAGGATGGAGCCGTCACGCCAACGCTGGCACGCGTCGCACAGTGCGCGGTACGTCGCGCACAGCACGGCCGGACCCCACGCGTACTGCGGGATCCGCTCGATCGGTGACACCGCCACCTCATGCGCCGCATCGGATGTAATGCTTGTCCACGCCCATCGCCGTGGGAGCTCGGGAACATCACCACCCAAACAACCACGCAGGGTAGGCCTCCAAGTGCCTCGCGTGGCAGCCGACGGCGCTGCGTCGCAGACCATACGCCGCCGCAAGAAGACACGTAAACGCGGCCAGGTTCACAAACGAATTGTTACGAGAGAAAAATAGTTAGGAAAACACTTACGTGGCGCGAGATCCACTTCGCGTGGGCGTGCGGCTCGCCAACTCCACGTACTCGCCGGGCGCAGGATATCGCGAACACGGCTAGAAGGTCCGTGCGCCACGTGGCGGGACGTCGGCGCCACCATCGGAGCGCTGCGCGCAGGCAACCCGGTCGGGTAGCTCACATCCTGCGGCGTCGGCGCCATCTCCCGCACGGGAGATGGAACGTATGGGTCTCGGCCTCCGGTCAACGGCCGCCGTCGGAGGGCGGTCGTATGGAAACCGCCTAGACGCACGGCCGCACGGTGGTCCTCGCTCGTCCCGTCGCCGCCTCCACCATCCTCGCTAGTGGAAGGAGGCTGCGCGCTCAACCTGCGTCGAAACGATTGAACAAACATTAGTCAACGCCACATAAGCAGATCGCGATTGAGTGCATCAAGGTCGAACTTCACGCACCTCGGAATCCGGCCTCGGTGCGGCCTCCATGCCCCGATGAAGTGCGTGGCGAACGCCCCAAGCTCTATCGGCGCCTCGCCCCGGAGGAGCACGCATCTTGAGGCGGCTACGGTGGACGCTCGTCAATCATCTGGTCAAGCAACTCAGATCTTGACTGCGTCGCCATACACGAAAATGCGCAAGAGAGAAAGTTCATATTTTTTCATGCATATTTACATAGCCTATGTAGCAACTACGAATTTTCTTTACAAATGTAATACATGTCATGCTACTTTTCTAGTTAAACGGTGTTTCAAAGACTAACAAGATATTGACCGCACTAACACAACTAATAACGTACTAACAAAATAATAACCGCGCACAAATATTCTCATTGTTTTTAGACTACACACGGCTACTCTGTGTTTTCTCACAATTCAAAAATGTATCATGCAATTCTTCTATTTTAAAACAGAAATGTATCGTGCATTAATTATGTTACTACACCAACCAACGGCGCCATACTCAATTCTATGTCGATATTGCCGCAATTCCGCGTCCAACTCAAAATATGTACTACATGTTCGACTACATTTATGTAACCTACTCGATTCTATGTCGCTATTGTCGCATTTCTATGTCGCTACACAACTCAAAATATGTCTTTGCATTCGACTAAATTTATGTGACCTACGCAATTTATGTCGCTATAGTCGCAATTCTATGTCGCTACACAACTCAAAATATGTAATGCAGTTCGACTAAATTTATGTGACCTCACGCAATCCTATGTCGCTATAGTCGCAATTCTATGTCACTACACAACTCAAAATATGTCTCGCATAGTTCGACTAAATTTATGTGATCTACTCAATTCTATGTCGCTATTGTCGTTTGCTAACCTACAAGGTTTGGACGTAATATACGATTCGAAAAAATTTACACGCAACACGAGATGATCGATCAAATCGATGCTTTATCAATCTTTCTCCACCGCGACAAACCGGCGAGAGCCGCGCAATTTCTTCTCTCTCTCCAACTCTCTCTTTTTTTTTCGGAATTAAAGCGAATTATGGATTGATTTTTGGGATTTTATAGTACGCTTTACGCCGCTTGAATCGTGGCGGCAGAACCTATCGCCATTCAATCGGCGATAGCTACTATTGCCGATTCAAGCGGCGGCAGAAATCGCCCAACTTCCTATCGCCGATTGAGCGGCGGCGGTGTAGTCGCCCGCGCCATGAGTGGCGGCGAGTTTCTGTCGCCGTTGAATCAGCGATAGTTCTGTCGCCGATTGAATGAGCGACGAGGACACATTTTTGTAATTTTTTTAAACGAGTATTTATTTTTGTAAATATCTTTAAAAATAATAATATTTTTTTAAAAATTTCTTCCAAATCCCATCCTCTATGCTTTGTCGGTTAAGATTTCCTATTGAGGTATCTACACGTAGCCGTTCTCTCTCCACGGATGTTTATTTCAAGTGTTTCTCCCGATTAGCACAAGTCTCCAAACATATAAAGCTGCAACTGCACATGGTACTTTCCAGAATCAAATGTCTTGTTTTGTACACCACACGGATAGGACTTGTATTATATACCTGTTGCTTGCAACAGACTGAACAAACATCTAATCTAAATGCAACATATTGTGCTTCATAAATCTCTTCGTTTCATGCCAGATTTACAGCCTTACCACCATAACATCTTGGTAAAAAAGTGAATAGCTTACTGCTCTGCCTCTGCTGGTTATAAAACAGATGAAATGTTCAGCGTCAGTAACCAATTCCAGTTTAGTGAGTACATTTCCAACACCTCTCGATTCGTGTTGAATCCTCAAGGATTTAGGGTTTGCCATGGCACGACGGGAGAAGCGGTGACGAGGATATCTGGGGTGAGCCGATCTGGATTTCCTTGCTAAGCCAGGCGAGATTTCTTTGGAAACAATTTAAATTTCCAAAGAACCAGCTAAAATTCTCCAAGTTTTAAACCGAGCCTAAATGGAAACAAAAATGCCCAATCTTAATTGCAGCATGTTTAAGGTTGTCTTCACTATTTTTTTTAGTCGCATTTAGTCCAGAAGTCCCTAAAGTATCGAGCTACTAATATTAATAGGAAAGCTAAATCCAATAGCACGCAAATATCTCCTTGCTTCTTTTTTTAGACGAAGCACGAAAAGCTGGAAACACCTACATTTACATGGGAATGCAAAGCAAACGTAAGATTAGCTAACAAAAGGCTTCCAAGTAACAAGACAAATCCTCAGCTACTGTATAGCTGTTGTCATAACTGTCAATCAATGCCCACCCACGCTCATAACTGTCCTCCAGCAATCTCCGGCGCTCCAGGCTGCCAATACGGGTTATCAGCTGATATTTTTGGATTGAGAATGCTAAAATGACAAGTAGCCTTTTAGCTAGCAATTTCTACAAGGAAAAGCACACAGTTAGTTATTACCTTTCGCTGGCTTCTCAATCCACGGGCCGTTCATGATGTTCAAGATGCTGCAGGCATCGCTATATTCCAGATCAGGCAGCAGCTTTGGCGTCAGCAGGAAGCACCTACGGCCAAAGTAACAAACACAAGGGGTAATTAGCAGATGGTATGCATGCCGACAGATGTATCTATGTATATGCTGCCCGAAATGTTGCGAGTACTGTCACTAACTGCGGTGTGTTTGGTTGGCTGGCAGCTCTCACAAGCTGCTGGAACATCTTCCTCTCGTTTATGGGATCCATTCCTGCAATTTTCGGGAAAGTTCAATGCTTACAAGCTACTACATCATTTCAATACTACATCATTAGCGAGTAACAGTGCACACGGGAACACAACATTTGCAGGTTGCCTTACCTTGATTTATCTCATCAACAACCCGAAAGGGGCAGTTGGTAAGATCTTGAAGTGATACAAGATACAGGATGGTAGAAACTGACCGCTCCTATAAATGACAAGAAAATAGTTGTAACCCAGAGTAGGTATAAGAAAGCTTTAACACTTGATACATATGATAAATTTTCTTCATACCCCTCCAGATTGGTGATGAGCACTCAGCACCTGCAACTGACCAGTTTGCCTGAAGAAAATAGTAGCACAAATTCATTTTATAAAGAATATAAAATAAAGCCAAATAAGGTCCAACAGAAACATTGCCGAAGCCCGTAAACTACATACTAGAAGCAGCATAAAAGTAGACACCGAACGAATGAGTAATGAACAGGAAATCAAATATTGGTTAAAAGACCATGCAAAATAAAGAATTCTTTTCTTTTCTAAAAGGAACAATTAACTTATATCTTAGACAGTCACCGAAATGGATGTATGGAACTGTATACTAGAAGGCACCATGCCAGCATCTACCTAAAGATCCTGACAGAGACTAGGAAGTAGGAAGCAAGCAGGAAAGGAGAAAATAGACTGGAAAAAGGTAGCCTATCTTCAGCTATGAATTATGTTTTCTTTTCAGAAACATTTTGTTTAAAATATACGGTTAGAAGATAACATTTTTTCACTGTGCGCATATAGGTTGCATAACTTTTCTTCAGTGAATTCTGGGAGACTACCCTACTTGGCTATGTTGAACAAATCCAGTGTTAAAAGACACAACAGAAAAGCCATTATCATGGAAGTGATAGCTGATGGATAAGTCTCTGTGTTGGCTTTTGCTGCCCTTCAAGAACAGCATCCTTGACTGGCTGTTAGCATCTCTTTAGGACAGCATCTTAGGACAAGCATCTTAGGACAGCATCTTGACTAGCATCTAGGACAGCATCTTAGGACAAGCATCTCTTTAGTACAGCTTCTTAGGACAGCATCTTGACTAGCATCTAGGACAACATCTTAGACTAGCATCTTAGCATATGCTTGGCTGGTTGACAGTCTATAAATTTGTATCCCCAACCCCTCAGGTTGGTATGACATTGTGTGAGAAATAAACCTAGAAAATTTGCCCCATCTCCAAGTGTCATCCTCTCGATGAGAGTAAGGATCTTGCTATCACTAAGAGCAAGAATCCAGCGACTAACAAGTGGTATCAGAGTTGTACTATCCTGTAACCTGAGCATCTCCTGCTCAATTCCTTCTCCAACCTCGCTTCCAGCCCCAACCAGCAGCAGCAGCAGCTCCGGTTGCCTCTGCTCACTCCTCCTCCTGCTCGAGACGAGCGGCGGCTCATCGAGGCGCTCTCTCCACGCAGCGATTCCCTGTCGCGCGCCATGTCGCGAGGCGACCTCGGCCGCTTCGTCGCCTCGAGCACGCGGCGGCGGCAAGCCGAACTCGGCTGCGGCGAGGAACGCAGCAGCGGCACAGCGCCGCCGCGGCGCGAAAAGCGTCAAGGCTAGCAATGGCGGCGAAGTACAGCAGCGAGCGAGGCGGAAGCGCGGCGGCGGATGCAGCGCGGCGCGCGGCGGCAGCGGAGGTCGAGGTTTGGCGGCGGAAAGCGCTCCATCTCTGCGATGGCAGCCCGACGCGGACCTTGAGCTGCTGGAGAGGAAGCGCGCCGAGCGGAAGCGCGATGGCAGCGGCGCAAGACGCCACGCAGCGCGGCGGCAGAACGGCGGGCGAGCGACGCCGGCGACGCTCTGGAGGAGGCACGCGACGCGGCAGCAGACGGGTCGAAGGAGCGCGGCCTTCACGGCGACGCGGCTCTCCGGTTGATCGATCGTGGTCACCACGAGTACCGAGCTATCGTCGAGGGCGTCGGCCCGGCTGGCGGGTGGCCTACCTCACCAAGACCAACTACGTCGAGTGGTCGCGAATGATGAGGTAAAGCTCAGTCGCGGCATATGTGGGATGCGATCCGCGACGGTGGCGTCGACTACAACGAGGATCGGACGCGCTGGATGCTCTCATCGCTGCGATCCGCCGAGATGCGATTCGCTACCAACAAGCGGTCGCCAAAGAGGCTTGGGACGCCATCATTTGCAACACGCATCGGCGGCCGCGCCGCAAGTCTACATTGCGTAGACTCACGCAGGAGTGGGAGAACACGCCTTCAAGCCGGTGAGGACGTTGATGACTTTGCTCTCGTCTCAACACTTTGTTGCGAAGATGGTGCGTTCGGCGGACACCCTACGGCGAGAGAGGCTGTGGAGATCGAGCACGGGTGCTGCGCATGGGATCATCGCCGCGGCCTCGTCAAGGTCAGCAGAGCAACCGCCTCTCGCCCTTCACGCCGCAGTGGCGCAACCTCTTTGTCTTGCACCGCGCGACGACGCTGGAGGTGGCACGAGCGCTGGGCACCTCAACTTTGAGGCCACGAGGCGGCTCGGCAGCAAGGAGATGGTGCGGGGCATGCCACACGTCGACCACATGGAGCGATTCTGCGACACTGCCTCACCCAGGTGCGGCGGTTCCCGCTTCCTCGCCAGCGAGCTTCGCGCAAGCGAGAAGCCGGAGCTCGACACGGTGACCTCTCGTGGCCGTGACACCGGCTACACTGGAGGCGCGCTACTTCCTCTCCTCGACGGCGTGTCCCGCCATGTGGGTTGTCTCGCTCGGCGTCAAAGCGGCCGCGGCGACGCCATCAAGGCGCTGCGAGGCGAGCGCGCCGCAAGCCGGGTCCCACGCGCGGACAACGGCGGTGAGTTCACGGCGGCCGAGTTCGCAGGCGTCTGCGCCAACGAGGATCCATCGTCACTCTCTCGCGCCGTACACCCCGCATGCAGCGGCGTCGTCGAGCGCGCAACCGAACGTGGTGGCACCGCCCGCGCCTCCTCAAGCGAGAGGATGCGGCATTCGGGGTGAGGCGGCGATGACTACCGCTCACTTGCTTAACCGCCCCACCAAGGCCCTCGGCGGCAGACGCCATACGAGGCTCGCGCGGCGCAAGCGCGCGCGAGCCACCTCGTGTCTTGGTGCCGCCTTCGTCAAGAGCTCAACCACGTCGGCAAGCTCGGACGGCCGAGCACGCCAGAGTCTTCATCGCGGCTCGCGGGCGCCAAGGCCTACGCGTCCTCGACCTCACGACCGCGCGCGTGCGCATCACGCGTGGACGTCGTGTTCGGCGGCGCGGTGGACGTGGGACAAGATGGTGGATGGCGGCCGACTCAAGCGACCGGCCGATTTCGTCGCCGACACGTCGCCGAGGAGGCGGGAGCCAGCGGCTCGTCTTCACCGAGCTCGCCTACCCACGCCTCGTTCGCCACCGCCTCGGCGAGTCCTTCGCCACCGCCACCACCGGCTCCGGCAAGCCCGAGACTCGGCGAGTCCGCCAAGACCGTCGGCCACGCCTTGCTTTTCTACACCGGCGCCTACTCCTTTCAGCTCAGACGCGGCGGCGCCGGCCACGACGGCGGCGCGCGGTGGAGTTCGCCACTCCGTCCAACGACGAGATCGCATCAACGCCTACCACGGCGGCGAGCCTGCGCTCTCGTCACCGTGGGCGACCTCTCCGGCGGCGGCGGCCCTGAACCAGCGCGTCGCGACCGAGGCAGGTGCGCCTCGCCTGACGATTTACGGCGAGCCTCGTTCCTTCACCGAGGCGGAGAAGACGCGGCATGGCGTGCCGCGATGCGAGGAGGAGATGGACGCCTGCCGAGCGAAACAAGACGTGAGCCGGCCGATCTTCGGCCGCCACCACGCCATCTCTCTCAAGTGGGTCTTCAAGCTCAAGAAAGACGAGGCCGAGAGGTGATCAAGGCAAAGCGCGTCGTGGCACGTGGCCGTCCAGCAGGAGAGTCGACCGGCGATGCCTTCGCTGTTGCACCGGATGGAGTCGTCGCGCCTCCTCCTCGCCTCGCAGCCCGGGAGGCTTGTGCATCCATCACATGGGACGTCAAGTCCGCTTTCCTCAACGGCGACTTGAAGGAGGAGGTCACGTCGCCACCACGCGGATTCATCATCCGGCAAGGAGAGAAAGGTCCTCCGCTGCGCAAGGCTCTCACGGCTGCGCAGTAACGCGAGAAACAGAGCATGCTGGACTCCACCTCAAGCAAATGGGATTCCAGCAGAGCGCTCACGAGGTGCGGTCCAAGACGAGGCAAGGAGGCAATGCCTGGCGATAGCGTCACGCCGACGACCTTGTGATCACCGGTACCAGGAGGAGGAGATCGAGGCATTCAAGGCGGAGATGAAGGCCACCTTCCGGATGAGCGACCTTGGGCCCTCCTCTACCGGGATCGAGGTCCACCAGACGCAACTCGGCATCTCTCTTCGCGACCGCCTCGCCAAGCGCATCGTGGAGTCGGGCGGCCTCATCGATCGCAACCCAACCATTACGCCCATGGAGGAGAGGCTAAAGCCGAGTCGTGAGAGAGTACGGAGAGGTGGACGCGACGCATCTGCGCGCGATTGTGGCGACCTTCGCTACCTTGTCCACACGCGACCGGACTTGGCGTTCGCCGTCGGCTACGTCAGCCGGTTCATGCAGCGACCGACGACGGAACACCAGCAGGCTGTGAAAAGGATCCTCCGCTACGTCGCGGGCACCTCCGACTACGGCTTGCACTACCCAAGGTGCCCCGGCGCGGCGCACTTCATCGGGTACAGCGACAGCGACCACGCCGGCGACATCGACACGAGCAAGAGCACCAGCGGGACGCTGTACTTCCTCGGCAAATGTCCGATCAGCTGGCAGTCGGTCAAGCAGCAGGTAGTGGCTTTGTCTAGCTGCGAAGCAGAGTACATTGCAGCCACTACCGCTTCTACTCAGGCTCTGTGGCTGGCACGGCTGCTTGGCGATCTCCTTGGCAGAGAGCGAGGCGATGGAGCTCGGGGTGGACTGACAAGTCCGCTTGGCTTGGCGAAGAACCACGTCTTCCATGAGCGCAGCAAGCACATCCGGGTGAGGTATCACTTCATCGAAGCCTGCTGGATGAAGAGAGTGTCTCGCCAACTACATCAACACCCAAGACCGGCTCATGACTTCGACCAAGTCTCTTGGGCGGATCAAGTTCAGAGCTTCGCGCCGGGATCGGGATGGCTCGATTCTCACAAGGAGACACACAAGACTTAGGGAGAGTGATGGATAAGTCTGTGTTGGCTTTTGCCCTTCAAGGACAAAGATCCTTGGTAGCTGTTAGCATCTCTTTAGGACAGCATCTTAGGACAAGCATCTTAGGACAACATCTTGACTAGCATCTAGGACAACATCTTAGGACAAGCATCTCTTTAGGACAGCATCTTAGGACAAGCATCTTAGGAGCATCTTGACTAGCATCTAGGACAGCATCTTAGACTAGCATCTTAGCATATGCTTGGCTGGTTGACAGCCTATAAATTTGTATCCCCAACCCCTCAGGTTGGTATGGCATTGTGTGAGAAATAAACCTAGAAAATTTGCCACATCTCCAAGTGTCATCCTCTCGATGAGAGTAAGGATCTTGCTATCACCAAGAGCAAGAATCCAGCGACTAACAATAGCTCTGGAAACTGAAAACTACTGTCATGGGGCATTGCTAGGATCCTAGGAGTCTAGGACAGGATAGAATCCAGGGAAAGCAAAAAGATCAGAGAAAGACATGGCAAATTGAAGCTGATCTGACAGTTGTTCCGGACTGATGACCAGACGTAAGTAAATCAACATGGCCACTTTTCACATTCAGAAGATATGGAAATGAATAGTGAACTGCACTCAGATATGGAAATGCCAGAAAGTGGAGACTTGCTCAGCACAAACGAACAAAGACTGTTTGTCTGATACTTTCCCTTGAATTTTTTTCCTTCTTAATAGATAATTTGAAGACTACAGACTATTAATTATAAGATTATTCCTGACCACATTCTAGAATCAATCAAAGGCACTATATGACTATAATTGCTATGACTCGATAATTCAATAAGACTGAACTCGGTCACCCCGTCCTGGTCCAGGCTAATTTAACTAGGAGTGGGCGGTACCTGGCTTGGTTACCATCAGGAAACAGTACTATAATGTTTAGCAAGGTGCAGTGGTGCTGGTTATTATTTACCCAATTTCAAGAAATGTCAGAACAGTGCTCTCACTTGGGAAAAGGAACTCACCGAAACTTCACCTTTATAAGAATACCGTATTCGCTAAAATCAAGGCCATGCTCATCTGCCAGGAAATTTTGGTAGACAATCAGTATGTTGTCCAAAAATGTACAAATAATGACAAAACAGAATCACCGTAAATACCTAGTGAAACTTCTCCAGCAACAGCCATTTCTTGAAAGTTACGACCAAAGGTGTCATTTATTTTTGAAACAAGAGTTCGCAGAGTTGGAAGCCATTTACCCTAGAAAATAGTCAAAGTCAAGAAAGACAATATCCCCAAAGGGTTGAAAAAATGATGGCAATGTAGATGACAAGATAAAATGTCCAAACCTTTGTGGTTTCTATTTCAGAGCAGCATCTCTCAAATTCTCCTTTATCATCTTCAAGTTTATTTGATATTGATAATATCTATACAATTTAAATAGGCATTGCAACTGTCAGCAAGAATTTCAGGTAGAAGTAGCTTAGTAGCATATTAATGAGCAGCTCAAAGAAATATATTATGGTTTGGTACATGAAGAGATGTCTGCATTGTAAATCTATCAGCTCAAACTTGGTCATTTGAAATGGTAAGGTTCTGAGTTCCCTTTATCTACTATATGCTACTTTTTTAACATAAATATAGCATAATCACACAAATATCTAGAAGAAATACCGTAGGGACTATCTTTTCTGCTCAAATAGTGGCATATTCTGCATATAAAGCAAAGCATGCCTTCGAGGGGAAGTCTGAAGGGAGATCACTCTGGCATAAGCAACCTCCACAAATTCTAATGCCCCTTTCATACCGCCATTGATTCCCTTACTCAGTTATGCTCTAGAGCAAGATTTAAGAAACGTTGATACTCCCAACACAAGGCTACTTCTATGTTGTGGAGAGACCACTCTGCCAGCGGCATTACCAAAAACGATGAAAAATAAATAAATATCCCTGCTAACTGGCCAGCAGTCACCGACCAGCCCTATTCTAATTTTACAAAACCTGCTAAGTACTTCCTATTCCTGATGAGACATACTGATGCTGAACAGCTGAAGTATGGTGCAACTATGCAAGTAAAGCTAACTATCGATTCAAATTCAGTACACTTGTAAAACTGTTGTACCTCACGTTGCCGGTTTTGATACTCTTGCAAAACGTTTTGGTTAAGAAACAGCATAGAATTTGCTTCAGATTCAGTATCTTGCATTGCACATTCCAGTTCTTCTATGGTAGTAGGCATCTGCGATTAGAAAGGGGGTGGAACCATCAACAAACGGGTGCTAAGTGGTAATGTATGCTGCTAAGACATCAAGTGGTTTATTTGGCCCAACGAAACGCCAGCACATTGGATATGGCAGAATCAAACAAAGAAAAGGAATAATGGATGCACTATACAAGAAAGCGGCATAAGAAATCCATATGATAACAATAATACAATAGACATTATTAGATGGACATGATAGTTCCTGACAGAGGAAACAAAGAATGAAGATTTGTTGGGTCGGAGCATTCTAACAACCTAAAGGAATTAAGATTAAAGGGATCTCTTTTGTTTGAAGAAAAATCAACACTCTGGATGACTGAAATATGGGAAATAATGTATGATTAAAAGAGTTCCAACCATTCTCTCATGAAGCACAAAACCCACATTTTTTTATTTCAAATAACTGACAAAATACACGCTCCAGTGGTTACGGTTCTGAAGGGTGTTTACACTTGGTGTTCTCTACTGTACTTTCTAGCACACCATAGTTTTGTTAGAAAATGGAGCTAGAACAAACACTATTACGATATTGTTCTGTTATGTCCCCAAATGTCTTGTTTGCATAATCTGTCCGTTACAGTTTATTTATGTTGGACTTTACTACTAAAATATTCAAATCCTGAAATAAGTTCGGAGCATAGTTTATTTAAAATTAAATTCAACTATACCTCAAGAAACTCTTTTGCAAGGTCTTCGGTTATCATAGCTATCGACTCTGCATGCTTCTTTGCATTAGACAGCTGCTGCTTATGCTCTTGAGTGATTTTTTTACCTGATTTGAAGGTTAAAAAGAATCGATTATGAAAACAATATGCTGTCTTATGCTACACTATCCCTCAACCATTATTAACGCATAGCAACTGAGATTTTTATTTAAAATTTGTAGTACAAGTGTCAAAACATAATATTGATTGTTTGAAGGCCCAATGGGGCTTTTTATTGAACTTGATCTCCCAACAGATACTCGGAATGTCTCAGAAAATGGAAATGCGTGTTTTATATACAATGAATAATAACTTACGATATATGTCATTGCATCATGGAAGATTGCTGCTATTGGTTTATTAATTCTATTATTAGATAGATCAATTCACAGAACTAGAAAGAATCCCCCGTGGCATCTAACATCTCCAAAACTAGCTATAATAGTTCTCAGTAAGAGTTCCAATTGAAAACTTCCCAGCATCGTTATGGAGCTCAGATACTGCTGGATTTCAAGGACTAGTTTGCAATTACATTACAACAGTTAGTTTTGGCGGAACTCATCATCCAGTATATCTATATCATTCATATTGCAAACAATGACTTTCTAATTCTCCTTTTTGTACAAAGCACATTTACATTACATGATCATACAGTGATACAAATTGAACACTAGAAATTCGGTTCATCAAAGCAGTGCAGACAACATTTTACAATGAGCAGCACCACAAAAAAATCATGCTGAAAGTTTTTTTTAAAAAAAATCTAAATAAATTACTGCATTAATATATTGTGCCACATGCCTTACAAAACAATCGACTATGCAGCATGGACCGCATGGTGAGCATGACATAAAAGCTGTCCCGAAAATTTGCAGACCGAAACATCATTCATACCATGCCAAAATCTCAATGGACGCCTTACGTCACTTTTCGCCATTAAATATTGTACCAACTAACAGTATTTTTAGTTTACAAATTATTGCAAGCAGCAAAGGAATGTATTGTAACACCAACTCACAGTTTTCATATTCTCTGGCAGCTTGAATAGCATCTTTTTCAAGTTTCTTCACATCCTTTTCCATCTCCCATATCTATCAGATATCAATGAAGGTCAAACAGAAAACGCAACAAAAAAGGGGGCATATTTAAAACTTTTAAAATTGTCTTGTGATAATACCAGGCCAAATAATTACATGTGGCAAAGTGTTTAGACACAAGGAACAGCATAATACATAAGCAGATATGGTTCTATGAGCTCACCACTTTAAATATTGCACCAAACTACTAGCATCAGTTATGCATATATCTTATTGCACACATTCTACAATAGTGTTAATTAATTGGGTGCAACTTGCAAAGTTTCCAAATAGTGATTACTTATTTTTGAATACTGACCTACTGGGTACTACTCTGTAATATGATGGGAAATGCAAGGAGTTTGGAGCAATCCCTTCTAAGAAGTTTATTTTTTGCAAATGTAACTAGTTTCTCGCAGAGCGTACCTTTGTATCAAGCTCAATGGAAGCCATGTTCTTTTCTGTGTAACTCCATTTGAGAGCAACAGCTTCAATAAGCAAATTCTGAGAGAATTTAAATGAAACTGAAGTAAGGACAAATACTCTTGATGGTGATCTTCAAGATAAACAAAATATTGGTGGTTAGCCTATGAAGTTGCAAGCCCTACTAACCTTGAGTTTTATCACTGCTCGAAATCGCTGATCATTTAACTTAGCCACCTGATCAACAAGCTTTATTGTGCTGGATTCCACATCTTCCTCTTTATATATGTCCTCCAACATTCTTCGTTTAATATCTAGAGAGAAAAGCAACATATGACACAAGCAGGCTACATGCAGAAGAACAGGAAAAGGTCTCATACCAACACGCCTTTGCATTTCTTCTCGCCTCTTCTTTTGGGACCTCATCATGTCAGTAATCCCTTCCTGGAGTTATGACAATTAAAAGAAAATATTATCAGAAATAACTGGATAGATAAGCAGTATCAGAAAAAAAAATGGATTGATAAGCATTAATTAAATCTAATGAAGTGAATAAAAAAACATATGAAACCTTTTGCTTGCGTATTTTTGCCTCTTCATCTTCTAGTTGCCTCTGCTTTTTGTGAAGAGTTTTTAAGGATTCACCCATGCCTTCAATATCTTTCATATGTTTATCTTTTTGAGATCGAAGCCTTTCAATGTCACCAACATCCAAATCTGCATGAACAAGCTGACAAGCATCAGGCATGGCAGGTGAATCATATAATCAACAAATTTATTAAGGCTGAGATTATAACACATACCACACATGAAAAGCCGAGAAGGATTGACTGCATCTACATTTGCTGACATATGACCACCATATCTTGATCTGGACCACCGGTAATGGTTATCCGGAGTCCAAAAGTCAGTAATACCCAACTTTGGTACATCATCTGCTCTGTGATGTGTTTCATCTGTACCTATATACTACATAGACATAGAAAAAGGGGGAAAGAAAGAGAACACAACTATGAGTGGAAGATTTAAGTCATAACCAGTGCGATTTCGTACAGGTTTATGAACTGAACATAAGCAGTATTATACCGAACGATCCAAAGCAGCCTGACTAATTAAAACATCTTTTACAGCAGGAGGAGCTTCGAATACTTGATCAAGTCGTGAGTAGATTCCGAGTTGCTGCATCTGTCAAAAGGAAAATAAACAGAACATTCAATATTACTCCCGCTGTTGTTTTTTATAAGGTGCATTTTGACCGGACACAAACATTAAGAAAGCTCTAAGATTGATAAAGTCACCAAATAGAATGACTATAGTGCCCTTACATTAAGTGCGTAGGAAACATGAGAGATGATGTTTTGCGTGGGTACCCGTGCATAAACAATTAGAAAAGAGGATGAAATAAACAAGGGCGAAAGAGAGAAATTGACATTAAATCTACATGCTTACCTTATAATTTGCAAAAAGATTTCAAAACAAAACAGACCTCATAAAACAAAAAAGATGGAACAATAAATAACAAAGATTGATGTTCTCAAATGCTAAATGCCTGGTCCATGTCTGCTGACCTCCGGAGTAATGTTGAATGGTTCTCTCCTGGTGCCTTTGTCTCCGGTGTAGTTCAGGACAGGAATACCATATTGCTTCATTTGTCTAACCAAGAGGTCACGGTCGGAAGCATCCTGGGTAATGAATGACTGGCACATACAGTAAAATGGGAATTAATTTGTTTATAGATATAATGCTTTCCATTGAAAAAGAAACAGGATGGTGTATCATGATTTACAAGTCAATGAAGACAATAAGCAAGGGATCTTTATCTAGAACAGTATACAGAGATGTCATCCTATTGGAACTAATCATCTACAGTGCTGGAGGATCAATCTGCCTCTGCACATTGATCATGCACAAGAAATGGGCACAATGTACAAAATGGCACAACAGAGATCCTGCAGCCATTGGTAAAATATGTGGCCCTCCTTACTTTCTACATTTGTATGGAAATGCTAAAATAAAGGACAACAGTAAACAGTATGTACAACACAATTTAGCCAAATAAAAACATGAAATTTTATCATAGTATTGGTACCTTCCATATATAGTTTGGAACATGATCTTCCAAGTAAGAAGCGTGAATCTTATCCTGAATATTTACCTAAAAACAGTGCAAGGTAGTATAATTAGCTATCTTGTGTGCAAAGAAAATGACAGTTGACAGGCTTGCAACTAAACAAACCTCAAGGAGAACAGGCCCATAAACTTCTCCCCTGAACTTATTTTTGTTATCTTGCACCCAGTTGTATGCTTCATCAATTTTCTCAGCACCAGAGTTTTGCAATGCTTGGAGTAGCTTATTGTTCTTATTTTCCATTTGCTTCAACCTGTAAGAAATAACTAAATAAGTATTATAGGTAGCCAAGTCTCGGATGGAGTAGACAGTAGCTGACAAGCTGGGTACCTATCAGAACACTTCCTCAGTCTTTCCTTCTCTTGAGCTAACTGAGACTCCTTCTCTTTCTTTTCCGTTTTTAGCTCGTTTATATCGCAAGTCAATCGTGCAATTTGCTCCGTGAGTTGTGCCTATGCACGAACATAAATTTAGCAACAGGCGTAGATACCACCAGTCACGAAAATTGTGTTACTTGAGCAAATAAACTGGACAAGATGCCAGTTGGTTACAGATGCGAACAAAAAGAGATGTATGAACAGAAAGCAAAAGCTTGTGGAAATAAGGTGAACAAACTTGTTGGAATGAACCTTGATTTATTCTAATGGGCCAAAGGACAAATATACAAGTTACATGTCTAGGTAAATATGCAAAGAGGACCCTATACAAACTAACATATACCAAGAGACATATACTGTTGGGATAGTCCCAAATCGGTTGTGGAAAGAAACAAAGCACGATTTATAAGGGTGAGGGTGTACCCATATATCAGGCTAGTCTTTTGGGGGGAGATGGCCCAAGATCCCTTGGTTGTTGCTCTGTAGTTGGGCTTACGGGTTAGCGGCCCAACGACCTAGGGCCGGGACATTGGTTTAGCGGGCCTGAGATCGGATGCTGGTTTAGTGGTCCGTTGGCGCTGCGCAACAATTGGTATCAGAGCCCAAATATCCCGGATACATCTTAGGCCTCACAGTTGCCGGGGAAAACACCCGATGTGTGAGGGGAAGATTTGTTGGGATAGTCCCACATCGGTTGTGGAAGGAAGCAGAACACGATTTATAAAGGTGAGGGTGTATCCACCTATCAGGCTAGTCTTTTGGAGGAGATGGTCCAAGACCCATTAGTTGTTGCTCTGTAGTTGGGCTTGCAAGTTAGCGTCCCAACGACTTAGGGTCGGGACACTGGTTTAGTGGTCCAATGCGCTGCGCAACAATAGGGGTGATTGTTGGAACTAATCTTGTTACTTTTTTTTTCCACATTTGCCATGCATGCATGCATTTGCATGGGCCTAAGATGAGTTGTTGTGCATGCATGCATTAGCGTAAGGCGTGATTTGTTAGCTGTTTTGATTAGCATAACTATAGGGATAGGATGTCGTGGGAAGGAAGGAGTATGTCTACGTCTACTGTGCGAGACCTGTTGCGAGGTGATCCATCCGCATCGCAGGGGGTGAAGAAAGATAACGTGGTGACGATATCATACCCGCAGCTCACCCGCACGAACTACACGATTTGGGCGATGAAGATGCGCGTCACTCTGCAGGTATAGGACGTGTGGGAGGCTATGGAGCCCGACGCCGCGGAGTACCGCAAGGATCAGATGGCCTTGTACGCCATCTACCAGGTCGTGTCGGAGCACGTCATGTCTTCCCTCGCCGGGAAAGACACGGCGAAGTTGGCATAGGAGGCAATCAAGACGACGCACATGGGGCACGAGCGTGTACGAGGCCAACCTGCAGACCCACAAGGACTTCGAGGGGCTAAAGATGGAGGAAGGGGAGACGTTGAAGATTTCGCCGATCGGGTGACGTCGGTTGTCACCAGGATCCGTGCGTTGGGCGACACGGTAGATGAGATTGCCGTTGTTCGCAGGTTTCTTCGTGTGGCCCCGGCGTGCTACATGTAGCTCGTCACCTCCATCGAGCAGTGCGTGGACTTGAAGACCCTCACCATCAAAGACCTTGTCAGGCGGTACAAAGCCTACGACGAGCGCGTTCGAATTAGTTCGGCGACCCAAAGGGGAGTGAGCATCTGTTGCTCACGCACACGCAATGGAGACCCTCACCAAAGAGAAGAATGTAGAAGGGCTAGGCAGCGGCGCAAAGAAGAACCGTGACCGCGGCGGTGGCCACGGCAAAGCTGGTGACCGTGGCAGCGACAATGGCCACGACGAGGACAGCAGCGACTCCGATACCAGTGAGCGCAAGTTCAACAAGAAGATCAAATGCTACAATTGTGGCATCCGAAGGCATTTTGCCAATGAGTGCCGCAAGCCAACACAGGAAGAGGCGCATTTCGCTGCGGTGGATGACGAACCTGCGCTACTCTGAAGTTCGGTGAGAAGGTACTCGAATAATGACAGCAAGATTAGGGGTGATTGTTGGAACTAATCGAATAATGACAACAAAATTTGGGGTGATTGTTGGAACTAATCTTGTTGCTTTGTTTTTTCCCACGTTTATCGTGCATACATGCATTTGCATGGGCCTACGATGAGTTGTCGTGCATGCATGCATTAGCGTAAGGCGTGATTTGTTAGCTGTTTTGATTAGCGTAACTATAGAGATTGAGTTGATTTGATTAGCATAATTAGAGGGAATGTGGCATGATGGTAGGAGCTCCTACTGGCCACATCTTGCATGTAATTTACCTCCTTTTTAGTGTTTTAAATAGAGAAGAAAACAGAAAAGACGCAAGGGGGCAGTTGTGCGTCGCATCTCGCTGTGTTCTTTCTTCCTTGTGTTCGTGTGTGTTGCATCTTCTACAGCTCGATTCCAACATATACATCTAACACCCCCGTCAAACTCATGGTAGATCAATAACACTGAGTTTGGAGAGGTAGAAGCTATGCTGAACTTGAGTCTGTGCCTTGGTGAAGAAATCAACTAACTGAAGCTCCGAAGGTACATACTGAAGAGCAATAACTTGGTCCTGCACCTACGATCTCATGTACAAAACATCTATTCCAACGTGCTTGGTGAGCTCCTCATGCTTCACTAGATTTCGACCAATGCTGATCGCGCCAGTACTGTCTAATAAGAGAGGGGTCGGTGCAGAAGCTAAAACACCGAAATCCTCAAGTAGCCATCGAAGCCAAGTGAGCTCAGCTGTCAACGCCGCCATGGCTCGCAACTTAGCCTCAATACTCGAACAGAAACGACAGTTTGCTTCTTGGTCTTTCAGGCAATCCGAGAAGAACCATGGAAAACACAATAGATAGAAAGAGACCGACGATCAAAATGATCGCTAGCCCAAGGCGCATCAAAGTACGCCTAAAGCTGCAAAGAGTTGGAGCGAGGAAAGAAAAGGGACAACTGATGGTCCCGCGAAGATATCGCAGAACACGAAGAATGTGACTGTAGTAGAGCTGAGTGGGGGTAGAAACGAATTGACTCAGAATATGAAATAGGTGAGAAATGTTAGGTCGAGTGACTCCAATGTAGACGAGGCTCACAAAAAGATGGCGGAAGCAAGTGGGATCCTCAAGAGGCTCCCCATCAGTGGGTCAAAGGTGAACAATAAGCTTCATAGGAGTGTCCACCATACGCTGATAGGTAAAACAAGCGCGAGCAAGAACATCATGAATAGGGATAACAATCAGGCGTAGCGGACACGAGTAGTGCTTGCCCATACCCATGCCCGCCACCCAAAACTCCCCCACGGGCATGCCCACGAAGGGCGACGGGTAGAAAACCTCGCCCATGCCCATCACCCGCGGGCATGCCCGTGTGCCCGCCACATGCCCACACCTCATTGGGGTTGGAGATGGTAGCGATGCGGCCGGCGGCGGATGGGAGCGTGAGGAGGCGGGGCGGGAGGACGGAGATGGTGCGCCGGACGTGAGGGGGGCGACGGGCGGCCGTGAGGACGGGAGCGGTGAGGAGGGAGATCCAGAGGAGGGACCGAGGGAGCGGTTGGGTGGTGGAGGACGGGCAAGACCGCAGGAGTAGTAACTAGTAAGAAAACTCACAAATAACATATCAAGTGGGATATGGATGGAAGTATGGGGCAAGTACCTCTTCCGGTGGTGGTCACATGGATCTACCGACAGTGGCGAAGTTGAGGATTTGCGATAGCCTGGGGATTGGTGGCCACCCTCATCTTCGGCTCCATCATCTTCAAAGTCGCCACTGTAGCGGCTGGTGGCCGCCTTCATCTTCGACTCCTTCCTTGCGAGCGGCGGCGGCGGCTGAGGAGGGGGCAGCAACCAGGTGTGAGGAGGGGGGGTGACAGCAGGGTGTGGGGGCGGCAACCGCCCTCATCTTCGACTCCTTCCTAGCGAGCGGCAGCGACGAACGAGGGGTGAGGACGGGGGCAGTGCGACCGGGCGAGAGGAGGGGGCGGCGCCACGACGAGGCTGGAGTGACCGGGTGTGCAAATGAGGAATTGAGGATTGGATTGGGGATTTGGGGTTGGGCTCACTTGTCAGTGTGGGGGTTGACAGGTAAACGAGCGAGACGGACATAGGTGGAGCTCACCCATACCCGTGCCCGTTTACTCGATGGGCAGAGGATTGCCCCTATTTCCATACCCATGAGCAAAGAAAGCACCCCATGCCGAACTCCATTCGAGCATTTGCCCGCAGGTACGTGAGTAATTGGGCACAATTGTCATCCCTAATCCTGAATGTACTTCTACTAGGAGAGGTATAACTCCCAAGTGTAGAAGCAACCTCAATCCTAAGGAAGTAACGAAAAGGACCCAAATCAGACATCAAGAACTGCTTATTGAAACGGTCCTTCACAAAATCAATGTACTGAAAGTCATTCCCAGTAATGATCATATCCACATGGAGGAGCGTCCGACCCCGAGGAGAGGTGTGTACAACGAGGGCCAGGTCATAATCACTGGTAGAGAAGCCGACAGCAGTGACAACATAGGAGAAGCGGTCAAACTAAGCACGAGGGGCTTGCTTGAGCCCATAGTGAGAGCGACGAAGGCGACAAACCATACCATCAGGGACAGAATACCCAAGGGAGGCTGCATGTAGACCTCACGCAGCTCGCCATTGAGAAAGGCATTCTTGACGTCCAGTTGGGAAATGGATCACTGTCGAACGGAGGCCACAACAAAGAGAATACAAACAGTGGTCATGTGGAAGACAAGAGCGAAAGTCTCATCGTAGTCACGACCATGTTCCTGTTGAAAACCATGTGCCACATGACGAGCCTTGTAGCACTCAAGAGAACCATCCGAGCATATCTTGATCTTGTACGACCACTTGAACGTGATAGGAGTGACGCGCACAGGTAAGGGCACAAGATCCCAAGTGCTAGTACGCTCCAAAACAGCAATCTTCTCAGACATCATGAGCTGCTAGTCAGGGTGAGCAGCAGCCTCACGGTAGGTCGTAGGCTCAGAAAGAGCAGCAACTGCAAAGCCGTAACGCTCAGAAGGCATGACAGTGTGACGATAACAAAGAATGTATCTGGCAAGAGAAGGCTGAGCAGTACTCAGCAAGGACGAAGAAGAGTTGGGAACAGAGTCCAAGAAAGACAGAGGCTAAACTGGAGAAAGAGTAGGCCGAGGACGGCGAGAGTAGTGCAGGGGAAAAGGTGAAATGTCAACAAAAGAGATGAAAGAAAACTCCAGCGAAGAGGGAACAGGTGGAGCCGGATGATAGGGAAGCGACGAAGGTGGAGTCAAAAGCGAAACAGAAGTGGAAAGATGAGGGTCAGAAAAAGTTAGAAAGGAGATCGACTTAGCCAAGTTGAGACTCATCTAAGGTACATCCAAAGATATCCGCATCCAGCGAGCAACAGGGTCGTAGCAGCGATAACCCTCATGCTCAAGATTGTAGCCAAGAAAGATACACTCAACTGACTGAGTAGTCAATTGGTGCGCTCACGAGGTGGAAGAAGGACAAAGCAGACAGCTGCAATAGTGAAGGTGATTGTACTCTAGAGCCCGACCATAGAGACGCTCGACAGGAGTAGAGCATTGAAGAGCAATGGAAAGTTGCGTGTTAATGAGAAAAGCAGCAGTGGAGACAGCCTCAGCCTAGAGGTGAGGTGGAACAGAAGAGGCAAGCACGAGAGCGCGAGCTGTCTCAGGCAAGTAAGGATGCTTACACTCACACCGTTCTAAGCATGAGCAACGCAAGCATGAGTGAGTGGCGGCCTCCTGAGTAGCCTGATCCGCACCAACATGAAGAGCAGGCAGAACCGACACGCCTGTGAGGTAACCCCAGAGGCGCTGGCTGTTGAGGTGAATCCTCAAGTGAACAGCCCACTTCCAAAAGTTCGTCTCGTCGAACTAAATTGGGTGAGCGGTATGGCGAAGGAACCACCGAGGTAGCCATCAGTGGAGACATGATCCGCGTGGGGCGGAGCAAAAGCGACGTCAAGACAAAATTAGGCGTCTAGATGTGGAGGCGGGAGGCGGCGCGCTCGGGAGCAGAAGCTCCGGGTGAAGACGCGAGCTCCAAGCTCCGGCGGTGGGAAGGGCTGGGCGAGAGCTCTCAGGCAGCGGGAGGCGGCACGGTAGCGGGCTCGGGAGGCCCGACGGGGAGGCCCAGCGCGGAGTAAGGGAGGCGCACGAGCTTCCAGCGCAAAGAAACAGAGGTGGATCCGGCGGCGGGAGGTAGATCCGACGGCAGGATCCGCCTCAAGTGGCGCGGATCCGACAGCAGGGCGACACGGTGGCGACGGGGAGGCTCGACGCGGCGGCGGGGAAGGCCCGGACCGCGGCGGCGGGCTCGGGAAGCATGCGGCGCGAAGAAAACAAAGGAAAACAGCGGCGCATGCTCGGGCGTGGGGACGGTGGCGGCGGCAGTTAGGTGGGATATTTGTCTAGGGTTAGGGTTTTCATAGCTCCGATACCATGTTGGAATGAACCCTTGATCTATTCTAATAGACCAAAGGCCAAATATACGAGTTACATGTCTAGATAAATATGGAAAGAGCACCCTATACAAACTAACATATAGCAAGAGACATATACATCTAACAAAACTAACCATTTCAGCTCTAGGTGGTTCATACGGTTGTAGATCCTCAAGTTCCCTTTCAGCAGCAGCAAGAGCTTCCGTAGCCTTCGAGATCCTTTGCTGACGAGATTTTTCTTGCCTTTTCAGATCTTCTATGTCATCAAATGTGGTTTTCAATCGTGCATTCTGATACCGAAAAAATGTCAAAGACCAACAGCAGTCAAATATTACTGGAAACCTGATTTTAGGTAAAGAAGAGCATACCAGCTGCAGTTCCTCATCTATAACCTCCCGTCGCTTGCTCATGTTTTGAGTCATTTGGCTGCTTATCTTCTTAGTATTTGAAGCATGATTCGTTTTCTCTTTCTTGAGCTCTCTACAAAAATAAGGAAAGGCAAGAAGACACGTGTTCCATTAGAACTCAAAACCTCAACATTTGCTATCTCAGCAAGCCACAAAAAAAACAAAACAAATAGCAAACATGACCAAGAAAGCTTGAAAGCATTCTACTGAACTACCTTGGGACAACATATTGTTATCTAAAACCTTTTGGAGGGGAGCTTTGCATTTTTCTCGTTTTATATAAAGTGGTGAAATTCACAAGTTGCTTAGTTCTTATATTTAAAAAAAACAAGTTGCTTAGTTTTTAACAAATGATGGTAATCAGGAATTTTGTTTCAGTTAAGTTTTATGTAAGCTTGTTTAATTAGCATTAATCAAGTAAACAAAAAACATTACATGACAAATAAAAGGGGAGTGAGTATCTACCAAAACAGGAAAGTAAGACAAAGACATTGAATTTAAGGAATACTAGTTCAAAAATTTATTCATTCAACTTGAAGGCCTTGAAAAGGAAACCTTTATACCAAATACAGCACATCTGGACAAATACCAAAAACCATGTAGTACAAAAAAAAAAACTTCCAAGAAACATCTAGAAAGGAAATTATAAATGAAGATAATGAATAATTGAAGCCTTTTGACCATGAAACATACACAATAGGGCCTTTTGAATCCTCCCAGATTCTGGCTGCTTCTTCCATTTTCTTCTTCGTGATTTTCTCCTGCTCCTGTGCTTCTATGTATTCCTTCTTCTTCATGTCGTATTTTAGCCATGGCAGCTTCTTCTTCATTAACTCAACCTGTGGCACAATCAACAAGAGGTATTATAGTATCATGAAAAAATACTGTCCATTCCACTCATAGCCAAAACAAATACTAGCCTTCCTCAGGAGTTTATCTCTTTGTCGGACACGTTCGACATCTTTTTCTTGTTCAGCGTTGAGGGCCTTCAGATTATTTAAAGTCTGCTCCATTTGTTTTACAGCCTAAAATTCAACATAAACACGGTAGTGAATCGGTAGAGTAGAGGCTGATATCTAACATAGCATTTGTAAAGAAATCAGAAAAACTTGAAAAGTTCAAGCAAACATAAACAAAAGGTGAAAGATTCAGCTTTACCACTTCAAGAGTCCTCAATTCCTTACTCCTTTCTATAAGTTGGCGATGCTGAACAGGTAAATCTGGATCACCAACAGCCTTTTCAGTCTCTTGTAGAAGTTGAATAGGACTCAGCTTTGCAAATTCACATACCCGGTCTTGTGGCAAGAACTAAAGGGAGTTTAGCACAGAACAACACAAATCAGGTATAGTTTTACAGTAGGATAAATGACTCCTCTGGAATAACATATCATGTTTTATGAACATACAAAGCAAACTTGTATGGAATGTAAAACACTGGACGCTAACATGAACTGAAGATACACATATAAAAGACTAACCTGAGTTAAGTTGTTAACTTGAATATTGAATTTCTTGATGACATCAATTACTTCCTTTCTTGGGACATTTGCACCTGCAGGAAACAAATTTTAGTGATATAGGAAGGCCACCTTTTTCAACAAAAGCAACATATTTCAAAAGAATAACGATACACATAAACAATAGAGTACTTATCCACAAAGTTGAAGAGACATTTTCTTGAGAAAAGGCATTGTCAAAATTACATGCTGAGGGGCAACGTTATAATTAACATCCTCAAGAATGTGAAGCCAAATGAGCGAATAGGTAGACTATGAATGGATGACATGAAACCTTAATATACGAACTAGAGCTTATGTTAAAGGTTTACATCGAAACATGTAGGCATCCGTCCTATTTCAGTGTTTTGTTTTGCCAAGACATTAAGGAGCGAGCATGAGGAGGGAGAGTGAGTCATGTAGTAGCGGGTACCGTCGAGCAGCCAGTCGGACTTGTTCTTGGTATCGATCTTCCTGGTAATGCAGATGGTGTGGTCGGGTGTATCCCCGCGGAGGGATATCTTGACATGGCCGGATTCCTCCCCCCTCTTGACGAAGGCTCCGACGCTGGATGCCCTGCCGAGAATCTGCAGGCGATACAGTAAATTTATCTTGTGTCACAGTAGCAGCAGAAGTAACAAGTACTGGCAAATGGAATAAGTAAGGAATGGAAAGCAGGGTGGGTGGGTGGGTAGGTACGCTTGGGTCAGCGGCGAGCGCGAGTGCGATGGCGCAGACGAGGGAGCTCTTGCCGGAGCCGTTGGGGCCGACGACGAGGTTGAGGCGGGGGCCGGGGCGGCAGGTGAGGCGGTCGTAGGTCATGAAGTTGCAGAGCTCGATCTCCACGATGTTCCCCGGCACGTAGTCGTCATCGCCTCTGCGGAACCCCAGAAAAGGGGAAAATCAGATGGGAAAAACCGTGCCGCGAGAGGAAAGGGGCGAGTTGAGTGACCGACCTCTGCGGCGCGGAGGCGGAGGTCGGGGTCGGGGTCGGGGTCGGAGGCGTGCTTGGGGCGCTTGGCGGCGCGGGCGGCCGCCATGCGTGCGACGGCGGCGGCGGCGGGGGGATGGGGGGAGAGAGATGGAGGTTAGGGATTTGCTTTGAGGCGGGACGTGTCGGGGAAATGGTGGGAAACGAGGCGTCGGACTCGTGGCCCGACTCGAAATGGAGGGTCGCTAGCTAGCCCGTACGTCTCGATTCCTGGGGCATACTTCGGAGTTTACCCCCGCAGCCGCAGGGGCATCGTCTCGTCCCACCTCATCTTCCCGCCCGATCCCACGCCACGCCAAACCGCCGCCCTCGTCGCCACGAACTGCTCGCATCATCTCGCTCTTCTCTCCGTCCTTCGTAAAGACCACCGCGTGGTGCCGGCCTTCACCTTCTTGCCCTCTTCCCCTCCCATTTTTCTTCCTCTCTTGCGTCCATGAAGAAGAACCAAGCCGAGCCACCGTCCGCCACGCGCCGCAGCTCCGGTGAGCTCAGGCCCGCGCCATCTTGCTCGTCAGCATCACCCTCGTGCCCTATTCCCCGCGCTCGCCCTCTTTATCCCTCTGTACGGACGGAGCACTGGGAGCGTGACCATCTTCTTCCTCCTCTCCGTTAGCGGCCGCCGCTTCTACATGGCGTTCCAGACGACCCCAGTAAGCTCTCTCAAAGTCACCTGCGTCACGACGCGTTCTAGCCCTCAAGGACACCTCCCCCTCAATCAATTTCGATCTTGCACCACCAGAGCACCGCGCGCCACCTTCTTCCCCATGTACGACCGAATCTGCTGCCATCGCCGCCATCTTTGCTCCGGTGAGTCTCTCCCCCCAATTACCTCCTACCAGAGCGCCCTCACACCTCCTTCCTCCTTCCCAGGCATCAGATTTGAAGCCTCTCTCACCCGGTCGCCGCCTCCACGGTGAGCCGCCCGCGTCGCCCTCAGCTCCCGTTGCCAGGACGCCTCCAGTCCCCTCGGCCTCCACTGTCCGCTTGGGTGAGCTTCCTCAACTCCTCTCATGCCCACGCTCACTCCTTTTTATCCCCTCTTTCTCTCTGCCGCCGCCGCCACTTCTCCTCCCCAACGCCGGCCGCCGTGCTCTACCGCCCGCCCTGGTGCGTGCCAAGTCACGACACCGCCTCCCGCGAGGTCACCTCGCTGCCCTTGTTCTGTTTTGCTTATGCCCAACCCTCGCTGACGCTTACAATTATCTCTGAATGCATGGACCACGCTTACGATGGAATATGCAAGTTTTACTGATCAAACTGACGCAATAAGTTCTGGTCAGTTTATATGTTGAAGCAATTATCATATAAACTGAGATATCATGTCAGCAATTCAGAGATAATCGTGTCTGTTTGATTAATATTATTTCTGCAATTACCATATAACCTGATGCAATAAGTTCTGGTCAGTTTATATGTTGAAGCAATTACCATCTTCACTAATGAGTTTTGTACAATTGATAGGAGTGGAGGGAGGTTTTACTGATCAAGAACCTGAATATGATGAGACTTTTGAAATTGGTATCTTGCCTGAATTTATCTCTCTCCCGTTTCCATCGGTTGACTTGCCAGAGAAGGTAAATTTCGTGTTTTATGTAAAAGATTGAAGCTGTCATATGCATAGTTATTTACTGTACTATAAATCTGCAGGTTAGGCTTGCAGTTGATAGAGTTGCTGAAAGTGCTGATAGAAAACAACAACTGGCTTCTTGGGTTGCTGACAAGAAGAACATCAGTTCATATGCTATGGAGCTGCAGCAACTAGACAATGGTGTTATTGTGCCTTCTACTAGATGGAAGTGTAGCAAATGTGATAAAACTGAGAATCTCTGGTTAAATTTAACTGATGGTATGATCCTGTGCGGGAGGTGGCTTTGGGATGGAAGTGGTGGGAATAATCATGCAGTTGAACACTACCAACAGACTAAATATCCTCTTGCGGTAAAGCTTGGAACAATTACCGCTGATTTGGAAGCAGCAGGTAATGCTACTCTTGAACTTTTGCATTTTTGGACTTCATCGTTTTATATTTACTGCTACCTCCAGTGACAATACTATGTCACTGTGTGCAACTTGCAGTCAAACCTTTTGATCTCTCACTAATAGTATCCTTTTGAATATTTGCATTGGTCATTTGAAAATGACATGAGTAGTTTCAACATAAAGGTACTTGGAACATTATGCTTTAATAATTTTAATAAATATATTGTGATAAAAATAATCGTCAAAGTTGCATTTGGAGGCACAAAAAAAAGTTGAAAATGTAAACAAATGGTGACGGGAGGGAGTATTTTGCTACCATTATTGAAGATACAATTTTTAGTTAAGTGCCTGAAGGTATCTGATTTGTTCTTTTAAACACCTAGAGTTATTTTCTTTACATATGTGGTTCATACCACATAGCTCATATATCTTCATATAATGGAAGTAATTTGCTGGTATTTTTTACCTTTTCATATAATGGTATTTGCCTGCATACCCTTTTAAGTTTAACAAAGAGTATTCTTGATGCGACCTTTCCTATCAAGGAACACAGGCAGCAGAGGTTGCTCTCATCATTTCTTTCATTATTTGTTAAAACACCTATTCATACTATATTTTCTGTGACAGCTCAGACGTTTACTCATACCCGGAAGATGATAGTGTTGAAGATCCATTATTAGCTCAGCACTTGTCGCATTTTGGTATTGATTTTTCTTCACTCCAAAAGGTGATTTGCTATCCTTTATTTTATGACATTTACCTATGACAATTTAGCTCTACATACTATGGATTAAAAATGTGGTAAAATCAGATGGAATTTTTTCATGGCAAATATATGCTCTAACACCTCATTTTACACTTATTGCACAATTACATTAAACTTCGAGCTTAAATCCTATTGGAGTTAGATATTGATATGCTGCAATATTCAACATTTAGTGCTTGATACCAAGGACTTTTGCATGATTAGACTTTTGTTAAAAAAAACCTCAAGTGGATGCCTGGTATGATTTTTAACTATGAAATAAAAAAGTTGCTCTAGGAATTATTGTAAAAAAGCCAAATAAGAGATCAGTGGCTGCGATATTTTTATAGAAATAAAATGAAAATATGTTACAGCCAGTAATGCATCAATGTATAGTTTTTATTCCCCTTCCTTTATATGCTTGGCTACATGGTTTATTGTTTAGGGGCTATGTTTATTTGAACCGGCTTTTTCTCTGTTCTTGCAGACTAAGATGACTACTGCTGAAAGATAACTTGATCACAACACAAATTTTGATTGGAATATAATACAAGAAACTGGCAAAGATGCTGAACTTTTATACGGACCTGGTTATACTGGCCTTGTAAACCTTGGAAATAGGTAGCATGGATTGACTACATGAGATTATTTTCCCTTCTAATAATTTCTCTTAAGTAATACTGATACATATCTTTTCCTCCTTTACAGTTGCTATATGGCTTCAATAATGCAAGTTATGTTTTCAACTCATCCTTTTATATCACGGTTGGTTCTACTTTCTCTTATGACACTTCACCAATGATCTAATCCAATAGCTTCTGTGTTATACATCCTTAGACCTTAGAATATACACATGTAGTTAACATGGTATTCTGGGTGACATTTTGTGTCTCCTGGGTTCTCAAGTTTATGTAATCTTATCTTAACTAATTTGAATACTGAAAGGAAAAGATGAAATGTAAAGAACTATTATGTTTGTGGTTAACTGAAAGGAAAAGATGATGTCTATCGTGAACATAGTGTTGGTAAACTCCACAGAGAAATTTTAGAGGTGCATCATGGATATTAAATATAATGCGTGTTGTTTAGTGTTTCAGGAATCGAAGAAACCCGTTTCTGTTCATTGTGTATGTGCCTTTGGTGATCTTCTGGAAATACTGAAGTAAGACGTGGATATTTCTTCTTTATTACCTTGTTATTTCCAGTATGCTTATCTATTTATGTATGGCAGGTACATATAGGATGTTTGCTTAAGTTGAAATTCTTGCAGTAGATTGTCCATGATATGCCATACATCAATTTGTAAGTAAGGTTTAGAAAATGTTCATTACTTAGATAACCAAAACCTCGAGAATCCTGCTCGTCTTGGGTAACAAATGTCATATTGAGTATAGGTTCCACACTTCCAGTCCACTAATGCGAATGTCATGTAGCTCCTCATCACTTCATGTAGCCCATACGTATCACTATCTTTTAATTGCTTGATTCGCTTTATGTGTTAAAGAAAAATATTATTTCTGTAGGTTTTGGGTTTTTGTTGCAACTTGCAACGCACGAGCATTCTACTAGTCTCAAGTAAAATGTGCATTTGACCTCCTGAAGTATCGTGCTCCGGACATTTAACTTCCTCATAAAAAAAAATCAGCTCTTTGATCGCCTCATGTTGTAAAACTAGTACACTTATGTCGATGATCAAGTCGTCGATCTTATGAAATAAAATGAGAAAATGGCTAAGAGTTCTTGGAAAACAATGGGGTTGCTTTTTATTGCAATGAATTGGCTATTACAAAGATGTCTTAAGTAAGGCGACAGACTACTCCAAATTACACTGAGTATATTGCTTAGTACATTTTGATTTACTTCAATTGTCTGCAGATAGAATCCAATTGCCTTCTTTTTTTCCCTTTCTGTTGTCCGTCTGTAAGATCGAGGAGGCCGACTAGAGGGGGGGTGAATAGTCAAATTAAAACTTTTATACGCTAAAACCGATTTCTAATGCGGAAGCTAATACAAATACGGTTTTGCACAATTAAAGCATAAATCAACTAGGTTCAACTAAGTGCTCCAACAATACAAGTCTATTGATAATAATCAATCAAGCATGGACTTGTAAGCAATTCAATTTAAACAATGTAAATGATACTATTGCAATCATACACAATGAATAAGCAATTTAATACAAAGTATATAAATTTCACAATGTAAAGCATATGAAAGCTAATCACAAGAAGCACACGGAACACAATGATGTTTTCTCGTGGTGGTGGAGACTTGCGGTCTCCCATAATCCACGCTGAGGTAAGTTCAACCTTTTGGATCGGCTTCAAAACGCGAGGCAACACCTCCGAGGTAAGTCCAAACAACTTGGACCGGTTCCAACCGAACCAACACCTCTAAGTGAGTTCAACCGCTGAACCGACTCCAACTTGAACTTATCACCTCGATCCACTAGGGTTGCTCTTACTCGCTCCGAGATGGCGAGCACCAAGCCACTCACAAATCGCCCGGTCTTCTCACAAGCTTCACTTGAGAAGATCACCGACGACAACGCCCCACGCCGCCTAGGTGTCGGCAAACACCAAGAGTAACAAGTCTCCAACTTTCACTTGAACCAATCAAGTGTCAAAGCTCGTGGATACTAAATCCACCACCTAATGCAACACATGCAATAGGATTTGCCTCTCAAACCTCACTAAGTGCAACACATGCACAAATGGGAGTAGAGGGCTTGCTCTTAGCTCAAAGGAACTCAATGGGATGCCAAAGATTGTTTCTCAACCCAACAGGGGTATTTATAACCCCAAACCAAAAACTAGCCGCTTGGAGACGAAACACCAAAAACTAGCCACATGACCTTTGCGGTCGTCATCGCACTCACAAGGGGCGGTACTCATCGTTCTGCAGTACTATCATAGATTATACTGGCGAGTACTACCGCACCGATTTTCAAAGACTGCATTTACACTCGGTAAAAGGTCATAACTTTTGACTCGATGTCGAATTGAGTGATCTTGGACTCTATTGAAAGCTTATTCAGAGGGCTACACAACTCACCTATTTGATTGATCACAAACACATTTGATCAAATCAAAAAGCACAACTCAAAGAGCCACTACCATGGTCTAAGTCCAAATGAGTTAGCAACAAGCAATCTTAGACCATGCCAAGGGAAGATACATGAATCCCAACAATTTGCAAAACACATTTGCAAACTTAGATCATGCCACAAGGAGTAGGTACATGGACTTCAACCGTTTGCAAAACACATTTGCAAAGTATAGTCACATGCTACAAGGATTATCCATGAGCCTCAACTATTTGCAAAACACATTCGCAAATATAGGCAACATGTTAAGTTGAGCTAGAGCAAACACAATGAGCTATCAACACATGATGAGACTCAAGCTACTAGACAAGACCCCTCTTAATAGTATGGCAACCTATACTAGCAATCCGGTCTTCCAACCAAACACCAAGACCGATAAAAGACTAGGAACACATCCTTAGCCCTAGCTAGTCATACCTTTGTCTTGACCATCCACTTGAAGCTTGATGACTCACATCCTCGCTTCATGTCCGGGTCATCGTCTTGATATGCATCAACCCACGATGCATCTTTTACTTGACCTCAATCAACACATAATGAGTCTTCTCTTGACTCGATGATCAACTCATGATCATCTCTTATTCGAGAGCTTGATATGCATCAACACATGATGCATCATCTTCTTGAACCTTGACTCGATGACGATCAACTCATGATGCCATCCAAAGTCTTCATCACCCTGGAACATAACCTATTCATCCAACTCATGAAAAATGTTAGTCCCACAATGTCATTAACATTAATTACCAAGATATATCGCATAAATACTTTTGAACAAGCTATTATCGAAGGCGCGGTATTACGCTTAACTAGCATCCGTAATACCGCTCTCCAGAGTACCGTTTCTCGGATGCGGTACTACCGATTTCCAGAGGCTCGAGAAATACGTAAAAATACCTTCTCGAATTTACATACCGCCAACATATTTGCGGTCATACGCACGCAGTAGTTCCGCCACATGAACTCCAGACTACCGCTCCACCTCGAGCAAACCAAGTCCAAAAGCAATGCTCTGGAATTTTCATACCGCATGTAAATCAGACATCAGCGGTGCGGTACTACCGCATACAACGCCAGTACTCACCGTATTTCGAAGCTTTTGAATACAATGCATGACTCCTTTGTCTTGAGTCATGTCAATCTTTATCACCTTTGCATTTCCTTTTCATGTCATCATTCAAACTCCGGACTAAGCCTTGAAAACATCTTAGCACACACATTAGTCCCACAACACAATTTGCAAATAATTGAATATAATTGGTATGAGTATATATAAACACGAAGTTATATATATACTCAAGAGTTATGTTTCAAAGTAGATCACAAAGATCAATACTCATTGAAACAACAAGGTCATGAGTATATATAAACTACATAAGTTATATATACTACAAGTATATACTGAACTACACAAGTTGTATATACTAAATATGAGTGTATACAAACTACACAAGTTGTATATACTCATATGAATATATTAACTACACAAGTTAAATATATTCAAGGATATATTTCAAAGTAAAGATCCTTAATATATGTGGAAAGAGAATATGGATCAATACTAATGAAACCACAAAATATAGAATGAACTCCCCCTAAATGTGTGCATACACAAATGTGTAATGGAAACATATGCACATATCCAAGTTAACCTTTTTGGTGGAGTTTAACCTATATTTTGGATCCGAGGAATGCAACAAGATATAATAAGAAGAAGTAGAATGCATACCTCTTGTATTTTCATCTTTATATCCAAACGAGACTAAGTAATAGATAATCAATAGAATTGTTAGTCTCACAAATAGATTGTCATTTATGAATACATACCTGTTTGGATTTTTGCTTTTATATCCAAGCTGAGACTAAACTTGATATAACAATAGGAGTGTTAGTCTCACAAGTGCATTTGTCATTAATCACTTAATCATTTGCATGTCTTCATGATTTTCACCTTTATATCCAAATAAGACTACACAATATGTATATCAATAAAAGTGTTAGTCTCCTAATTAGATTTATCATTAATCACCAAAACTCCATTACCACATAATGGCGGGTCTAGATCTTTCACCGTCATCCACCTTTAAATAATTGGCGAAGAGATGGCAGTTACTCATGGAGAAGACACCTCTTGGAAGTGGTGTGTTTGGTCGGGGAGACAGTTATAGTCAATGAAATGCTGACTGATCGCCAGTTGGTATTAGCAGGAGGCGAAGTAATTGTGATACAATTGTTGTCAGTGACTTAGGGCTGTAAACGTCGTGTGGATTGGGGCTGATAAGACACGTCCCATTCTTCACACGGATGAAATGTATTTAGAATCAGGTCCAAGTACCAATTCAAATGCTCTTCGAGCAATCATTGGTCGAGCAATGGGTCTAAGGCCCCCTCCGACTAGTTACTCACAAAGCAACTTCTGGGGTTTTAACGACCACAAGGGTCATTAGCCACGAGGTTTACGACCACATAGGTCGTGTGGCTTTTAATTAAATGTAAAACCAACATTTAGGGATTTAATCATCGTCAGCTAGCCCCTGAACTTTTTAGTGAATTTGTAATATGAAACCTCTTTCGACAGAATCTATATCGGGAAAAACCCTCATTTAATGGCGTAGATAGCGAGGTGGTCTATATTGACTTTAAAGTTGAGGAACTGCTTGGGAACCAAAGAGGTTTGTGTCCGTTAGACTTCTGGCAACTCTTTTTTGAAGTTAAAGAAGTGTGCCTATAAAATCCCCTTAGTGCATTGCTTTAGGGTTTTTACGCTTTCATAATTTCCTTCAACTTCCATCTTCTCATCAAAAACCAACCATGTCGGATTCAATCTTCAACTGGCTAGTTTCTGATTTGACAAAAAAGAAGCTTAAAGCTATGGAAAAGATTAAGATGCTTCCCGACCAGACCTTGATCTTTTGGAGATCGGCAGTCGGGGAGCATTTTCCTAGCTGTAATGAGGGAGAAATCTCCGTTTTTCTTGCATACATCAAGTGTGGGTTTACGTTGCTAGTGCATCCGTTCCTCTCCAAGGTTCTTGAGTACTACGGAGTTGAACTGGTAAACCTTGCCCCCCCACTCGATCTCCAACCTTAGTATCTTCATCTACCTCTGTGAAGCGTACCTGGAGATCTCACCAGATCTGAAGGCCTTTAGGTACTTCTACAAGATGACGAGGTCGGGGAAGTCGACGGTGTCACTTGAGGAGTGCGCTTTGCGCCTCCACGACGGGAAGGCTAAGGAGTATCTTCATCTACCTCTGTGAAGCGCACATAAGAACTATGTGTATCAGATACTTGTAGCATGATTGACTCTAGTGCAAGTGGAAGATTGTTAGTGATATGTCCTAGAGGCAATTATAGAGATGATTGTAGCACTTCTATGTTTATGAACTTTTGAATAATATGTTATTTCATCCATTGAATGAAATATCATTTTATATTGATTGGTAAGTATCTAACTTGTTCATGAAACTCTTTTGTTTGTGTTTATGATGTTATTCTAAACATTCCTGATCTTGTGTCATTATGTGGGATACTTATGGTTTATGAATCAACATATGTATTGATTGATGATCGCGTTCACGGGTCATGGATATGAGTTAACATATCAATAATGTGGACGTATATTGTAGAACATAGTGTTGGATTGACCCGTCTTGAGACAATACTACGGGAATTGTTATATTCTTAAGTACCATCAATTGGTCTCGTACATATTGTATGCGAGATTCTTAGACCTGAGGTCGTTATGGATTCCTACATGTGCAATAGCTTACTTAGGAGTTGTCAAACGCTACTCTGTAAATGGCTAGTCCAAAAGGTAGGTTTTAGGTTTACTATGAAACAAGCTGAGGAATGTGAGTGATCAAGATGGAATTTGCCCTTCCTCTTTAACGGGAGATATATCTCTGGACCCCTCGATATGGTTATATTAATCAAGTGCATGGCCATGCTGAATATGGTTGAGGAGTCAGCTACTACTAAATAATCCGAGCTAAATCCGAGCTAAATCAAGTGCATGGCCATGGCCATTGATCATGATTTGATGGCTCGGGTTAATGGTCATGGGTGACACCATGCTAAATCTGAGCCATCAAATCATGATCAATGGATCGTGTATGCAGAAGCGGCGTACCCGAAAAATTGTTTTTTTCCCTTAACGTGTACGAGTATCTAAAAAGAAGTAAACGTTCAAACTTCACATAATTATCTTGAAGCATATTTTAACTGCATGATTCTGTGGTTTCCTAGATATTTGTATTCAAAATTGTGATGATCCTCATATTGGTGCATATATTTTAAATTTTTCGTAATAAATTGGTGATAGTTATACATACAAAAGTGAGTAATCACATTGAAATAAGTACACTCTTAAATATGTTGCAGTCATAAGGTATAATTAGAAATAAATCCTGCAGAAAAAAAATGATCGTTGGTACGATTTATCTTTCAATTTCTTTACAACATTTACTGTATTGTAACATCTTCTGCTTGAGCAGCAATTTTTGGTAAAGAGTTTCTAACAAGCCTTGTTTAAGTTGCAGAATGCATGAGAGAGAATGGGAAGAGGAAAAGCGGCCAAGAGCTGAAGCAAAAAGGAAGCATTGGAAGTAGGCTACTTGTGAGAATTTTGATCAATGCCAAATAACATGAATTCACTTGAGCTACATAAAGAGGCGCATGATCAAAAACCAACAAGATCACGTTTTCTTGTATCAGGAAAACGTATTTCGGCATATTTACACAGACCATTCAAGGGTGTATGCCTGGTTTCTTAGAAAGATGTCCTGGGGCCGAAGGGGCCAGACAATCGATCCTTCTGCCGAGTACCATGAATAGAAGTTCGTCGATGCAAACACAACATCAGGAGATACACCATGGTTTAACTTTATACATTTCTTTTTTGTAAACAATGTGGAATGCAAATAACAAACTTATGGGCCATATTTAACTTGGCCAGATTTTGTACTGTAAACAACGATGAGCAGGTCGTCGTCCAGCTATTTTGTAATTCAAACTAACTGCAGATACGATGGTTGTAGGAAGCATTTGGATTTCCATTTTTGCACCATCTAGGAATAATAATATAGGTGGCAGATTGACTGGATTGTACATAGTAGTACAGTTATAATGCTTGCATGAACCTATTTTTGTGTCCAGTTTTACTCAAGTTTGCGCAGAGATGATTGCATTGCACGTCATGTTTTACGTAATGATGTGGTCTTGTTTCGGCCATTTGTCGATGGTGTTGCTTGCCCTGTATCTACGCGATGGCTGCCCCTCCTCGGATTCTTGGTTAATGACTACCCATTCTGGTGATAGACCATTATGTCGATCAATGTGAAAAAAAGGAGGTAAAATCACAGTTGCTGAGAAGCAATCAAGGGATAGTAGGTGCCTACTTGAATTATCAGAACGCAGTAAGAAAAAAAAATCAAGCAAGCTCTTAGAACTGAGCATATAGTATTGAGGTTCTTACAACAGAGCACAAGTATTGCGAATTCTACTATTGGAAAAAAAAGAGAGGAAGTTGAAAGTATTACGAGCTCTGATAAGGCGACAAGTCCATTGATGTCTGAGTAAGTTGGCACTGGCCGAGTGGCCGATCATTGCCCTTCTCCATTGTTTGAGCTTTGAGTCTACGACGGCACGGACAGTTACTTCTTCCAACCCTTGTTCTTCTTCTGCTGTTTGGCTGTCGAACAAGAGAGTGAGCTGCAGGCCTGCAGCCGAGAGGAAACAGAAAGGCAGAGTGTGTCAGAGACGAAATGATTACCCAGTCTCCTCTTGGCCTCGGATTTGGCGAAGAATTCTGCCCACTCGTCCGTAAGAACAAAAACCGGCTCCTCCTCGTCCTCCTCGAGGAAAACCTCCTCTCCTTGCTCCACTTGCAGCGCCAGTTCCTCCAAATCTTTCGCTGCCTCTCCCTGCAGCCTGCACCCAACCAAGGAACCAACTATAATCGAACCACTCCAGAAGGAACCAACGCGGCGCGCTACGCCGTAGTGCACTACCTGGCCGGCCCGGCGGCGTGGAGTGGTTCTTCCGGCTGCCAGGGCGCCGCGGTCGGGTACGGCGGCGGGTGGGCGTTGGTGAACAAGTGGGGACCCGGCTGCTGCTGCTGGTGGGCGGGCGGAGCGGCAGCGAGCAGGTGGGTGCTGTGGTGGCAGAGGTGGATGTGGATGTGATGGTGGTGGCGGGGATCGAGGTGGAGGTGGAGGTGGAGTCGGTGGTGGTGATGCGAAGGGAGGAGGAGGAGTCGAGGAGTCGGGTAGACGGAGATCGAATGATTGATGAGGTTTGATCCAAAGAATCTGGACTGTTGGATTTGAGTGAGTAAGAGGAAGGAGAGGTTAGAGTTAATCTGGTGCGTTTGTTTGAAAGGTGTGTTTTTTCTGGGTGCAGTTTTTTTGGTGCATGTAGGAGAACTCATGACTGCGTGGGTGAGCAGTTGGTGTAGCTGTAGGAATATTTAGTACTGGTGCCTTTATAGTAGAGATTAAATGAGGTTTATTAGATCCTCGTCAACGCGGTAGATATTTTTAATCGCATGCTAGTGTAGCTTAACCGTATTCCTAACATATTCATTTACTGTGTTAGTATCCCAACATATTCATCTATCGCCGCACGCACTTAATCAACGTACTCACTGGAAATGCAGAGAATCTACAGTACTCGGTATTAGAAAACGATCTCCACCGTTCGATCAAAAAACAAAAGTCCAAATTAAGGATGTGTTGGGTTTCATGCCTAACGGTGTCACGCCCAACTTTAGTCGCGCCATTGTTTTTTAGGCATGTGTTTGGTTCATTGCAACAATCGTTGTTTGCCACACTTTCTTAGCTCCCTAGCCACATGTCATTGACTCATTTTCTTTCCTAACTTTTCCTAACTTGTGACGGCAATTTTGTTAGCCACACTTTTTGTGACAAACCACACTTTGCCCACACTTTGCCTAACTTAAGTTATGGCAAAGTTGGCTACGAGCCAAACATGCCCTAAAAGCTAAAGTTGATAAGGATCTAACTAGCAAGCTAGCGGGATCTCGTAGTTTTGCCCGATCTTTCACGGTACACCTTGATAGCAGCCTCCTAGCCTTTGAGCGACCTCTTTGATAAAGCTTCTCCCACGCACAACGCAGCACGTGAACAAAGGTAGAAGAACCGAAGTTCCAACGAGTAAAAATCTAACGCCTCAATTGGATTCAACACACCAAAGAGTTCCTTTAAAAAATCTCAAGACCACGTCAAATGTGCCACCAAAATCATGATGATTTTCTGGTATCTGTTCCTTAACTCATAACTTTTCAACTCCCTTTACAATAGGCAATGCCCTGGCCTTATATTAGCACCTAAGGGTGCGACTAACTAAACACACGCACGGTACCACAACTGAACAAAAAACAAACTCACGCACCAAACCAAAAGATGTACTCGGACTCAAAGTCCTAATACAAAACTAAACAGGCGGTTTCCTTTTACATCTCGGAAACCAATCGGATTGATTTTGTTGGTTGTAACGGCTGCAAGTGGACCCCACCCCATAACTCGTAGAGAAAGGAAACTACGCAGGTAGAGGAAGATACGCACATGCACACGTACCGGACCACACATGCTCATGCCAAATACAGCCTGGCCTCCTGCGACTTTATCTCCAAATATATTCGAACATATATTCTTTCTTTTTTGGACTAATTTTGTCGTATGCAATCCAAACCAATCAAAGTCTGGTTTCCTTGCTCGCTTCTTGGTACGACCACCTAGGCGAGGACCTAGTCGAAGACCTGGACACAGACCTGGTCGTAATCTTTCTGGATGTGGTTGTAGCCCCTCTAGAACTAGTCGCAGCCCCTCTAGAAGTGGTTGTAGCCCCTCTGGAACTGATCGTAGCCCTTGTGAATCTGGTCGTAGACCTCTAGGAACTGGTCGTAGCCCTTGTGAATCTGGTTGTAGACCTTCTGCCCTAGAATCCCTCTCGACCACACATAGCTTCTCTTGTATATTGCACAAAACAGTACTACTTTGTGAAATAACCTCAGTTTGCAATGCTGAAACACTACTCAAAGTAACAATGCTACTTGGCGTCGCATCAAAAGTGTTTTTGCTACAGTAAATATCTCACTGTTTCTTCTGAGTACTGTTTGCACACTTAGAGCATGTACAATAGTGTGACAACAGCTATCTGTAAGCCTTGCTACGTAGGACACGAGATGATGTAGATAAGAGAGGAGAGCATAGAGAATTTGATTGTCTCTCATGTGTAGTCGACTGTAGCATGATAAACAAGAAACATTGTATATGGATGAGCTGTCTATAGAGACATGCAAAAAAGAACCTATTAAAGGAGTTGTCTTTAGAGTTGTCAATGGCTATATTTAGGAAAGCTGTAGCTTTGCTGAAAAACTACTTTTGTCTTTAAATAATATGGATGGATATTATATAAAACAGTCGTCTATATAAGAGCATTTACAATAGTACATATCACTTGCTACTAAGGGATGGACACATCAGCATTTAGGTGATGTAGATGAGAGATGGTGATAAGAAAAGGTGAGCATGTTTTTAGATGAAAAAACAAGCAAATTGCTAATACTAAGACATAAGAAACAACAAAATAGTTATTGGAAACTTGCTTGTTATCTAAAAACTTATTTTATAGGTAACAATTAAAATCTTAGATATAAATCTAAAAAACAATCAACTAGAATTTTTTTTAATTTTATTAGATTAATAACGAGATGAAAAACGCGGTCAGCAGCTGGATCCGGATCCGTACTTACTTGTTGGAGTAGCGAACATCAGCGAGAACCGAACTGAATGCCATTAATTACTGGAGACATATGCAGCAGCAGTACAGGTCATCTCATCCGATCCACGTACTTTGACCACGGAGGCGAGACACAGAGAGAGAGAGAGAGAGCCCAACGGACGGACGGGACAGGAGGCAAGTTCAGAAGCCATCGATCGAGCGATCGAAGCCGTCCATTTGTCTCTGCAGCACGGCACAGCAGCCGGGCCAGGGGAACGGACGGCCTAGATGCTGCTGCTTTTTTGTTTTTCGAGACGAGATGCTGCTTTTACTGCGTACTGCGGTGCGCACCACTGCATTTACACTTTTACAGCGGTCTCCCCCTCCCTCGGGCGGGCAGGCAGGCAGGCAGGCGGGCAGGCAGGCTCAGTGAACGGAACCTCGAACCAGTGAACCACCAGAGCAGTGACAGAGCACTATAGACTAGACTACAGACTAGATAGAGCAGAGCAGAGGCATTGCCCGAGGAGGTGAGGTTGCTACTCCTCCTACTTGCTAGAGGAGAGCGGAGAATAGTAGGAGGAGGGCTGGGAGAGCCGCTTGCTTGCTTGCTTCTTCCTCCTCTCCTCGCCGCGTCCTTCACTCTGGTAATTGATTCTCTCATCTGCTCTCCTCGGTCCTCTCCTTGTCGCGTCATCCTTCGCAAGGGGAAGGGGAAGGGGATCTCATCTATCTAATCTTCTAGGTTTCGTTTTCTTCGCTTCTCTTCTCTTTTTCGGATTAATTAGGGGTTTGGTTTCCCTTACCCTCCCTTGTGTATTTTGTCTGTTTGTTTGATCCAAGGGATTCTCCCCCTCCGTCTCCGACTCAATAATATTCCGCCCTCCCTCCCTTTGATTGTTTGCGTTTAGGGGTTTCTTGATGCTTCTCTAGTCTCCCTCTTTGTCGTTCCCATTCCAATTCCATGTTTTGCCTCCAATTAATCTGCAACAATGCTGCATGCATTCCGCCTAACCCTAGTAAGACTAGGAGTATCTGTATTTCCTCCGCATTTCTGATTTATCTCCTCTCCCCTTCTTACTATTTTTCCTTCTACCTCTCCCGCTTAAATCAAACAGTTCTAGCCTTTCTTTCTTCTTGTAGATTGGGAAAGGCTTCTTCTTTTTTTTTTTTTTTAACCCCAATCTGTTCCTAGGGTTTTCGGGAGGTTTGTGACCCTGCATCACACCTTTCTTCTTCTTCTTCTCGGATTTTTAAACCTGTTATTTTATTGTCTTTGTTGGACTCGATTTGCTTAATTCTTCCAAACCCCGCCCGCACATTATATTTCCTCTCCCTCTGCCTCTGCCTGCCCAAGTCACTCTTTTGGGCTTCTCTTCTCTACAGGGCCATGTCAATGTCTTGTTTTTATTGTTGCTTTAAAATCAAAACACCACCTTTTTAATACAGCTTTAGGACGTTTCATTGTGATTTCAACCAAACACTTCTCTCTCTCTTTTGTTTTCTGAAAAAAAAAGGAGCTTCATTCTTGGTGGAGAGGTTTAAGGTGATTTGGGTAGTAAGTAGGCTTCTGCATTCCATAAAGGTTTGGCTTTGAGCAAGGCCCTTCAGCGCTTTCAATTGCCATTTCCAGTGATTTTTTTTTATCTCAACAATCTGTGTGGTCTTTTTTTCCCTCCTTTCCCACGCATAAATCTATAGTGCTTTGCATCTACTGTCATATTTTAAACAGTGCTCTGGACATGTGGTTGTTTGTAACCAAGTGGGCAACCAACCTCTGTGTGCCTGTGTAATACGCAGTGCTGCAATTTATTTGCTTCAAATATCATAGGAAATAGCAATAATCATCTGTACTACTTGTAAATGTGCACACACAATGCAAGTAAAATTTCATAAATATTATTTCATATACGAATCGTGTCATTACTCAAAGAGTCATGGAACAAGTTAATCCAAATCAGTGGTGTTCCTTGTGCCTATGAGGTGAGAGAGCTCAGTTTAGGAGTTGGGGAAAGAACTGGGAGACAGTAATAATGACATATCATTATAGGGCGCTATTCCTACGGGAGATTATAGTCATTCAAGTCAGTAGATAGGCGATCTGTTTTATTTGGATCTGCCTACTAAAGAAGTAACAAAAAACAAAGTTCAATACCAATAATTTTATATCGGTGTTGATAATGGCATGGGATATATGTAAACTTGCTATAACTTTGTTGTTGTGCACTCTAAAACTATCAATCTGCCGCTGGAAAAAAATTCTATTTGATTGGTATGTTAATGGCTTTTGTTTTACTTTGGAGTTCAGCCGTATAACTTTCCATTATCTGCTTATCTATTTGTGCAATGATCATTTGAGTATTTGACTTAAACACGTAGATGTTGATTATTGTGTTTCTGTAGCATTGATGTCAGTTCCTGACTTCCTTCAAGTACTAATCGTTGTTGTCCCCTTCAGAAAGAGCTCTGTTTGTTCTCTCATAAAATGGATTCTCATGATGGTGAGGCTGATGACTTGCCACCACCTCCTCCTGTACCTCCGAATGTGGTGCCCATTAAAGCTGATGATGCTGGGACAGAATCGCCACCAAACAAGCCAACAAAGCCTAAGAGGGTCCCAATCGCCAGGAACGGTTTAGGGAAAAAAGGGCAGTCGATCCAGCTCTATGCGAATCACTTCAAAGTCTCTGTGAAGAGTACAGAAGACCTTTTCTTCCACTACTATGTATGTCTGATGTCCTAGTTTATGATCTTATATTCAAAATAGAGAAGTTTGTGACCTTAGTTTATGTATGTCCATGGCTGATTTGATGGTTCTGTTCTACTTTGTTGAATAGGTTAATCTAAAGTACGAGGATGATCGACCGGTTGATGGGAAGGGGATAGGCAGAAAGGTGATTGATAAACTGCAGCAGACCTACCGTTCTGAGCTTTCAGACAAGGACTTTGCTTATGATGGCGAAAAAAGCCTGTTTACAATTGGTGCTCTTCCACAAATAAACAATGAATTCACTGTGGTCTTGGAGGATGCTGCAACCGGAAAGTTAGTTTTACTCCTTGACCCGCTTTCATGCTGTTTGTCCTTATCTAATATCGTGTTTGGTATTCCATATTGTCTAATTCTCACTTGGTTGTAGGACTGCCGGCAATGGGAGCCCTGGAGGTAATGATAGTCCTGGAGGTGGTGACAAGAAGAGAGTGAGGAGGCCGTACCAGACCAAGACTTTCAAAGTGGAGCTGTGCTTTGCAGCAAAAATCCCTATGAGTGCCATTGCTCAGGCCATTAGAGGTCAAGAATCAGAGAACTCCCAGGAGGCTCTCCGAGTTCTTGATATCATACTGAGGCAGCATTCCGCAAAACAGTATGTGCCTTCACGAATGACTTATTCCTAAGATTTTTTGAAGTATTCTTCTGTGTTCAGGCATTTATATACCATCCATGTCATGATTGCGATTATTTCTTCTCACTGTCTGCAGGGGCTGCCTTTTAGTCCGCCAGTCATTTTTCCACAACAATCCTTCTAATTTTGTTGACTTGGGCGGTGGTGTGATGGGGTGTCGTGGATTTCATTCAAGCTTCCGTGGCACACAGAGTGGACTTTCCCTGAACATTGGTATGTGTTTCGTCCTCAAGTATATTATGTAACTGCGTTGTTCATTTTGCAATGGTTACATTTTATCTTACCCTAAGGTATATTATTACGTAACTGTGTTGTTCATTTTGCAATTGTTACATTTGATCTTACGTACTCATGTCAATATCTTTTAACTTGCAGATGTTTCTACAACAATGATTGTTAAACCTGGCCCTGTTATCGATTTCCTTCTTTCTAACCAGAAAGTTGACCACCCTGACAGAATTGACTGGCAAAAGGTAAGTTGCATATTTGATATTGTTGATGATATTGTGTGAACAATCATCCAACCATATCTATTTTTGATAATTCTAATTTGATGCTTGCTTACTCGATACAGGCCAAGCGTGCTCTCAAGAACTTGAGGATAAAAAGCAGTCCTGCAAATTCAGAATTCAAGATTATTGGTTTGAGTGACAGAAATTGCAACGAACAGATGTGAGAGCATATTTTCTTCCTTACTGTTTACTTCATTTTTAGCGGTGCTTAAATTAATAATTTGAAAAAGATATCCTTGTGTTTCGAGCTTGTTTAACAATTTATTTTTGTTCTGCAAATCTTACTGCTATTTATTGATTGTTTTCTGATTGGCATGTTTAACTAGGTTTTCATTGAGACAGAGGAATGGTAACAACGGAGACTGTGATACTGTTGAAATAACAGTCTATGATTATTTTGTGAAGAACAGAGGCATAGAACTGCGGTATTCGGGCAATCTTCCCTGTATAAATGTGGGGAGGCCAAAGCGTCCAACATATTTCCCGATAGAGGTTTGTTTCAGTTATGCTATTCTACACCCTTAAGCCTCTTCCTTTACTAAAATTATCTATTATCTCAAGTCATGTTGTGACTTGTGAACGTTTTTGTACTACCAGCTTTGCACACTTATTCCACTGCAAAGATACACTAAAGCTTTGTCTACGCTACAAAGGTCCTCCCTTGTTGAGAAATCCAGACAGAAGCCTCAGGAGAGGATGTCGGTCCTTAATGATGTGAGTTGTCATCCTTGTTTTTAGCCTGCTACAGCCATATATAACTGGCTTGCTTGCTTGCTTGCTATGACTGTGTTAATTGACAGTTCATGTTTACTCGTAATGCAAGGCACTGCGACGTAGTAACTATGATTCCGACCCCATGCTGAGGGCATGTGGCATTTCAATTGCTCAAAATTTTACTCAAGTTGAAGGAAGGGTCCTGCAAGCCCCCAAGGTTGGTGAGAATTCTATGAACTTATAAAGTTTTCGCATGCTTGATGTTCTACTGTATTTGTAAGTAAATCTTGTATCTTGTAGCTGAAAGCCGGCAATGGTGAAGATATCTTCCCACGTAATGGACGATGGAACTTCACCAATAAGGTCAGCACACATCTTTGCATCATATATTTATTACTTCTTGATTATGAAGGAACTTTCTGATTATTTTGCCGATTCTCTCTCTCTCTCTCTCTTTTCAGAAGCTGATCCAGACCTGTTCTGTTGACAAGTGGGCAGTTGTTAATTTCTCTGCACGCTGTGATGTTATTGGTCTTGTCCGGGACCTCATCAGGAATGCAACTGCAAAGGGAGTTGTATGTTTTAGCTTTTCACAACATCTTTTGCTCAAATTTTTCTGTTGCTCAATTTTGTTTGTTTGCAGCAAATGGATCAACCTTTTGATGTGTTTGAAGAGCCCCCCTCAATGAGACGAGCGCCTGTGTCAAGAAGAGTAGATGATATGTTTGATCAGATAAAATCAAAACTTCCTGGGGCACCTAAGTTCCTTTTGTGCCTGCTTCCTGAGAGGAAAAACTGTGAAGTTTATGGTTGGTTCATATTTTTGGTTGCCAAGCATTCAACCTTTGCTGAGTTATATTATTTTGTTTCAACCAGGTCCTTGGAAGAGGAAGTGTCTTGCTGAATTTGGCATTGTCACACAATGTCTAGCTCCAACAAGAGTCAATGACCCGTACCTACTTAATTTGCTGATGAAGATAAATGCTAAGGTTTTTGACATAACCCTGCTTTCTTTTTTACTGTATTATTCGCTTATGTACGCTTATGGCCGTTCTCTTTCCTCTATTATTAACCAGCTTGGTGGGATGAACTCGTTGCTGCAAATTGAAGCATCCCCTGCAATACCTCTTGTGTCAAAGGTTCCTACTATGATCTTGGGCATGGATGTGTCACATGGTCAACCTGGACAATCCGATAGACCTTCCATTGCTGCGGTAAGAGGGATATATTTTTACTACTGTTTTACTCTCTGAACAGTAGCCCGCATGGCATCTGAATGATTCTGTAAGCATCTGAATGATTCTGTAAGTTGATTGTGCATGTTAATCAGCTAGAACCATGCCTTTTGACTTTGTTAGGTGGTTAGCTCTCGTCAATGGCCTCTCATCTCCAAATACAGAGCATCAGTGCACACTCAGTCACCCAAGCTAGAAATGATGTCCTCCTTATTCAAGCCACAGGGAACTGAAGATGACGGACTCATTCGGTAAGAGATGTCATTTGATATGCTTTCTTATGTGATGCCTTTCAAACGAGATGCTTATCATTGCATTTGGGATTTTCAGGGAATCACTTATCGACTTCTACACTAGTTCTGGGAAGCGAAAACCAGATCAAATTATTATTTTCAGGTCAGAAATTCAGAAATTACTATTTGCAAATATCAATGAATTATGCAGTGAAATGTTCTTTTACTGAAAATGGATAATTGATGCTGACTTAACCACTATGGCATAACTCTTGCTGCTTTTAGGGATGGAGTCAGCGAAAGCCAGTTTACTCAGGTGATAAACATTGAGCTTGATCAGATCATTGAGGTAGTGCATTTATTTGATCAACCCTTCCACATGTCCTTATTACACGTACACCTGTGCTCACCAATAAGTAATTACCCCCCATTGCACATTGTTATTTCATCAACTTTTAATCAATGCAGGCGTGCAAGTTCCTTGATGAGAAGTGGTCGCCTAAGTTCACACTCATTGTTGCTCAGAAAAATCATCATACAAAATTTTTCCAGACTGGGTCTCCTGATAATGTTCCTCCTGGTAAAGCTTCATTTTGAATCTGCCTGCAAAGTTCCCTATGATTTATGGAGGGTAGACATTGCCCTTTTCATGTGAATTTGTGATTGTCTGTGAAATGATGATAAAAGTAAGTGTTAATGCCATTCTGTAGGTACTGTTGTGGACAAACAAGTGTGCCACCCCAGGAATTACGACTTCTACATGTGTGCACATGCTGGGATGATTGTAAGCTAGCTAAGTTATCTGCTTTGTTTTGTTGTCGATACGGTGGTGGCTTGCAATCGTTTTAACTTGCGGTGCATTTATATAGAGCTAATTGTTTTATGTTGGTTGTCTGTATCAGGGAACAACAAGGCCAACACATTATCATGTTCTGCATGATGAGATAGGCTTCTCCCCTGATGACCTGCAGGAGTTTGTGCATTCACTCTCCTACGTGTACGTAGAAAATTGTACCACATGTCATTCTGACAACTTGTTGGCATGCTATGTTTTAACTTGTTGCAATGCCCTGTTTCAGGTACCAGAGGAGCACAACAGCCATATCAGTTGGTACGCCACTTTTCACGCCATTCCAGTCTGTCTTGGCTAAGTTGGCCACTGTTTTCATCCTTGTGCCGGTGCTTATCCGTATTTGTTTGCAGTTGCTCCGGTTTGCTACGCCCATCTTGCCGCTGCCCAGGTGGGCACATTCCTGAAGTTTGAAGATTTGTCAGACGCGTCCTCGAGCCAAGGAGGCCATACGTCTGTGGGCAGCATTCCTGTGCCGGAGCTCCCTCGCCTGCACGAGAAAGTGAGGAGCTCCATGTTTTTCTGCTGATGTGCTGTGAATCTCACGATGCTGGAGGGTTTGGGACCGTGTTAATGGTCAGTGGTGTATATATAGCCTCGAAACTCCGGATGCCTGTAGACTGAACCAGTCCTTTTGTCTCGCTGAAAAACATGGAACGGCGTGCTGCCTGTTATGGTGGATTATGCGGCAATCCTGTTAGTGTTTAACCAACCCTTTGGCTTTAAGTTCAGGTTTTATGGATTATTATGTGTTAAGTTTCCATGTACCCACCCCTCTGTTTAGTTGTGCTGTTATGCCCTCGTGTCATGTGCCGTTTCTTGGTGAGAGATGGAACCAGGTCCTGAGTTGATGTTACAGTTATTGGAGGTGATTTTGGCCTAGAATGCTCAATTCTGAAAAGTTCATTGTCAGCGAATGTCAGCAGCAAAACTTCCTAGGCAGGACAGGAGCCTCTACGGTACTGGTTTGGCCTACCTGGGCTGGGAGAATGAATTCCTTGCGGAAACAAGCAGTCTCACCAGGACAACGATCCCCAAAGGCCTCATTTTAGCAGCTGAAGCATCATTGTTTCGGTTTCATGGAACTGGGGCTTTTGCTCTGGTTCTACAAGAGGTGCACAATTTGCAAGGCAATAAAGCATGGAATACAATTATACAAAGGGAATCATACACAACCTAAACCCAAAATATATGCTCATTTCACTTGGCCGGTGATCGTATATGCTCATTTCGATTGCTACGACAAAATATACAGGCCAATCAATCTATGGTACATAGTCTCTAAAAAAAAAACTATGGTACATCAGTACAGTACCAACAGTGAGAAGAAAGGTAGCGCTGCCCTGCCCTGCCCTGGGTGTTATGATACAGGATAGATAGGATCCTGTGTTGCTCTATCTCGGAGTATCTATCTATCCACAGATAAGCCTGGAGGATGATCTACATAACAAACGAGTTGAGAAATACGTAGAATAATCCTGCAGGAAGAGTGGAAGACCACCTTCAGTCAGAAATCAAAACTCCCCTTTGCTGTCAATACAGCCAATTTGGCCTGCTACGGTTCTCCAATTGCTGCCTCTGTGATGCGCCCAAGTAATCGATCGAAACATAGTTGGCACCAGAACCCAGCTTTAGGTTGGTGACACTGGCGTCGCTATCCTGGTACACAAATGGTTGCTGGGCTTGCATAGCATTCTCGGACATGAAGAACTGTGGAGGCAGCTGCATCAGGTCACTGACCTCCTCAAAGATGCGGGGATCCAAGTCGCCATCCTGCCCAAACAAGTCACTCTCTGTAGTTGGACGAAGGCAACTTGGCTCATAGAAACTTGTCACGGCACTACTGTCAAAGCTCTTGCTCGAGCTTACAACGCTGTCGTAGAGATTCATCAGCTCGCCGATTGACTTGAGACCATCGGTAGGAAGACCAAAGTCTGCAATGCTTATCGGATTGGCACATGATGAACGGCCAAACCCGGTTGCATTCTGGCCTGCAGGGATGCTAAAAGGCGAAGATACAACAGCAGGTTTGTTCTCGAGCATCTGCACACCTATGGTTGATGGCGTTGAAAGGTCTTGAGGAGCCTTGCAGATGAACTGATGGTTATTTCTTGCATCTCTATCCTGGAATCCGTGAGAAATGTCACTCTGAGGGCACTCAGTATTCTGACATGTATAGACACGCTGTGGTACCGGACTAGTGTCGCTTGAGCTTCTCTTAATGGTGAGCTCCAAATTAGCTTCTTCTTTCACAGGAGCTGGTGCGGCAAACCTATCTGCTGCAGCAGGAACAGATTTGTGGACCATCACATCCTCCTCATTCTTCTTATTATCATGGAAACCTTCCACATCGTACTCAGTGCTGCTGCTATTGAAAGCTAAGCCATGGAACATGCCGCTCTCTGGGTACTGTGGAATGCACACATCAGGGGGGAGCTTGGTGTATGTCTCCTCCACCCGTTTGAGCACCGCAAGCCATGTCGCGCTCTCCTTTGCGGTCATCTTGTCTTGCAAGCACTTGGACTGCCTCACAAGCCTGCGGATCCTCTCAACATCGGGGCACATATGCTTGATGACAGAAGTCAGGACGCACACCTTCCAAGCCTTCTTAAGATCATGAGGCTTCTTGTACGGCGGGGGGCCTTGATATTTAAGGATGCCCAACTCCGACCACCACTCCTCTCCACCGTTTGGCCACCACGGCGGAGCAATCCCCTTCTCCAGAGGGAACCTCCGCTGCGGGGGGTCACAGTGCTGCATAAGAGCAGACAAGAGGGAGCCCAAGGTAGTATCCTGCAGTTCCAGCAGCGAGTGGAGGCTCGCTGTGGCATTTCTCACCTCACTGCCGGAGCCGGGGACCGCGTTCTCCGCCTGGTACTTGGCGATGGCAGCAGGGCCATTGCGGTCAAAGCGCACCTTGTCCTTCCACCAGCTGCGGAGGTTGTCGGAGGCGCCACCGACTGGTTTCCCATTCTCTGGGATGATCCCATAGACGAAACCTTGGGCGTTGCAGACCTCCATCATCTTGAGCATGTACTTGAGGATGCCGTCCTGCGCACAGGACATCTTCTTGCGGCGCGCCTGCTCCTGAGACTGCCGGTGCTGCTGCCTTGCGGCATCGCCCGGCTCCTTGCCCCGGGAGGTGTGCTGCTTGTCCTTGAGGCGCTTCAGGCGCATCCTGTCCCTCCACATCCGCCTCTCAAGCTCCTGGACATCCATTTCTTCATCGCTGCCTTCACCGTCACTGGCGGCGTCGACATAGTTGTCGCCGGCAGTGGGATCAAACGGAGGAGGCTGACAAAAGGAGGCCAAAGTTGGGTCGATCTTGTCATCATCAGGGCAAGGCACGAAAGGCGCAGAATCATTGGGTGGGTCCGGGTCCAGCTCCAGCTCCAGCTGACCCGGGATAGAAGATGGAGTCCGATAATAGAGACCCCATGGTCCGTGGACAGCGAAGTATGGAATACGGATCGATAGATGGGGCCTTTGTTGAAGAAGGGAACGTGGTTTGGTCCTGCCTGGCCTGCAACCACAGTAATAAAAGCAAGCAAGAATCAATCAAAGGAGCTCTCTTTCTCTCTCTTGTTGTTTTACTCCACTTACTAGCATCAAGCAAGAAATGGATTAAATCTCACGCAACTTAACAAACGACGGAACTGGAAAGTTAATTTTTTTTTTAGAATTGTGGATCTTGGGGGATAGCTAGATTGCACATAGACACAGATTTGAGAGCAAAGTAATTAACACCAGAATAGCCTTTGTAGGAACTTATTTATTTTCTAACAGCAAGGGATCATGGAAAAACAATAAGAAGATCCAAACTTTGCTAGGTAATAAGTGTGCAGGACTCTAATAAAATTTAAGTAGGCTGTCTTGTTACTCTAGCAAATTAAACACATGAATGATGATGAATCTAAAGGAGGGTAAAGCGGAACCGGCAGAAATCGATCCCAGCAGCAGTCAAAGTAAATTATCGGCTAAACACAAGATTGATGAACGAACACAGCAAGCCTACTATTAGCTAGCATATAATTGAAGATTTTTTTAAATTTGAGAGAGAGAGAGAGAGAGAGGAGGGCGGTGCGAGAAACGAATTAGCTAGGTATACCTTGCTTGTACAAGTGAAGTGGTCGAGTAGTGATTTCTTCTTCCTCCTGTGGCGGGCGGTGTGGCAGCTGCAGCTAGTAATAAGCAGGATTACGCAGAGAGAGAGGAGAGATGGAGCTTGAATTGACCCAAGCGAGCGAGCGCTAGCTAGAGAGAGAGAGAGATGGAGCTAGGTAGCAAGAAGATGAAGAGGAAGGGGAGGGGGAGGGGGAGGAGGGATGGAAGGAAGTAGCTAGCACTAGCAGTGCTGCTGTGGGTGCTAGGAAGGATCCTGTCCTGCTTGATGCACCGACTACAGTACAGCCACCCACCGGCCACCACCTCCTGATTTCTGATTTTCTTTCTTGTAATTTTTTAAACTACTACAGTACTCCTATATATGGAGTGCTCGCTTTGATTTGCAGTTTAATTTAATTAGGTTTTATAAGCCTATTACAGTAGAAATTCGGGGAGGTCGTGCCGATGTCAGAGAAGCGACGTTCTTTCCTGCCCAGGCCCAGCAAATTGGAGCACAACTAGTACTGTAATAAACTAAGCTTATCACAACTAGCTGGTCAAAAGCTAGCTAGCTGTGGTTACGCAGACTAATCGGAAATGCCAATTTGAGGGCGCCCTCTTTTTCGCGCAACACGTGGGGCACGCTGCTGAGTTTGTGCTTTTCTCCGCGCGACACGTGTTGGGCGGAGGAGAGTCCCGAGTCGGAGTTCCGAGCCTTCCCTCGCTCGCTTCGCTTGTGTTGTGACGCGACGCTGACGCGAGACGAGACGAGGGGAGAGAAAGAGCGCTTTCACGTGTGCGTCGGGACTTGAATTCTGGACTCAATTGGCTCCCTGCCGTTTTGTAATTTCAAAAGTAGTCTCATTTGCTCAAGAATTTCATCTTTAGCCCCCTAATAGCGCTGTCTGCGCAGACAGACCGCAGCTTCGACCATCGCGTCGGCGACGGCAGCCTCTAGTCGGCCGACGCGACACGGCAGAAGAAGAAAGTTCTTCGCGTTCGCAAGAAGAAGAAGAAGTCGCCGACCACGGCAGCCTCTTTGCCCGCCCGCCACGCTGCCGCCGGCCGCCGCCCCCGCCGCACCGCGCGCGCACGCCAGGCGCTCGCGCCGCTCGAGCATGCCGCGCCGCCACGCGCCGCCGGCCGCTGCGCTTCGCGCGCGCCGCCGCGCGCCGCTAAGCGCCGCCACGCTCGATCGTCGGTGCTTCCTCACACTCAATAAAATGAGGCGAACGCAGCTCGGTGCCTTGTGTTCATGTTGAAATTGAGAGAACGTAGCCAGAGAGGAAGAGAGGCAAGGACGAAGAGAAGGGAGAAGGCAAGCAGAGAGTAGTTGAAGCTCGCGCAGTTCCGGAAGTTGTTAATCGTCTTGTGCGCACCTTGAGAAGGTAAGTGTCATTTGCATACTGCTATAGTTTTAGCAATGTGATTAGTATGTAATTAGATGAATGATACATTCTTATTATAGCAACTGAGTAATTAGGGTTGTGTAGTACAACATGTACTTGAACTTAGCGTTTGGATGTAATTAGAAGACTTAGTTTGATTAGCACGTAATTACAAGACTTAGTGTCGCTGACGATCGGGTCCCAGCGAGCGCGTGCACCGTGTGCATGGTCCATGGACCCTTGACGGGGCATGTTGACCTTCGGTCCTTGCACTACGCCATGAACTGAGTGAATGACAAACTGGCCCCACCTGTTAGTAGGCCTATAATTCGGAAATAAAAATAAAGAACACTGTACAGTAGACCCCGCATGTGAGTGGTAGAGGCTTGGTTTAGCTTGGGTATAAAAAGTTTGAAATGCAAGGATTTTCTGAAGTGATTTATTTTTGCACTGTAAATTCCAATAACTTAAAAAAATTCATAACCATTTGAAAGTAACTCCAAATTTTATTCTCTAGCTAACCATAAAATGTTTAAATAGAAGTGAACCTAAAACTAATTTTTTCTGCCCACTAGACACTAGTACATTAAATTTTGCAGAAATTACTAAAGTGTCTGGAACTTGAACCTGAAATTTCAAAAATATTCGTAGGTGGTTTAACGTGTAATTCAAATGTGCATGAGATGCAATGTAAATAGAATTGAAAACATTGAGTATGAAAAGTGTATTTAAACTTAGCGCTCGGATGTAAAATTAGAATAGTTAGTGTGATTAGCATGTAATTAGAAGGTTTAGTGTGATTAGCACGTAATTAGAAGACTTAGTGTCACGACGATCGTCTCAAATGAGCGTGCACCGCGTTCGTGGTCTATGGATCCTTAACCGACCATGTTGACCTTTGGTCCATACAGTATGGCATGGACCAAGTTAATGACAAACGGGCGTAACCTGTACAGTAGACCTCGCATGTCAGTGGTAGAGGCTAGGTTTAGCTCGAGTAGACAAATTTTGAAATGCAATAGGCATTTGTAAAGTGATTTAATTTTGCACTGTAAATTCATACTACTTAAAAAATTCATAACTAGTTGATAGTAACTTCAAATTTAGTGAAACCAATTTTGTTGGTTTCTATTTTTATTGTACTTTAACTTAGAATAGGTTTGAAACTTGTTACTGGAACCGATAATTTGCGAATTTGAATTAAATTCGGTTAAGAATTATTTTTGTACAGTACGAATTGAATTAATTTTTGTTGGTCATGAAATGTTATTCTGAAGCTAACCATGACTAAAATTGTGGAAGAATTCATTTGGAAAACGCACAAATAAGTGGATGGTGCAAGTATTACATATAATTTAGTGGTTTTATATGCACATGTGTTAGGTACTTCATGGCGGAGATTCAAGATCTATTCGTATTCCACGGGAACGCTCTCGTACGTGACGGACCGTACGGGGCGGACCTGTCGAATTGCGACCGGACTGTGATCCGGGCGCCGGGTCTGAGGGACATGAGCCTCTCGGAGCTAAGGCGGTGCGTGCGGTCCGCTCGATCGCGCCATCGCAAGGATGAAGCCGCGATCGAGGCATTGTATGTCTCGGTGGTGGGTGACGGAGCGGAGACCGTTTGGCAACTTATGAATGTGACAAGTGACGCTTCATGGGCCAATTACATGGAGGTTGTTTGCAACCCTGCCGCCGCGATCTTTGCGCGCCGATGGTCTATGTTCGGTTCGTGGAGAGGACGGGACATCCGACGGGTGGTTCCGGTGAGGTCTGCTGGTGAGGAGGAGCCTGCGTTGGTCTCTGGTGTTGGAGGAGACGCGGGCGAGGAAGTGGGCGATGGAGACCTGAGGAGGCGTGCTGACAACTTCAAGCCCAACGAAGGAGTGGATAAATGGTGGGCAGCCCGTATTGATTGCCACGAGTACCTGGCCGACCAGGTGGAAGAGGTGGAAAGCGAGGAAGAGGAGGATGTGGAAACAAACGGCCGGAAGACGGAGAAGCCGGCACGGAGGTGTTGTTGGTGGTGTTGTGACCACCGACACCGACACGCCCTCTAGATTGGACGACGTCGCAACGACATCGCTGGTCCTGCCACAGCCGGAGGGGGCCGACTGGGGGTTTAATGAAGACACCCTGCTCCTAGGGCAGCGGTTCCCTAACAAGAGCGCCGCCCAGCATGCTATTGCTAGATACGCCATTAACATTGGCCGGACGATCGGCGCAGAGGTCCAACCCCGACACCTACATCGTTAGGTGTGTTGAAGAATCTCGTGGCCGGCAAGGTCCGTGCGCAGCGTTCACGGCCTCGCCACGGCTTCCGGATCACGGCGTCCGGAAGGACCACACGTGTGAGCTAATCGAGCCGCTTCATAGGCACCGCAACATGACGCCCTCGTGACGCGTTGCCGGCCTAATAAGCCACCTCGTGGTCAAGATGTTTGCATTTCGCCAAAACTTCTAATGGCGGAGGTTGCCAATATGGTGGGGTTCCAGTGAGCTACAAGACGGCATGGCGCGAAACTAAGGTCGTGGAGAGAATGTTCGACACATTCAAGAGGCTTATAACCTAGTTCCAAGAATGTCGATCAAATCGCAGAATCAAATCCCGGGACATACATAAACAAGGTTGACCGGGTGCATCCGAGGGAGGGGCCCAATTGTTTTGTTCTTGACGCGGTCTTTTGGGCCTTCCGTCAGGCAATCAAAGGGTTCAAGCATTGCCGTCCCGTGCTGACGATGGACGACACCTTCCTATCTGGAAAGTATAAGGGTACCATCCTCACCGCGGTTGCAGCCGATGCGAATGACCAGTTACTCCCCGTGGCCTTCGCAATTGTTGAGAGCGAGAGCACCGAAAGCTGGCTATGGTTCCTGTCCAACGTGAAGCAGGCGGTGGTCCAAGACCGTCCAGATGTGTGTGTCATCTCGGACCGCAATGCTGGGTTGTTGTCTGCGTTGAGCACGATGCAAAATGGGACACAACCGTTGTTCCAGTGGAATGATGTCAGGAGCTGCTGGTGCATGAGGCATCTCGCGGCGAACTTCCACACAAGGTTTCGGAGCAAGGACCTGATGAAGATGTTCAAGAAGCTCTGCATGCAGAACCAAAGGTGGAAGTTCGATGCCTTGTGGAGACAGCTCGACGAGGAGACCGAGAAGCATGTAAGGAACTCGGCGGACGCGGAGGAAGGTGCAGCGCAAGAGGGTCCACGAGTTGGGGAGTTCACACGGTGGGTTAACTCACACGCACCGACCGGAGAAATGGTCCTCGCCGCACGACACCGATGGTGCAAGGTACGGATCATGACGACCAACATGTCTGAGGTGTACAACGGTGTCCTCAAGGGTGTCCGATCCCCGCCGATCACCGCGATCGTGGAGGAGAGCCGAACCGCATCGCGGCTACCGTTAACAGAGCCATGATGGCCAAGAAGCATCCGGAGGATGGCAAGCAACTCGTAAGTAATGCACGCGCACATGGAGAAGAAGATCGCAAGGCTCATTCCCACGCTACTGCATCATGGATGGCGCCAGCGGTTCGAGATCCGACTCAGGAGAAGTACGCCATGGGCCACGCTAGAGGATCGGCAGTGTCCGCACGACATTGGACGGCCGTCGGCACTGCAACAAGCCGCGGCTTCTCCACAAACTATGCTCTCGTGTGTACGCGGCGTGCGCGGTGTGGCGCCAGGCCTCGGAGCGTTACATCTCCGAGTACTATGATATCCACCACCTGTATGGCACTTGGAGTGTTGAGTTCCATTCCTACGGGACGGACATGCACTACAGGGACCTCTGGCCGGGGCAGGTGAAGTGGGTGCCCAATGACGCACTGAAGCACCCGCGTCGGGGAAGACGCCAGTCACGACGCATTCGGAATGACATGGACGACAGCCAGCGCGGGCAACGGGTTCACCGCCCCAGATGCAGACTATGCAAGACGGTTGGCCACTCCATAAATCGTTGCCCAAACAGACCTAGCACAAGCAGCGCACCGTAGCGCCCAAGAGACAATTACTAAGTCGTGATGTTGTATGCTTATTTTAATGTCTAGTATGAGTTGTATCGTTGTCAATCCATGCCTTTTTGCACGGATGTAATGTTATGTTATGTGGGTCATTTGCTAACTCATTATGGCCATATGTACTGTTATGTTCTACGGGGGTGTGTATATGGTGTTATTCACTTTGTCTTACATTCTGTTGTCATATGTTTCGATTTCCTTTTGTATGCTATACATTATGTTTTATATGTGGACTAACATGTTGTTTATCTCTTCATAGAGATGGCGCACCTCCGCTTGACGGCCCGTATGAGTCGCCGACGACGCGGGATGGGCGACACCGATGCCTGGCGTGGTCGTCCGGCGTCGGCCCTCCGAGCCTAGTCCTGAGCGCCCCCAGAGAGAGGTGGGCTCTTGACCAGCGGTATGTCCCAAGACTGCGGGACACCGGCCTCCTACCCTTTGCCCGCATGTTGGACGTACCGCATGCATTTCAGTTTGATGCGGCACTCCTATCTGTGCTCGTGGATCGTTGGAGACCAGAGACTCACACCTTCCACTTCCGGTGGGGGGAGATGACCATAACTCTGGAGGACGTAGCTATGCTTACAGGTCTGCCACTGAACGGTCTTCCAGTAGTGCCACCTCCAAGGCGAGTGGATCGAAGGTGCGATGGTCGGCAGATTTGGTCACCCGATTGCCGACAACATGTCGGTGTGCCACATTCTGGCGTCGCGGAGTACATGACCGCCCCGAGCATGCGATCGCGGGCGCTTAGGACACACTTGCTTGCATACCTTTTGTTCCTTTTCGGATGGATCTTCTTTCCTACGACTCAGGGTGACTGCGTGTACCCTAGCTACATCCATCTCGCTGAGTCTTTGGTGGACGCCCGGCCCGACGAGGTGCCACAATACAGCTGGGCCTCCGCAGTTGCTTTGTGCCACTTACCGAGGGTTGTGCGATGCCTCTCGCAGCAGCACCGCGGGAGCCGGTCCCGTCAGATGCTACACATCGCCGCAGCTATGGTCATGGGAGCACTTTCTGCTGGCGACCATTTTTCGAGCACCGTGCACCCTTTCCAGTTGAGCGCCAAGCTTTATGGTACTGCTACAGGTGATGACCCCGTCGATGGGCCTACGATGGGGACACGTTGGACACATGCTACCCTAGGTTGGGCCAGAGAGAGACCGAGGCGTGCGTACCCTGAGTTCCATAACCTATTCGAGACACTGCATGAGGACAAGGTCATCTGGTGGCCATGGACTGGACAGTTCCTTGCAGACACGGCCCCCTACGGGTTATCCTCGCAGTGCACTCAGGACGAGACACTCTGGTTGACGACCTGCCACCTGATCTTCTCCCACATGGTCGAGTCGTATAATCCACACTGGTCATGAGACGCTTTGGCCTTTACCAGAGGTGCCACCATCGCCGGACGACCTCTCACGAGAAGGCCCACCGGTATGTCATTTTTCGTATCATAGTAGCCACATGTCCGACTTACATTTTCGATATTCGAATTCAATTGCAGCAAACGAAGAGGCCGAGGAGCGACGATCGAGGCGCACACAACACCGTGGACGACGCCGTGGGCGAGGGCGGTCACGACGTGGTGCACGAGTTACGAGGCTACGCCATCTAGACGCACGGTGCGCATTTGCGCGGTACGCTCCGCGACTAGGTGTAGGCTTATCGGGCGGTGCCACAACGACGCTGGAGGTCATGCAAGATGCCGCAGACTAGTTGTGTCCCGATCGTCACCCAAGCGCACGCCACGACGAGATGGTAAAACATTCTTCCTAAAAATTTCATCCGCTACACATTTGTAACTTACTATCGGTTTTCTTGCAGATTACCGCCTTGATCGATCGCGCGAGGGTACCGACAGACGCCGTGGTCGCAATAGCACATTTGATCGCTTCCTACACGCGGTGCGCGATGACCGAGGACGCAAGGACCGCAATGAGGACCATAACTTGTGGTCGCCACGGTGACGTTCACGACAAAGATCGCGGACACCGAGGGCACCTCCGCCTCCACCTCGGCACCTCCTCGACCTCCTCGACGTCCGTCGTGACTCGCGAGTCGTCCGAGCTATGGTCGGTCACCGACGCGCCTCGGGCCTGTGTATGTCATATGTCTGCCGGTTGTTGTCACCAATACTTGTCCAAGTACTCCTTTTGAACATATCTGACATCACTGTTTATTTTTGCAGCACTTGCGAGGGGACAACACTCGCTTCACCGCCGTCGTCACGCAGGAGGCGCAGACTTGCGAGGGACAACACTTTGCTTGAGCCGCCGCCGCCACAGCAGGGAAGCGCAAAGATAGGACTTCGTCGCAAACGCGACGTTGTTCCACTACAGACATCGACCCTTACTCGCCGCAGCGCCAGGACGATGGGTTGGGATCATTGGCGCATGGCATTCAGCCGCAGGGCATTCAGTCGCACGTGCGGGAGCGCGACGAGTGGTTTGCCGAGACGTACCAAGGGTACACCGTGCAGCATTACGGCACGGACTGGACAGGAGGATCCTCGTCCACACAACAACCTACTCAGGTACGCTTTAACGTAGTTGTAGCAATTTTCATAATGCATAAAACCAATGACTAACTCACCAAGTACCCTTCCCTCAGGATGAGCACGTGTGGATCGATAATATGCTCAGCTTTGACCCGGACACCTACACTGAGATCACCGCAGCGACGCCTCCCACGCAACGCCCCTACTACGGCTTACGAGACATACGCCGCTCCCCTGACAGGTTCACCTTCCCTGAGGATCAGCTACGCCGTCCGGGCAATCGACGGGGCGATGTACCATAAGTAATGTCATGGTTGTGTAATGCATGTTATGTAATATCATTGTGTATTGTGTGCAGCATGTCATGTTATGTGATTTAGGTAGTATCAGTGTGCAGCATGACCTTGTGATTTGTGGACACAACATGTTCTAAGCTCGGGTTTGTATCTCAAACATCCATGATTTTTGAATACCTCGCTGGTCCCGTGGTTGATTTGCTAGGGGATCTGACACTACCTCGCGGACGCGAATTTCCTTCAACGCCCCACGATTCCTCCTCGCCCGATGCCTCACTGACGCGATTTTCCTTCAACCCAATTGCAATTGAGCCGCTTGCTATATATGGATGCTTTGGTCGCCATACACCTCACTCTTCATTTCGTCCTCTCCTTTCTTCCGCCTTAGACGGATGTCTACGCCTCATCTAACTTTCGAGTGAGCGGACAATTAGAATCATCGCGCAAAGAATCGGTTTGCCCTCGCAGGTGGATCCGTGAATGTGTTCACCTCGATACGCCAACGAATCCATCCCGAGTGTTCATGAAGTGTTCAAATCTTACGGTAACTTTTGCCTATTCACCTCGAATGAACTGCATTCGAAACAACATGTTGTTTTTTTTCACTTCAAGCTGTATTTCTTTTCTAGAGCGCAACATGCCGGTTTTGGCAGTGGGCTGACGAAGCTGTCCCAGTGGTTCAAGATATTGCGATGCAAATTGCTGCCTTACAAGATGACTCTCGTGGTGTTCCTGCATTTCGTCTAGTGGCTCGACCCTCCGATCCACCAATGCAAAATGAAGAGAATAGACTTACAAGACTGGATGAAAGGATGGAAAGAGTTGAGAAAATGCTTCAGAAATTAGTTAAGCTAGTTAGTTTTGTGGTCTTTCTTCTATTATTTCTTGTTGTTGCCAAGTAGAAGTTCAGTTGTAATGATATCGTAATCTCCACTCTTTATCTATGCATCGCAGTCCGTCATGAATGAGAATAAAGCAGTAACATTATCTACGAATGGATGAACTGTCGTGTATCCCTGCATTACTTTGTGTGCGAATTCATGAAATCCTAATTTCCGAAACCTCAAATCCAAATTCAGAACACTTAGTTTTCACTACAACAAGGCCACACAACTTCTCTCTGCAAAGCAGAACGTGACCATCTTTTGGAAAGTTACACGTGACAACACTCGCTTCCCGGTTTTCGGATCAAAAGACGACACTCCGCAAAGAAAGACGTGATAACACTCGCCGCCACTTTTCAGACCGAAAAGGCAAGACTCTGCAATGAAAGACATGACAATACTATGCCTCGCCAGCTTTTCAGACCGATAAGACAACACTCTGCAAAGCACGACATGACTTCTCCGTGCAAAGTAAGATGTGACAACACTATGCCTCGCCAGCTTTTCAGACCGATAAGACAGCACTCTGCAAAGCACGACATGACTTCTCCATGCAAAGTAAGATGTGACAACACTATGCCTCGCCAGCTTTTCAGACCGATAAGACAGCACTCTGCAAAGCACGACATGACTTCTCCGTGCAAAGTAAGATGTGATAACACTATGCCTCGCCAGCTTTTCATATGGACATGACAACAGTCTACCTCCTCAGCTTTCCAGAACTAAAAGACGGGACTCTTCACGAAATTAACCACACCATGCCAACCATGGAGCTTACAAAAGGGGGTTGAACCAAACCAAACCCAACACTACACAACACTACACAATAGATACCCAACTATGGACTCTTCGCAAACTTCTACTCGAGGATGTTGCGTACAAAAGTGGCTTAAGCGTAAGAGGAAGCACTTACAATACCCAGATTTTTCAATGAAAGATGCTCCAAGACCACCACGCTCACCGATCTCGCAGTGTGTGTGGCGAACCAACAGAGATCATTCACCCATGCACCCACCATCGCCGCCCGGCGCATTTACACATGCGGCACCACCGTAAGCGTTTCTTTCGCGCATCGATTTTCGCCAACGTTGAATTCCTTAAATTTTTAACTTCATCCCCACGTAATGGCAGCCCGAGATGCGCCGCCACTTCTTCCAATGGATCGACACACCGTAGATGTACGATAGGGCATTCATCCAGCAGGTACTACGCCGAACTACTCGGTGTGGTCGAGAACTTCGCGGTGGAAACCTTACGCATCGATCGCGGCCGAGGAGGCACCGGCGAGCCCAATAGTCGCTCGGCGTAATCCATATCGACGACGTAATCCATATCCATATTACGTTTTTTACTGTACGGTGTACTTACATCATACAATCGCAGGACATGGACGACTTCGACATACCAACCCGACGTGGACAGTCCTACGACAAGGGAAAGGGAAAGGCTCATGCGGCTCAGCCCGGCCGCCACAGCGTATCCGGACGCCCAGGCGTAATCCGTAACCACGATGTGAGTTATGAAGAATTTACATCATTCTTACGATTTTCACTATACGATGCACTTACATCATGGAATCGCGGGACATGGATGACTTCGACGTACCAGCCGCACGTGGACAGTCCCGCGGCAAGGGCAAGGGAAAGGCTCATGCAAATGAGCCCGCCGCCACAACAGATCCGTCGCCCGTGTAATCCGTATTGACGACGCCGATTATAAAGAATTTACATCCTTCTTACAATTTTCACTATACGGTGCACTTACATCAATGAATCGCAGGACATGGACGACTTCGATATACCAGCCCGACGTGGACACTCCTGCGACAAGGGGAAGGGGAAGGCCCGTGAGGAGTTCAACACCGAGCTAGCAAGGAAGGGGAAATGGCCCCGGTCCACGCAGTAGGTCAGGTCATTACGTAGTAGTCCGCCGTCCTACCCCCCATTACTATCCCCTAAAGGCATGCATACTTATATGGTCCGGATGCTTATGTCACAGTGTACCGTAGTAGTAGCAAGGATGACTAAAGCAATTAGTCGAACCATCATGCCATGTCACTACGTGTAACGTGCTTATGTCCGCGGACTCTAATGTACTTCTGGTTCCATGTCTCCGCTAAGCCATTAAAGCATATATTGCAAGTATGCCTCTTCTAGTGGAATCTCATAAACAACCATTCGCACCGACATCGAATCGTCCATGTTTTAGGGTATCTTCATAATGACAACGCGCTCAAATTTCTTCAATCATATTCGTATAAGCTTCACAAAGTACTTCATCAATCGTCGCCTACATACGTGTATACGCTCGCACGATGAAACCCTAATTTACAAACCCTGTGCCCATATTACTTAATGAATGTTTTTTTTACAAATATCAGTGCATGTTGAAACCCTAATTGAAATGACTGAAGAAAAATTCGGATTCCTATCGACGCTAACCCAAACTGAAAACCCTACTTTTTTTCATTTCTGAAAACCCTAATTGATATGATCAAAAAAATTGTGCAAGGCATATAGAGTATGGAACTACAACATTTGCTCCCCACATTTCAATCCACTGCTTTAGGCCATCTTCATAATCACAACGAGCGCTTCGCCACCTTTAATTGCATTTTGTAGAAGCTCCATAAAGTAATATGCTTTAACTCCGTCATTTTCAACAGACGCATCGTAATTTCACTTACCTTCGTACATACAACTCATTACTATCTTAATCGCCCTCGTAAAATTTCTCGTAAATTTAGTACACTACAACAATATACGATTTATCACAAAATGTTATTGCCAGTCTGACAATTCTTGTGCCCTTCATATTCTACGAAAATAACAAACAGACCAACCAACGTTGTCGCTACACTTTTATTTTCAAAAAGAAATAACATCATACAATAGATTATTTTTAAAAAAATCCAGAAGTAATGTGATCAACAACCGTAGCAATCAAGATATTATTTCTCTTCAGTTTTCTCTTTTCCAGAGTCTTTTGAAAGCTTCAAAAAAACTCTGATAAACCATTTCTATTTTATTGTATCAATTAGAGCTTAATTGAATATTTTAAAAAATTAAAAAAAATTCAATCAGTAAAATAAACTTATATTAAATTCAATCTTTTTTGACAAATTTTTGTTTTTTTCCTGTTTTTTCTCTATTTTTCCCTTCATTTTTTTTCCCAATCTTCTTCTTTCTCTCTCCCTATTTCCTCTCTCCTGGGCGCACGTGGCAGGGGGGCAAGGTGCTACCAAACCCCACGACAGCACCTCGCTTCATGCTGTCGGGCTCGGCAACACCTTGCTTCCTGCTGTCGGGCTCGGCAGCAGTGGTGCACGGCTTGCTGCTGCGGTCCACGGCGGCAGTAGGTCACCTGCTGCCGTCCCCGACGGCAGCACGTACTAGGATGGGGCCAAAAATAGAATTTTAGAGCTAATGGGGCTACTTTTGGAATTATGAAATGCTATGGGGCCAATTGAGTCCAGAATTCTCGGGACTTGGGAGCAGGTTGGGCCCACCTAATAACTCTATCTTTCATCTTCCATACCATTTATATATTTTTCCCCTCCATGCTACCGTATAATAGTTTCATAAAATTTTAGTTGTTTAAAGTTTTAGATTTTGAGTTTGAAGTTTCGACTAGGTTTCAATGCGTTTCGTGAAAAGTTTTAAAAATATTTCAAGTTACGAGTTTGATATTTCAAGCATGTTTCAGCGTGTTTTGTGAAAGTTTCAAAATGCTTTCGACGCTTTTCATTAAGTTTGGGAAATGTTTCAAGTAAGTTTCATAAAAATTTGCAAGTTTCAAAAAAGGTTTTAAGAAAGTTTTAATCATGAATGAGACACGATGAAACTTCGAGTTTCAAGCATGTTTTCAGCATGTTTTGTGAAAGTTTCAAAATGTTTTCAACGCTTTTCATTAAGTTTGGGAAATGTTTCAAGTAAGTTTCATAAAAATTTGCAAGTTTCAAGAAAGGTTTTAACAAAGTTTTAATCATGAATGAGACACGATGAAACTTCAAGTTTCAAGCAAGCTTCACAAGTATTCAAAGTTCGCTTGGGGAAAGGACGAGGCTGCCCCTGGCGGCGATGTCGGTGGCGGAACCGCACTGCTTGTGATCGGATTTGCCCCTGGCTGAAGTGTCGGTGGTGGACTAGTGTCATCTGCTTGGCGAAAATACCGGAATGCCCTCGGCGGAGACTGGTGAAAGGTCGGGACTGCCCCCAGCGGAGCAACCGGTGGTGGAGTGCACCGACACTTTCTATGGGCAATCTGGACCGAGGTTTGGTACTTCGCTCCTCGATATTTTCTCACACTCTTGGCGTAGGATTCCGACACAGGAGTGGCATTGGATTCCAAAAGGGGCTTTGCTGGGAGAGTTAGGGTTATGTGCTAGTTTGAGCGATATTCGGCGATTTGGGGGTAGAGCTAGGGTTGTGAGGCGAAATCATAGTCCTCCTCTACGTAAGTCCTTTGCTGAGGTTGTGAAAGGGGGTGAGATGGATCGTGGTAAAGGTCGGTTTCCTCGGCGCTTTGGGGATGCTTCGTGTAGATGGACTTAGGGAAAAAAAGGAGTGCTCCAGAAGAATGGATGAAGGATGATGATTTGCTGGCGGAGGAAGATCTTCGTGCTAAGCTAAGGAGAGATCAAGATCAACAGTGGAGGTTCGAGGAAGTAACATCCCAAATCTTTGGTTTGTATTTCAAATGTTTATAATGGTGAACTTTTTAAAACTTTTGAACATGCTTTGATTTTCTAGAGGATTTGTATAATTTGTTACTTTTGAAAATTTTGAAATAAAAAAACATACAACTCAAATCAAAACTCCAAGGGAAAACAGAAACAAAAACTTGAGATCATCATCTGGAAATAATTTATTAAAATATTATAATAATTATCATGAATTAATATAAATTTTTCCAAATTTATGGGACTAGTTTCAACCCTGAGAAAATTCAAACACAATTCAATGACCTACACTAAGTTTGAATTTGAATTATACAAAATATATCATGAACAATAGGGTTTAAGAATTTTTATGGACACTAGACCATCCCAGGAACCCCTCTGATTTATTTCAGAATTTTAGGAAATTTATTTCTAATTTTAAGACACTAGTCAAATTAGAAGCTTAGTTTTGAATCTTAGTTAACCTTTAGACTCAGCCCCAACCAGCTAGCACTGTTTAGGCTTGAGTCCAACCCGAACCAAGTGGCTTGACTAAACCACCTAGCTGCACCAAATGAACCCAACACGCGCGACCCGTCTGATTGGAAATTGTCGAACCCCAAATTCACGATTTGGGATCCTTAGTGTCAAGCTGTGCCATTTCCTGGATCAGTAGATAGCACACACACATACATATTCCGATCATGCACGTCACCGTGGAAGCTCAGCGCGAACCAACGATCAGGTCCATAGGTGCAACCCCACATGGTCGGAAGGAATAATTGTGGAGGTCTGGAAAGGGTCCTGGAGAGGTCCTGAGTGTCTTAAAGAGATTCCGAGGGAGCCCTCGAGTGGTTCCGAGGGAGGTCCCGAGAGAGAGACCCCGAAAGGTGGTCCTGAGGGAGGTCGTGAGGGGGGGGGGTTCGGAGGGAGGTCCTGGAGGGTCCTGATAAATCCTCGGGAGGTCCTGAGTGGTCCGGATGGATCGATGTGGGTGCTCCTAAGGAGGTTGTAACATCCCAATTTTGGACTTGTGTTTCAAATGTAAGAAAATGAGTAGAAATTAAAAAAATTTCTTACATCATGTATTTCCTGTATGTTCTAAACAGTTCTTGTACAAGAATTATGGAAATACAAAGTCACAAGTCTTTTGACCCAAAACCTTGTCTTCCAAAAACTTTAATCTCAAATTTTGTGAACATCCTTTGGAAATATTTTTCCTAAGTTCCTGGGATGGTATATGACCCCTCTGAAAATTTTCACAATTTTTAGAAATTGTTTGAATATTTTTAGAAGGCAGTCAAACCTGTTTGACTTTCAGTCAAACCTTAAACCAGAGCATTGCATAATTTTTGGAGAATAATGCACTCCATAAAAACCTCTGAAAAGTTTACACAAGGTTAATATCTAAGTTAGCAAGCTCTAGTAAAAATTTCCTAATTTTTGGAGTTGTTTTGCTATCTCAAATAAATCCCCAAAGTCCCAGCTCAAATTAAAACCCAAAACATGTTTTCACTGTGCGTTGGGTTCGAGTCAGACTCGGGCTCAAGCCACTTGACTTGGTCCAGTCAACTAACTGCACCCGGTCCGGCTTAAAAGCGCGCTTTCAATCTCAGCCGTTGGATCCTAATCGTTCGGCCCAGCTTCGTGAGAACATTCGGACGTCCGACTGCAATCTCTCATCGTGGCCGTTCATTTCTGATCCAAGGGTTCGCGATCCTCTATGTTGATTTAAACTTCAGAAGCCTTGGGCGAACCTCAGCCGTTGGATTAAAATCGAACCGTCCTCGTCGCAGGGGACATTCGGACTTCCGATTGTTTTGATCAGTCTGAGCCGTTGGATTAAAATCCAATGCTCACAATCTCCTCTGTTTTGTTTAAACCTCAGAAACGTGGCGCGATATCAGCCGCCCGATCAAAATCCAAGGGCTCAAAATCGCCTAGCCTTTTTCTCTGGTCATCTTCAACCTCCTGCCGTGCGTGAACAGAGAGAGGCATGGCGCTGTCAAATCGTGTTCATCTGGCAACGTCTCCCTGGTCGGCATTAAGTGCTTGCAGGTGCTTTTGACCGAGAGGCATGCCCTACTCCTATATCTCCATCATTTTACTTTTCGGTCCATGTTTGTGTCATGGACTTGCTCACCCGAGAGGCTCCTTTTTGCCAAACCCTAGTTTTCCAAGCTATATAAGGTCCCAAAACTCCTTCCTGGTGTTCCTTTACACCATCCTAAGCTCATTCTTTATTTTTGGAGCTTAATACACCAAAAACACCAAATCACCATTATTGACCCGTGGAGCTCCATTGTGGATCATGAAGCTTCAGTGGTTCTTCTTCAAATATTCTTGTACCATTTTCAACTCCTTAATACCCTAATCATTTCCCCTCACTCAATTTTGGGTTTCATTCACAGGATTTGACAAATTTAGGGTTTGTTCAAATTCGGCCGAAACCATCCCCTTTCTTCCTCGGCTCCGGTGAATGCTCCATTTCTCAATTAATTGCTCATGAAGCTTCTATGGGCTATGTTGTAGCTATTTTGACCACCAGTGGTGTTCATTTTGGCTTAGGTCTCTAATTTCTTATCGTCTTCCTCGGATTCGGCAAACTCCATCGTGGTCAGACCTTCTCCGACCATCTTTGAAGCTCATCTCGGTCAAGGTAGCTTCTTATTAGTCCTTAGATGCTTGGCACACGCTTCTCTGGACTGCTGCGGAGCTTTTCTTACATTTTCTCTTTTAGCCGAGTTGGTCACCGTCGCTATTTTTCGGCTAGCCGGCGTTCTAGACCTTCGCCGCCGGCGTGGTTACCACCTTCGGGATCGCAAGGCTATTGCGAATCCATTTTAGTCGTTTGGTTGCGCCGCCGTGGCCGGAGCCGCCGGCGGCGAGCCATTCTGTGTCGTGGTCGTTAAGACCCATTTAATGATCTTATTATTGTTAATCATTAGAAATGATTAGTATGTCTTAAACTGGTTCGCTGTGTCACTGTCAGGTGGGCCCGTAGGCCTAGACTGCAGTGTTGGGGTCATTAATTGCTACTCATTGTTTAGCAATTAATGTGTCTTTAGCTGGTTCATTGTCTCTCTGACATGTGGACCCTCTCATTAAACTCCTCCCGGCGCTTTTAAACCCACGTGCGTGAGTGCGTTGCGCTTTGTTGAGCATGGGTCATCGATCTTGTGATCAACGACCCAGATCTAGAGGACGTTCGGACTGTCCGGTTTCCTAATTGTTCTGGACCGTTCATCTTGAGATCTGCGGCTGCGACCGCGAGTGCATTCAGACTCCCCGAAGGGAGGTGCGCTCCGAGCCGTTCATCTTGAGATTTGCGGCTATGGGTGGTCAAGGCATTCGCTCGGTCCGAATGTTTCCCTCCATGTGAGCCGTTGGATCTTGATCCAACGGTGGACTTCTTTTGGAATCGTGCGTGTGCGCTGTTCTCTGTGCGTGTGGCTCGTTGGATTTCGCATCAACGGCCCACGAGCGTCCACGTCATTTATTTCTGTTATGATTGGTTGTATTTCAGTAAGCATTTTCTTATCAACTGAAAATTGTATTAAAACTTTAGAAACTTATAACTAGCTCGTTTTAAATCCTTTTTAACTATTTCCAACTGTAATAAATTCATATTTCATTATAGATTAATATAAAAATGCATTTAGGCATATTTCTGTAACGGAAAAGCTTGTAACTAAAATGACTTGATTCCTGCCATTAGAATATTCCAGAAAATGAATTAAACCTTGTAAAATGCATATCTTTTTCTGTATAAATCCATTTTGTGCAAAATCAATTTTGTTAAATTTCTCTGTTAGTGTACTTTAATATGGAATAGATTTTGAACATGGTTATGTTTCTGTAAAGTAACTTGTGCTAGGTTTACAACTTAGAAAAATCATAAGTAAATCATTATAACTACAAAGTTAGTAAACTCAACTTTGCTATCATTAGGATGTCATAACCTACCTGTCATAAAAATTTCAGGCCTTAGAATATTCTAGAAATTTTTGTCATGAACAGTACCAGTAATTAATTTAGTGAATTAATAGGCTGAGAGAGTATATTTTGGCCATAACTTTTGCATGCTAAATCCAAATAGCATGATTCTTGTTCCTAAATTTGTATAAAATCATCCCCTACCTGCTGTATAAATTTCATTGGATTTGGATGTCTTTTGTTGTTGGAGTTATTTGGTATTCTTCGTTCTTATTGGTTTATCGCCTTTTCGCGTTAGGTTCCGAAGATAATATCAATATTGAATCTGAGCCACAGCCATCAGATCGTGCACTCCAGCAAGGCAAGCAGATGTAGCATCATTTGATCATGTTGTTCCTACTATTTTCAAATTCTAATATATTGGTTGTAAATTCTATGTATGCATTGCTATGTTGTTTTAACTAATGTCGATAGTTAACCTAGTGGATGCATTATCAGTAGGCAAATGTTTATCCTCTACTACTGAGCCTAGGTTTATCTTGCTGTGATTTTGGGTTCGTTGGATGAACCCTTGTCACTTAGTAGTTCACGAGTTTGTTGCTTAGCCATGCTTAGCTATCGATAGAAATGGGCGGTTATCGACTTGTCGATAACCTTGATCACACAAACTTATTATGATCTCTAAATTTCAGCTATGTGCTATGTTCAAATTGTAAAACTAAAACTGAAAATAAAAACAATTTGGATTTGGGCACAATGGTAAGATGGTGTGATCTTTTGGGTGTGATTGGAATGGTGCCCGAGTCAATTAAGGACCGAACATCTTGTGAGTACCTGTTATCCAGGCATTTTGTGCGTGCTAACCACACTAGAGGGAATGGTACCTCTCTTGACTTAGTACTTTGGCGTGTGTCGGCTACGAGTCGCAGGAGGGCGTGTGTGTGTTGCGTTGTGGTAAAATGAGATGGTTGTGTGTGGGAGCATTGTAGTTGTCCAAAGAGCTTTACCCCGAGGGGTAGTTGTCTTTTTGGCTTTACAATGTAAGTGTATGGGTTTCTATCCATACGAGCGGCTCGTAGTTGATTCAAAATATTGGAAATGTCTCGTAGGACTTAGTCGTGCCGGCATACCTTTGGAAGTGTGCTAAATCATGTGGCTTAAAGGCGGTCTGAGGTGTGGGTACATTAGTACACCCCTGCAGGGTTTAAAACTATTCGAATAGCCTCGTCCTAGGTTATGGACACGCTTGGGTAAGCTTTTCAAGAGTTAGACTACAACATTTCAAATTAAAACTTGATGGGTGGTATGAATCAGAGATTCATACTATTTGTGGTGGCTATTGGGTTAGTCACTTCTATGTGGTTACTTGATAATTATTGTTACTCGTGTTATTTCAATGCTTAAAAACTGATTTGTTAAATTGCTTTCAATCTATTACATTATTGCAAATGAAACTTGCTTTATGAGTCCAAATAACCGTATAACCAACCTTCCTTTGATACAGCTTTCATGTAGCTATGTATAGGCTTGTTACTCGTAAGTCTTGCGGGTACATTATTGTACTCATGTGCATTGCTTATTGTGTGCAGAGGAAGAAGGTGATCCCGAAGGGCCTCACTCTTGTGAGTTGTGCTATGGCAGTGTGTGGGGCGTTTAGCTTGGCGGCCCGGTCGGTTGCCCTGTGGTGTTATGTGGCTAACCGGTCGTCTTTTGGTTTAAGCCATCTTATGGCATCTTTTGCTTCCATCATATTTAATACTTATGTCATTTGGCCGTTTACTGCTCAGATAACTTATATTATGTATGTCTTTTGGTAGACTTGTTATCTTATGTTGTATGGAAATGATGAATGCTTTTGTATGATGTATGTGTGCTACAATTTCTGGGAAGCACATGTCCATCGAGGCTCGGGTTATTCTGTTTGTGATGCTAAAACCAGTGGAAGGTTAAGTATTGCAAGCTTAATAAACCGGGGTCTCACAGAGGTCTTGAGAGAGGTTATGAGGAGGTTTGGAGGGTGGTCCTGGAGGGTCCTGATAAATCCTGGGGAGGTCCTGAGTGGTCCGGATGGATCCACATGGGGGCTCCTAAGGTGGTCTTCGAGGGAGGTCCTGAAGGGTTTCTGTGGGGATCCTAGAGATGTTCCAGAGGGGGTCATCTGGTGGTTTTCGAGGAGGTCCTAGGGATGATCCTGAGGAGGCCCTAAAGTAGACTTGAAGCTACAGTAGGTTGCGGGCAACACGACAACAACTAACATTTAACACGCATAGTGCTCAATATGAATTGGTGCAAGCCCTTACTATATTACATAACAGGCCAGGCGGCCCACTGTTTTACAAAAGAGCTGCGAAGGTAGCGAGTCTACAAAATTCAAAAGTACAGAGTCCAGATAAAGGCGGAAGTAGAACAGGTCGTGGTGGTTCCATTCACTTTGCCCACAGGCAAGCGACTGGAGGTCCCGGCCTAAGTTTCACCATCTTCATCATCGTTTGGTCCAGCAGCCATGAAGTAGTCGTAGGGGTATTGATCACGTGGATCTGAATGATTATATTGGCGAGAGCCTGAGTACACAACCGTACTTGCGAGCCAACACACAATGCGATTTTATAGATGCAGGACTAGTCAAAGGGAGGTTGAGGTTCTTTTCTTTGCATAAAGCCAACTTGGAACTAGATTTAGTAGAAAATCCTGAGACTTAGCATTTTTACAAGCTGGTTCCAGAAATGAGTTTTCGTTTGTAAGTACTAGTGGAGGTCCAACCGCCTATACCATTGAGTGGCTCCAATCCACTCAATGTTCGGGCTATCCTGTAATTACCACTGGTCCCAGACCAAGCTTTCTCAAATACCTGGGGTCCCACACCAGCCTTTCCATTCCACCCATAAATGGTTTTATAGAAATAAAAGCTATATCCATCAAGTTCTCAGCACCGCTCTTGACCATGAGCACGGCTACCCAGATGGTTTTCTTACTTTGCAGAGTTTGCACACTTTACCCACAAGAGGTAATCGCCTTGACATATACACATGTTTCCTTAGACATGTGAATCAAGGGGAGATCACCACAAGGCCTTTATAATGCTCAACCTCGATGCAACTCCACCTGCTAAGATTTCCACCGCCCAGTGCCACGCACTTCCAGGAGGCCCCCTTTTGCGCCGTGTGGTTTTCCTGTGGCTTCATTCCCCTCTACTCACATCACATTCCCCCAATGGCGAAGCCACACCGAGGCGAGCAAATTAGTTAGCCAAATCGTACCCATTATAGACTTGTGGTTGCGTTGTTTTTACATGAGAGGTCATCACCAGATTCGTTCCTTAATTGACTTGGGCGGTACATCCACATACCGTCATCATCTCGTGCCCCCGGCACCAGCCACTCTTTCCATCCGCCCAAGTCGAAGTTTGTTTTTGTGGTTTTATTTGTTTTGGAAATAGCCTTTAGTTCAACATACCAGCTAGGCTCGCAGCCTCAACTGCCCTAATATACCAGTTTTTATGTTTTGGAAAGGTTGTTGTCGGGCAGATTAATGCCCGCATGAGTAGGTATCTAAGCAAGGCCAAGCATGATACTTAAATACATACTCATTTAATCAATTTGTAATCCATTAGTCTAGTGTGACAAAGGATAGTGTCCAAGTTCAAGGGTTGAAAGTTATACGCAATTACAGTTAAGGCATTAACTATGAGCTAGACCAATATAATTGGATAAAACATAGCAATGCGATTTCATAATTTAAAGCAAAGTAATTTGCAAATGGTAGGTGCAATATGGTCAAAGTGTTGACTCGCCTTGTTTAGGATACTGCTGATCGTGATCCTGATCCCCGCACGGTTATTCAGTCTCCTCGGCTTCTATAATCACAAAATAATCGTAAGGCAATTAAACATACATTCAACTCAAGACATTTGCAAATATGCAAGAAATTCCAAATGATGCAAGACGGTAGATTATGGGTACCAGACCAGCATAGTCGAAGGATTAAGTGGTCGAAAGTTCTGTGGTTATAGGTGGATGCGACCAGGAGGTCGTGGAAGTACTATGACTTGAGGAGGTCCTAGAAACGATGTGGCCAGAGGAGGCTCTATCAACCTTACGACGAGGGGAGGTCGTGGAGGTACTATTATCAGAGGAGGTCTTTGAGAGTACTGCGATTTGGGGAGGTCCTGGAATCACTGTAACTAGGGGAGGTCTTTTGAGGTACTGTGGTTTGGGGAGGTCCTGGAATCACTGTAACCAGGGGAGGCCTTTTGAGGTAATGTGACCCAAGGGAGGTCTTTGAATCACTGCATCCAGGGGAGGTCTTTTGAGGTAATGTGACCCAAGGGAGGTCGTGAGAGTGCTATGACTTGTAACATCCCAACTCTTGGCTTGTGTTTCAAATGTAAGAAAATGAGGAGAAATTAAAACTTTTCTTGCATCTTGTTGTTTTTGAACTTTTCTGTAATTCTTGTAAAGGAATTGTGGAATTCAAAAACTTCAATATTCCAACTGACTAAAGTTATGACCCTCCTTTTTCAATCCTTGTCAAATCTATTGCTATTCACCTTGTTGAGAAGACATGATGCAGTCAGCTTTAAAACTTAAGAAGGTAACCAAGAAATGCAACAATAGTTTATCTCATAAAAAGTTTTAAAAATCTCATATTTTTTCTTTTATAAATTTTTGGGCTGTTACAGAAATCAACCATCCAGATCAAGCGAAACGTTCGGACCATTCGAACGAGCAGCGCATATGGACCGTTAGATCCCGATCGAATCGCCCAAGCGCGCGATCCAAACAGACATCCCAAGCGATCAGACTCACGCAAACGGGCCGTCCATTAAAGATCGAACGGACCGCATCAACTTGATCGAGTCTAACTTCTTAACTGTACCACGCTGCACCAGACTCTGACTCACGTATTCAGGACCGTTTGATTTAAATCGAACGGCCCTCACGGACCCACTTACCTCAGGCTCACGCGTTGCGTTTGAGTCACTACCACATCGGGCCCACTTGTCGACTTCGCCTTCAACCTCTCGCTGGCGCTTGTGCAGAACAGTTTTGCCACACGCTCGCGACGCTTCGACGCACACAGAACGGAGTCAGGCACGACGTCAATCCACCGCGACTGTTGGCCAGTCCTTGGGCTTCTCTGGTTCACACCGCCTCCATTGTCGTCAACGCCTGCGCATATTACCCCCTCTCTGCCCTTCGTCTTTGCTCACTTCTCCTCTATTGACCGAGGAGAGGGAAGCTCGTTCTAGCTCCATTACCGGGTAAGCTTCAATCGGGTGTTTCCTCTCTTCTTTACCTCCGATGTCGTTTACATTTTGCCTAATAGCAGCTCCTACCTTGCCTTGTAGCTCTCCGCAAACGTCATGCCATTTCTTAGCCCTGGAGCGTGCACCGCAAGGGCATCACCGTGCCATTCGTCCCTCCAATAGGTATTATCCTCACGTAAGTGCGTCACCAACTACCTCTATACATAGTATTGATTTTCCCTCAACCAATTTTATCATTACGTGGCAGAATCACTGTAGATTGGATCTTATTCTTCTTTGCGGCCAAAACCTTAGTCATCTTCCCCAACACCGGTGCGGTAAGTCTTTACCCGATTCCTTGCTTACACACCACCCTTGGACCTTACTTAAGCTTCCTTGACCACTCATTGCTCTCCTGGTTGCCTGTGTAGCCCTCTCCTCGTGAAGATGTGCCGCCGTCGTCGCCTTCTTCGACGCCGGCCTACCTTCGGCCATCCCCGTGCACCCTTCTTCGCTCAGGTAGCTCCCTCATAGTCCCTAGAGGCTGAGGCACCTGCTATCTTGAACGCTGCGGAGCTTTTGTGCTGGTTGCATGTTTGGCCGAAGTTTCACCGCCGCCCCTCTCTGGCTACCCAGCGGTTTAGCCCACCTTAGACATCGCCACCACTCACATTAGTTGAGCACGGTTATTAGTAAGCTTTCTCGGGCCTTGGTTCACGCCAGTGTGGACCACATCGCCGGCGGTGAGCCCGACAACGAAGCCAGTGTGTTGTCGGGGTTTTGTCGTACCCCGACTGCCACTATAGCATCGCCATTAGGGCAAAATCCCATTTAATTAAACGCTAATCATTGCTTTGTACTAAGCACTGTTTTAGTCATGCTAATGTTCCACTTACACGTGGGCCCCGCGCACTGAAATCCCAGCTTTTTCATGTGCAGCGCTGAGTTGGTCCATGGACCGTCCATTTTTTAGATCAACATTCAAGATTGGTTGGAACGTTCAGACCGCCGAACATAACCTATCGTTTGGACCGTCCGATTTCGTTTCAATAGCCAGGATTGGTTGGAACATTCAAATCGTCCTAACGTAATCTCTCACGTGGACCGTCCGATTAGATCTCAATGGTCCGAACGTTCTCCGTTTAGGATTTTTAAAAGGAAAAATGGCGCTGTTCTTTGGGTCCTGCTAGTCAGCGTTTGTGGCTAGGTTAGCATTCGGTAAAAAAAAGTATTAAATGCTTTATAAAATCTGAAATCCAAATATGTACACACTGAAAAATGGTATTAACTTCAAAAATACATAAATATTTTATTTTAACTTCAAAAACAGTGATTTGGACAGTATTGGGCTAAGCCTAACACCTAGTTGGGCCACAGGCCAACTGAGCAAGGCCTTAAAGGCCCAGCTGGTTGTAGTGTGAGCTGCGCACGGCTCAGAGCCGGTGTGCACTCCTGCACACCTGAGCCTGGGAAGGGAAGCCAACAGCGAGCTGTGGCATCGGGTGGTGGTGCGAGCACCACTGTGGCCTGAGCAATCTATTTTTGGGGTTTGCTTGGGCCATGGTGGTTTGGGGAGGGATCACTACACCATGGCATAGAATTAAGGGCAATTAACTACCGGAAAAAAATAGGATGAGTGGCAATATCCAAGAGATTACGGGTCCTATTATCTGCTGGGAATAATTAGTGTCTAGAACAACTTATCTGCCGGGAATGTTTTTTTGTTAGCTACAATACATCTGCCCTAAAAAAAAAATCAATTAGGTCAATCTAACTGCCGGGTAAAACAATGGGCGGGAGATGAAAAATTAATCGTCTGAAGACTGAACTGTTCGACATCATATCTGCCGGCGAAAAAATTTAGGCGCCAAGGTGAAAAAAAGAGCCGCGCCTCCCCACCTTATCTCCTCCTAAAACCCTCCTCGCGCCTGCTCCTCCTAACGGCCGCCTCCTCCTGGGGCCGCCTCCTCGCGCCCCTCGCTGTCCCTCCTCCCCGCGCCGCCCCATCCCCCTACGCCTCCCCTCCTCCCGACGGTGCCTTCCTCCCAGCACCACCCTCCTCAGCCGCCTCTCCTCCCATCCCCCCGTTGCTCTCCTCCTGGCCGCCCCATCCTCCCCCACCTCGCCTCCTCCCCGACCGCCCCTCCCAGTGCCCCACCTCCTCTCCCGTTGCCCTCCTCCCCCCGTTGCCCTCCTCCCCAGCCACCCCATCCTCCCCGCACCGCGCTCCTCCCTGGTCGCCCCTCCTCCCTGCGCCCGCATCCTCCCCCCCCGGCGCGGGCCAGGTGATGCTGGCCACGATGGAGCTCAGCTCCTTCCTACTCCCCACCATTAACCCTAGCCAGTAGCGGCGGCGGGCGAGGGTAGAGGGCAAGGCCGCGACATGCGAGGGCATGAGGCGTGGCCGACCGGGGGCGGGCGAGGGTGCGCGATGCCGCGGCGGCAGCCGGCAAGGGGCGAGGACGTGTCACGCATGGTTCTTTATTTTGGAGTGATTTATGCTCTCCAGTCTCTCCTATTACATCATGTTTAGAATTTAGCTATGTGTTTTACTGAACAAAAAGAAATTGTCAAAGTTTGAGCAATTCTTGTAATTTGTTTTGCTTTCCATACATGGTATTCTTACTTTCAAATAATTTGGTATGCTTATGAAAGTGATTGTTTGAATTCAATTGTTACTTGTCTCATTAGTTCTGAATGACTTGCTAACATCTAGTTCTTTTCTCTTAGGTCCACTACATGGATTTCGAAACTGTAAAAGTTAGGTTGAGTGTTGTGCTCAGTTCTGGATCATTTGTTAACAATAGATATGCTTGGGTTTCTTCAGTAGTTTCATCCACGCTAAACTCAGGACAGCTGGCTGGGATAGAGGTGCCAGGTTTAAGTGTACAACATGGTATGGTAGAGTTGTTCCTTGTTCTGCTAATCTGCCCTTGTGTGCACAAGACTTATCAACACATAATGTGTTTTCTTTTCAGAGTGAGTTGAGATGATGAGTTCTTTACTTTTACCTCACAATACACCTTTAGAATTTTAATTCTTTATTGGCTTGATTTTGGCAGGATATGTACCAAATGACCACCGTAAGGTTGCTGCTAACTTTGCTCGTTCATCTGCTGATAAAATTAAACGGAGGCCTGAAAGCCTAATAAACACCACTGTTGTTCCACACCATTTATAGCCATTATTTGTTTATAAACTTTAAAAGTGTCCCTGCAACAGCCATAGAAATAACCTCTTTGATTGTGGAATAGCTCTATCTAGTGTTTGATTTTTTTTCACCTAACTTGGACTCTTCTATCCACAATACATTGTCCTTATAGTCTTCAGAAGAGTACATTTGTGATTACCAACAAAATGGTTAAATCTGTCTGTCGCTGCCTTGTCTACCTCTTTATGTCTCTTACTCTCTTTTTAATTCAGCTCCCTTTTGTTTCAGTAGTGTCTTGCTCAGGATATGCTTCTCTCGTAGCTTGAAACTATGTGAGGTTGCTTATGTTGGTCTAACCACTTCGATTGAGCAGATTTTGTTTTTAGAATCTGTGATTTTTTTGGTAGAAATTAGGGTTCATGCTGATTAAAATTATGCTAACTAGACAATGCATCTATTGGTTTGGGTGCATACACTTATACGGTACATTTTTGTACAAAGTTGCTGATGATAATTACATGTTAACAATCATTTGGAAGATACTCACTGTCTTTCTTTGATCTTGTCGTTGCGGCCGGGTTTTGGAAGCACAAAAACGATGAAGCACGTGAACAAGTTTTAACAGCTCTTAAAGATGACAAAGAGGAGCTAGAGGCAACACTTAACTGGGAACAACTTCGAACTATACAGCTTAAAGAAGAGATAGCTGAAGCAGAGGCTAGAAATGCAGAGCTAACAAGGGTGAGTCTTCTTGTCTATCTTTCGATAGTTTTGTTTCTGCCCCTACAGATCTGTAGTTTCTTCTGTTCTTCTATCCTAGGTAATCTTTCAAGCATGTAATGGACCTTTTTGACTGATAAGGTAAGATTTCTTATGTAATCTTGTTTCTTTTCATTTGGTTTAGTAGCTACATGTTCAAGTGTGTGTGGGTCTATTGTAACATCATCTTAGTCCTTACATATATGATCATAAAAGAACATAACTTGATCAAAGTAAGTGGCTTAAAAGTTCATTTAGGTTATATGTCCGGCCTAATGATTGATGGGTATTACATTTCTTTTCTGGAACATTTTTGTGAGTTGTCAGTACCATTTTTTTCTATGAAGCTCCAAGCTATCCATGTAAGAGAGGCATTGCTATATATTAAATTAGATTGCATGTCTTCTGTCTATTCTTGCTTATGCATAGACTCACCTTCATCGAGGGATAGAGTTGTTGAGTTTGGCGTATTGTTAATTGCACTTTGAATTTTATACAGAGGTCTCCAGACAGGGAAGAGAGAATGATAACCTTGATTCTAACATAAAAGCTTCAAATAGAGTTCCAAGGCGACATTACGAAGAAAGAATTATAGGGAAGCTATTTCCTTGTTAGAAGAGTTTGAGTCTGATGGTGAAATCTCAAAGGATGTGATTTCCTCTGTGCATGCGCAACTTGGATTCTTGTTGTTTTTTTACTTATGTTTTGAGGATGTCAGTAAATCATTTCTTGCTCTCGAGACTATGCAACAAAGCAGAAATATTTCCATTCATCATGCGGGATCCTAATCATTGGTGAGATCTGGTATGCCACATTGCCACATGTTTGTTGGGAAGTTGCAAATGAGAAAACTGTTTTAATTCACTATCCACTTGTTGGTCTTTTACATTGGCCTCAATTGTTATGGGTGAGTTTAATTGACATGGCTGCAGCCTGCATGTTTGCATCCGAACCGAACCTGCATAGCATACACACAGAGAGAGAATAGTTTTAATGAGGAGAGAAAAAATGTTACTTATTCCATTGCATCTATTATCCATTTTACCATGCATATGTTCTTGGAATGATTTGTTTCTATGCAACTACACTTCACTTTTATCTTTATTATTTTGCTAATTAAGTTTCAATGGTTGTGATATATCATATATATGTAGTTTACAGTGACTACTGACCACTAATGAGATGAAAATGTTAAATTCCTTGCTAATATATCTTTGATGATGCATGCTTAGGTTATAAATCATCAACCATATGATAACAAAGCAGATGTGTTCAGTTTTGCTATTGTGCTTTGGGAGCTCATAACGTCCCAGGAGCTGTATATTGTGGAAACTGATACTTGAATACTTTTCCTGTGGTTGTTTTATTAGATTGTTTTAATTTGAATGACCTCGTGTGCAAATAAATCAAGATCTCAAAAGTAGTAGTTTATACATGTATATTGTGGAAACTGATACAGTTTATCGTGACCAGTAAACTATCAAGTGTGCTCAAATTGTCCTAAATGTCGGTTAGTTTGTTGCTATTTGAAAGATCTGGCATCAACACATCTATTCATTTTGTTGCGTAGAGTCCATGTTTAGTTTGTTCTCTCAATCTTGCAATATCAATTTAATTTACAAAGCATGGTCTTTTTATCATAATGCTATGCTGTATTTTTAGGTGAATATACCAATTTAATTTTTATCAATGCTAATGGCTCTTATTAGCCTTACATGGGAGATAATGGGACAGTCTCATTGTTCCAGCCATTTTAGGTGAATATACCAATTTAATTTTTATCAATGCTAATGGCTCTTATTAGCCTTACATGGGAGATAATGGGACAGTCTCATTGTTCCAGCCATTTTAGGTGAATATACCAATTTATTTTTTATCAATGCTAATGGCTCTTATTAGCCTTGCATGGGAGATAATGCGTAAAACTGAAGGTCTCTTCTTATTGCTTCTGCTTCTTCCCTGCCATTTTACAAACAAATTAGTTTTTTTCCTTCTCTTCTCGGTAGGAAGAATGCAAATGAGAGTATGAATTGACCTTTTTATTTGTTTTTCGATGGTGAGGTGCTTCTGGTTACAAATATGTGAGATTAGTGAGCAAGATTTACTATATTTTTGCTTAATGATGTTGTGAGAATAATTTTACTCAGCATTGTAGCAACATCTTAGATTATGTATAGCCTTAGGTATATTTCAATGCCGTTCACATATGAAAAAAAATAGTCACTTCTAACTCAACATTGTATATTTTGTAAATCTGTTTAATCCCATTCATGACTTATTGACTTGATAGTCCCATGATTTACTTTTGCTTGAAACTCTACCGAAGGTACGATCTGTGCTAAGATTATGAGGCAGTGTGGGAATGCATTATCTGAAATTGATGCCTTTTTTTTTTAATTTCAAAATGCTTATCAAGGGCTATCTAACTGCCGGGGAAAACAACCATCAAGGGTCGTCTAACTGCCGGGGAAAACAACCATCAAGGGCTGTCTAACTGCGGGGGAAAACAACAATCAAGGGCCGTCTAACTGCCGGCAATACATATAACTGCCGGCAATACTATAACTGCCGGGAAAAAGCTAATTGCCGGGGAAAAGCTAACTACCGGGGAAAATCTACTTTTCTAGGGCAGTTTAACTGCCGGGAATACACATATCTGCCGGCAATTGTTTTTCCCGGCAGCACTTTACCGGGCAGGCCATAAGTGCCGGGAAAAGTAATTGCCGGCAGATAAATTGCCGTTGAACACAGTTTTTCTCAGCAGTTGCATTGTCCTTAATAGTGTGCCATGGTGTAGTGCGGCCGGAGCATGGGAAGGTAGTGGTCGGGTGATGCTCCAACCAAATTGGCCGGGGATTAAGCACTGGTGGGTGAAGGGGAGCTCGGGGGAGGTGGTGGCGTGGTTTGGGGTGTACTGAGGTGAGCTAGCCACGTGAGTTGTGGGCGGCATGGCGGTGGAGGGTGGTGCCGGCGAGGTGGCAGCGGGGATAGGGGAGATGGTGTTGGTGGAAAGCTTTGGGGTGACGGGGCGGTGTCAGTGATGGGGTTGAGATGGAAGGGGAGAGGCGGTGGTGGTGAATTGGTCTTCGGGCTCATCGGGGAAGAAAGGAGGAGGCGCGAAATTCTCGTGCTTGATCGACGTTGGGGAAGAAAGATGGTGGCGGTGGGGTTCAGTGGGCGTTGGTGAAGGAGATGGCGCGGGATTGGGTGGCTTTTATAACCGGGAAGAGGAGGTGGCGCTAGTGGTCGAGTGAGGCTCACGCGACGCGTGGCGGCGAGGTGGACGGCGGGGAGGATTTGGTGCTACGCGGGGGAAGGTGGTGATACGCGACGTCGCGGTGGCGGTGGCGTATTCCTAGCCCGAGGGCCCGCGCTGGCGAGGCCGGACGTAGTGTGCGCGGAGTGTCGAGAAGGTGGCGAGGGGGCGCAGGGCAGGGCGCAAGCGGTGGCGCGCGTCGGGCAGAGCTAGCACACGCATTGATGGTGAGGCGAAGACTGTCGGCAAGGTGGCACGGGAGGTGGCGGCTACTTACCGTGGGATTGGCACGAAGCAGGGCGACGAGCGGCGGTGGAGCACAATGGCTGCCGGCGTGACGCGAGGCAAAGGACACAGGGGAGCGTGGCAGCTTTGAGAAAGCCGTTTTCGACGGAGGAAAACGGGTAGGCCAAAAGTGGAAAGCGTAAAGAGTTTAGAATTTCCAAATTGGGCAAGAATTCAAACTTGGCTCAAAAACCTAGAAACTTTGAAATTTTCGGGTCATTTCAATACTACTCCTCTTTGTCTCTGATCTCCAAAGCAGACATACTTCAAAATCTGAGTACCACTTTCCATTTGTTCTATTTAAGCCTTAACCACACATATCTCTATGGCGTAATGTTCTTGCCCATATTATTCAAACCAACATCATTCTTGGATCGAATGGCAAGTGCTTCATGAACTTTCTAATTTAATGAAAGAAATAAGTTGTATGTGATGCGAACTTCTTAGTCCTTTAGATGAACAACTCCCTGTTGAAATTACATCAGCAAGAGTAAGAGAGATGTAGCTAAGCTGCAGCTCGCTGTTCTTAATCAAGGAGCTAATTAAAAAGGATCGATCCAAGACAAGCGATTAGAGAGGGTAATGGCCGCAAGCGCATCGGTTTGCCCGACGATGCAAGAACCAACGAGTTGGGTCGACGAGGAGCACCTCCAGTCCACCATGCACCGCCGGCCGCTGGGAGAAGAGGGCTCACGTCACGTATGAATCACTTTGGTGCGTGGAGATGCTGGTTGCCACGAATTGAACCGGGAAAAGAAGGCGCAAGTCACATGAGTGCGAGATCGGAGGCTGTCGTAATGAAATCGTACATAGACTACGTATGCACAGCAGGACTTGTAAAGTCCCTGTATTTCACAAAAACAAGTTGTTTTGGAATTGAAAACTTTTTTTATCAATATTTTTAAAAATATTTAGGTTAGACGCGTGAAAATCATATGTGCATCTGGAAAAATACTTCCATACTATTATAATTTTGTTGGGTTTTATAAATATATTATATTAGTAATTAGTGGTCAAAGTTATATTTTGGATACCGTATCGATGTCTAAAATAACTTGTTTTTTTAATCGGAGGGAGAATATACTTTTTTTAACCACGTTATTTCGGGCGTACAACTCTCACAAATAACACAAGAAGAGCTTAATTAGTAACAGCTGCCCGCTCGGTTTGATTTGGGAGATCTTATTGTTTGGTGCTCGGGTCGTTTGGGAGTACGTATGTAGTAATACAAGTTGTTCAATGCTTACGAGTTTTTTTTTTTTTTTCGTAATTGACATTTTTGGCGTACGCAATAGTAAAACTAGTCTCTCTTGCAGAAAAGACAAAAATAGAGAAGCAAGGACTAGTGGAGGTGGTTGTACCCCCAGTCCACCAGGGTTCAAACCCCAGGTTTGGCCCTGTGTGTCTCATTTAGGAGGATTTTCGTTAAGTGGGAGGCGACGTGCCCGTCGCAAGTGAGGCGCCAGTGGTGACTTCGTCATTTCTTCTTCAGGCTCCGCTCGTCCAGTCTTCCGTAGGCGTCGCGTGTGTGAGTGCGTGCGTGTGGTGGTGTGCGTATGTGTGGACGTCTATGTGTTGTACCGGGTGATTAGTAAAAAAAAAGAAAAGACAAAAATAGCAACTTGTCCGTGCCCCAAAGGACCGGTATATGTACAAATCTTGGTATTTGTGCAGGGCTGTGCAAAGAAGACATCAGGGAGAATGTGGAAGCGGGAGTTGATCATCTTCTGCGAACAACAGCTCTTCAGCTCTGTCGGGACCTAAAATATAATTATGGACAATCTGTGTATTCTGCACTAGTTCGAGATCACGCTAGTGCATACAGTGTCAACATATATAGATGAATATCGATCCACACAAGTCGAATAATAACGTAAACAATTAATTTGAATAGCAAATAATGGTTTTGACCTTATGGTCGAATTTACACTTATTAAGCCTCGCAGGGCTGACAATAATTAAATAAGCAGTAGCAGAATAAAATAAACTTCAGCGGAAACACATCGATTCACCACAGACAACCGACTGGGATCAAAATGTAAACCCGTGCGGCGCCGGTGCCACCACACCTTTTTTTTTTCCTTTTCTTCATCGCATGCGCGTGCTGCAGGTTGGTGGTGGCGTCGCGTATGCAGCGCGGCAACGACGCCACATGCAAAGCGCCGTGCCTTTTTCCCCCCTTTTTCCGTGCATCCATGAACAGTGCAATCAACAATCCCTCTTTTCAACCAATTATCTGATTGGCATTGTGCCGACGACTACAAGTCGGCTCGTAGAGATTAGAGGAATTTTGCGATCTACAATCTACAGTGCAATCGACATATACTCTTACATGCAACCTACTGGTCGGTATTGTCGACGATTTCAAGTTGGCTCGTGGGTAGATTAAAGCGGATTTGCACCTTAGGAAATAATCTAGAAAGCCAAATTTGCGGAATTGAAAGCGATCCAGAAAATGTGATTCGATCTACGAGCGTCGTTCTTCGACGGTTACCTTTCGATCCGAGTAGAGTAGGCTTAGATGTAGGTTGGAGTCGATCATGCTGATGACGTGTTGAGAAACTGTCTATTATGGAAGTCAATATTATCACATTTCTTGCTATTGCACTGTTCGTTCTAGTTCATAATGCTTTATTACTTGGAATATATGTAAAAACAGTCAGCCAAAATGATGAATTTGAATCAAACTTGAATTATTAATGATTTTCAATCATTGAAGAAATGAAAGAAAGGGATTAAAAGAAAAATTCAAAGTCTTAAATGAAAGGATCTGGTTGGAATCATATAGTGTGGTATTGTTTATTATCGTATATTGTATAGGAGCGATCACCTCGTAGACAAGCGTAGAATCACATAGAACAATAGTAGATTGAACACAGAGGTATAAGGGGAACTTCTTTCTTCTCTTTATTTCTCTTCTCAAAACGCACGTACAATAATTGGAGGTCTCCTCCCGTATATAGCCTACCGGCAGATGAGAAACCCATCGTGAAGCAGGCCTGCAAGGTCTGGACCAGGTTTCTTAACAAATTGTAGTTTCCCGCTGTCCGGTACCTCAATTGTTCTCCGCCTTTGCCTTTGGACACACGTTCAAATTAAGGTATATATTAGCATCCTGACATCCCAGTCAGATCCCATCCCAGGCACTGCTGGCCGTTGGATCCCAATGTGGTGTCCCACTCCCCACATCATCCCCCGCATCTGTTCTCGATCGCCTCCTCCGAGTCACATCCCGAATTAAACCGTCGTGAGTTAAATGGTGTTTTTCCTCTATGTATTTAGTTGTTTTCGATCTGTGTCTTACAAGGTATCTATTCGTTACAAACCATGCATGTACACAACGTATATGTACAGATCTCTCGCCTTTCCAAAGCGATTATACAAGTAAGGGTGCACAATGGAGGGAGGCATGCATATATAGTCGGGATTGTCTATTCATAAGTTGTCTGAAATTTTTCTTAAGTTTAAGTCACTTGTTGTGACCATTGGATCAACATCCAATCATATGACATCCATTGGATCAATATCTAATCATATGATAATCATATGACATCAATCTCTATACAAATCCAATGGTCACAACAAGTGACTTAAACTTAAGAAAATTTCAGACAACTTAAAACTAGCAAGACCGTATATTGTCATAGTCATAGTTTTTTTAAATTTTATCACTCCCTATGATCTCTAATTTTAATTTGTGCCTAGTCAGAAAAGAAGAAGAAGGAGGAGAAGACAAAGAGTAGGTAGTAAATGGTAGGCACGTATTGCCCCAGCTGCTAGTAAATGTCCGGCTCCGGCAGTTAATCGATGGAGCGCCGTCATGTGACAGACAGCGTACGTACGTAGACATGCATGGACGACGAGACTTACTAATACTATCTATGCCGGCCGTAAGTTAACATTGCAATGTATACATACATACGTACGTGTTGGCGTGCGTGCATCCTGGATCTCGATCGGAACGCAGTGCAGCGCCCTCGTCGGCTGCATGCTCGCCATTCACTACTCACGGACCGGGACAAGCAGCCATTAATAAATCACTCACTCGATCTCGATCTCTCTCTCTCTCACACACACACACACACACGCGACACGGCTGCTAGCTTGAGTAAGCATGCATGGCGTTGGCCCCACGTAAGCACCAACGTACGTACGTGAGCAGCCTATAAAGGCACACACGCCAAGCGAGATTCGTTCTGCGGATCAGCTGCTAGCTAGCTGCAGGCGCCACCTGCAGTTCCATTCCGTTCCATTCGTGCAGCAGCAGCAACAACAAGTAGAAGAAGAAAGATGTCGCACATCGCCGTGGAGCGCAACCGGCGGCGGCAGATGAACGACCACCTCAAGGTGCTCCGCTCCCTCACGCCAGCATTCTACATCAAGCGGGTACGTACGTAATTTAAAACTATTACCCGGCCCGCTGCTGCTTCATCATCATCATGCATCATGCATCATTCATCGTCCTCCTGTCCTGTGCAATCAATCTAATCAAACCAAACCAAAGGGCGACCAAGCTTCCATCATCGGTGGCGCGATCGAGTTCATCAAGGAGCTGCAGACGGTGCTCGAATCGCTGGAGGCCAAGAAGAAGCGCAAGCAGCACAGCAGCGCCGCCGCCTCCTGCTTCAGCCTCAGCCCCACGCCCAGCCCGCGATCCCTCCTCACCTGCTCGCCCGCCACCGGAAGCAGCGCCGGCTCGTCGTCCGTCGTCTCCCCGGCCGGCGCCGCCGCCAACAACAGCAATACTAGCAACTGCTGCGTCAGCAAGGAGCTCGCCGCCTGCTGCAACTCCCCAGTCGCCGACGTGGAGGCCAAGATCTCCGGCTCCAACGTCCTGCTCCGCACGCTCTCCAGGCGCATCCCGGGCCAGGCCGTCAAGATCATCGGCCTGCTCGAGAGCCTCGACCTCGAGGTGCTCCACGTCAACATCAGCACCATGGAAGACACCGTCCTCCACTCCTTCGTCATCAAGGTACCTAACCTTACCTAGCTGCCAACGTACATATATTCCTACTACTATATATATATATATATATATATATATATATATATATATATATATATATATAGTAATAGTATGTTGCTCAACCTTGATCGCCTATAATTTCGATCTTAATATAATTGCAGATTGGGCTCGAGTGCCAGCTCAGCGTCGAGGATCTTGCCTGGGAGGTTCAGCAGACCTTCTGCTGCCAGCAGGAGCTCATGTACTCATCCATGGCGATATAACTATGTATTACTCCGTGATCGACTAATATAATTAAGATGCATGCACGCAATTTCTACATGCAGTTCTAGTATAGACTTCATTTAAGCAATTAAACTTACTTTGTCTTAAGAGTAAGATATACAGCTTATATATTAGTATCATATCGACCGATCGATCGGAGAAAGAATATTGGCAGAAATTAAGTACTCTGCTTAATAGTGCACCGGCCACTACTAGTGTACTAATGTACCACAGAATTAATGCTATAGAAATTATTAGTGTAACCTTCGCTTATGATCGAGCGCTATCTACAATGATTTTACATCGATCCTTAATTTGTGTACCTACTACTGAAGTATATAGAGATAACCATGTGATTTCTTGTCTTCTGCTATATATTGTTCGTTTTGTGTGCCCTGGATCATGCATGCATGGCAACGCTTACGGAGGAATCAGTTATCCTTAAGATCCTCATCAGGTTGTGAAGCTAATGTAAGACTGAGTAGCTAATCCTTTCCAACAACCCTGGCTAATTTGCCAAAGCTCAAATGCAGAGCGACAATTTTCGTAGCCTCCTAGGTTTCCATCTCAATGAACTGCATGCAAAATGACAAAAAGTAAGACCACTCATAAATTTACTCCTATTGCTCAGCAGATATATATGGGCTGGCCTTAACGATTCCGGAATCACTTGCAATCAAACATCAGAGATAAAGACAAAGACGCTAGTATAAGATACTACTAGCTAGGTAGACAGACGTCTGTTGGATATACGGTAAGGCAGTGATTGCGCCGTTGTTGTCTCGGATTCAGAGAAAGCGATGGATGATAAGTAGTTTTCATATCGCACAATGTAATTGGCTGAAACAGCGAGCACTGCGGTTGTAGAGTGTTGGCATTGGTATCCTTTGTGTTAGATGTATGCGTTGCGCCTCATCATTTCAATTTCGTATGTGTTGAGGCAGGTACAGGTATGTACAGATATGTGCTTCCGTTATGTAGCAGCATGTAATTACAGCATGTGTCACACATATGTACAGCACATGGCAGATCTAAAGATCTGTAGTTTTGGTCTGTACCTGTGTTGTGATGTTATGAGAGTGCAATGGCTCTATTGTCCTGGACATACGCACTTGTCGTTGTGTGGTGCATCGCAGAGCGGTTGATATATGCTTCACACTGTCTGTTACATTACAGAAGCACATATGTACAGATATGTGGCTTTCGTGTGTAGCGATGCTGTCATGGTATGAGACTGGAATGATCTGATCACACTGGACATGACAAATATCGAAATACAGACAGGATAAAGTACGAAGTGTAGATATACAATGAAACGGCAGGAACTGACAGGGTAAATTAAGGAACCGAAATAGAACAAAATGGGACAAACTGACAGTATAAAGTAAGAAACTGAAATAGAATGAGATGAACAGATGATCGTGGGCCTGATGTGTACAGATGAAATATGGAAGCAGATATGTACTATACCTAGAGGTGAACACAGAAATGAGTTGATTACACTGGGCATGATGTTTGTTGGAGAAATATGGAAAACATAAAGTAAATAGAACGAAATGATCTAAACAAATCTGCCTGTTTGGTACCTTAATGAATGGTGAAGGTCATCTTTATGTATAGTGATGTTGAAGGAGGTGGGTGGGGGGGGGGGGGATCAAAGGATTTGGTCTCCTATTTGGTATGTATCATGGAGTGGAGTAATACCATAGTAGTACACTGTGATGAGAGAGTTTTTTCGATATCAGTGTTTATACGAAGAAGAAGCTAATTTCACAAGGAGGAAATCATGTACAACATTGTAATTTTCCTTGGAAGAAAAATGGCTAATCATTGACATGATGGCACTATGGCACAATCAGATTCTCATCTCAATTTGTACATGTAGCTGTTAGAGGTAATGAATTGCTGATTAGACATCTTTGTTTTATTAAAAGTTCATAATAACCTTATACAGCTAAAAGAGAACTAAATCCTGGTGTAATTGATATGCTAGCAACATAATCTTCATGTATATGTGTATATGACCCATGTGTATATATGGTCCATGAGCTCTAGGGTTTGTAATGTAGTATATATACTACAGTATTCATCTAATACAACTAAGAAGTTCATTTGGTATCAGAGCAATAACTTCTCCGCCGCCTTCCAACGTACGCCTTGTGTGGCAACGGCTGAGCCTTCGTCGCCAGCTGCTTCCCCCACGCCGAATCCCACTCGTGGGTAGCGCGGCGCATATCCATTGCCAGCACGTCCCCGCTATGGCCGAATCGAGCGAACACGTCCGGTCTGCCGCGTGAGTCAGCGCGGCGTCGCTCGTCGCTGCCTCCCCCGAGTTGCTGGACCTCTCGCTTGGGGGTCTCCCGCCGTCGTCCCCTGCAGTGGCGGATCCAGGATTTCCAGAATGGGTGTTCGGAGTTACAAACATGTTGTACAATGTAAAACATAAAGGTTTTCCATCCATCATCCTCCCGCAATCCCGCAATAACTGCAATTGAGTGTATAGAAGATAGTCCAAGATTGGGTTAATACTTAATAGAACTGGAACAACCATTCTGAGATAGTCTATAGAAGATAACAAGCACAGCAGGTCACACCTGGCAAATAACATCTAATGTACTCTATCCCTCTTGATTATCTAAGGGACTCTAGTAGGTTGTCCACTTAAAACTATTTGAACAATTAGTAGCAAATCAATCAATCAAAATCTACTCTTATCGCAGTCTCACATAACAATATGACATAGTCAAATATTAGAACATAAACCAAAACAAAATTAAATAGCAATCACATAAGTACACTTCACATCTAAGAAATTAAATTGAAAAACATAAGCAAGGCATAGTCCTTATTGGCTGCATTGGAGAACATAGTCTCTTTTTTTATATATGAAACAGGTTACTTCACTTTGACAGGTTATAGGCTTATAGCTGAGTCTAAAGCCAAACTTTTTAGATTTTCAAATCCTAGCGCCTAGCCCGTGTAACATCCCAAAGAATGGTTTATGTTTCAAATGTAATATTATGAGGATAAATTGAAACTTTTGATGCCTCATGAAGTCATTTGGAAAATTTCTAGAATTTTCCCCTAACAATTTCTATTTTCTAAGAACCATGTTTCTTTTGATGGAAGTTGTTGTCAATAAAATTTTCAACTCTAATTTTGTGATCATCCTCTGGTAGTATTTTTCCTATCTTCCTGACCTTCCTAGTAACCTCTCTGCAAAATCTCATAATTTTTAGATTTTGTTTGCTATTTCAAAAGAGCAAGTCAAACCAGTTTGAATTCTGGTCAAATCCCTAGGGCAGCAGCTTGTGAATTTTCTTGGGAACAATTCAGTGCATAAAAATTTCTGGAAAAATTATGCAAGGTTTTTCTCTGTCCAAAGGAGTTACCATAAAAAGTTCAGAATTTTTGGAGCTTTGGAGCTACCTCTAAAAATTCCCCAATCTTCTCAGCCTTTTAAAAATCAAAATCTGGAATCACTATTCATCAGGCTCGGACTCGAGTCCGACCGCGTCGCTCGGCTCAGCCGCATCGCTTAGCTGCACCGCTCGAGCCCGATGGCTGTCCACCGTCTGATGCTAATCGTGCAGTCCATACACGCCCGATCTGATCGGACTGGCCAACACGTTCCTCCTGATCTCAACCGTCCATTTTAGATCTAAAGGTCCGCGTCATCTTGATCGAGTCAAACTATCTCTTCGTGCCGCACCAGGCTCCGACCCACACCACTTTTCTCCCTGCCGCTGACAAGCAGACCCCACCTGTCGGGCTCGCCCTCGTCTTCTCCGTCGCGTCGAGCGTATCGGCGTTCGCGCATGCTTGCCACGTACCTCGTCACTGCCACCTTGATGCCCTCGTGTCCGACTGGGAGGCATCGCCGTGACCCCCTAAAGCCCCTGAGCTCACCCACTTTTTGCCCCTTGCTCTCTCGCGTTTTCTCCGCCCATTTCTTGGTTTCGGCCGGAGAGGAAGCCAAGGGCAGCGCCACCACCTCACTGCCGCTCGAGCAACAGCGACCCCGCCGTCGCATTCTTCTCTCCACGCCGCGTCAATTTTTCCCAGTCCGAGCTCGTTTCATCCACGGAGTCGTTGGGGGCGACATCTTCGTCTCCTCGTAGCTCTTTGGCGTTCTAGTGAGTTTCTAGCCTCGGCAATTAGTCTCTTAGGATCGCATCGCTTCACTGAGTCTAACGGTGGCTCTGCTTTGCTCTTTGGTGCATCACCGAGGAAGCGCGACCCTTTCTTCTCCGATCACGGTGTTTCGCCGCCGTGTCGATTCCGGCCACCTCGGACCTCCTTCGGCGACGTTATCTTGGGCGTATCGTTCCTGGAATCGAGGCGGAGCTTAGGCGCACCTTTTGGAGCCTTCCCGAAGCCCGTAGCGTCTTCTACGCGTGAGCCGTAGCTTCTTCTCCGCCTCCGTTCGTCGCCAGCTCGCCGCCGGCATCCTCTGGACTCCGCGTTGTCGCCATCGCACTCGTGAGGTTGCTGCGCACCTGGTGGTGCCACTCCCGAGCCCAGAGCGTCTCTCCTTCGCCGGATCACCCTCCTCGCCGCCGCGCTCGCGCACAGGACCTCCGGCGAGCCGCCGGCAGCGTTAGGGTATAACCCTTTTTCATTAGCACTAATCTCCTTTTAATCTATGTCATTGACATGTGGACCACCCCCCCGCCCCCGGCTTAATCATGATTAGAAGTTAAATCTAACTGTTTAAAATCCCTGAGTCTTTGGCATGTGGGCCCTCTCGGATGGTTAAGGTTTTGCGTAAAGCAGCGAAATGTGTTTTCTGTTAATGGCAGGCGTATTTCCCTGTATTGATTAGGTTCAGTATGTTTTGTAAATGTGAAAACGTATTCTCTGAATACGCTTTCGGCGTCGCTCTCGGCCGAGGTTGAGTCAAAGTTGACTCAGTTAGCGCCCTCGCTCGGGCCCACCTGTCATGCGCTGTGGCTAGATGGCTATGTGTGTAAAAAGAAGTTATTGCTTTTAGAAATTTCCGAATTGAATTTCTTTTGCACTAACAAATCCTTTAAACTTAGAAAATCCATAACTAATTAAATATTGCTCCAAATCGAATGAAACCAATTTTGTAAATTTTCATTTTTAATGTACTTTTTACCAGAATAGGTTTTAAGTATGGTTCGGTTCATAAAATTTTGATAAATAATTAAATGGTGCTTTTATGTATTTTTAACTTAGAAAATTCCTAGAAAATTCTTCATATCTCCAAATAAAATGTTCTCTGTTTCTAAAATTTTGTAAAATCATGCTCTAGCTGCTGTATGAAATTTGTGCTCGTTGGATTAAATTGAATTTTGGTTTTTGTCGGTGTTATTTGTTCTTATTTGTTCTTTTTGCTCGATCGATAGATTGCGACGATTCTGGTATTATCGAGTGAGCCTCGGCAACATATTGAGCGAAAGAACTGTGCAAGCAGTTTGATCATGTTAATCCCTTTATATTCAAACTAATATTTTGTTTGCAACTTGTATGTATGCATTACTATTTTGTGTTAAAATATGGTTAGTGGGCCCTTTAGTTGCATAATCTGCAGGTAAATGATATTCCTCTACTACCTGAGGCTAGGTTATTTGCTGTGATTAGAGATCGTTGGATGATCTCTTGTCACTTAGTAGATACAAATTCAACTGTTTAGACATGCTTAGTTATCGGTAGAATTGGGCGGTTATCGACTTAGTCGGTAACCTTGATCACACAAAATCATTATAACTTTATGTTTCAATATTTATGCTATGTTTAATTGTGAAAACTAAAAACTGAAAATAAAATGATTTGGACTTGGGCACAACGGTATGTTGGTGTGCTTTTGGGTGTGACTGGAATGGTGCCCGAGTCAACAAGGACCGAGTTACTAGCGCCACCGTACTGAGCATTTTGCGTGCTAACCACACTAGAGGGTATGAGACCTCTCTTAACTTAGTACTTTGGCGTGTATTGGCTCCGAGTTGCAGGGGGTCGCATGAGGGAAGGTGTTGGGAGCATGGTAGTTGTCCGAAAAGCTTTACCCTTTGTGGGTAGTTGTCTTTTCGGCTTTACCATGTAAGCGTATGGATTTCTATCCATACGAGCGGCTCGTAGTTAATATACAATATTGGAAATGTATCGTAGGACTTAGCTGTGCCGGCATACTTTCGGAAGTGTGCTTTTGTGGCAAAAAGGCGGTCTCAAGTGTGGGTACATTGGTACACCCCTGCAGGGTTTGATCTATTCGAATAGCCTCATCCTAGGTTATGGACACGCTCGGATACGCCCCGTGAGAACTAGACTACAACCTTTTAATTAAAACTTGATATGGGTGGCATGAATGAGTAATTCATGCTATGGTCGTGGTGACTAATGGGTTAGTCACTTCCAGGATGTTGTCATCTACTTACTGTTATTTCTGTCGCTGTTATTTCAACAATAAAAATGAATTACCAACTTGCTTTTTAAATGTATTACATTATTGCAGATAAAGATTGCTTTGTGCTAAAATGAGCCATACAGCCTCCACTCAAATAAGCATGCATGTAGTTATGCATAGGTCTGCTAGTCCACACGTCAGTCTTGCGAGTACATTTTTGTACTCATTTGCTTTGCTTAATGTTTTTATTGCAGAGGAGGTAGGTGAGCCCCAAGGGCCTTACTTCTGTGAGATGTGCGGGTTTTGGGACGACTAGCTTGGCGGTCCGGTTGGTTGCCTTGTGGGCTAAGGCACACTGATTGGCTTTTGTTCATAGCCATCTTATGACACTTTTACTTCCGCTGTTTACTTAGTTATCTGTTTGTATTTTGGCCGGTCGGTCCTCTGTTGTAATAACTCTACTTTGTTGTCTACTGTTTGGTATCGTGATGTTTGGATTCTATATCTAGAATGGAGTTGATGCATAATTTTGTGAAGAGGTGTGTATACTGCAGTTCTGGGAAGTATACATATCTCGAGGCTTGGTTTATTTGATTTGTGATGCTAGGGCCAGGTGGTTGGTTAAGCATTACAAGCCAAATAAACTGGGGTCCTCACAGCCCGCCTAGGCGCCGCCTAGGCGATCGAACAGAAACAACTAGGGAGGGAGCTCTGCTGGGAAGGGGAGAATTGCAGAGAAGAAAAAGATGAAGAAAACGATAAAAGAGAAAGGCTACTGTTCATGAATGGGCCGGCCCATTACCGCTGGTTCTCTCTCACCCACAAAAGGAAGGCCAACACCGACGCGTTCGACGCTCACCCGTATCACTCTTAAGATTCGTCCGATATAATTTGTGTGTATTCGGGAATCGTTATGTCCTACTAGGGACCGCTACGACTCGTGGTCGAAAAAGAGTTTCCGAATCACAACCGATTACACATAAACCTAATGGGTCACACACTTAACGGGTTGGAACAAACCAGTACGAATACGATTCGTCAAACGTATTCGGATAGGATCCGTCACGGGGTACTATATATAAGGAGATGCTTGAGGCTATTATGAGGATGCGAGAGACGTGAGTTGCTCCACCGAAACCCTAGCCGTCATCTTCCTGAGAGAGCCCTGTCGTGTGACTTGATGCTAGCACACCGGCGTTCGATTGTTCCTGCCCTGGACGTGTAGATACCGTAGAGGTATTACTACGGTTGCTATTACGCTTGAGGACGATCCACGATCTTCACAAGGAACATTAGAGGTTGCTGGAGGGGACGATCGACTCACGAGGACGTTGGACGATCGACTACGACTCTTCACCGATGTGCTCTTCGTTGGTCTAGGCCGCTCCAACTCATCTTCCACTGCACTGCGCGTCTGATGGTAACGATCTGTGATCATCTACTTGCTTGGCATTCTAGTTTACGTAGTAATTTTTTTTTTAAATTGTTGCTATCGTAACCTATCCGTATCCCTTCATGTGGATCATTCTACCAAGCTTGGTGCCTCTCTTGCGTTTGGTCTATGTCTTCCTATCACTGTGCCAAATCCACTCACAGCATGTCAAATTTCTAGCACCTGCGTGATGTTCATCGGCAACAAACCATTATATCAACATACTCTTCTGAACATCTGTCTCATGAAGCACATCTTGCAGTACAGCTTCTTTACTGAAAGTCACGTTGTTCATGCCAGGTAGATGGACCGGTAAATGTTCAACAGCCGGGTCTCTAACATGGAGCTTGAGTCCAAAAAGGCGCCATCCCCTCCGTCCACTCCGTGCCCATCGACGCTGCTCTTCCCAGCTCCGTTGCTCCTCCCCGGCGCAAGCGAGGCACCCTCCTCCCCTTGCCAGCACCGGCCGCCGCACTCAACCCCAGTGATTCCGTCCAACAGGTGACCTCCGTCCGGTTCCTTTTGTGTCAATCGCTGCCCTCACAAAATGCCCGTGAATCGCTGCTCCCTCCCCCTTTGCTCCCCCTCCCTCCCAAAGCTGTGGCCACGCCGCCCGCCTCCGCCATTGCTGTTCCCGTCGTCGATTCCGTCTTCCAAACTCCTGCCCTTCGTATCTTCTTGCCGGTTACTCCGCCCGCGAAAGAGGTCAGACATTCCATTTCCTTCATCGCGTTTATCACGATTTCGCCTCACAGTCTCCTGCCCATCGTCTGTTCTTGCCGACTACTCCGTCTGCGAAAGAGGTCGGTTCCCTCCCTGCTGTACAGATCCTGCTGATTGTCTTGTTTATCTTACCGTTTTATCTATTTTCTCAGGTCTTTTATTTACTTTGAAGCGATTTCCCAATTCCCATCTTGCTGCCGCCTGCCAAGTGATCGATTCTGTGCATGTCGTTTTCTTCGGCGCATTCCTTCTTCGCTTGGTAGTCGCGATATGTAGTCCTACACAGGCCTTTCTAAACCTCCTATTTTATTTGACTGATTGCTACACGAATCAGTGTGCCAACATAAGGGTCGCCCATCTGAAATTATATCATTGTGACCACTTCATTTGAACTAGCATTATCCAAAGTCAAAGCAAGCAGTCTATTTTCAATGTACCATTTAACCATAACGGTGAATGTCTCGAACAACTTTGCACCAAAGATGCCTTCCTTTTACATTAAAGAAACCAATAATTCTCTTTTGCATACGCCAATTATCATCTATCCAATGAATAGTAACACACATGTATCCTTTATTTTGGCATGAGGTCCACATATCCATTGTTGCACTAAAGCGCCTTTGAAAGTTTTCAAGTGTGCATACAAAGTTTCCTTTTCTTCAAGATATTTGTCCATTATTTCTTTCCTAATGATGACACGAGACTTTATCGGAAAGCTAGGACGGAGAGATTTTATGAAATCAACAAGATACTCATGCTCAACTATATTGAAAGGATATTCATGCATGGTTATTGCCAAATTCAATTTCTTCAAGCTAGCTTCTTGGTCATATTTGTAAGGCTGAACATGAGCAATTTCAGTACCAGGGTTCTTACCAACTTTAAGCTGTTGTTGTCCCTCCACAACACTGTGCTTTGACTTCAAATGGTTCTTGAATGCAGTTGTCCCACAGGCGCCCTCAGCTCTGTACCTCTGCTTGCAATTAGGGAAATTGCAGTATCCCCACAGCTGCTCAAACTGCTTTCCATCCATATCTAAAATCTCCTTTTTCTTGGTGAAATACTTCCAGACAATCGATGTGCATTTCTTAAACCTCTTGCCAGAAAGGTGAGCCTGCTCTTCATCCTCGTCATCCTCTAGGTCATCATCTTCGACATTAATCTGCGGGGCTGATGTTGTGGTTGTTCTTTGTGCGCCATGCACACTGCATGCCATCGGTGTCAACATTTAGAGCTTGACTTGCAATGAAGAACCCATCACGATCTTCTTTGTGTTGGACTTTCACAAGTTGCACTAGAGCTAACACTTTGAGATGAAGGCCTTTTACTCCTTGATCTGCCAAGAGCCAAGTGAAACATTGCTAAATCATTGTAATTATGACCTCTTTGTTAGGCATGCCTAAACAACCACAACATGTATATTTTGCATAACAACGACAAATTATAAGTAGCAAACAACTTATGCAGAACCTACAAAAAAATGTCTTCTTACATGGTGCGAGAATCGCGGAGTTATATACATTCGATTTCTTGAGTCGGCAATTATAAGTCACTTATCGCTAACTACAAACTATAAACCAGGCTATATGGCATGCTACTTCAATGCGTGATCAATAAAATCCTGCAGATTGTATTCAAGAAGTTCATCTACAAGTGTAAGAAGAATTAGTATGCCCATTTTATAGATTAGGATTAGGCATCCGAATTATAGTAGAATTAGTATGTCTGTTTGTGGTCACTAAATTGAGCGCTTTGGTGTTTTCGGGGTTTGGAAAAATTCGGACCACCACATGGTCAAAGTCGGAATGATTTGTATAGTTTGACCGACAAATATCACGATGGTTGGCTTTCTTGGTATTCTGATTGAGCCAGACGCCGGTTCCGGTGGTGCTGGCGTGGGCGGTGGCGTCCGCCCCCGTGGTGCTGCGGGGCGTAGCGGAGAATACGCGGCCAGGAGCGCGTCCCGCAGCAGTCACAGCCCCTGCCGCAACGTCACCGCTGCGGCTATGAGTGCCGGTGCCAGGACGGGTACCAGGGCAACCCTACTGGGCGAGGGTCGCTGGCCGTACCACCTTTTGTGCAGGTTTTCGGGGTGGGGAGCCGCGAGCGAAAGCTCTGCCCAGCTTGCTGGAGCCAATGTCGTTTACGCCCTCGGACGCCATTACCTCCCTGGAGGCGACATTACCGCGTCTCCTCTACCCTAGATGCTTCTCCGGGTGAAAACCCTGTCCAGGTGTCCGGATGGGCGACGGCGGCTTTGCTGTCGTTACCTTCCTGAAGGTGTCGCTTCGAGAAGCCCCTGCTCTCTTCGTTTTGAACCGCCAGCTTCTTCTGTCGATTTACCCCTACATCCTCGATTCACGGCGACTCTTCATTCTGGATTGGCGCTTCTCGACAGCAATTTGGTCTAATACGCACTCCTCCGAAACCGACCTGTGCGGCGTGGGAGCAGGGCTCCACCGGCTTGTGTGAAAGAGAGGTGCGGCGTGGGAGCAGGGCTCCGCCGACCGTGGTGTGAGAGAGGTGCGGTGTGGGAGCAGGGCTCCACCGTCTTGTGTGTCTGTGAGGTGCGGCGTGGGAGCTGGGCTCTGCCGACCGAGTTGTGAGGGAGCCTGTTGCTTGGTTGGTTAGCGCGCGAGTTGAGTTGGGTTGGACTTGACTGTTGTCTGGTTGTGCCTTTTGGTGTGGACGTCGTTCTGTTCGAGTTGAGGTTGTATTAGCGTCTTGGGGTTGGTTGCCGGTTTCCTCTCTCTGAAACCGTGCTTTTGTTTAGGTTTTTGGGCTCGGTTTCCCTTATAAACTAGGTCATTTCCCTCCTTCTTTATATATATATGCTCGGCTGGAGCTCAATTCAAAAAAAAAAGTGTGCCAACATACTAACATTTTGTTGATCGCCATCTGAATGAATGTTCACTCTTACTATTCTTTTCTATCATTTTTTACTGCCCACAACAATTACTTTCCCATTGCCCAAATTGTACATTTCCCACAATTACTTTGTACGACTGCATAATTTTCCATGGATTACCGTTGCGGTCCACGCTAGCTCCGGTTCCTAACTCTGGTATGACACTATCCTAAATATCTTAGGTGATCCCTCCTAATGTTTAGGGAGGACATTTTTCCGCCCTTTTGTCCTTCAGCCTACAGGATAGCTGATACAGAATTATTGATATGGCTGGAAGGAGCCATAGTTTATAACTTGAATTTGCTTACGCATTATTTATACTATACTCACATTTGCCAGATCTAAATATTCACCCTTTTTATGCATGGTTCTCTAGATTAGCATGTGAGTTCATTTCTAATTACACCAAATCTTTTCTGTGCTTGCAGGGGCCTTATAATGTGCAGGTAAACTTCCTATCTTTAGAATTATGTTAAGTCACAAGAAAAGGCTAGAGAGATTGGAAAAGTTGTTACATCCTTTCGATTCGAGCTTTTATGGGTACATGAATATGATTTAGTTCTACTTACTGATGGAGTTGTTTGCCTCTTGGCGTACTAGGTACAGATCAATCCGGTAGAATTTCTGGGCTTACATGTATGTTAACTGTGATTTGTTCAGTTACTTTTTACCTGCTGATTTAGATGCCTTCGAGGTTCAGGTACTTTTGCCTCAGCAATGTCATGCTCTTATGTTTGTATATGGGATAATCTCTTGAAACGACTCAGCACCTGACTGTGTTAAGGTAGATCTTTTCCTTGCTACATGTTTTTGCTTTTTTTCTGCACATGTGATAACTTTTTATCTGTTCATTTGCTTTGGTTTTTGTTCCTTCATTAGACATTTGTACAGATGAATTAACTTCATCCAAATATGGATTGGAATGGTACTTGGGCAGGTAGATGTTCTTACGGTAATTAGCAATTTCCTCTACCTGATTGAATACATGGAAAGGTATTAATTCCCAAGTTTAACTTTGCCGATGCTTGGGGAGTCTTCACTTATTTTAGCATTATTTGCACTGGTGCCAACTATCTACATTACTCAATGCCCTTATTATGTGACCTTTTGGTGATCCATTCTATTTATCTCTGAAATAGGAACAAGTTCTTCTTGGTGAGATTCTCATTCAATGGTTTTACTAACCTTTGTTACTCATCTGATAATTTATGATATGTTTAGGGAGGACATTTTTCTACCCTTTTGTCCTTCAGACTACAGGATAGCTGATACAGAGTTATTGATATGGCTGGAAGGAGCCATAGTTTATAACTTGAATTTGCTTACGCATTATTTATACTATACTCACATTTGCCAGATCTAAACATTCACCCTTTTTATGCATGGTTCTCTAGATTAGTATGTTAGTTCATTTCTAATTACATCAAATCTCTTCTGTGCTTGCAAGGACCTTATAACGTGCAGGTAAATTTCCTATCTTTAGAAATATGTTAGTCACAGGAAAAATCTAAAGAGATTGGAAAAGTTGTTATATCCTTTCTGTTCGAGCTTTTATGGGTACATGAATATGATTTTCTTCTACTTACTGATGGAGTTGTTTGCCTCTTGGCGTACCAGGTACAGATCGATCCGGTAGAATTTCTGGGCTTACATGTATGTTAACTGTGATTGGTTCGGATACTTTTTGCCTGCTGATTTAGATACCTTCGGGGTTTAGATACTTTTGGCTCAGCAATGTCATGCTCTTATGTTTATATATGGGATAATATCTTGAAACGACTCTGCAACTGACCATGTTAAGGTAGATCTTTTCCTTCTTACATGTTTTAGCTCTTTTTCCTGCACAGGTGATAACTTTTTATCTGTTCATTTGATTTTTTTTTTGGTTCCTTCATTAGACGTTTGTACAGATGAATTAACTTAACCGAAATATAGATTAATGGAATGATACTTGGGCAGGTAGATGTGCTTATGGTAATTAACAATTTTCTCTACCTGATTGAATACATGGAAAGAAATTAATTCCCAGGTTTAACTTTGCCGATGCTTGGGGAGTCTTTTAGCATTATTTGCACTGGTGCCAACGGTTACGAATAGCGCTTGTATTCAATATGGGGCTAATGGGCCAGTATATATACACAAGTACATATGGTGAATATGCAAAGAACCCCTTATAACAATGGGGAATAACACATATACATATATATCTCTAACACCCCCCTCAAACTCATGGTGGATCAACAACACTGAGTTTGGAGAGGTAGAAACCATGCTGTGCTCGAGTCTGGGCCTCTTGTGAAGAAATCCGCTATCCAAGCTCGGAAGGCACATACTGGAGAGCAATCACCTGATCATGCACACAAGACCGCATAAAGGAAGCATCAACACCAATATGCTTGGTAAGCTTATGCTTCACGGTCACGGAACATCGATAGCACTTTGTCTTGTCGGACAAGAGAGGAGTCGGTGTAGTGACAGAAACACCAAAATCCTCAAGTAACCACCGTAGCCAAGTAATCTCTGCTGTCAAGAGAGCCATAGCGCGTAACTCAGCCTCTGCACTCGAACGGGACACTGCAGTCTGCTTCTTCGTCTTCCAGGCAATGAGAGAACCACCAAGAAAAACACGATGCAGAGATAGACCGCGATCGAGGGATCGCCGCCCAAGTAGCATCCGAATAAGCTGAAGCCGAACAGTGGAGTTTGGAAAGAAAAGACGGTGAGAGATAGTCCCACGAAGGTATCGCGAGAACTCGAAGAAGGTGGTGTAGTGGACTGAGAGGGAGCGAGATCTGAACCGACTCAGAATGTGGTGAATAAGTGATATCCGGACGAGTAACAACAAGATAGACAAGACTCCCAACAAGATGACGATAGCGAGTCGGATCAGAAAGAGGCTCGCCATCAGAGGGTCGGAGGTGAACATTGAGCTCCATGGGAGTCTCAACGATCTGTTGATCGATGAGAGGCGCGATCAAGAAGATCCTGAATATACTTCTCTTGGGACATAAAGAAACCATCTGGAGTGGAAGTAACCTCAATCCCAAGGAAGTAACGAAGAGGACCAAGATCCGACATAAGAAATTGCTCACTAAGACGAGCCTTGACAAAGGCAATGTACTAATCATCTCGTGAATGATCGTATCATCAACATACAGAAGAAGAAGAGTCCGACCACGAGACGAAGTGTGGACAAAGAGCGCAGGATCATGATCACTAGCTGAAAAACCAGCAGCAGTGACCACAGAGGAGAAGCGCTCAAACCAAGCACGAGGGGCTTGCTTAAGGCCATAAAGAGAACGACGAAGACGACAGACCATGCCCTTAGGAACAGAATACCCAGGTGTCAGAAGCATGTAGACCTCCTCACGCAACTCGCCATTAAGAAAGACATTATTGACATCAAGCTGAGAGACAGACCAGTGGCGAACAGACGCCACCGCAAGAAGAGTGCGGACAGTGGTCATGTGAGCCACAGGAGCAAAAGTCTCGTCGTAGTCACGACCATACTCCTGCTGGAAGCCACGAGCAACAAGACGCGCCTTATAGCGCTAAGAGAGCAATCAGAGCGAGTCTTAATCTTATAGACCCACTTACACGTGATGGGACGAGAGTGAGATGGAAAAGGAACAAGATCCCAAGTACCGAAGCGCTCGAGGCGCAATCTCCTCGGCCATAGCATGCGCCACTCGGGATGAGTAATAAAGATCCCGATAGGAGACAGCTCAAGAGTAGCCGCACGAGAAAAACCAAAGCAGGCAGGAGGCCGAATCGATAGCGATCGCGAGAGCGTAGCGAGAGAAGATAACCCATCGGGAAGATGGATCATCGGAGAAGAGAGAACATCGGAGAAGATGGCTCATCCGGAAGATCCTCAACACGAGGTCGACGAGTGTAGACAAGTGTAGTGGGAGGAGCACGAGTAGCCGCAGAGACGAAGCGGCGCGACAACGGCGGAGAGGCCACGGGAGAAATATGTGGAGACTCGGTGGGGACGGGTGGATGAGGGCAAGGCAGAGGTAGGTGTATCCGAAAGGTCAAAGGACGAGACTCCACAGAGGAAGCCGAAACCGAAGGAGAGGTAGGACGTGGGTAGAAGGAACGAGACTCGTCGAAAGTCACATCCCGAGAAATCCGCATCCGTCGACCAACAGGATCCCAGCACCGATATCCTTTGTGCTCTCAGATCTGATCCGTAAAGACACACTCAACAGGTCGAGCGATCGGTTTGGTACGTTCTCGAGAGGCGAGGAGAACATAGCAAACGCAAGCCAAAAGCACGAAGGCGAGTAGTCGGAAGAAGACCACAAAGACGCTCAACAGGAATCGCACCCTGAAGAGCAGAAGAGGGCTGGATGTTAACGAGATGGGTGGCAGTGGAAACAGCCTCGGCCCAAAAGTGAGGTGGAATAGAGGCGGCAATCATCAGTGCACGAGCCGTCTCAAGGAGATGACGATGCTTGCGCTCAGCAACACCATTCTGAGCATGAGCACTAGGGACGGAGAAGCGAGCGAGAGTACCGCTCGAAGGAAGCTGCGCAGGTAACGAGAGAGGTACTCGCCAGCGGAGTCAGCACGAAAGACACGAATAGGGGTGGAGAACTGTGTATGGACCATAGTGGCAAATTGTTTATAGATAGATAAGACCTCACTACGAGAAGACATAAAATATATCCAAGTGTGGCGAGAAAAATCATCTATAAAATGATATAATATCGATGACCCCTTTCAAACGAAGGAGCGGACCCCAAACATCCGAATGAACAAGATCAAAAGGACGCCGAGACACGACTCACTATGAGGATAAGGAAGTGAATCGTTTACCTAACTTACACCGTGACAATCTAAAGACACATCTCCTGAGACTGACCCCAGAAGACCACGACGAACCAAAGACGACAGACGAGATCCACACAGATGACCAAGACGGTGATGCCACTGCTGGAAAGAGCTGGTAGGCAAAGTGGCGGTCGAGAGACCGCGCAGCGGTGGCGCGGAAGGAAGGTGAAGCAGTCAAGCTCCCAGAGACGCCGTGAGTCAAGGCGCCGAGGGCCGAACCAACCGAGCTCCGTGCGCGCGGTCCCGAACACAACAAGAGTCGAGTCGAGAATGACCCGACAACCAAGATCGATGTCCGCCCAGAGAAGAAGTCGCATGGTAAGGCGAGGAACATAAGCAATGAAGGAACATGAAAAGATGAGTTGCTAAGAGGGCCTCGACCGCAGAGACGAAAGAGATGTACTATCGCAGTAAGAACACCGGCGGGAGAATCAAGGGTGTAATGAAAGACAGTGGAAGGATCGGGAGTCATGTGAAAGATGCTCCGAATCAAGAATCCACGGGAGGTACCGACGTGTAGAAGGTGGTTTCTCGGTGCAAGAGTCGATGCGAGAGCCCGCAGAACTCTGTCGAGGAGAACACAGGCGGCAAGCGGCGTCGAAGTCCGCTATCTCTCGCTCGGTGAGAGCTGCTGAAGAAGTCGATGCAGCGCCGATGTAGAAGCACCGATGCGATGCTAGTAGAAGAACGGCGAAAATGATGCCGCTTCTTATAGCATCGGGACTCAATGTGGTCGACCTTATTGCGGTAGAGGAGCGGTGAGGACGACCACCGCCGGATGGAGGGCGCCGCCACCACCGCGGGCGGCGCCGAGTAGGCGCATGTCTTGGCGCGTGGAGCCGCGGTGTAGCAGTGGGCGCGGCGAGCACGGAGGAAGTGGTAGCAGCCGGCACCACTCAAGCGAGTCTCTCCGCACGTATCTCGCAAGAGCCTCGGAGAGTGACACGAGGTGGCGTGCAAGGAGTCGGGCACGCCACGCTCGAACTTCGGGACGGCGAGTAAGGAACTCGTAGATCCGCTGAAACTCGTGTCGGCAAGACGAGACCAGCAAAGACACAAGCAGGAGCGACAAACCAAGAAGATTTAAGAGAGTCCGGTGACGCGCGGGCAGCGAGCTCGAGCGTAAAAGCGCCAACGTGAGCATCACCTGCTGAAGAGAGTGTTCCTGGCGAACCACGGACAGGTAGAGAGCATCACCAGAGGGCTCGTATCGCTGACGAAGGTGAGTCCACATCTCGAAAGCAGTATGGAGTCCCACAACCTCAGAAGAGAACTGAGGCTGGATATCGGCGATGAGGACAAGCAGCGGCTCGAAAGGCGTCGTCGTCGTACTCACCGAGTGTAGGTGGTCGAGCGATCCTTGTAGAAGTCCGAGCCTCGACAGGCGAGATAGCCTCATCATCAGCAAGACGAAGCGGTCTCGGCGGCAGAGCCTTGTCATTTGTTGGGGCGGCGAACAGCGAGGCTCCGTCGGAGGTGTAGGGAAAGGCGGGACAGTAACATCGCCGAGAGGACGCCCAGAGAGGCGAAGACCACGCATGTGGATGCGCATGTGAGACACGAAGTCGGTGTAATTAACACCATCGAAGATCACCGGGCAACGAGGGAGGGGAACGGTGCCCATTGGTAGGCGGCGCTGGACGGCGCGGCGACCAAGACAACGAAGTCTAACAGGCGGCGCTGGACGGCGCGGCGGTTAGAGCGACGTAATGAAATTCTCTCTCTCTCTCTCTCTCTCTCTCTCTCTCTCTTTTTAGGCCGGCTCACTTAATCTGCCCGTTAGCTCGCTCGGCCCGTCAGGACACAAGAGGAGCTAGGGTTTGGCGTAGTCCGAGTGGAGGCGACGGCGCAAGGGGAGGCGACGGCGCGGCGGCGCAAGTGGAGGTGGCGGCGCGGCGGGACGCGCGATCCGAGCGCGAGCGGCAACGGCGCAAGTGGAGGCGGCCACGCGCGATCCGAGCGTGCGCGGCGGCCTCGCGCGAGGAGCCCGCCGAAGCTAGGTGCCGGGGCGGCGCCGGAGTAGAGAAGGACCAAAGATCCGGTCGGAGCTGGAGCAGAGGAAGGCGTCTGACGGCCGGCGGTGCGGCTGGAGACCGGAGGCAGCGCGGCAGCCGAGATCCGATCGAGAGAAGCGAAAGAAAACCTAGGTACGCTCTGATACCATGTTACGAATAGCGCTTGTATTCAATATGGGGTCAATGGGCCAGTATATATACACAAGTACATGTGGTGAATATGCAAAGAACCCCTTATAACAATGGGGAATAACACATATACATATATATCTCTAACACCAACTATCTACATTACTCAATGCCCTTATTATGTGGTCTTTTGGTGACCTGTTCTATTTATCTATGAAATAGTGACACGTTCTTCTTGGCGAGATTCTCATTCAATGGTTTTACTAACCTTTGTTACTCATCTGATAATTTATCGATTTATGTAGTGTGATGCCCAAGCTTGCTTTCAGCCAATACTGTACGCGGTGTTCGTTTGTATAGTTGTGATAGCAGAATCATGAAATGTACATGAATGAGCAGCCATCGCCCATTAGCAAGCACGATCAAAGAGCAATGCAGTTCGACGTCAATTAGTTCAGTCTACCGGTGGCCCTTTTGCACTTGGCTAAAATTCTGTAAGACACTCTTTCTATTGCCTTATGCACTTAGGTCATATACAACATGACAATTTCATAATGTAATCTAGGTCATATGCACATTCGCTGAACAATTCAATTAATGTCTATGAAATCTGAAACTTCAGTTACAATGACTTACTGTGACATTAGCCCAACCTGCAATACGAAGCAGGAAGAAGAAAGTTGCGGAGTGCTCGGAAAGGGCGACGCTCCTGGAGGAACAGAGCAGCACCAAGCTGGCAAAACGATGTGGAAAAATAGGAACCAAAAGGAAATTAGTTAGCCTGAGTATATTCGTTGTTATCCAATCGTAAGCATATTTGCTGAACAATTCAATTCATATCTATGAAATTTCAAACTTCAATTACAACGACTGTGACATCAACCCACATAACACATAATCTGCAAATGAATTGCCCATGGCAAAGGAAAATGAGAGACCATGTGGAGGTCATCCCATGTGTGTGATGAGTAATTGACATTGGTTTAGTTAAGTCGAGTCGTTGCGTGGTGCAATCGGACTTGATCTAAGTCGAGTTTGGTTTGGGTGGTTCGGAGTCGAGTCGTTGCGTGGGCAATCGGGCTCGGTCGGACTTTGGTCAAACTTGGTCGTATGCTTTAAGGACTGACTATTTGCTCTTTTCTTTGCCAGCTTCTCATTTTTATTGCTTTAGTTCAGGAGGAGTTCATTTGGGAGCTTCTGGAGCTTAACGTTGACTTAACTCAACTTGAACTAAAAGTTGCATCTCATGTTGAGGGTGAGCTGGATTTTCTTGCATTTCAACATTCTGCACTGTAATATAACTACATTGAGGCTTGATTATTATCCTGTTATGACATGTTTGTAATTCTTTATACCTTGCCATGACTTGTGCTTATATGCTAGATTTATCATGACTTCATATGTGTAGACTAGCTTTTGCCATGATAAGTTAATTAAAATTGCTCTACTTGAAATTAAAACTTGTCATGCTAGCATTTGAGTTTAATCTATCTTTAGCTATCCATGTATGATTCATGCCATGTCAAATAGGTTGAGTTGAGCCTTGAATCTAGGTTGAATCTTAGATTGAGCTATCTTAGTATCTTGATACATCATAAGTTAGCACAATCTGTTAAAAGCAAAAAGATCTCTTTTTATGTGCGAAAAAACTGATTTCACCAATTCTTTCTCATGAGACGGCTTGCCATTGCACTAGGCATGAACTCAGGGGGAGTTTTGGATGACCTTAACTATCTTCTTAAGCTTCTCGCTTGGAGAAGTCGATAAGGCTTGAGATCTAGCACATGACAAAATTTTTGGTTGAAAACAGACCATAAGCTTTAAAAGAAAATATGTCAAGTGTGCAAAATTTGCTTAATCATCTAAAGATGAAAAGTGCTTAAACACATGATACACTCTTGAGCTTGTAGCACTCTAATTGACTCAATATTAGCTTCTTTGCTCTACTTAGACTATTGACATGGCCTACATCATTCTTGGATATCTTTAGCTAGTGTGGGATCTTTTTAGAGCTTTGGAGAAAAGATTTGCTCATTCAGTTGTTGCTCTAGTATTCCTTCTGTCGACATGGTCATTAGTTTCATTCTTTTCTTTGGACCATGTTGGACTTTGCAAATCAAACTCTACTTCATGTTTTTCTGGGTTTGTCAATATACTCATCAAGGGGGAGATTGAGAGACCATGTGGAGGTCATCCCATGTGTGTGATGAATAATTGACATTGGTTTAGTTAAGTCGAGTCGTTGCGTGGTGCAATCGGACTTGATCTAAGTCGAGTTTGGTTTGGGTAGTTCGGAGTCGAGTCGTTGCGTGGGCAATCGGGCTCGGTCGGACTTTGGTCAAACTTGGTCGTATGGGATAAGGTTGTATATTCTGTTTGTACGACAGGTTTGGACTTCGACATGGTAAGTGTGATGGTAGTTATGCTTTCATGTATCGAGCGGTGCTATGCGATGTGTTTCTTGTCTGTGTGACTGCAGGACATCGGGTGAAGTTGTGGCGAGACACGGTGGACCGGACTAGGCGCAGGTGGCGCTGAGGTCAGAACGGTCGGGATGTGTCGAAGACGACGTGGACTCGAGGTGGTTGCGAGTCGTGCGAGACAAGGAGCGCTGAAGCTTCTCGGAAGGACATCGGGTGAAGTCGTGGCGACACGCGGACGCGGACCAGGCGCAGTGGCGCCGAGGTCGAACGGTCCGATGTGTCGAAGACGACGTGGACTCGAGGTGATTGCGAAGTCGTGGCGAGACACGATGGACCGGACTAGGCGCAGGTGGTGCTGAGGTCAGAACGGTCGGGATGTGTCGAAGACGACGTGGACTCTAGGTGGTTACGAGTCGTGCGAGACAAGGAGCGCGGAAGCTTCCCGGAAGGTGCAGGAGGGGCGAAACGGGAATTTCGCAAGGCTGCACAAGTGGGAGCGGGCTTCGTTGGTCTTAGCGGGCGTAACGGGGTGGAGACCCGTTAGCCGTGGGCTATAAATAGGTTGGAGGGCTGCAAGCCCCGTGAACACTTCAAGGGATTTCGTGGTTTCCTTTAGTCAAAAGAGACCAGAGTCCGCTGGCTTCGTGCTTTAGTGGTTGAGAGTTGTTGGGAGAGGCAGAGTTGTGTTCCTCTGTGTCCCGTGCGAGACAAGGAGCGCGAAGCTTCCGGAGCGGTGCGTGGGAGGGGCGAACGGAATTTCGCAAGGTCGCACAAGGGAGCGGCTCGTGGTCTTAGCGGGCGAACGGGTGGAGACACGTTAGCCGTGGGCTATAAATAGGTTGGAGGGGCTGTGCCCATGAACACTTCAAGGGATTTCTGTGGTTTCCTTTAGTCAAAAGAGACCGAGTTCGTTGGTCTCTTGAGAAACCGTATCATCTCCTCTCAAGCATGTATGGGTTGTGTTCTTGAGTTGGAGAGGAGAGATTGGTTTGACGAGCTTGTAATCTTCCCTGCTCAATGTCCATGCGTATGGGGATGTATCTCTTTGTATTTCTCTCTTGATTCAATGAATGGAAATCAAGTTTTCTCTGCTCTTGCTCTCTGTTCTCTCTGTTCTTCGCTCTCCTTTTGGGTTGATTCTTGAGATTTCGTGTTGGGAGCTTTTGCTTGATTTCCTTTCTTGATCTAGCTTGTCGTGACATGTGGGAACACATCTAGGATCTTCTTGATCATCAATCACCCACGAAAGTCTTTAGATCATATTTCGATCTTGACTCGGTTTGGAGCACCCTTCGCTCAAACTGAAAAGATAGGAACTTTGGCAAGGATCTTGACGATCATTGCATGGAATAGGTTCCTGACATCTTTGAGAAGGTGTGTGTCAAGTTTCATGAAGTTTGGAGTTGTGGAGCAAAAGTTAGATCTATTTTCGATTTCGGAATCATGCTGAAATTCAATTTCTTGTGCTGATTTTATTTGAGCATCGAAGTTCAGATTATTTCGAAGTTCTTGCTACGAGCATCGTGAGCACCGAGTACCGAAAATCGTAGCTACGAGTAGTACTGTTCATCAGAGTACTATTCTTTCGAGTAGTACCGTTCATCGAGTAGCTAACGAGTAGTATTGTAGCTACGAGTAGTACTGTTCATCAAGTACTATTCTTTGGAGCTCTTTTCTTCATCGAGTACTATTTATTTCGAGTTCTTGCTACGAGTACTGTAGCAAGACACTGTAGCTTTCGAGTACCACTCTTTTGAGCACTGTTCATTTTCGAGTACAAGCTCAGTAGCATCGTTTCACCACCATCGTGATTTCGAGCAATCGCTCATCAGCCGTCTTCTTGTGTTTGTGGTCGTTTCTTTTGGGGTTTTGATTGATTCAATACAAGTCTTCCGTCATGCTTGTTTGATTGATCTTCATAGCTTTCATAGCTATTGGAGTGATATTCGATTGAATTTGATTTGGAGACAAAAAGAGTTTGTGCTCCTATTCACCCTCTCTAGTCGCCATTTCGGTCCTACAATTGGTATCGAGCCTGCTAGCTCTAATCAATAGATCTTAACCGGCCTCAAGAGCCATGGCGACGGACAAGTACTTGACCAAGCCGCTCGCTTTTGATGGCATCGATTACCCTTCCGAAGAGCCGAATGGAGACATACATCCGTGCCTGTGGGTATGCCATCCGCGGAAGGTTAAGGTACGATTCGTTGTTCTGCCGATGAAAACATCAATGCCGGAACATGGTCGATGTTGAGGCGAATGCAAAGGCAAGGAACATCATCATCCGTGGTTTCAGCCGAGCGAAGTTTGACCGCATATCTCACCCGCCGTCCGCCTACGACATCCGGGTGACCCTTGACGATACCATGAGGGCACCACCCGATCAAGACGGTTCGACAGATCGCCTCAAGCGCGAATACAACAAATTCGAGATGCTTGCCGTGAGTCCTCGACGAGTGCTTTCGCGATTTCACAAAATCTTGTGCAACCTCCGAGCGGCCGGTCTCACATACCCGACTCTGACAACGCCGCCGATGCTCGCGCACTTGATCTCGCGTGTTTGGGAGATGAAAGTGACCACCATCAAGGACACGATGCACCTCTCGACCTTGACTCTTGACGCTACACAGATTTGCGCTCAAGACTCACGAGATTGACGTTGTCTCTCGTAAGTCGAAGTCACGATCGATGGCTTTGGTCACCGATCCTACGTTGGCTTTCGTTCCTCTTCTTCCGATTCTCTTTGCGATTCTCCTTGATGCTCTCGTGACATAATCGATGATCGCTAGAGCGACTTGCGGATGAGCAAATGGCCCTTCTTGCTCGAAGATTCTCCCTTGCTTACAAGGAGGAGGGGAGAAAGAGAGGAGGACCTGATTTGCTTCGAGTGTGGTGGCCCTAACCACATTCGGCAAACCGCCCTGCCGAGAAAGGCAAGAACGATTATGGCGGTTCGGGCAAGAACGACTACACCGACAAGAACCGCAACAAGAAGCCTCGGCTCTCGCACAAGGCAAGAAGAAGTTCCGCAACTTTGGCAAAGCCAAGAAGCTCTTCCACCGCGTCCTCACCGCTTCGACGACCTCGACCTCGCCGAGGTGGAAGGATGGAGCGACGACGACGGACGGGTGACCAAGAGCCCAAGGATGGTGGCAACGACTTCTCCAAGATGTGCTTCATGGCCCTCGTGGCGAATCGAGCGACAATGAGTCAGCATCCGACTTGACGAGGTAGGCCCCACCTACGACCAGCTCAATCATGCTTTTCTTAAGCTAGGTGGTTTTCATGCTAGAGCAAGGGCTAGGTGTACCGAGTTAGAGAAGGAAGTAGATAGACTATCACGGAGCTTACCTCACTTACATCCGCTCCTCCCGTGATGATTGTGATACATGTTTGTGCTCGTTGGGTGACATGGAGAAACTAAGGACCTCGCATGATAGTGTGTCCTCCGAGCTTGATATTGTTAAGGAGGAGAATGTTAGTCCGCTTGCTCGCTTAGAGTTGAGTAGGATGGTCGTTACCCTACTTACTACGATGAGACTACTTCTCCCACCTCATGTGAGGATAAGGATATTGTTGCTAGAGGACCTTGTGCCATGCTCCTTGATCCGCCCAAGTCTTGTGAAAATTGCAATAACTTGAAGATGAACTTAAACGGGCACATCATAAAATTGTCAACTACAAGCTTCTTTACTTGAGCCGATTGATTCATGCTTGAACTGCCCTAAGTTAATCACGAACTTGAAGTCGTCTCTAAACAGCTTTCAAGATATGATTGATCATGATAGGAAGTTGGCTCGTTTGCTTCTAAGGACCCCGTTAGCTCACCATGCATTAATTGTAACAAACTAAAATCGACTTGATTGCTTTGGATGAGAAATGTGAAGCTAACTAAGGACCTTCTAGAGAAGCCACATTGTGCTTGTAATGTGATTGATGGTGTGGGGAGAAGCCTGTGGTAAAGGTGAGACGCCTAGAGACGCGAACCAACTCGTTAGTAGTAGGACTGTCCCTCGTAGCCTACTGTGTGTGCACAAGCCATTCTTTCCTCTACTCGTTGGTTCTTCTTCGCTCCCTTACCTTCTGCTCTCTTTCCCCGCTCTTCTTGCACTCTCTCTGCTTTTGGAGTGTCGGCACCTTATGAACACTCTCGAGAGATTTGTAGGAGGCAAGAAGAAGCTCAATCTTATTCTAGACCAATCTAAGATCCGCAGATTTAATCAAGGTCTAGGATATGATTTTTATAAGGACATAAGGAAGCATCCACCGCCGTGCTTAGACCCATAGCACCGTGTGTGATCAAGACTAAGCCTAGGACCGAGAAAGTCCAATTTAAGTCGGCGGGCTATGTCCAGGGATTTTGCAAGAAGGTGATTCCACCCATCGCTTCACCTCTCGTAAGGCGAAGCCTCCCGTCGCTTCTACCTCTCGTAAGGTGAAGTATCACCGCACCTTCCGCCGAAGGATGGACACACATCGATCGATGCTTCAGCGCGCTAAGCTCGCGCAGAGACCGTGTTGAGTCTCTTAGGCGTATTCGTGGTCGGCCCTGCACCTTGAGTGCACCTAGGACCAACACGAGGTCTAGGATCGTTGAGTCCGTGTTTGGGCGAGATCGAGGACCCGGTTTACCGAAGCTCGTTTTCGCCCTCGATATGCTCCTCGGTCGTGACTTCCGCCGTCCCGAGGGTAGATCTCGCTTTCCATCAAGATAGCTACCCGCGGCGTGATCGCCTTGTTGCCGTGTTCCACTCCTCTCCCTTAGCAATCGGACCTAGCAAATGCCTTCAGTGTCCGCTCATAGACCTTCTCGCTTTGAGTGACAGAGAGCGTAGGGTAGATAGAGGTCATCGTGCTTGACTACTTCATCCGCTCGTATTACTCAAGATTAGTGCCAAAATCATCGTTGATTTACCCTGAAGGTCGAGACTTTACTCTCTTGTTGACTCAGTTCACGGGCAGGAAGGGAAAGGTTTGGTTTGTCGACTCCGGTGTTCTCGACACATGACCGAGATTCTTGTTGGTTTTCTTCCTAGTCCGTGCTCCAGTGATGAGAAGATCACCTTCGAGATGCTTCATCAGGCGCGCCATCGCCAAAGGTATTGTGCGCGTGAGTGATTCTTTCATTTTGAAAGATGTTGCCTTGGTTAGTAAGTCGCAATACAATTTGCTTTCGCCACTTACCGATGACGGTTTCGAGGTGCGCTTTAAGAAAAACAATTGCAAAATTCTTGATTCTTTAGGTAGTCCGGTTTCATGGATTTCGTTATGGGAGGATCTTTCGTGCCGAAGTTTTCGAGTCGCCCGCGATCCTCTCGTGTGTTTAGTTGCTTTCGAGTCCCGCGATCTCTCTTCTCGCATAGGAGACTTGGTCATATTGATTTGACCATTTGACCCGAGTTAGTGGCCACGATCTCATTCGTGGTCTGCCGAAACTCAAGATGGTCAAAGATCTTGTTTGCTCTCCATGCCGGCACGGCAAGATTGTTGCCGCTTCTCACCCTCCGGTCAAGCATTATGATCGATGCACTGTGACACTGCTCCACATGGACACGCTTGACCACTTGAGTGCAGTCAGCAGGAGGGAAGTGGTATGTTCTTGTTGTGGTCGATGACTTCTCGAGGTATTCTTGTGTGTTTTTCTTAGCCTCGAAGGATGAGACGTTTTCACATTTCCGAGGTCTTTTTAGTAGGCTTTCTGTTGAGTTTCCAGGTACCTTACGAGCAATCCGCAGTGATAATGGCACGGAGTTTAAGAATTCCTACTTCGAGAGTTTCTGTGGGGAGACAGGTGTAGAGCACCAGTTCTCTTCTCCATTCGTCCCTCAGCAGAATGGCGTTGTGGAGAGGAAGAACCGTACCTTGGTCGAGATGGCCAGAACGATGCTTGATGAGTACTCTACACCGAGGAAGTTTTGGGCTGAAGCCATTGCGACCGTGTGCCATGTTTCGAATCGAGTTTTTCTTGGGCACTCTTGCACCACACTTCTTATGAGTCGAGATACGCGAAAGCCCGCCTCCCATTTTCGTGTGTTTGGTTGTAAGTGCTTTATTCTCAAGTCCGGGAACCTAGACAAGTTCGAGTCACGCCTCGTGACGGATCTTTCTAGGCTACTCGACTTCTTCGCGGCTTATAGGGTCCGGAATCGCGAGTCTAACAAGTTGGTAGAGACCGCGAGGTGACTTTGACGAGGCCACCGGGACTAGGCCGATATCTCAGTTCTTTAGAGCACCGAGACCATCTTTGTGGATGATGAGGACGATGGAGACGATGGTTGTTTACCCGATCCGGCTCCTCATCCTCCCTTGAGATGCCTTCTTCCACGGCACCTCAAGGTGATCACCTGCCTACCGTTTTCTCCGAGCTAGTGGCTCTGCTCGCCTCGCCCGCACACGCAGGTAGAGGCCACTTCTTCTCCTCATCCCGCACTCCCGACATATCCGAGAAGACATCCTTCAGAGCGGATGATTGAGACCTCTTCGAGCGTGTCACACGCCTAAGTCCGCTTTTCTCACCTCGTCTCCATTCTCGCCTTTGTTGCCTCCTTTGAGCCCAAGGACGTTTGTCACGCCCTTTCTGATGAGTCTTGGGTCTTTGCCATGCAAGAGGAGCTAGAAAATTTCGAGAGGAACAAGGTCTGGTCGCTTGTCGAGCCCCCGCGAGGTCACAATATTATTGGGACTAAGTGGGTGTTCAAGAACAAGCAGAGCGAGGATGGAGTGGTTATTCGGAACAAGGCTAGACTGGTAGCTCGGGGTTCTCTCGTGTTGAGGGTCTAGATTTGAGGAGACCTTTGCCCCTGTAGCTAGACTTGAAGCCATTAGAATCCTGCTTGCCTTTGCAGCTTCTAAGGGTTTCAAGCTTTACCAGATGGACGTCAAGAGTGCCTTTCTCAATGGTTTTATTGAGGAAGAGGTTTACGTCCGACAACCTCCTGGTTTCGAAAACCCCAAATACCCAAACCATGTCTTCAAGCTTTCCAAAGCTTTGTATGGACTTAAGCAAGCCCGAGAGCTTGGTATGAGAGGCTTAAGTCCTACTTGTTAAGTCATGGTTTTGAGATGGGTAAAGTAGACAAGACCTTGTTCATCCGCCGGCATGGCACCGACTTTGGCTCTTCCCATACTCTGGTTTCACAATTCTCGGATGTCATGAGCACCGAGTTTGAGATGAGTATGATGGGTGAGTTGACTTTCTTCCTTGGCTTTCAGATCAAGCAGACTCGGGAGGGTACCTTTCTTCATCAGGGAAAGTACACTCGTGACCTCTTGAGATGCTTCGACATGAGTGATGGTAAGCCTGTGACGACTCCAATGGCTTCTACAGCCTATCTTGACCCAGATGAGGATGTCGAGCCAGTTGATCAAAAGGAGTTTCGCAGCATGATTGGCTCCCTCTTGTACCTCATCGCCGAGACCGACATACACTTCTCCGTGTGTCCGGTGCTCGGTTCGAGCTTCTCCTCGCATCTCTCACCGCTGCGGTGAAGCGCATCTTCGGCACCGCGAGCTACCATTGACTATGGTATCCGTACTCTTCCTCATCCCGCCTTTCCTTGAGAGCCTTCTCGATGCGCACTTTGCCGGGTCGTGAGGATAGATAGGAAGAGCACTTCGCACCGCCAATTTATTGGCACTTCTCTTGTTTCTGGTCTTCAAGGAAGCGTCCCGTGTTGCATACCCACCGCAGAGGCCGAGCACGTTGTCGCAGCCGGATTGTCGTGAGCCAAGTGCTCGATGGCTTCGACTGCGGGACTTTGGGTTAGTTATCGGCGATGTGTTCCACTCTTTGTGATAATACTTCGCGATTAACATTGCCAAGAACCCGTGCAACACTTCCGGACCAAGCACATTGATATCTGTTATCACTTCCTTAGAGACCATGTGGAGAAGGGTGACATAGTGCTCCAGTTTGTGGAGAGTGACCACCAGTTGGCTGACATCTTCACCAAGCCATTGGATAGTTCGAGGTTTTCACTCTACGGGAGAGCTTGGGGTGGTATGTCCTTATGGATCAGAGCGAGGGGAGTTTCTATTCTTTACTGCTTTACTACTAATTATGCTCTTACTCCTTGTTGTTGCATTGCATTCTGGGTGCATTTGGGATTAGTCCTCCTAGTGTAGATTAGAGTGTTTCTCTAGTCGAGTTGCTTAGACTTCCGACTCTTATCTTGTGATTCTAGGATGCTTCTTATTAGTTGTCTCTCTTCTCACTAGGTTGAGCTCACCCACTGCTTATAGGTTCTAGCGAGGGTCGGGCCATCCTCGGGTAGACATGGTACGTGTTTGCTCTCTAGTGTGTGTTTTACTGTCAGCTAATAGTCCTAGAGTCATATGGGGTAGATGAGAGTCAGTCTGAGCCATAGTATTCTCTTTCTTATCTATGCTTTAAGGACTGCCTATTTGCTCTTTTCTTTGCCAGCTTCTCATTTTTATTGCTTTAGTTCAGAGGGAGTTCATTTGGGAGCTTCTGGAGCTTAACGTTGATTTAACTCAACTTGAACTAAAAGTTGCATCTCATGTTGAGGGTGAGCTGGATTTTCTTGCATTTCAACATTCTGCACTGTAATATAACTACATTGAGCCTTGATTATTATCCTGTTATGACATGTTTGCAATTCTTTACACCTTGCCATGACTTGTGCTTATATGTTAGATTTATCATGACTTCATATGTGTAGACTAGCTTTTGCCATGATAAGTTAATTAAAATTGCTCTACTTGAAATTAAAACTTGTCATGCTAGCATTTGAGTTTAATCTATCTTTAGCTATCCATGTATGATTCATGCCATGTCAAATAGGTTGAGTTGAGCCTTGAATCTAGGTTGAATCTTAGATTGAGCTATCTTAGTATCTTGATACATCATAAGTTAGCACAATCTGTTAAAAGCAAAAAGATCTCTTTTTATGTGCGAAAAAACTGATTTCACCAATTCTTTCTCATGAGACGGCTTGCCATTGCACTAGGCATGAACTCAGGGGGAGTTTTGGATGACCTTGACTATCTTCTTAAGCTTCTCGCTTGGAGAAGTCGTATAAGGCTTGAGATCTAGCACATGACAAAATTTTTGGTTGAAAACAGCCATAAGCTTTAAAAGAAAATATGTCAAGTGTGCAAAATTTGCTTAATCATCTAAAGATGAAAAGTGCTTAAACACATGATACACTCTTGAGCTTGTAGCACTCTAATTGACTCAATATTAGCTTCTTTGCTCTACTTAGACTATTGACATGGCCTGCATCATTCTTGGATATCTTTAGCTAGTGTGGGATCTTTTTAGAGCTTTGGAGAAAAGATTTGCTCCTTCAGTTGTTGCTCTAGTATTCCTTCTGTCGACATGGTCATTAGTTTCATTCTTTTCTTTGGACCATGTTAGACTTTGCAAATCAAACTCTACTTCATGTTTTTCTGGGTTTGTCAATATACTCATCAAGGGGGAGATTGAGAGACCATGTGGAGGTCATCCCATGTGTGTGATGAATAATTGACATTGGTTTAGTTAAGTTGAGTCGTTGCGTGGTGCAATCGGACTTGATCTAAGTCGAGTTTGGTTTGGGTGGTTCGGAGTCGAGTCGTTGCGTGGGCAATTGGGCTCGGTCGGACTTTGGTCAAACTTGGTCGTATGGGATAAGGTTGCATATTCTGTTTGTACGACAGGTTTGGACTTCGACATGGTAAGTGTGATGGTAGTTATGCTTTCATGTATCGAGCGGTGCTATGCGATGTGTTTCTTGTCTGTGTGACTGCAGGACATCGGGTGAAGTCGTGGCGAGACACGGTGGACCGGACTAGGCGCAGGTGGCGCTGAGGTCAGAACGGTCGGGATGTGTCGAAGACGACGTGGACTCGAGGTGGTTGCGAGTCGTGCGAGACAAGGAGCGCTGAAGCTTCTCGGAAGGACATCGGGTGGCGAGACACGGTGGACCGGACTAGGCGCAGGTGGCGCTGAGGTCAGAACGGTCGGGATGTGTCGAAGACGACGTGGACTCGAGGTGATTGCGAAGTCGTGGGATGGACCGGACTAGGCGCAGGTGGTGCGGCGGCCACCTCCTCTAGCTTTTCCTTACTCCTGGCTATTCTCTGCTTCGCTCCGCCTCGCACCGCCTGCTGCTTCGGCGTGGGCTCTTAATGTCTTCCTCTCCTTCCCTAGATTTCCGGGCTGCTGTCCTGGGGAAGATTTCTGAGAAGGAGCGTTGCTGGTTGGAGTCCTCGCCGTCCAGCCCAGATTCGGTGGAGTCAAGGCGCCGTGAGTTCCCTGCCAGGTCGCCTTCGCCAACCCCGGTCGCTCTTGGGGCTCAATCCCTGAACTTTGAGGGCTCTCCGGCTACAGGGCCTGCTCCTCCCCTTGTAGCGAGGGGGCAGGGGGTTCACTTCCTTGACGGCGGGTTGCCTCTGTGCAAGGCCTTCGGGCCTTTGTCGGATGGGGCTGCCGGTCTAGCCCTAGCCCAGCTGCCAGATGGGGGCGCTTGGGAAGAAGTCCGGCGGCGTCGCTCCTGGCAACGCAGGAATCTTCCGAGCGGGCGTCAAGCTCCTGTGGCACGGCCGGTGCCACGCGACCTCATAGGTCGTTGCTTTAAGGGACTGTCACGTTGCAGTGGCTTGCAGGAATGCAACTCGTTGCTTCCGCTGCAAGGCAACCGCCCGTTGCAAGAGAGTCCTTTCCTCGCCTTCTCCGGCAGCCGGCGACCTGAGGGACACGCTGCGGTCGCGCCAGAGGATCTTGGTTTCCTCATCTCGCTTTCCTTCGGTGGTCGCCTGCCTCTGCTAGCTCGGGCCGCTCGCCTTCCCCGCAGCGGCGCCGTTTAGCGGTCGATGCTCCTGCCCGCCTCCCCGCGGCTGATTCCGCTGCGGCGCCCGAAGCCCGCCGTTCCTTCCCAAATGGAAAGGGGCTCCTTCCTCCACTCTTTGGGGATGTCGACGATGAGTTTCCCCCTGGAAACGCTCTTCACCGCCCCGACATCGAAGCATGCATTGTTCCTCTTTCTCCGGCCATCATGCCATGAGAGACATGGAAAGGTGTCTGGAACTCCGGATCGGGCTCTCATTGTCTGCGTAGGGGGGACGAGGCCGTTAGTCTCCTCTTATGAGGTCGCGCTGGCTCTTCATGTCGAGCGAGGCCTACCGCATGATTGTTTCTCAGTTCATCCTTACCACCCTGAGAACTTCCTTGTCGTCTTTGACAGCCTCTCCACCAAATATCGGGTTCTCCATGGAGGCACCATCAAGACTCGCCATTTCCTTCTCCTAATGCGTCCTTGGTCGCGTCTGGCTCAGGCAGTCAGCTGCGGGAGGCTCTCCGCTACAATGTTACCATTCACATTCATGAGGTCGAAGACTTTTCTTCGTCGGCTGAGAAGCAGACCACCTTTGCGCCTTCGAACGATGACTCCGGCCTTAGTGGTCTCCCTGATGATGACTCTGAAGGATCAGAGCCGCGTCAGCACTCCTTTCGCACTTTGCCAGGCGTGGTCGACGGCTCTCCCTCTCTCTCTCCAGCCTCCCGGAGGTCGGGAAGATTGCCAAGGTCGTCGGGCTAGCAGAAGTACTACTGCCCCCTCATGGAGACTCCCTCCACCGTCAGCTGTGGGTCAAAATCTGGTCAGGGGTGCGGCTACCTCGTGCCGGGTTTCGGGGAAAAAAGCTTACGTAAAAGTTGGACTTTCAATTTCAAGTAGGGTGATGAAGGCAACCAGTCAAGTCTTCAGACCTACAGCTACTCGCCGCTTGCCTCTTTCGTCTTCATTCCGTGAAGGAGGCAAGCCCCAAAAGGAAAAGCTTGGTTTAATTGTAGCCGCTGTGCCGTTTAGTCTGGTCAGAGAGCTTCCCAGCCATGGCCACGTCCTTGTGCAGTCCCATCTGGCTTCACAGCCCGAGGCTGGTTTTCAGTCTTCTGTTCCTGTGGCAGCCGCTGTTCCCGCCGAGAAGGTATCCCTACCGCATGCGTCTCCGGGTGGGCTTTCGATTGTGTCTGAGAGCCCCCCTGCTGACCATGCATGCCAGCTCGTCCAGGTCGCTCGTGACTTGAATGAGATTCAAGACCTTGCAGATAATCAACTTGACCAGGCTGCTCTTGAGTTGCATGGGCATCGGGCACACTGCGAGCCGCCTGTATTGGATTCGGCCCCCCTTATTTCTTCGGAATCCTTTCCAGGTGTGACCCCGCCCGTAGTTGGTGACAGTTACTCTTCGCCTGGCCTTCAACGAGTTCACGGAGACTCTGAACCTGAAGGCTCTCGTAAACTCATCACCTTCTCCCGTAGGGCTAAAGCAGTGGCGAATCCAGGATGAAAAAGAAGGGTGAGCTCAAAGCCTCGAATGACTAAACTAATTTGTAACAAACATAATCTTATATTTTTATACAATCAAATTCATACATGAATAAAAGCAAAACAAAAAAGAAGAAGAGAAATACAATTAAGATACCTCGTTAATGGAAAGTGCATCCCCAAAATATGTAAATATGGTTCCAGTGGGTAACAATCTGTACATCAAAATTTAAAAAATTAGTGATACAATAGCAAATTGTACTTAAATGATGATGAACATTCAAAATAAAGAAACCATACCACTAAGGCGTTAGCTTGAATCACGATTTTCATGATGCAAATTCATTCTACGAGATTTTCAAGAGAAATGCGTTATGAGTATACAGTATACTAGTTTCGTCCGAGGACAAAGGCTTCACACTTCAATCTCCATGCTTACCATATCAATATGACAATATCCAGTGTCTCTGGCTGGACGCCTGGACGGCTGGACCGGCTTAGTGGCTCCCATGCCCAGATGGCTAGAGTCCTCCTCTCGTCATTGCCTCTGGCTCCCACTTCCGGTCCTCCCCCACCCGGCTCTGCCTCGGGCTTCGGCTAGCGGCGGCGCGGACCTCCCTCTGGTTGCCCTCAGGTCAGGTGAGCCGTGAGCGTGAGAGCTCGAAATTGATTGGGGATTTGGGGAATGGATTGTGGATTTGCCGATTTGGGGATTTTTTTGGGGGGAACATGAGGTGGGACTAACTCACTGCCGTGTGGAACCGGTGGGGATGTGAGTTGGGCCTAGGCTTCGCTGGGCGCAAGCCGCAAGGCCCACATGCGTAGTCCCGTGTCCCGTCCCTCTCTTCTTCTTGTTTGAAGGTCACACAGACGCAGCCATAGTAGCGCCACTGCGCCGAAGGCTTGGGTTTGCCGGGGGGTGGGGGGTGTTCGGGACACTGGCGGAGGGTAGGCTTCAGCCTGATGAAACCTACCCGGTGGATTCGCCCCTGGGCTAAAGGAGTGCTCAAAGATCATATTCTTCCTTTACCAGATGTCCAGCGGCCTATTTTTTAATCAGTCTTCGACGTCAGCTCCGAGGCGTAGCAGGCGTATAGCAGCATCGGCTAGCAAAAAGGCCACGGCCGACCATCGTTTGCAATTTCTCCTAGCAGAAAAACTTGGTCTCATCCTAGGGACCGGCTTGGAGGAACACTCAGGTCAAACATACTTATCACACTGATAAGTATGTTTGACTCCCAGCTCTCTCGTGACCACATCGTCGCTTTGGTAGCGCTCTTCAGGATTCCAGTCCCGGATTGCCTTCCTCCCGGCTTTGAGGGGTTGGCTCAGGCCATGGTGGTTCCAGAACCTGTTTCAGCAGCTTAAGCCTTGTTCCTGTTTGGTCGTTGGTCGCCACATCATTAGAATGCAAAGTTGCAACATCAATTTCATCTCCTGGAATGTGAGGGGTCTAAACTTGAGGGCTAAGAGGAATGTAATAAGAGAATCTGTAATCGCTTAGCATGCCTCGATCGCTTGTATCCAAGAAACAAATTTGAGTGTTTTAGACTTATCTCTTGTAATGGAAACTTTAGGGCATGCTTTCGATGGTTTTCACTACCTCCCGTCTACTCAGTCTACAGGTGACATCTTACTAGCCTGGAATTCCAGTAGGGTTGTCTCCTTATCGCCGACTACTAGGAACCACTTTTTAACATCTAAGGTGGTTTTCCCTGGTGGTCTTTCTTCCTAGTTGATGGTTGTTTATGGTCTGTCAGAAGACTCCGATAAACCGGCATTTCTCCAGGAGCTACGTGATATCCGTCATAACATCATTGGTCCTTGGATGATCTTGGGAGACTTCAATCTCATCCTACAGGCAAGTGATAAGAATACTGGTCGGTTAAACAGAAGGCGAAAGGGTAGCTTCCGTCGGGTGCTTGATGATTTAGAGCTGAAGGAAATACATCTTAACAGAAGATCCTTCGCCTGGACAAGCGCTAGGGAGAGGCCGACTCTAGAGCGCATTGATAGGGTCTTCGTTACTACGGAGTGGGACCTTATGTTTCCGGACTGCTTCCTTTGAGCACTCCTATCCATGGCGTCCGATCACTGCCCTCTATTGTTGTCTACAGCCTTTTTGTTGGGAGACAAGAAACGGTTCCGTTTTGAATCCTTCTTGACAAAATTAGAAGGATTCTAGGAGGCGGTTTCACAGGCTTGGAGCTGAACCCATTCTTTGATCGATCCACTGCAACGACTGCACACTCTTCTCTCAACCACAGGTCATGCGCTGCAGAACTAGAGCCAGCGCCAGTGGGGAAGATTATATAACCAGGGGCGGAGACGGGCCTCACGCCGGTTGGGTAACGGCCCGAAGCCCAAAAAAAATATAGTGGGAAATTTTAGTAGGCATAAAAAAATCACTGCATTGTGGCCAGGCCCGACGCTTACCGGCCGGCCCGAGGCTATCCCCAGCCGGCCGGCCCAGTGGAGCGGCCAATGAGCACCAAGAGGCGCCCACCGCCCTAGCCGCCGGTCTCATCCTCCCAACCCGTTGGCTTCGGCAGCCTCCTCTCCGCGGCTCCGCCAGTGGCGATGATCCTCCTCTCTACCGCGACGCCGTCCCCCCGCCTCCTCTTCGCCGCAAAGCCACCCCCACTGCCTCCTCTCCACAGCTCCACGCCTCCACAGCCCCACGTCTCCATAGCCTAGCGCCGCCCCCACCGGCCACCGCCTCCTCTCAGTCCTCAGTTCCTCACTCGGAGGCCGGCGCCGCCCCCGTCCTCGACGACCCGACTCCTCTCCAGTCTCCACAGCTCCACGCCCATCGGCCACCGACCAAGACTCCCTTCCCTAGCGGCGGCGCCTCCTCGAGCCTCGAGCCACCTCAGAAGATCGGCATGCCGCACGCCACGCCCGCCTGCCGCCGCCGCCTCCTCTCCTCCCGTGGCTCGCGCTCGCTCCACGCCTCCACCCCTAGCGCGGCAGCGCCCTCCTCAACTCCTCTCCTCAGTCCTCACCGCCCTCAACCGCCGGTGCTGGCTCCCGGTGAGGTGAGCTCAAAATCTTTGATGTGTTACAGTTACAGTCTTAAGACTTTGGCATAATATAATGGCATATTGGCATTGGCAAATTGGCTTCATGGCGTGTATGAGTATATCTGTAAATGAGTTAATTAGTTATGACTTATGACTTATGATTTATGAATTATGAAGTTATAAGTATATCTGTAAATGAGCATGTTTTCATGGACTTGTGGTCCAATTTAAATTAGTTATGCTCATTTGACAAAAGAGCTTCTTACCAATTGTGAAAGCATCGAGTGGTAGGTACGACAACAGATTATAACAGTGCCATAAATCTTTGCTAATGTCGTTACTATTTGTTGTTGGTACATAGAGAAGAAACTGTTAGCAGAAATGGAAAAAATGTGAAAGTTCTTTACTTTAATCATTTTCCACTACCATCCTTATTCATGTGGCAGGTTGTGCATATGATATATTAGATTTATCTTTTAATGGGGGTATCTATTTCCTTATTCATGTACAATTATTCTGGTCAATCTAACTGGTGTTGTTTTATTTTGAAAGGTGGATGAGTTGGAAAAGACAATCTCAGTTGCATCAAGGGATCCAACATATTATGGACTTGATGAAGTTGAGCTTTCTAGACGACGGAACTGGACTGGCTCTGCTCATAATCTGGTATTTTTTTGCCATGTTTTATCTATATTTTGTTGTATCATTAAACATGGAATTTAAATTTTATTTTGATTGTATATTTGTATTGTATTTTTGTTATGCCTCAGTGTTGATAGTATTTGACGTTAGTTATAGACTTATAGCTCCTTAGTTTTGGGTCCGAGGCTTATTGAAATCCTGGCTCCGCCACTGTATATAACCAAACCAACAGGGCGGAGGAAAGCATGTTTAAATCTTCAGTTATGGTGACTGTTGGCAACGGGGGAAAAACTTTGTTCTGGGAGGATTGTTGGCTGGACGGGCGCTCCATTCACGGGCAGGCGCCTTCGATTGTAAATTTGGTCAATCAATAAACCCAGAAGCATAGAACGGTTGCTCAAGCCCTTCCAGGGCATTCATGGATCTCAGACATAGCAGGTTGTCCAGCGGATGTCAGTATCCCGAAATTTCTTCGATTATGGGATACATTGCAGTCCTTAGCTATCTCAGACTGAGTTCGATTCAATGCTTTGGCGATGGGAACCCTCATACTGCTACTTTGAAAAGTTGGCTTACCGAGCTTTCTTTGTTGGATCGATTGAGTTCCCTTGCGCGGAGGCCATCTGGAAAACTAGGGCCCTCCTCAAATGCAAAATTTTCATTTGGTTGGCAATTCACCGCCGTTGCTGGACTGCAGATCGTTTGCAACACCGGGGATTGGTAAACCAAGGTGTGTGTGTTTTTTGCAGGCATGGGCAGGAATCCATTGATCATATTCTTTTTGACTGTTTTTGGTTAGACATTAGTGTTGGTCGTGTTTCCAACGTCCTAAGGGCAGTTTGTTTGTTTTTTCTTCTTTTTGTTGTTGTTGTTGTTGTTTATTTGTTTGTGTTTCGTCATTCTTAATGAAAAGATGTGTAAAGCTTTTGCACTTCCTAAAAAAAAAAGAATTAACGACACCGCACAGGCGTGAGCACATGAAGAAAGAGCAGCGCACGGTTAGAAGGGTGCAGTGGCGCACTAGACATGTTGAACGGCCGGTACGGACCAAGAACAAGTAACATGCCCCAAATGGGCAAGGCACAACTCGGGACAACACCGCGTTGGAGCAGGGAGAAAGTTGCGACGAAAAGGTGCAAACGAAAAATCGAGCGGCGGAAGCACACAGGGAAAGCAGCGGATTGACGGCGCATGCGGAGGGCTCGTAGGCAAAGGGCCGGCAATCGGGATAGTGGGCAAAACCAAGGCAGAGAGCAGCCAAACCGTAGGGAAGAAAGGCGACAAGACAGAAAAAGAGAGCGAGCGAGCACAAACTAGGCAAGCACAGCGCGCGGATGAACAAACCCAATACGGCCGAGGAAGACAACGTGGGTGGCGACCGCCGCGGAGGTGCGCACTCACTGAGGCCCGTAGTTATTAAACCCAGACTGATCATCAACCAGCTGAGGTGTCGGGTCACTGGGCCACTGGTCAGACCGGTGGATCAACGATCGGACCACACATTTTACTAAAATATATTTTAGTATGTACACCATGTAACAAATGCATATGTGAACATAAAATATTAATCCTCTACAAACATGCAGTCCAGTCCTGGTTTAATAACTAGGCGTATGAGGCAAAGCTAAGTAGAGATATGGAGGAGTTGTTGGCCGGAACGAGAGAGTGAGAAAGATGATTTTTTTGTGTAGCTGCCATAAATATTAATCCTCAACAAACATGCAGTCCTGTCTGGTCAAGCAAAACCGACCGGGTCAGTCGTGTTGACGAAAACCCTGCCGGGTCGGCCGGGCTTTCTCGGGTCAACTTCATCTCTAGTCCTATGAGGGTGACTGGCCCGACAAAACCTCTGGGTCCGAGTTTTTTCGGTTCAACCATCCGTCCGGTCCGGATTTTATAACCATGGTCTGGCCTTACTCTCCTCGTAGGTAAGCTTCTTCAGATTGTATCTGCCAAAGAAAAATGAAAAGTTACAGCACAGATCAGCAGGATCATCGAGACTATGCTATCAAACCATATGGTCTCCAGCTTTATACCTCTTGTGTTCCTTGGTGGATTTGGCCATGCTAGGATCGGATCAGCACGGATCGCTGGTGGAAAGGTTTAAAACTACTTGCGAAGTAGCGAACACAATAGATGGGGCTTGCAATCAAAATTTTCAAGTAGCCAAGAAAAGATTCAATAACGTCAGAATAAGAGTGAAAACTTGAGGATTTTTTTTTAAAAAAAACGACAACAGAATGAAAAAGAGAGAAAAGAATCCAGCTCACCCTCGTGTAGTCCGCAAGATGCCCACGGTAGATGTACTTCCGGTGAACCTCTGCATCAAGTTTCTTCTCATCCTTCTTGAACCCCGCAAACCTCTTGTCACTTTGCGAAATGTCAAGACCTCCATCCAATGCTCCCTGTCGCAACATCGTCATTGCACCAAAGACATGCTATAATGCTGTAACACCCTCTCTTCCTCCCCCTCCCCTCTCCCCCCCAACCGGCGTTGACGCCGTCCCGACCGCGCCGAGTGGGCCGTCGCCTCCCCCGTCTTCTCGTCCTCGCCAGGTCCCACTACGCCAGTGCACGTCCTCGCCGCTCGCGCCGCTCCATCGTCGTGCCCTCGCCCGCGACCGCCTCTACCACGCCATCCCCTCCCCACCTACTCCCACTCGCGAGTGCGCGTCCTTCCCCCGTCGCCCGTCGTGCGCGTCTCTTCTCGGCTCCCCCGGCTTCGCCTCCGCCGGTGCCCCACGCTCCCCCGGTCCCCTTGTCCCTCTCCCCCTCCGGCTATAAAGCCCCCCCGGCACCTCCCTTGCTCTACCCTCCATCCCCTTCTCCCCCCAAGCAAAAGAACCCGAGGAGGAAGAAGCAAAGAAAGAGAGAAGAAGAAGGCGAAGGGTTACCTCCGGTCACCGCCGCCGCTCGGTGAGCCTTCGCTGCCGCTGCCGCCGCCTCTCTCGCTGCCGCAGCCCGTGAGCCCCGAGCCTCCCATCCGGCCGCCGCCGCGCCGGCCCTCCTCCCGCCACCGCCGCCGCCCCCTCTTTCCTCGCTCGCCCAAGCCGCCCGCCTCCTTTCTTTAGCCGGGCAAAGCCGCGCTGGCATGCGCTGCGATTCGGCCCGTGCCGTGGCTGGGCCGATTTCTTGTTTTGGGCCGCTGGCAGTTTTCTTTTTTGTTTGATTTTCACTTCTTTTTTCTATTTTAATTCAAAAGTGAGGCTTTAAAAATTAGTATCTTCCTCATTTTAGCTCCAAAAATTATAAAATAATTTCTAAAAATTTGTAAATTCAAGATCTTGCTAACGGCATAGGTCTTGTTTAATTTGGAGTTTATTTGTTGTTCATTTGTATTTAATTGCTCTTTTTGCTTGTCTGTGCCTTTTTCCGGTACGTTCGTCCGACTAGGATTTGAAGGCGCCGGAGATCCCCAAGTTGATCAAGCCCAAGATTATCAAGATCCTCTAGCCTATATCCCAAGCGAGTCAATACTTTGATCATATTGAGCTTACATTTTATGCAAATTATATTCTTTTAAAATAGCAAATTGCATGCTTTAATTCTTTAAACAAATGTATGTTAAAGTTTAAGGTAGTTAAATACCCATTTGTTGAATAATTAATTATTATGCCATCCTTGACAACTTGAAGCCCTTAACCATTGTCACCCTAGTAACTATGTGGTAATACTAGTTGTAGGTCGTACTTAAGCGACATGCTAGTCTTGCTTAAGTATCGGGACATTAAAATGTTCCAATCACCATCTCTTTAAACATAAAAAGTATTTGGGCAGTCATTGGTGGTCCATGACTGATAAAAATATGGTGATTTGGTTTTACTCCTCAAAACCCTAATATTGCTGTTACTGTCCGGGCGGACTGTGTGATGAATAATGTGTTGATGGGTGCTAATGCAGCCCAAAGAATGTTGATGTGTGAAATGATCCGCCTGGACAACCCTAAGGACTTAATCTTGTCATGACCTCCCGTGTAAAACAAGTACAACCACAAGTCTGCAAACTGCAACTTGGCTTAGTAGATTTATTGAACCTTGAAAGTCAGTCTCACGGAAGGAACAATAAAGGGTGCAAGTGTGAGCTTGATCACGTTTGAATGGGACACCGATGGTGAAGTGCCTTCTACGGCAAGACGTAGGAGGTGACATCCCGCACCAACATATGGGCGTAACCCCATATAGGTGAGATGACGAAAGGGGCGAGATATTTTGAAAGGTTACTGTGATGGTCGCTCAACTACATGACCAAGGAATCATGTGGGGTAACGAGTATAACTATCTCTTGTGGGTAAAGTGTACAACCTCTGCAGAGTCTAAACTGTTTAAACAACCGCGCCTACGGTCAAAGGCGGACATGGGAATCTTTACTCGAGTTAGTTCTATTTCAAAAACCTTGTGGTTGGGATGAAAAATGTGGTGGGCTCACCTAGCCCTGAGATTGGATTTTGTCTGAGTGCTTGAACTCAGTGATGTTAGTAATTGGGGACGGACCCAATCAAAAGTAAGCATAAGGTAGAGTTTCCGACGGAGGGAACCTCTGCTGTTATTAAATTATTGCACAAATTTTCTCTTTAATAAAATGCAATTTGGTTAAAATGCGTAGTGCTAGGAATTTGTAATTATGATAATTGAAAACATTGCTTTAGCAAATAAAAGAACCCGAGTCATCCTTGTTAAGTCTTGCATGTATATTATTGCATTGTGTATTGGCTCGCGAGCACGGAAGTTGTGCTCATTCTCGCTCTCTCCCCCAAAACCCTCAGAAGCAGGAAACCCTGGAGAGTACGACTACTATGAGGATCCAGAAGTTGGAGGCCCAGGAGATAATGAAGCGTAGTGTAGTCTTTAGCTGTTCTAGTCTCGCCCCAGCCAGCTGACTCCGTTGGTTCTTGCGTGCATCCTATATTATCTGAGCCTTTAGGTAATATCGGACGCACACGAGTTTCCCCAGTCGCTCGCCTGTGGAGAGATGAGCTCTCATTGCTTTTGCCTCCGGTGTCGCTTCCGCTTTTGTAATGTAATCTTTTGGTCTGTTCGGCCCGTATTGTAAAACTCGACCCGACGCGGTCTAAGTAAACTCTGTTGTGTTAATTAATGAATGGTATGGTTTTACGCCATGTATGAATTGATTCAGTGATGTATCTGTGAGTGCTAGCTACTGATCCAGGGAATAGCACAGTGTTTCACAGAGGATTCTGGATTAGAAAATCCGGGTCCGACAAATGCTGGGGAAAGCACTTAAAACAAAGAGAAACAAATAACGGGCAGTAACTATTTTATGTTTATTTGCCAAACAAGAAGTTCATTGTGAAAAAAAGTTTGGCCCTTGTGTTTTCAGTGTTACAAATTGCATCAAAAGGAGCCTCATTCGACTACTATGATTCCTCGAGAAAGGTGGTAAGAATGTGCAGTGCTGCTGTAGTTATCTCAGCAACAGAGTTCAGTGGTAGCACACCAACAACAATAAGGTACAGAATGGTGCAGGGTAAATTTTATTTCTACTAAAAGGGCCATAGGAAGCAAAGATTTATCATACAAAATCCATTAGAGACGAGACAACATATAGGATCCTCAAGCGGGCAAACACAGAACACATAACCTCAAGAGTTTGGCCTACTGCAAAACCACAGCACAACATGTCCACATGCCAGATGTATATAATGGCACCATACAGCAGAATACAATACAATGATACAAAATAGAGCAGCAAAACGATGGCATGTAGCCATAAGCTAGTTTAATACCCTCCTAAGGGCACCAAAGACACGGTTTGCAGTCGTGGTCCTAACAAGGCCAACATCCAAGAGTAAGAGTGCACGGAATGGCCTCCTGCCCTCAGATCAGATGACTCGACAGACAAGTTGTAACATCCTGATTTTTAGAATCAAGAAACTAATATTTAATTTGGCGATCTAATAAATTTTTGGCAATGTTTTAAAAAAAATTTCCGGTGTTTAATTAAAATGTTGCTTCTAAAATCGAATCGAGTTGTTCAAGAAGTTGCATAATAGTAATAATAATGATAATAATAACAAACAATATTTAATCGCATTGGTTGAAAGACTGTAGTTGAAATTTAATTTTATTCATATATTGTTTTGGCATGCATTTCAAAAATCATGATGCATGCATTAGTATTGCTGTTTTTTTTTCAAGTCCGACCGACCGTAGACGAAACGCCTGCATGTCCATTCTTTTTCCCAACTTCTCTCCTTGCAATCACCACCAAAAATTAATAATCCGACAACGCATGTTGTATTGTTGCGTTCGTTGTCTCGCGAGCATTTCAGTTTAGCGGTTAGTTCACGCATGCGAGGTCGTCTGAGTGAGTTGGAGAAAAGAAGATAGAAATACATTGCTATTTGTTTCCACTGTCATTTTTCCCTTGTTCAATCCACTACCATTCTCCACCCCATTTCTTTAATCCCAGGCATCACCTCCAACATGCAAAATCTATCACTGCCAACTTTACCCATCTTGCAAAGCACCCCCACTGCCCAAGGCATTTCCCAACTAGGCACTCCCTGCCATTTCCTTTATGCCCAGCCGAGACCAACCATCTCCCACTGCCCTTTTCCATTTTTTTTCTCCCAGCCGAAATTCATTCTCTTCATTGGTCTTTGCTTTTTCTTTCTTCTTGTTCTCCTGAGCACAACTAACCAGTGCACTGCTGTTTCCTCTTTCCACCTCCCCATTTCTTTTGTCCCAACCGAACAAGCATTACACTGCCATCTTCTTCTTTTCCCAAAGCATCCACTGCCATTTCACTTCTCAAGAAAACAACCCTTGGCCACTACATTTTTGTACACAGCCGAACCAAACCACCCTACCCATTCCCCACCTCCATTAGTTATTTTTCAAACACACAGCCAAGTCATTTCCCAAAGGAGCTCACACTGCAGACTCTTCCTCTACACGCTGCTCCCCCAACCCAACAGTAGCACCTCACTTGCCCTTTTTCTCCATGAAAACAAGTCCACTTATCCACTTCTCTCCTCTAAATCCCAACTCAAAAACTGAAAACTCTCAATGCATGTTACACCATCGGGTTCATCTCCTCATGAGCATTCCATTCCTCCCATTAGATTTCACATGCATTGACATTTGAGCAATCTTGAGGAGAGAAGAGAGGAAGTGGTAGGAGCTGTTCATGGCAGCATGCTGCACATGCATACATGCAGTGCATGGCGTGAAGCAGCAGGGGCAGCAGGCAGCAGCCATGGGCACCAGTGGAGCACGAGCAGCAAGTAGAGGCCAGCAGCGGCATGATGGCCTAGAGCATGGCGGCAAGGAGGAGGAGAAGCAGGGCATGCATGCACAGCAGCTCGGAGGTGCTGCGCACCAGCTAGCATGGAGCAGCGGCCAGGCGACGGCATCGACGACGACGGCGGTGCAGCCCGGAGGTGGCCGAGTGGCAGCTCGGCATGGTGGCGCATGGTGGACGACGCGGTGGCGCTGCAGCGGCGTCCCGGCCAGTGGGGGGCAGCAGGTGAGGCCAGCGGCTCCACACGATGGACATGGCTCGCAGTGGTCAAAGCTTGATGGCCCAGCCGAGGCGAGGGAGCTGGTCGGCCAAGCAGCGGGCGCAATAAGGCCGACAGCAGCCCGGCGAGGCTCAGCCCCAACAAGCGACTAGCATGCAGCAGCCGGGCGGGCGCGGGCGCTGCAATGGCGCGGAACGGCCAGCATGCATGGCTCAATGTTGGCTCCGGGCGGATTAGGCGAGGCCTGCGGCGCGGCTTGGCCTCGCGCGCTACCGACGACGGTTCGGTGACGCGGCTCCGAGGCCGAGCCGAGCATGCTGGAGCCATGCATGCACGCGGTCAAGTAAGACGAGGTGCTGTAGCGGCACGCGACGGTGTGGCCAAGGCAAGGCTGGCAGAACTACCGCATGGCGCGGCGGTTTGCCAGCAGTGGCAAGGCTCATGCTCGCTCCGGCAAGGCGACGGCGACGATGCGGAGCGGGACACGGATGCGGACAGCGGAGACTCGCTACGGTACGGTGGTACCGAAATGACGGACATGGACGAGGAGCCGGATGCGGAGACGGCGACGACTACGGTGGACACGGACGCAAAGCCGAGAAGACGACGTCCGGCGATATTAGGCACGTCTAGTGCCATGGTAAAATGCTTCGAGTTAATTTGTGTTATCGCATTACAATATTAGTTGTGCATGTTGCATATTAATCATGAGCATGACATCTATTTATGCATGTTTAATTGCAAAAATGATTTGGTAACTTAAGACTGGTATAATTATCCGGTTATGTCTTATTTATGCGTAGGCATGTTTTTGTGATGTATGTCGGTAGATTACAAATAATTTTATCGTCATAGCGGATTATGTATATTGTTGATTGGTGAATGCGAATAATTAGATTTTTGAGGCGAAATGTGTGTATTGATGATCGGTGGATGCTAGATCAAATATACATTGGATTGTTTGACCGGATGATATTTTGGAGTCGTATGCAAAGTTGTGGTGATCTTTGGAGGATAAATTAATTAGAGGTTTCTTCTCACATTGGATTAGTAATTTTAGAAGATAGGATGCATAAGGGGTTTATAAATTATTACTTTATGGATAGCTCATGTGATGGTTTATAACGAAATATGAAGTTCGAATTGGATGGTTTATTGAAGCATGAGCAAATTGATCGGGTGTCCTAAGAAATAGCTTTGTGAGTAATATATGTTAGAACAGGGAGAAGGTAGCATTGGATTATTTAATTGCGGATGAATGTTTGGATAGCCTTATAATTAGTGGATAAGTTCCATGTGCCGAGTTGATACATATGTGTCCTAAATTGAGTTAGTAGATATATGATTATTAGTTGATCATAGAGACACATGTGTGATTGGATTGGTAGAGGTTTTTCATGACTAAGTCCGGTGGTATAGATATGAGTTGATCGATTGGTGGGCCATTAGATGTCGCACGTGCAATTAAATTGTAAAGGTCACTAAGTGTCGGTTAGTCAAATAAATCTCGATCGGTGGAAATTTTAGTGTTTGCGAATGTGATTTGTCGAGGCAAGACTAGTAGAGCTAGATGGTTAGAACTAGCTTAAATAGTATATCGGAGATTGATTGATGGATTTAGTCATGGTCATATGCCCATCGGTTGGTGGATTTCGTATAATTATTGGATAGGTTGTGTAGTTGGAAGATCGGAAGTCCGGGCACTATTTGTTGGATTGACTACCTTGATGATACCTTAGTGAAGGTTAGTACGGGATTTAGATCAAGATATGAGAATATAATCAGAGAGTGTTATGCATGTGATTGGATTCAACACCGGGGAATCGGTTATGTCTATGATTATGAGGAGATTAGATTTGTCGGTAGATGTTTTTCCTTTAGGAAATAAATAGAAAAGAAAAGAAAATACATAGGCCCCTCTTGTCATGGCCGAGGCTAGGTCAGCCTACATATTAAATTTATTTATTGCAATAGAAATCTCATAAAAGAATGATTTTTATACTAGAAATTGAATTAACTTCAACAATTCATAACTAGTTTATATGAACTCTAAATGGGGTGATTCAATTTTATTGATCTTAAATTTTAATTACCTTTCATGCCATGTAAAGCTTATCCCTACCACTGTTCTACAAATTTCTCGAAACAATTAAATTCGGATGAACAAGAATGAGAACATTGATTTTCAAGATTTTCCAAAATCTGATTTTCAAACTACTATAACTCTCTCATATAAACTCCAAATGGAATAATTTTTGTACCTAAATTCATCTGAAATCCTTATATAGCTACTGTATAAATTTCATGCATTTTGGAGCAATTTGAGTTTTTGGCTATTTCTCTGTTTATTCGATATCGCTTTCTTTAGATTCCGAGTTGCGGAAGTATGAGAGTAAGTAACCGAGGGTGAGCAAGTGAACTACCAGCAAGGCAAGCATCCTTTGAACTTTCTTTTTGCATCATAATTGATCCCAATTTTGTTAGGATAAATGCAATGATAATTGCTTGCATGCTATTTTGATAATGTCGCTATTTTTGTGGTGAATAGTTAGACACATCCTATTATGTTGTCATTGTGGCTATCCATGAATTATTCCATTGCTGAAATGATATGATAGGAGGTGTGAAGTTATATTGTTCGAATTTGCTTAGCCATGCAAGTCTAGAACGGTAGTTGATTGTCGGAATAACCCGACAATTATGGGATAAACACAACCCTCATTATATACTTTTGTTTCAGATCTTCGCACCTGTTTTACAAGTTAAATTTTATCATTTTAAATGAGCTTTGGTCTGGACAAGTGTTGGTTAGTGATGGTGCTTTATGCACGAGATTTGGGTATGTGGTTGGACTTGTCGGACAATTAAGGACCGAACTTTGTAACGTCGTTGATTCAAGTACTTTCGTGCTACCATACGCAGATATGGGTGCTTGTCACGGTTAAGTAGGGGAAGGTTCTATTGTGTTAAGTCTCATGGTGGTATTTGTGTTTGATCATTTGTCCTTAGGAATTGATGTCAATGTTCTATAGTGTGCAAGGGAGCACCAATTACCTTTTCATTACATCGGTATTTCCAATATAACGTGTGAGCCCTTAGCAAGTGCTATATGCTACTTGTACTAAGACCGAAACATCTCACATGGGAGACTTAGCGCAATAGGGTTTTCATCGAAACGATTGTATCTCGATTCTCCCGGCCAGATACCAAAGGAAGTGTGCCATTATCCGGAGGCTTACGGGCTAATCGAGTCGTGTGGGTAAAGTAGTACACCCGCAGGTATAATCTATTCGAATAGCCGTGTCCACGGTTATGGACAACCGCTTGAGTTCGGAGTTACTATTGTTAGACTTTTAATTAAAATTGTGGTTGAACTTGGTATTCGTCATGAACGGGTTGTTCATGTGTTTAGTATATCAAAGTGGGCTGCCACTTTGGTCTTTGTATGATTCAATTGTTTATTATCGAATGCTTTACTATATGTTTTACTTCTACTTCAAATCTGATTTTAAATGGGCACATGAAAAACTAGTATGTGTAGGATGTTAATTGTTGCGTCTCTTTCGCAAAACTAAACCAATATGAGCCATCCTTTGAATGACCCTTATGCATAACTATTTTTATTTGTGTAAGACTTGCGAGTACACTTGTACTCGATCGGATGTTTCTTTGGCCTTTTCGGTGAGGAAGATTATGAGTATGACGATCTCGTTAGTGTTGACTTGGGTAACACTAACGAGTAGTGTGCTATCATTTAACCCCCAGTCGGTTGCCGATGGGTGATGGGCATACCACTACTGGTCTTTTGCTTTATTTATTTGCTTCCGCTGCTACTTGATACTTTACTTTGAATTTGGCCGGTCGGCCGTATGTAATAAGCTGTAGACTTTGACTATTATGCAGTATGTCTTTTGATCTCTTGTTGTATGTGTTGTATGGATGTAATCAACGTTGGATGAGGGTATGAGTACATTGGTCGTTGATCTTGGGAGCCAATATAAGTCATACTCGTTGTTGATGAATTCCCATTTAACTCACTAAGTGTAGTGCTTGAATCGAAGAGAATCGACAATCATGTAGCGCCGCAAAGGAGCAGCGCATGATCGTTGAGGCTCTAGTATTCGGCTAAGCCTCTCACTTGGATAGAGTTAAATTGGAAATCATTTACCGGAAACCTGTGATTATGTCCCTAAGACCTTGTTTAATCTCGTTCTTATGGAGATAATTACCGGGGTCCCCACACAAGTCCTCACCTGTGGCCTGCCTACACATAGAAATAGGCCGCAGCAAGGACCATATCACCAGCAATGCTCGCAGACACGATTTGGGCGGTGACGTCCTTACCTTATTGGTCTAAAACATCTTGTTAAGATATACAAATATGTGTCTTTAACGAGTAACCAAGTGCATATGCAATCATTAGGCAAGACAAGGAAGGAGGCAACAGAAACTAAAGTCAAGGGTACGGATCTGACAACAAATCTGTACTTGGTTGCGGGTGTTGTACTTATTCTTGTCCTGGTCGATGAGCCTAATCCTGGCACTGTAGTCAGCGTTGCCCTCTGCAGGCACAAGGATGAGGATGCAATCAGAATATAATAAGTGCAGTGTGAGTGATGAATCGAATGCAAGATGGATAGGATCATCAATGATATCATACGCACGTCTGCATGCGTCTATTGAACTTGACTTGGAAACGCTTGAAGTAGGCATTAGTTTTCTGGGTCTTGACGAAGCCCTGTTGAGAATAATGCCATGTCAGTTTGGCTGCGAGTCGACGAGGAAAGAAGAAGAAAAGGAAGGGGGGAGGAGCGCGAGTCGCCGTTCTATTCCTGCGAACGAGGGCGAGCAGCCCTAGCCTAGAGCGAGCTGCGGCGATGGGACTGGGGGGAAGGGTGGACGGTCAGGATCTATCCTGACCGATCGATCGATCGTGCGGCTTCAGGAGTAAAAGGCTTTGCTTGCTTTGGTGGGGCTGTAACGCTTCAAATCCTCACATCGTTGATCATTACTCATTTGAACTTTGTGTTACTGAAAATCACTCAAATACTAAGATGCCTCCTGATCCTAGTAACTTTTTTTTTTTGCCTCTGTTGGCTGGGAAAGTCAGTCAGGCTCTCTCTCAGGCTCTCAGCTATGCTGTGTTTTGTTGTCAGTTGTCATGTGACATGGTAGAGCTTGACGCATGGAGCTAGCAGTACAAGTGAACCATTAGCTAGCTAGTACCTAATTTGTAACTAGTAGTAATTAACTAACTTAGTTTGTTGGATCGGTTCGGAATGAGTGGATGGATGGAAGCTGCTTTGAGCTGATCTGCAGGAATGCATGCAACTAACAGCTTAACTTGAGGCGCAGATCCACCATGCATGCATCTACCGGCTACTACCCGGCCGATCCGCCGTCTGACTAGCTAGCTGCATGCTACGGCGCTACGTACCTGGCTCTAGCTAGCTAGTACTAAATACATACTCGATCCGGCCATCACCTGCATGCGCTAGCTACCATCTCCATCTCCATATCGCAGCACAGCTCGCTAATGGCGCCGCCAGCAGGAGCAGCCGCAGCACAAGGGAAGAAAGGCCTCGTGGTCAGCTTCGGCGAGATGCTCATCGACTTTGTCCCCACCGTCGCCGGCGTTTCGCTCGCCGAGGCTCCGGCCTTCCTCAAGGCGCCGGGGGGCGCGCCCGCCAACGTCGCCATCGCCGTGGCGCGCCTGGGCGGGTCCGCCGCCTTCGTGGGCAAGCTGGGCGACGACGAGTTCGGCCGCATGCTGGCCCGCATTCTGCGCGACAACGGGGTGGACGCCTCGGGGGTGGTGTTCGACGCCTGCGCGCGCACGGCCCTGGCGTTCGTGACGCTGCGGGGCGACGGCGAGCGCGAGTTCATGTTCTACCGGAACCCGAGCGCCGACATGCTGCTGACCCCTGGGGAGCTGGACGTCGACCTCATCAGGAGGGCGTCCGTCTTCCACTACGGCTCCATCAGCCTCATCACGGAGCCCTGCCGCTCGGCGCACCTGCACGCCATGAAGGTGGCTAAGGACGGCGGCGCGCTGCTGTCCTACGACCCCAACCTCCGCGAGGCGCTCTGGCCGTCCCGCGACGAGGCCCGCCAGCAGATCCTCAGCATCTGGGACCAGGCGGACATCGTCAAGGTGAGCGAGGTGGAGCTCGAGTTCCTCAACAAGGGCGCTGTGGTGGAGGGGGACGTCGACGCCGCGGCCATGCGGCTGTGGCGCCCCGGCATGAAGCTGCTGCTGGTGACGCTGGGGGAGCACGGCTGCAAGTACTACACCAAGGACTTCCGCGGCTCCGTGCCGTCCTTGAAGGTGCAGCAGGTCGACACCACCGGCGCCGGCGACGCCTACGTGGGCGCTCTCCTCAACGAGATCGTCCAGGACCCGGCCGCGCTCACGGTAACCACAAATTTCGTGCGTGCATGCATTGCTCATGGCTTCATGCGGCGGCAATGAATCGAATCGCAATTGCAGGAGCAGAAGAAGCTGGTGGAGGCGCTCCGGTTTGCCAACGCCTGCGGCGCCATCACCGCCACCAAGAAAGGAGCCATCCCGGCGCTGCCCACCCAAGCTGAGGTGCTGCAGCTCATACGCAAGCCTTGATTACCGACTACTCTTACCTAGGACCCGTATAGCTACCCTTTATCATCTCTCACTATGGGAGTGTCTAGGCAACAGTTGAGTATTTTGTTTCTTTTCAGGTATTCAATTTTTTATCCGTTGGATTCCAATCTAAACGTTCCAACACACTCACCGTCTCTCGTATCACCAACGTCTGTGCATCTGCGCAAATGTGCTTTCCTACTCTAACCTCCCACAACCGAACAGAACTAACGGGTCGGGTTGCATGTTTTTTGTTGGGCTATATCTAGGCCGGCCCGTTTACATAGCAAAAAACAACACTGTATGTTTTTTTTTGTCCGTTTTACTTTATCCAATTGCACGGCCCATAAAAAACACAAGAAAATAAAAAGGCCATATATGTTAAGCCGTACAAAAAATATTGATGTCTCACGCGAGTTTGTCTTTAAGCTGTCAAAACACTTTTTAAAAAAGCCCATCCGCTTCTGGGAAAATCACCGTCCCATTTTTTTTTCCAAGCAGATGATCGAACCTGCAAGTACAAAAGATAGATGTTAATGTTTCAATTTAGGTTGGGGGATGGATTTTTTTAACTTTGAAAAAAAATGTTACCAAACAAACGGATGATGTGTTTTTTTGTATTAAAAATGCATCCATCATGTATAAAAATCACAGTTTCGTGGGATCATTGATTCTCTTTAGCTTGATGCCAGGAGAAAAAAATACCCCCTCAAATAACATGCTGATGATCTTTTTTTTTTTGCACATAGTGAAACCCAAATTTACATATATTTTTTTGCAAAAATTATCAGAGCGATGCAGTCGAGGATGCTCAGAGAATTTGCTCAGAGTGATGCTAACCTTATCAAAGTGATTTGCGTGCTAACCTTATCAAAGTGATGTAGGATGCTTTGAGAGGAACACAAGACATAACAAATTTAACAATATTCTTTGGTGACGAGATATCTCTGTATAATGCATCACCTTATAGTGTAACCCCCCCCCCAACCATCCCCAGCCTTTTGTGTCCCTGAGTGATGTTTGTCAATGTAATTCGTGTTTACATTAGAAAAAATTACCCTGTGTTACCATGTGCAGGTTAACCAAGACTTCATTGTTTCTAATTGTGATGAACAGTATCAGCATGTGACCCAACCTCTTCATCCGTAGGTGTTTTTTTACGCATTTTAAAAAACATAATTTACATGTATATATCCTAGTAAAACATACCAAAAGTTGGTGTAAAAAATATGAATACATCTTGCTAGTATGGACAAGATGTATATCTAGATGTATTGAACACAAAATGTGCAACAAACAAAAAATATGAAACATTTTTTTTTGCGTAACGGTATTTTTATATATGATATACAAATGTTTTTACATATACCATATTATGTAAATTTTAAAATAAAATGCATGTAAAATTTTTACATCAAATTTACCCCCTTTCAAAATTTTCAAGATATTTCTTTTTTAGAACACTGGTTTTCCTCAAAAATACGGATGTTGAGGTACAAAAAAAACCCACCTAACACATGTCTATTCCCCCACACTGTTATAATCTGTAAATAACTGCCTTCTAACTCTAAATATATAGGTACAAGAAACATGTTAAAAAACACATGTTACCTTCAATACAAAATTAACTATAAAACAGATCAAACTAGATATATCTCTAAGTGTACCTTGATATGATGAACAATAACCTCCTTGATGGCACTTGACAAAATGAACTAGGAAACAAAAAAAAGTACAGTTAAAAAAAAGATTACAAAATATATAATCTTCAAACATACATATATGACATATATATAAAAAAAACACATATGGGAAATAGACCGCATCGTGGGTTGTCCTACGGTGTCTTGTCATCTGTACTACGGAAAAAAAAGTTATCTACATTATTCCTGAAGTGTGATGTTCTTTTTCTTTGGTAAAACACTTATAGGGGCACGTTTCATATACAAAATAACATACAACAACATGTTAGTTGGTTCCAACCAATTGCTTTGCACGTAAAACAAAAATAAATTTAAAAAAACATAATGTGGTATTTTTTATATAAGATCAAGACAATTTTTACGTATGTTGTAATGTATAAAATTAGTTTTGTTTCATGTAAAAATATATGTTATATGCTAGTTATGAACTATGCTTTGAATCCATAATTTTCATGATGGTGGCTGTGCAAACAAAAAAAATCTGACTTCTGACTACAAATGTAGATGTATAAGAAACATGATACCAAAAACACATGTTACTTTCAAATACAAAATTAAAAGTAAGGGTTCAAAACTAGATACAAAATACATATGGTTTTACCTACTACACACCACTATCATGAAAAAGAACTATTCGTTAATTGAACTGCTGGTTCATTGCTATTATTTTTTTCACACTACTATCACAAAAAAAAACTAAACAAAAAATAAAATCAAACTGAAACTTTCTCCAAGTAGATTAGCTTTCTTATTCCTCCACCTAATAATAACGATCAAATCTCTACTATTTCTCATCTAATAATAATAATAATAAAATGTTGATATGCTATTTGGCCATCACAAAAAAATGACAACATGACTCACAGTTTTTAAAAAATAAAAGTAAAACCACATGGACAACAATGGGCATTCGCTCTAATGTCTGTTAGGAGCACTATCAACAACACATCCTACCTGTTCAGTTCTTTAGAAAAATTTTACATCAAATTTACCCCCCTTTTTGGTTCAAAAATTTCAAGATAGTGCTTTTTTAGAACACTGGTTTTCCTCAAAAATACAAATGTAGAGGTACAAAAAAAAACCCACCTAACACATGTCTATTCCCCCAAACTGTCATAATTTATAAATGACTGCCTTCTAACTCTAAATGTATAGGTACAAGAAACATGTTAAAAAAACACATGTTACCTTCAATACAAAATTAACTACAAAAAAGATCAAACTAGATATATCTCTAAGTGTACCTTGATATGATGAACAATAACCTCCTTGATGGCACTTGACAAAATGAACTGTGAAGATCCCAAGATTTCATCAGTGACAGAACACATGATGTTTCAGAACAAACAAACACCCATGCTCTACTCCACTCTCACCATTGTTCTATTCTCCTATGCATACACAACCAGCAAGCAACGCAATTATCTACTAATACAAAACCGGAAAATCACAGAAGGGCGAACAACGACCCATGATGTTTCAGAACAACCACCAGAAATAAACACACATGCTCTACTCAACTCTCCCCATTGTTCTATTCTCCATTAGAACTCGGTAGATCATGCACCTGTAACCCACCCACCCACCCACTCATCAATTAACACTACTACTCCCACTCATCAATTCAGAAATCAAAAATTCAAAAAACCCTACATGTGGATAAAAAAAAACTAGTTCAGATCTAACAACACTACCGTGAGAAAAAACCCAAATAGAGGCAACAATTGTCTAGGTCCAAACAGAGCCTTTTATTCCCTTCACCACATCCATGTCTAGGTCCAAACAGAGCCCGTGGTCCTGCTCAGAAGCCTGGCCACCTCATCTCCATATCTAAATGTTGCACTTAGCAAAAATTGATCATTACTAGCCCCTGATAGCAGGCCTTGGCTAGTATGAAATTAATCTTTTGCACTAAATATCTGATTTCTCTCTTGCAAGCAGATAACAATGTCAGGAATGATGATGGAAAGAGTAATGCATACCCAGATGACAGATGAAATTTAATAAGTAGGATGCACAAAACAACAGAAGTAAACTGTAAGTATGAGCAATGGTTTCATAGTTTGCAGGAGTATTTTCAGGAGATATTGCTTGACCACAAATGGATGACAACAAAAGCGTGATCTGACGACTGCTTAGTTTTAGCAAATCCGATTCCTGCATACATTCAACATATTAACAGATTAATAAGTTACCTTTTTAGGAGACCTAGAGTTTCATATTAATGACAGAATTGTTGTAGCCAATTCATCAAGGAAAACACAGAAACCACCACGTATAACCGATTTCAAACAAAGAAAAACTTCAGATCTGCTCAAGATGACTCCAATCAGAGATCATATCGAGCACCACACAAGGCGAGAGAGAAGACAAATCAAACCCAAAAACACAAAACTGATTCGGCTCCCACATTTCTCTCTGATAAAAATTACTATAGATCTGCTCCCACACCTCGCAGATCTCGCGACTATAACTCGAAATCTCAGGTGTATCTCGATCCATACCTTGCTGGAGATGAACGAAAGGTCCTCTCTGCCGGGTCATTCCCTACACTATCACTCGGTGTCCTCTCTCCCTCCTCTCCCCTCGGGTGAGACATAAGACAAGTGCATACAAATGGAACCTGGAAGCTTTCACAGAGCAAAACGGGTCGTCTACGTCTACCGGGTCCGGATTTGTTTCCCATCTTTTGCACGCTTTGGTGGATACCTGCCTAGCGCAGATCACAAAGCAGCATCGAAGGGACAAAAAAATGAGTACTAGCGACACAGAAAACACTCGAGTGTTGTTTAGCATTTTCCTTATAATAATATTTTTGAGACTATTACAAATTATCGATCTTTCAAATCTTCTTCCCGGTATCGCGCATCCTAAGGATTTTTGGATACACTGTGATCCAATTCAATCCCTTTGGATTGACTCAAAATTTAAACTAAAATATCGTTCAATCCGAATAGATTAGTTCTAATTCATCTCTATCCAAACAAGCCCTGATAGGAGAATTCCCCCTCGGAGAATGAACATGGGTCCCTGTTGCCATCCCTATATATGGTGGTGTGCTCCATGTATATACATACATGTAGAAGCTGGCTATGTGTCGGACTCTAAATTCGTAACTTGGGACCTACTGTGTTAATTTGTGTCATTCTTTATATCAGTAGATAGCACACACAGTTATATTATTGGTTCAAACACATATCACGAAAATACAAAGCTATTGCATAATATTAAACAAAGTGTAAATATACTTTGTGGCTTTTGATTTGCAGAGTAATGGTGGATAGGCCAAATACTTTTCAGAGAACCGCAAATAAAGTAGAATCAAAGTATAATGCGTGGAACCTCATGATATACCCACCGACAATTGATTGTGGGTCTCGATCTAGTTCTTGGCTTTCTTGATCTTCAGTTTTGATCAATACTCATAATTGTCTCTGTAGTCTTCTTTGATGCTTACTGACTAAAAGAGTATAAATAGCGAGTATGAGTACACAACTGTACTCACGAGCCAACACACAATGCAATTATTATACATGCAAGGCTAATCAAGGGAGGTTCATGGTTCTTTTATTTTGCACAAAGCCATTTATTGAAATAGAGTAAGTAGTAACAAATCCTGAGACTTAGCATTTTGTCTAACACAGATTTTATAAACTTAGTTTTTTGTGTTAAAGTACTAGTGGAGATCCCATCTCCTATACCATCTCATACTCTTCCTCGGGTCACATCCCATAATTATCACTGCTCCCCAACCAGGCCATCTCAATTCTATGGGCTCCCAACCCACCCTTTTCATTCTACCCACGAATGGTTTTATAAAAATGAAAGCTAACTCAAGAGGGTTCTCAGCACCGTTTTTGACCGTGAGCACGGTTATCCAGATAGTTTTATCACTCTGCAGAGTTTGTACATGACGAAGATCTAATAATCCTAATTTTACTATTTATCTATAATTAATATTATGAGTAAATATGACGTCATACGGCTATTAAGTATACCTAAGTATACCCCTTATAGTCTTAAGGGAGAAGCCAACCAGGTGGTCGTAAGCTCTTCTACGACCACCCATATAGTTGTAAGTCCTTCTACGACTACCTCTTGATTATAAGTTCTCTTACGATCACCCCTGGTCGTAAGTCTTTCTACGACCAATACCAAGTCGTAAGCATTTCTACGACTACCATCTGGTCGTAAGTCCTTCTACGACCAGCTTAGCTACGACTACCCCGTAGTTAATTGGGTCCACTTGCCTGTAGGCTCAATTGATTACAGGATTTGAGCAGTCAATATGCGCTGTTATTCTCTGGAGTAACTGCATATAATGCACCATTATCTCTAACTAGTAACTGCTAGGCGACGTGGAGAGGTTACTACTCCAGTGATTACTACCATTATTATATCCATTATACGGAATAATGAGACGCCTCTTGACCTAGAACGACTACCTCTCCGCACACTATAAAAGGGATCGAGTCAGAGAGAATAGGGGAGGGCCGATTGATACAAGACAATCGAGCATACGTAATCAGCAGTAGTACAAGCCTAAGTCTTTTCACTGATTGTAGCTAGCACACACAATACAATATACACAGGAGAAGGCCTGAACCTATATAAAAATCCCCGTGTCTTTTCTGTCTGCGTGATCAATTGTGGAGACCCTCGAATTAAACAATCTTTACGTAAGATCGGTTTTAAAACACCGACAGTTGGCGCCGACCGTGGGGATCTTCTGGTAATTCCTTGTCAACAATTTTTCTTTTCTCTTTGATGCTTCCATGGCAGGAGAGTGGAATGAGGAATACTGGTTCGACTTGGCCGATAACGCAGATGTCGACATGGATGCCGGTTTCGATTACGAGCCGAGTATCAAATCATTTGATGGTATTGTCGCCTCTAGAGATCTTCTGTCAGATCTCGGAGACCATACCACTGGTAGAGTTAAGGAGGGATCCTTATCCCCCACAACAGTACGTCCAACTGAGGGACCAGTTTCCTTAGAGGGCAAGGGTCAATCCGACCATAAACAAGACTACTCCAAGGCAGACTCACAACACGACGAGAGTTTTTCCTCCAAGTGTTCAAGTCCTCTTAAGGCAATCCGACCTGGCGAGGAAAGTTCTGGAGGCTATTATTCCGGAGCTTCATCGACACCTAGTGGTCCTCTCTCTCCGGCTAACCCCGCAGAGGAGGGGATCAAACACGCTTTCCCTGCAAGTTCGATCATCCCATCGCAGGGCACACCTGCGGAAGGAGACGGTTATAACCCGGAGTTCCCCTTCTTGGAGGGGTTTACTCTAAGTCGCCAAATGGTGCCTCTCAACTACTCCTCAAGCGAGGAGGCCTCGAACGCAAGTGGAGGTCCTCGACGGGAGTTCTTCGTCCTTCCCTCTGATAATGATCATTCTCCCAGAGGTAGAACTGACGATGCTCCCCCGATGAGCACACACTACGTCCCCTCGTGGCAATGGCAAGAGCACCGCCGGTGATGAACAGGGTGAACACCCTGATGAGCGTGCGGGAAATCCTCAATATTCTCACACTCCACTGAAACCAACTCAAGGGTCTCGTATGGGCGATCTTGAGACAACTCGACGGAGGAGAATAGTAGCCTAGAAAATCTTCCCTGGTGCGCTTAGAACCGACCGAGGAAGCTCGGGAACTCCAAAGACATCAACGAATTACTTGATAATCCAACTCAAGAGCTCGCTCAAGTGCCAGGCTACGACCTCTTTGCTGAAGAAATCGCACGAAGGCTTCAGAGCACGATGGCAAAACTCGAGTATCCTCGCCGACATCATTCCGGAAGTCGTAGTAGTACGACTCAATCATCTGCCAGTCGTTCGACCAGTTCACTGTACGGAGATCGACGCGACCACAAATCACGGCGTTCTCCTGACTACAAAAAGGCTCCTCGAACGTCTAACAATCAATAAGCTCCCAGGAGTGGTGATCGCGCACCACTCCGGGGCCAAAATCTGAGACATCAGACAAAATATGAGGAGTATTTTTCTCGTAAGGCTGAGGCCTACTATAGGTCAAGTCCACCTGTGACTGGGTATCTTCGAGTACGGTCACCTGGTGACGTCAACACTTCTTTCCTGCAAAGAAGGCACCAAGAAGTTATTACAGGATGCCGGGTGTTCTCACCCGACTTCTGAGTAGTTCGCTGGCCACCTCGTTTCTGACCAGCGAACATGGAGAAGTTCGATGAAACTCAAAATCCCATTGAATTCCTTTAGATCTACACAACAACTGTTCGAACAGCAGGAGGAGAAGAGCATGTAATGGCAAATTACCTTCCAACTGTGCTCGAAGGGTCTGCTTGATTGTGGCTACTAAACCAGCCACTCGAGTCGATCTACTCGTGGCAACACCTCTGCGACCTTTTGCTGGCGAACTTCCAAGGCACCTAAAACCGCCTTGGAAAGGAGGATGACCTGCACCGGATGAGACATAACGACAACAAAACTCTGTGTCAATTCATCAGACATTTTAGTCAAGTTCGAAATTCAATTTTGGAGGTTTCTAACTCATCTGTTATCAGAGCCTTCAAGCAGGGAGTCCGTAGCAGAAGGATAACGGAGGGCATCGCTTTGAATCCTCCTGCCACTGTCGCCAAACTCTTCGAGATGGCCGATCGATACGTGACTGCTGTTGAAGAGGTCGAGTGGAACAACACCATTGATCGGGAGGACAACATTCCTCAAGAGGCAGGTGAAGGTGGTAAAAAGAAGGACAAAAAGGCCAAAAATCCAAGAACAGGCGAGGGGTCAAAAACCTCAAGCCACTGGTTCCAAGGAGGTCTTAGCCGTAAGCGACAAGGAGTCACGTAGCTTCAAACAAAACTCCGACCGAGGCAAAGGTAAGCGCTCCGATCGAAAGAATGATAAGCCTAGGTGGTGTCCTTTTCATAAAAAGGAAGGACATGACCTTCGCAACTACTGGGTTTTCTTATGAAAACTCGAGGGCTATGATTCCGACAAAGGGCCGCTTCCTACTCTTGAACAGGTAGACCAAACGAGTAGTCGAAAGAAGTCAGGCGATGATGAGGAGATGTTGTTTCAAGATCCGCAACACACTATCGATCACATCTATGGGGGATCATCAACATACGAGTCAAGGCGGCAGCTTAAGGTTGTCGAACGCGAGGTAAACTCCATTGAATCTCCTCTTATCAATAATATGCCAAAGTGGTTGGAAGTCATCATCTCTTTTGAGAAGGGTGACTGCCCGATCCCTTCGACTCGACCAGATCGATTTTCGATCATGGTCGAACCCACCATCAACAATTGTTGAGTAAATTGAGTGTCAGTTGATGGTGGTAGCTCGTTAAACATTCTGTTTACGAGTGCTCTGGACGAGATGCAGGTACCGAGGACTAAGGTAAAACCGGCACGATACTTTTTCATGGAATCGTACTGGGGTCTTCGGCCAAACCAATTGGCCAAGTTTCTCTTCCTTTAACATTTGGTTCACCAAATAATTTCAGGACAGAGAAGATCTCCTTTGATGTGTTCGATTTCGATACGGCTTATAATGCTATACTCGGACGACCAACTTTGGCAAAGTTCTTAATAGCTACTCACTACGGGTATCAATGTCTTAAGATGCCAGGTCCCAAAGAAGTGATCACAATTTATCGTGACAAGAAGATGGCGCATACCTATGACCGTTGATCCCTCGAGATAGTTGGACAAATACCACATCGAGAAGAAAGTCAGCCTTTGACTAGCAAGTCGAAGCCTAAAGTGAACCAAAGTCGAACGACCAAGTAAAGGAGGTTCCTCCGACACGAGGAGCCCTCAAGATTGTTCGCATCGGGGATGCTTCCGACCCCAAGTAAGAAGACGCCCTCATCACTTTCCTCGCGTGGCAAGCGTCTAGCATGCCCGAAGTCCCCAGGGAAGTGATCGAGCACAGGCCAGCTTTATGGCCTGACAAAGTACCCGAAACAAAAGTTACGGAGATTTACCCTGATCGATGAGATGCTATTAGGTCAGGATTGGACAAGCTACTCAAAGCAGGCTTTATGAGAGAAGCCGATTACCCAGAGTGGTTGGCCAACCTTGTAATGGTTAGGAAGTCAAACGACAAATGTCGTATATGCGTAGACTTCACTGATCTTAATAAAGCTTGTCCAAAAGATGATTTCCCTTTACCTCGTATCGATCAGTTAAAAATTAGGTGCAATATGATCAAAGTGTTGACTCGCCTTTCTCAAGATTCTGATAAGGCTCAATATTCTAATATTCACCTTTCTCGATATTCTAATAATAATCTCGCTCAATGTGCTGATAATTATCCTATTCAATGTTTTGACAATCTCAATCCCAGTTTTGTCCTTATTGAGATTGTTGTTCCTTCATGGCTTCAAAGTCTAATTACACATAATACGATTAAATCCAAGAGCAACTGAAAGTAACCAAATGAAATCCAATAAGTTCAAATACATTTAAATAAAAGGAAACATTTCGAATGAAAGTAAACATATCTAACGACAATTTGGAAGGACGAAGTACTCCCGGCGAAACTTAATCATACCAAATGGAGCTGATGAAGGAAATACTTCAGACGAAGTATATCCAAAGGAGTTGATGAAAGAAATACTGCAGACGAAATATAATCACAGGAAGTTGATGAAAGAAATACTTCAGACCAAAGTATAACCAAGGAGTTGATGAAAGAAATACCGCAGACGAAATATAATCAAAGGAAGTTGATGAAGGAAATACTTCAGACCAAAGTATAACCAAGGAGTTAGGATCCCAACGGGGCGGAGAGAATATTATCTGAATATTCCACATCGGTTACCTAGATGGGAGAGATCACCCAGTTTGGTAGGATCCTTTTATCCACCTTTGAATCACGAATTGTCCGACCACTGGGAATAGATAGCGTTTGATGGTGGCTAGAGCCTAGGTGATGCCTGGTGGATGAACTTCTATTATCCGCTAGGGAACATTCCACCGTTGCTCACGTGGCGCCTAGCTGCTCTAATGATTTATTTAATCATTACTCCTATTTACCAAGGAAATTCCATGATAGTCAGGTGAGACCTGTTCATAAGTGCGGGGTTCGCTCTGGCAGACATAAGTCTCACCGACACATAGGACCTAGCACACTTAATATTTTCTTTTATGATTTTATATTTATCAAAGAAATTCCATATCATGAGCCTTAGCTGGAATTTCTAAGCATTGGCTAGATATCAACCTAACATTTTGATTAGGGGTGTCTACGGATTTAAGTTCATCTTTGAGGTGATCTTTGGTTAGCTTTATTACTTGTGTGGCTCAGACTCACTAGTATGAAGTCGTGACATGGCTACTGCCAATCTCCATGATTATCTCACTAGGCCTAACTAACTACTAGCGATCAACTTAACTAAACATTTAGAGTCACTAGCTATTGTATATGTGTTAGTGACATGCCACAATCCTAGTTAGGTTTTAACGAAAGCAATCATTTTGCCTAATCAATTTAGTAAGGGTCCACTTGTAATAAGTATACATTCCAATGAGGTATCATTCTATGACGATGGTCTAGGTGTATCGACTATTGGATCGTGCGTATGTATATGCCAACACGTGACTATATCATTGTTTGGTTTTAAATAACCTTGTTATAAATGGCCAACCTACATCTGTATGGGTTATTCCTATATTATTATTCCATGAGACTGAATAACTATATTAACCTTAACTCGAAAGTCTGGAAATAACTGCTAATGGTTTTAGGACCTTGTTAACTAGGCATTCTCAAACATAAGACTACATTTGGTATAAATCCTGGTGGTACGTCCTACTGATAACTAACCAGGGAGTATTGTTTATTAACATCTTTGCATAAAACAGATAACAACCTATTGATTATTTGCAATTAAGCCCTTAATTACCTCACTATACTAAGTGAATCGCTAATCCCTGCTACTTAACCCTAAATCACTTGATTTATCCACTGAAGGTTACTATATGAAAATATAACCTATCAGTTGAACATCTACAAATTAACTAACCTACTAATAACTATCGTAATCAAAATGTGTATATACTCATTTACAATATTGATCAATTCACTACTAACCTAATCCAAGGAATCTACTGCCATTGATCCAAACATACATAGAGAGAGGAGAGCCAGGGAGATAGAGGGAGGGCCCACCTGTCATGCATACACAAAGAACATACAGAGAGGGAAGATGCAGAGGAGGGCACAAGGGAGGCTCGGCCATGGCTCACCGCCAGTGAGGGAGGTGATGGTGGCAGCCGTGAGTGCCAAAAATGGATCAGGGAGGTCGAGACGGCCCTGGGGATTATGGCGGCGTAGCTCCAGGTGACCGGTGGTAGCCGGGCGGCAGAGACGGCAGCATGGCTACCATGGCGGCGGAGTTTCGGTGAAAGGGCGAGAGGGAGAGCACAAGCACTAGGAGAGCTAGGGGATCGCACCTAGGTGGACGGAGGGGGCCAGGACGACGGGAGGTGTGCTAGCGACGAGAGCCGCTATCGGCGCGGTAGGGCTTCGTGGCGGCAGCGCTGTGGTGAAAGGGAGCTCCAATGGACAGCGGGGGAAGGCTAGGAGAGGTGTGGAGGTGCTCCCAACAGGATTAATTGAGTTGGGGCTCACCGGATAGGGCACAGCGGCGTCGGTGGTGGAATCGGCTAGGAACAGGGAAGACGACCGTGCGGTGAGCTCCAATGGACGGATCTTCCAATTAATTGGGGGCTTGCTTGCGGGGTCTTCGGACACGGCGTGATGCGGACGGACGACGACAGAGATCACCGATGTGGCCGGAACATCAAGCGCGGCTTGGCGGCCGACCCAGGTTCTGTGTTTTTTAGGGGTTTCTTTTGGTGAAGATGAGGGGGGAAAGATGAATGGCCAAGATGGTCAAGGGAGCCTCGTGCTGGGCTTTGTAGGCATGGGGCGGAGCAGCCGATGGTGGCTAGTGGCATTGGCAGGCAAGGTGACACGGGCGCAAGCGTGGCGCGCATTCAGGGGCACATGCAGAGCTTTGTGGAGGATGAAGCCTGCCATGTGGGGACTAGCAGTCAGCGGGAGGAAATAGAAAATGGGTTATCCAGATTTTTAGAAATGGTCAAGGGTTTATGTGAATTTTTAAATATAGGTGCCAAGCTCTAAAAATTATGAATTTTTTTTTGGAAAGGTTTATGACACAATGTATATTATTATGTAATTGTTTTAGAATTTTATGTGCTTTTTATTTTTCTCTAAAATTCTTTTAAGTTCCTATTTTCACGCATCTTTATTATTATTTGATTTGAGTAAAATATAAAAATGTGTTTGATAATATTTCCCTATTTTTATTAGCAGTACAATTATACCCAATTTGGACTTTTAATTATCAATCCCTTAGTTTAATTTGTTTTAAGAAATTCTCATGTCATGATAGTTCATAATATGATATTTGTTAAACAATTCTATCGGCTCTTAAACATTATTCTTATTCTAGGGTTTATACTTCATGTAATTTTTTGAAGGGCAATACTCTTAAGTTTTTGCTATTTCTGATACTAGGGTTTATGTGTTAGGGTTTTGTAACATCCAATTTTTAGGAGTGTTTGAAAATTTTCAAAATAAAAATAACCATTTAGTTTTGTTGAATTTCTAAAGCTTAACTTGAAATTTTAAAAGTTAAAAGCAATTTAATATGAATTAATCAAACTTCAACTAATTCAAAATCTAGTTTGTTTTGAGCTTATTGGAGTCCTCTGGTCTTTAAAATCCCCTTTCCTTGTTTGTTCCTTTTTCTCGTCGGCCCGTTCTTCCTCCCCATGTGCCGATCTGCACCAGCCTGTGATTTCAACCTGTCTTCCGGTTGCGACCAGCCTTTGGTTTCGACCAGCCTCTCGGTCATGACCAGCCTCTTGGTCACGACTACCCTCTCGGTCATGACTACCCTCTTGGTTCCAACCAGCCCCGCCCGTCAGCCCCCTGCTCACCTTCTTCTGCCTCCCGTCGTGTCACGACTGTCGCAAAAGTCCTCGTGCATTAAATACTATGCCACCACGAATCTCACCCCTTTTCCCCTCAGCGACGTGCACATTAAATTCCTTGACTTTCGCTACACTCGTCTCCCCTCTTGTCCCCTCCCTCACCTGCCGGCCGTGCGCCCATACCGCGTCGCCACAAGTCCCGCCGCTCCATCTTGTCGTCCTGTCTCCTCCCTCCTTCCTCTATAAATAGAGCACCAGGGAGCCCTCACCCTCCTCTTGCTTTTTCCTCAACTCTCCCTCTTTCTCTCGCCCCGTTTTCACCGTGCTTCAAGTTCCGCCGAAGAGTTCGCTGGAGTTCGCGCCGTCCTCAACCTCCTCGCTGCCAAAGATTTATTGGAGTTCGTGCCGTCCTCAACCCTCCTCACCGCGAAGAGTTCATTGGAGTCTGTGCCATTCTCAACCTCCTCACCGCTGAAGAGTTCATTGGAGTCCGCGCCGTCCTCAACCTCCTCGCCGCTGAAGAATTCGCTAGAGCGCCCGCACCACCTTCGACCGCCGTTTGCCATTTTCCGTCCTTCCTTAGCTCCTCTTCCGACCTCTCTCTCTGTCCTGGTGAGTTCTTTGTGCCCTATTCTCTCTCGTGTTTCTTTTGACCGCATCGAGCAGTCGAATCTTTCTCTTTTTTTTGACCGCGTCGAGCAGTCGAATCTTTCTCCCTCCTATGACCACGTTGAGTAGTTGTATCCTTTTTGTATCCCTCCTACGACCACGTTGAGTAATCGTATCCTTCTTGTGTCATTCTTATGACCACGTTGAGTAGTTGTATCCTTCTTATGTCCTTCCTACAACCATGCTGAGTTGTTGTATCCTTCTTTGAACCTGGTAGTCCAACCTCTGCCGACCAGTCTAACCTCTTTCGACTAGGTTCTAACCTCTTTCGACTAGGTAGTTTAAACCTTCCGACCAGTCGGAACTTCCTTCCGACCACCTGTAGTCGAACCTTCTTCCGAGAACCTGTCCTCCTCCGTTAGGGCTCCTATCCGAGCGATTCAAATATCTAAACTCAGTACCTTTTTTGTTTCTAGTTTGGTAATCCTTTTGAATTTTATTTGGAGTTGTCTTATTTATTTAGCTCTTTTTATACGTATAGATTCCGGCGTTTTCGAAGAGTTCTTGGACCTAACGACCTCGACTAAAGTATCTCAACTCTTTAACGAAGACAAGTCGTAGACCTTTGATCAAGTTGTACCCAGTTTATAAAATTATATTATTTTATATCAACATACATAGCTAGTTGTATAAAAATGGTTTAGGAAATAGCTAAATACCTACTCAATAGTATGACTCCTTGAATAATTATGATTGACATGTAGACATGTACCCTTGGACACCGTAGGTTAGGTAATCCTAGTTGGATATTATTGTGATATCAATATGGGTGCGTATTATGCTTAGTCCTGCTTTAGTTATACAATGTCTCTCGATCACATGATTCAATGATGATAAATTTGACTAAGTGAGTATGGAATTGTGGCATATGTTGCTACTAATATTTAAAATGTATTGTGCCATGGCAAGGGTTGTCATTTGGTTAGGTTGAACAAAAAATAATTCTTACTCAGGCGAATGATCGACAAGAAAGGGGGTGCGAAAGCACATTGGGATAAGGATGTTTCGCCTAAGTAGACACTAAGGACTTAACTTTGTGTGCCATTGATCCGTGTCATACCATGCAACCACAAATTCATTTATGGGGTAGACCGACCAACTAATTAGCAATGCTTTGAGTCGGTTCTGTTCGGGTTGATGAGCGGCACAAGAGGGGCTGTGTGGCGAATTCTTAGCGAGCGAACCGAGTCAAAGCGAGCTTTGTAAAAGCCTTGTGATAGTCTCTCCTTGATTCATATGTCTAAGGAAACGTGTGTTATATCAAGCGATTATCTCTTGTGGGTTGAGCTGTACAACCTCTGCAGAATGTAAAACTATTAAAATAGCCGTGTCCCCGGTTATGGACAATGCCTGATGATTTCACAAGAGGGGTAGATTTTTCTCAAAATTGTTATCTTGGTTGGCACGAGTGGTTTGAGAAGTGAATAGGGTGTTCACGAGTGGTTTGAGAAGTGAACTGTGTGTTCACAAGTGGTTTCAAAGAACTTGATTACTTATGTATTAATATTTTGACTTATGCTTTCAATCTACTTACTGTAATTACTGTCAATACTGTTTTCTGCAAATTAACCATAAAGCCATCCTTGTCAAGTCTTGCATGAATACTACTTGCATACTGTTTCCTATGACTTGCTAAGTACTTTATGTACTCACGGCTTTGCGCCATTTGTTGATCAGTCGCCGAAGAAGACCCTGGGAGCACCGAACTCTACGAGGATGACTACTTCGAAGACCATGCGATCTAGACCGCGTCCTCCACTCGATTGCCTGTGGACATGTTGAATGGCCTCTACGAGTTGTTTTGATTTCCTCTGCAAGTGTATCTTTTGCCATTGTTGTTGAGCCCTACATGGCAAACTCTGTAAAAGCTTTGACCATAAGGTCCTTTGCTATTAAGTAATATTTTATTTGCTTTGATTAGCTGTTTTGTTGTATGGATATGATCTCATCTATGTTGCAACTGTGCGGACTAGCTACTGATCACAGGGACTAGTTCAGAATGCACAGAGGGTCCCAGGGTTGCATACTCGGGGTCCCGACATGTTTTCTTATGCCGACAAAAGAGAAAATGCACTCAAATAACTTTCAAAAATACAACAAGCGAGCGACAATAGATAACATACAAAAGTTTTAAAAATCTCATATTTTCGCATTTAGGTATTTTTAGGATGTTACACTATGTGTGTAGTATCGTATTATAGATGGCGATATCTATTTATAATGTGACTTATCTATGTATATATATACACATACAAACAACCACCAGTGAGATTAGGCGCTCCTTCGCTTTCTAGAAAAAATCCACAATAATTCTAGAAAAGGAAAAAATCACATAAATTCTCTCATTAATTCTTGAAAATAAAAAAGTATAGAAAACTACTATCTTATTAAAGCAGAGTTAAAAGAAGTCACCACGTTCGCTCTCAATGGCTAGAAATTCCAACGTTAATAGGTGAAAAAGATGATTTACACCATCGATCATGGTGAGTCCAGATTATAACGGTATATATTAAAAGAAAGAGTCCAAGTTAATTTGATTAAAACTAAAACTCGAATAAAAATAAAATAAAATAAGAAATTTGATTTCCATACAAATTCCTAAGTAAAAGATTCAATGTCAAATACAATAAAACTAAAATTCGAATAAAAACAAAACAAATTAGCAATTTAATTTCCATGCGAATCCCAAGTAAAATCGTTAAATAATTATAATCTAGAATAAAAAAAGGAAAAAAATCCACTTAGATTTGTATACTAAATCCAACAATTTTTTTTAGAAATTTGGAATAAAAATAAAAAATAGATTTCGATCTGAATTCCAATAATTATAATTCGATTATTAAAGCGAGAATCAAAATAAGCCACCACATTTGCTCTCAAGGGCTCAAAATTCCCATGTTAATAGGGGCAAAAGAGAAAGATCTACCATGTCGATTATGGTGGGTCCAGATTATAACGTCATAGACTAAAAGAAAGAGTCCATGTCAAGTACAATAAAACTTAAATTAGGAATAAATATAAAATAAAATAATGATTTCCATACGAATTCCTAAGTAAAATTGTCTATGTCAAGTTAAGTACAATAGAATTGAAATTTGAGTAAAAATAAAATAATATTAGGAATTTAATTTCCATATGAATTCCTAGGTAAAATACCTAAATAATTATAATTCAGAATTAAAAAAGTAAACAAAATTTGGCAATTAGATTTGTATACTAAATCCAACAAAAAAAATTAAAATCCAGAATAAAAAATAAAAAAGTGCAATTTGATTTCGATATGAATTCTAATAATTATAATTCAGATTATTAAAATAGAATCAAAACAAGTCATCACATTCGCTCTCAAGGGCTCGAAATTCCCATGTTAATCGGTAGAAAAAGAGAAAGATCACGTGGTGGGTCCATGTTATAATGACATAGATTAAAAGAAAGAATTTTCCACCACCCGCAACATGCAGTATTTTTTTTCCAAATGTATAGCATCTGACACGCGACTTTTTTTTTGCCATGTGTATGCAGGAGAAGGGGAACGAGTATAGGGCCCAGATGATGTTCTATTTGTTGTTCCACAAGGTCAACAGCGTCAAACCCCTCCCTAAACTTTGGAGAAGTATAGGCCGCTCAGCAAACTGAAATAGTTTTTTTCCGTGTTACGACCATATATCAAGTAAATTATTTTTGTAACTGATAGTAATACATGTTACATTTGATAGTAAAATGTATGATTACTAGAAGAACTTGCGTAACACATAGTACACATAGTAAATTCATGCTTTTCAGCAGGGTATACCAGTAATGTTGTTTTCAAATAGCAGTAAAACTAGCATCCCAAATATTACGATCATCTCTTCCTCACCGAAATAGTAGTAAAATCGTTTTATATAACGACACGGGGTGACGCGCGATCATTTTACTGACAAAATTTCACCGCCATTCACGTGTTGGTAGGTTTGTACTGTCAATTTACAAAACAATGCCGAGCAACCTTTATGGCTATATTTAATGCGCGCATGGGGGTTTTACTGCCGACTCGAGCGGGAGACGCGGGTGCTGATGCGCGTGAGGGTTTTTACTGTCGTTTTTGACACACGTGTGAGGGTTTTATTGCCGATCTCGAGCGAGGAGGTGGGGGTGTTGGCGCATCACGCTTAGTGCAGGGGAAGCATGGGCTGCCTGGATGCACGTAGCGCTCCCTAGGCCACGGCCCACACACAGAATAAGCTATTCAGCGTGCGAGCGCTGAATATCGCTACCATGTGTGTGTGCGTATGTGTGTGTGTACCATTTTTCTTATAAGACGCCAGTTTCGTACTCCTGGGAGTATGTATTCCCACTTCCAATATACCACTTGAACAAATATATTATACTTCTTTATCACTTTCAGTATACTTAAATACCAATTATAAGATACTCCAATGTGACTTAATTGAAAATTTTCATTGGAGCCATTTATTTTTGTTATATACCATTTTTCATATATAAAAGAAGTATATACACAAAAATAGCTATAAAAGTGGACTTTAATAGAAATTTTTGTGGAACTCACTTTGAAGTATCTTATAATCATTATTGAAGTATGCTCAAATAGAAAATAAAGATATGATCATACGATTAAGTGGTATGTGAGAAATGAGAATATGTACTCCCAAGAGTATCATACCATCTCTCTCTCTCTCTCTCTCTCTCTCTCTCTCTCTCTCTCTCTCTCTCTCTTTATACACACACACACACACACACACACCCATTTCGTACTCCTGGGAGTATGTACTCCCACTTCCAATATACTATTTAAACGAACATATTATACTTCTTTATCACTTTTAGTATACTTAAATACCAATTATAAGATACTCTAATGCGACTTGATTGAAAAACATTTCATTGGAGCCCTTTATTTTTTTCATATACTCTTTTTCATATATAAAAGAAGTATATACACAAATCTTGCTATAAAAAGTGGACTTTAATGATTTTTTTTCTTCATAGAACTCATTCTGGAGTATCTTATAATCATTATTGGAGTATGATCAAATTGATGAAAAGGTATCATCATGCGATTTAAGTGGTATATAAGAAGTTGGAGTACGTACTTCCAGGAGTAACATACCATTTCTCTCTCTCTCTCTCTCTCTCTCTCTATATATATATATATATATGGTACATCTTCATCTATTTGAGCATACTCCTATGATGATTATAGGATACCTTAAAGTGAGTTTCACGAAAAAAAATCATGAAAGTCCACTTTTTATGGTAAAAATTGTATATATACTTCTTTTTATATATGAAAAAGTGTATATATATATATATATATATATATATATATATATATAATAAAGAGCTCCAATGAAAAATTTTCAATCAAGTCGCATTGGAGTATCTTATAATTGATATTTAAGTATCTTGAAAGTGATAATATATATATATATATATATATATATATATATATATATATATATATATATATATATATATATATATATATATGTGTGTGTGTGTGTGTGTGTGAGAAAATTAATAACTAATCACAGGTGTAGTTACACCCACCCTCACTGCCATCTGATTTCTTCCAGATTCGTGCGGCTTTGAGCGGGTCGTGGGTGAGAAACTACATGATTTTTATTGGGCGAATCCATTAGTGCACCAGACCTTTCCGATTTTGTGTCTTCCAAAATGCTAGATAAAAATCCCGTACTAGCCTAGCAACACCCCGTATTCCTTGGACGACACACCGAATTTGAGTTTTTTTTTTGGCTTATATGGCACTATTTATCAGGTTAATAGTAATTTTGGCCTTTTTTTCCTACGTTAATACCAAAAATGGCACCATCCATCGGGCCTTAGGGGCGGACTTCTCCGTCGTCACGTGTGAAATCCGAGCCCTTAAGGCATGAAACAAGCGAATCCGGACCCAAGGAGCCAGGAGGCACGGTGGTGGCGAATCCGTGCGGCCGAGGCACGTAGTGGCGTCTGAAATAAAAATTTGATTAAAAATTACTTCGACACTATTTGGCATTATTTAACACTATTTAAAACTTTAAAAATATTTTTCCCTTTGGATTTTTATTCTTGTTTTTACCTCGCACTCATGATTTCACATGTACAAGAAAAACTCTACAAAATTTTCACATGAAATCATGGCGACACATCACACATAACTTCAAACATGGGTGTCAACCGTCGCCATCGCCACCCTTTGTAGCCCTCGGTGGCTCGGTGAGTCGATGAACGGTGCACGTAGAACACTATTTGATGACGCAATGGCGGCGATAATATACCATCACGGTCATGGCGGCGGCGAGATGCGCCGTCACCGGTCGCGACAATAGCGTACTCGCCGCCGCGCGACCGATTGACACCCATGTTTGAAGCTACGCGTGCTGTGCCGTGATTTCATATGAAAAATTTTGTTAAATTTTTTTCCTTAAAAAAAGTCTTCGATTCCCCTTAACTTCACCGGTTTGGCATGGCTACAACTTTTCTAAAAAGCATCTTTAGGCAGGGCTGAAGGGCTAAACTGAAGATGTTTGGTGTTTGACAGCCTTGCTTTTAGGTAGGATGGTTGAAACTTCTAAGTTGAGAAATGTTTGGAATGCCCCTGAGACAAATGACGACAATTAACGACAACTAACAACAATTAACCATAATTAACAACCACTAACAACATCTAATGACAATTAACTATAATTGACCGCAATCAATGATAATTAACCGCAATCAATGATAATTAACCGCCGAGGGAGGAGGCCGATTGGGGCGCCGCCACTGAGAGATGCGGCTGACCGGAGGGGAGGAAGGCGGTTGTGGGGGGTGGGGGGGGGGGAGGGGGAGGAGGAGGGAGCCGACCGGCGGAGGTACTGTAGGGCGGGTGGAGGCGGGTGTCCTCCTCATGCGGCTAGGGTTCGGGTTTGGTGGGGAATGGGGATAGAGGGGTGGGATTTGAGATTATATATGTGGTAGGAGGGGGTAAATAACCCCAAACTCTAGAGGCAAACTCAGAACCCATCATGCCGAAACTGTGGGAAGCTGCCCCAGGGTGACTTCCAGCTTCCCTCGTGTCCGTTTCTGATCGCCTCATGCATTGCAGTTGCACCTACTTATAATTTTTTGCGAGTGAAAATTATGACTTATAAAAGATAAACGATGAACCTACTTATAAAATTTTTAAGTGGCCAATAAAAAAACGCGGATCAATTGTACCAAAAAAAAAAATCACACTTGCGACTGTGATGATAATTTAGGGAGTATTAATCACCTATTGGCGCTTTATAATAAGTTGCAGTTTCTTTATAATAAGCTGCAATTAGTTGAATGGAGTTTGAAGTATTGATTGTTACTACAGAGGTGAAGATTAGACGGATGGGAGCATCTAGAGGTGGCCATGACGGAACTAGAAAGTTTTTAATGAGGTTGCACACTTCATACACAGGTCTTAAGTTTTATTCAATAGATTCGTGCTTAGCCTGGTTACCTACATAGTATGCAGGTTTTTCAATATTTTGGGTGTGCCGATGCATACCAGGCACATCACCTAGCTCCGCCCTTGTCAGGTGGCCAAATGGGCGGCCTGACCCAGCATAACATGGGCCCATTTATGCACAGCTTGGTTGGCCTGGCTAGCTAATCAGGTCGTGGTGCGCCGACCCGTGGCCTCGGCCGCCGACATAGACACGACATGCCGAGCTCACAGGCCATGTTGTGTCGGTCCGAGCACGATTAGTCCGATAGGTAGGGATAGAACTACATAGTCCATCTAGACAAAGGCCTTCGCCACGCGCTGGCTGTGCCAACCGGACCGTGTTGTGCTTAGACCGGGGTCGCAACCCAAGCACGACTCGTGTCTCGGGCGACCCACTTAGCCACCCTAGCGCATCAAATGGTCCAACGTTTATGTGTGTCAATGGTGGATAAGTCCAGGGGCTGCAGAGCAAAAGGCACGAACATGTAAGTGGTGTGTATGTAAATGTCGGATAGGTAAAGGGGCTGCAGTGAAAAAAGCAGAACATGTATCATGTGTAGAAAGGGGAATTGGATAGAGGTGAGGGGCTGCAGTGCAGAAAGCACCAGCCATTTCCTTACGAGGCAAGGCAAGGCAAGCAAGCATGCCTCCTCCTCCTCCTCCTCCTCCTCCTCCTGCGAATGGGTGTGGCTGTGAGTGGGTGGGTAGTTGGGTATGGCAGAAGCCGACGCGGCGGACGAGACCGATCAAACCCCTGCCTCCCCTCCAGGGTTAGGGTTTTCCTCTCCTGCTCTCCACGCCGCCGCTCAGGTCGCCATGATCGCGGCGCATGGGGATGAGCTGGAGGACGGTGCTGGGGAGCTTGGGTCTGGGGACGCCTTACAATTAGAGTTAGATGCAGACGAGGAGGAGCGGGGGCCCCGTGGAAATGGCGGCGACGCCGATCAAGTGGGTGCCGACACCGAGCCGGCCGCTCTAGACGGCGGCGATGGCGCCGTGCTGTGCTTTGGCTCTCCGCCTTCGTCTCCCTCACCAGCCATCGTGCTCGGCGGGGAGGAATCCTCCGCCATCTCCTCCAACGCTTCCTCGCATCAGGCTGGCCCTGGCCTCGCGTCTCCTTCCAAGCCACCTGGGGTCATCCATCGGGCCAAGCTAGGCCTCGGCTTGGTGCTCCACCTCAAGGGAGACCAAGAGGAAGGAGCTGCTCATCACCGCGACACCAAGGAGGAGGAGATGGTGCGCAAATGCTCGGATGCCAACTGGAGCACAACCGACGAGGCTTCTGCTCTGGAGGGGCAAGTCGAGGAAGAATCCACTGTGGGAGAAATCAATGCAGAGCGAGGTGCAACCGTGGATGATACAGATGCCAAAGGACAGCAGTTGGTGGACCAAGACACCAGTGACCAATGCAAACAGACTGACCAAGATATAGATGTGGGGGAGGAGCTAGTGCTGGAGGGAGGCCTTGGCGACAAATGGGGTCCAACAAACAACGCGTTTACAGTTGAAGATTGGGAGAAGCCGGTGAAGCAAGATGAATGTGCTGCAAACGGGAATGGTATTGCTCTGGAAGGTCAAGAGAAGGAGGCGGAGCAATGCACCAGTGATGAATTGGGAGCAACCATGGATGACAGTGCGGTGGAAGATCAGGTGATGGTGGAACTAGAAGGCACCATCGACAAACAAGGTGCAACCAGGGATGGCATTACCGTGGACGATGAAGAGAAGGCGGTCAAGCAATGCACCAGTGGTGAATTGGGAGCAATCATGGATGATAATGTGGTGGAAGATCAAGAGACGGTGGAGCCAGAAGGCGCTGTCCACAAACAAGGTGACACAACTTTGGAAGATAAAGAGAAGGCAATGCAGCAATGTGCAGGTGACAAATCAACAGCAACCAACGATGAAAAAGCTGTGGAAGAAAAGGAGAAGGTGGTGGAGCAAGGTGTCATTGACTGTTTGGGTGCAATGCCCGTGGATGATATTGCCGCGGAAGACCAGGAGAAGGCAGTTGAACAATATTTCAATGATGAATTGGTAACAAACAAGGATGAGAATGCTGTGGACGAACATAAGAAGGTGGCAGAGCAAGGCGTCATCGACGGAAGTGGCGGAACCAAGGATGATATTGATGTGGAGGAACAGGAGAATGTAAAGGAACAAGGCATCATTGATAAATGGGATACAGTCAATGATGGTACTACTCTGGAAGATCAGAAGAAAGTGGCTGAGCTATGCATCGGTGATGAACAGAGAGCAATCAAGGATGTGGTTGCTGTTCGCGATCAGGAGAGCATGTTGCAGCAAAGCATCAGTGACGAACGGAGAGCAACCAAGGGCCAGTTTACTGTTGAAAATCGCAAGGAGGTTGTGGAGCGTGTCCGTCATGAATGGGGTGCAACTGAGGATGATCTTGCTGTGGACACGGCAGCTTCTGGAGGTGTCAGTGGCATATCATCTTCTGAGGTGGTTTCAGTCAGCATAAATGGCAGTGATGGGGAAACAGTGAAGAAGGAGAAGGTTAAGCTGTGTGTTAGATACCCACAAAGGCCCGGAAAACTGAACTGCCCTTTTTACATGTCAACAGGGTGCTACTCATATGGGCTGTCATGCCACTTCAATCATCCACCGGTAAATTTGACATCAATTTACTATCATGTGATATCTTCCTCTATTTTTTTAGTGCGAAAATTTTGTTAGTTTTCTTTGTTATTGTAATGCTTATAACTGCAATTTTGCTTAGCGCAGTAGGTGGTATAAATTAGTTGTGTGCTTGTCATTGCCATCTTTCTTTTTGCTGGGTAGATAGTTTACTTGCCTACTACCTATATTGCAATACATTAAGCACACACTCTGCAGCCCCCGTATGCTTGTTTGACATATACGTGCACATATGTATGCCCTTCAGTATGTTTCTTTTTTTGGTTTAAAGATGTAGTCTATCTTGACATTTTTGGTCTCCAAATAAACAGGACATGATGTAGAGATTCTTTTGTTGTATCTGCAGATAAATGAATTGTCAGACCCGGATTTTCTAATCCGAATCCTCTGTGAAAACGCCGTGCTATTCCCTGGATCGATGAGATAGCACTCACGAGCATGGTGAATCATTCATACATGGCGTGAACTTAAAGTATCAATATTACAAACAACGAGTGACATAGACCACGTCGGGTCGAGTTTTACAACGAGGGCCGATCGGCCAAATTGATTACAATCTGAGAACACGATTACGGTAGCGGAAGCAAAGGGTGAAACTCATCTCTTTCTGAACAAGCGGTCGGGTACCTGTGTGCGGCGATATTACCCAAGGACCGGATAATATCGGTTGTGCGCGAAGTATAACAGTCAACTTAGACTGCGCCGAGGCCTAGACTACAGATCCTAGACTACTCTTCGTCGTTTCCTTGTCCATCAACCTCTGGTTCCTCGTAGTAAGCATAGTCTCCTCCATCAGCGTCATCTGAAGGGTTTGGGGGAGAGCGAGGATGAGCACAACTACCGTGCTCGCGAGCCAATACACAATGCAATGATATATATGCAAGGCTTACAAGGATGGCTCGGTTCTTTTATTTGCGAAAGCAATACTTTTAAATATCATAAGTACAAATTCCTAGCACTTAGCATTTTTAACAATTTCATTTTAGATAGAGAGAGAAATTGTGCAATATTTGTATCAGCAGAGGTTACCTCCACCTTCATGCTTATTTTGATTGTGGTTACATCCACCACTAAGCGACACTGGGTACAAAGACCGGGAATAACCAATCTCGGGGCTAGATGAGCCATACAATTTCATACCACCCAAGCAAGGTTTTGGAAATAGAACTAACTCAAGTTAAGTTCCCATGTCGCCTTTGACCGTAGGCACATTTGTTTAAGCAGTTTATAACTCTGCAGAGGTTGTACACTTTACCCACAAGAGACAATTAACTCGTTGCCCTACACGATTCCGTGAGTCGTGTAGTCGAGAGGTTGTCACAATAACCTTTCTAAATATCTCGTCCCTTCCCTCGTCTCACCCATATGGGGTTATGCCCATACGTTGCGCGGGATGTCCACCTCAGCGACTGGCGTAGCGTGGCTACACCTCGCGTCGCGAACTTCACCCTTGACTGGTGTCCCATCCAAGCCCGACATACCCAGAGCTTGTGCCTCCTTTAACCCTCCGGTGAGATGATTTTCAGGATTTGATAAATGTACTAAGCCACGTCGCGATTTGTTGCGGACTTGTGGTTGTACTTGTTATACAGGAGGTCGTGACAAGATTAAGTCCTTAGGGTTGTCTGGGCGGCTCAACCACATTCCCACCATTCTCGTGCTACATCCGCACCCACCATCTTACCATCCGTCCGGCGGGGTATTAGCGATTTAGGGTTTTGAGATGTAAACACAACAATTCAACCATCTCGATCATTTACCCGCAATGACGCCCAAATCATTTTATGTTTGAAATGATGATGATTAGGACACGTTAATGTCCGGTACTTAAGCAAGTCTAGCATGTCGCTTAAGTACAACCTATAACTAGTATTACCATATAATTACTAGGGTGACAATGGTTAAGGGATTCAAGTTGTCAAGGATGGCATAGTAATTAATTATTCAACAAATGGGTATTAACTACCTTAAGCTTTAACATACATTTGATTAAAGAATTAAAGCATGCAATTTGCTATTTTAAAAGAATATAATTTGCATAAAAATGTAGGCTCAATATGATCAAAGTATTGACTCGCCTTGGTTGTAGGGAGAGTCGAGTAGTCTTGTCCTTGATCGCGTGGAGGTCTCGGCGTCTCAGAAATCTCTGAGGCGAGAATGCAAGCAAAAATAAGCGACAAACAACGAGCAATTAAATACACAAGTATACTCAAATGAACTCCAAATTGAACAAGACCTATGCCATTAGCAAGATCTTGATTTTAGAAATTTTAGAAATTTATTTCATAATTTTGGAGCTAAAATGGGGAGTTATTAATTTTGAAGTCTAGCTTTTGAATTAAAAAAAAAAAGGAAAAAGAAAAACCAGCAAAAAGAAAAACAGTGGCCCAAAAGCACAAAATCGGCCCGGCCCACCACGCGGCCGAAACACGCACAAAGGCGCTAGCCTTGCCCAGCGTGGGCGCGCCGCGCGGCGGCGCGGAGGAAAGGAGGCGGGCGGCTCGGGCGTAAGAAGAGGCAGGCGGCGGCGGCGGCTGGGGGAAGGCGGCGGCCGGAGGAAGAGGCGGGCTCGGGGAGGAAAAAGCGGCAGCTGCGGCGTGTGGTGAGGGGCTCGGGGCGGCGGCTCGCGGCGAAGAAGCGCGGCGGAACTCACGGCGGCGGCGGCGGCGACGGCGACACGGGAGGACGGCGGCGGCGACGAGCGACTACGGAGCGGCAGCGGCGGCAACGGCGAGGTAGGCCGGTTCCTTCTTCCTCTCCTTTTCTTCTTGCTCGGGGTTCTTTGCCGTGGGGTGAAAGGGGAGGAGGAGAAGAAGGGAGGCGCCGGGTTTTAATGCCGACGCGGAGATCGGGGAGGGTCGGGCGAGGAGAAGGGCGGGCGTGCGGCGATGGTGATGATGGCGCTCGGGCGTGCGGGAGGCGACAGGCCTAGGGCGCGGAGAGGTGGCGTGTCGCGTGGCGAAATCGCAGCGCCTGCGAGCGAGGAGGTTCGGAGGAGGGAGTCCGGGCAAGGGGTTGACGGGGAGAGGGTGGGGTCGGCGAGGTTGACCGGGAAGAACGGGCATTACAAAACCTACCCACCTTAAAGCGGAATCTCGACCCCAGATTCGAGTGCTCGAAACGAGGGCGGAAATCCGGCTTAAGTTGATCTTCGCTCCCGGTGGCTTCTTTGGCTGAATGATGGCTCCACTGAACCTTGCAAAGGTGGATGACTTTACGTCTTGTCCGCTTCTCGACGACATCGAGGATCTTGACCGGGTGCTCTGGATAAGTCAAATCCTTATCAAGCGCGATGGCCGGCAGAGTGCGCTCTTGGTACTCGAGACATTTCTTTAGTTGAGAGACATGGAACACGTTGTGGACGTCTGACAAACTTTCAGGTAGCTCTAGCTGATAGGCAACTTCTCCACGCTTAGCGGTGATCGGGAGCGGGCCTATGTATCTTGGTGCGAGCTTGCCTTTAACTTTGAATCTTGGGTTCCACGAAGTGGCGATACCTTGAGGTACCGCATCTCCAACCGAAGGTTAAGTCTCTTCGACGGTTGTCGACATAACTCTTATCGTCTGACCGAAATGCTTGAAGGCGATCTCGATTAGTCGAACTTTCTCTTGACTTGCTTGAGTATCCGGTCCAAAGACATATCCTTCACACGATTCGACCAATGCAGAGGAGTTACGCATTTTCTTCCATAGAGTGCTTCAAATGGGGACATTTTCAAACTTTGATAACTATTATTGTATGCAAACTCGGCATACGGTAGACATTTTCGATCTACGGTAAACTCCAAAGCACGGGCTCAAGCATGTCCTCTAGAATTTGATTTGTTCTTTCCGTCTGACCATCGGTCTGCGGATGATAGGCTGTGCTGAAGGTAAGGTGTGTTCCAAGGGCATCATGCAAACTAGCCCAAAAATGCGAGGTAAATTGAGAACCTCGATCGGAGACTATTCTCTTGGGTACTCCATGCAAACACACGTCTGAGCCATGTATAACTCGGCTAACTTGTCTCCCTTGTAGGTTGTCTTCACGGGGATGAAGTGGGCGACTTTAGTCAATCGTCAACTATAACCCATCTTGAGTCACATCAGGACTTAGTTCGAGGTAGACCGTAATGAAATCCATTCGATTTCTTCCCATTTCCACCGAGGATCTGTAAGGGTTGTAGCAATCTGGTGGTCTTTGATGTTCAGCCTTGATTCGCTGACATACATCACAACAAGCTACATACTCGGCGATATCTCTTTTCATTCGTGGCCACCAATACAAAATCTTCATGTCTTGGTACATCTTGGTGCTGCCTGGGTGCAGGGTGTAGCGAGCGTGAGCTTCCTTTAGAATCGGATCTTTGAGTTCCTTACGGTGGGGAACAAAGAGGCGTTTCCCATACCATAGGATTCCTGCGATCTTCGACATCTTGGGGCCTTTCCTTTTGCCATGAGATGCTTGAATCTCTGGACTCCGAGATGTCCTTCTTGGCGGCCTTGATCCGCTCTTCTAGAGTTGGATGGGCCTCTCACGGTGGCTAGTGTGCCTTGCTCTATTAACTCAAGGTTGAGGGCTTCAAATTCCTTGCAGAGCTCGGGTTGGTGTTCTTGAATCGTGACATTTCTGCGGTAGGATTTACGGCAATGCATCGCAACTACATTAGCCTTTCCGGGATGATAATGGACATCAAGTTGTAATCCTTTATTAACTCTAACCATCTTCTTTGCCGGAGGTTGAGGTGCGATTGGGTGAAAATGTATTTGAGACTCTTGTGGTCCGTGTAGATATTACGGTGATTTCCAATCAAATAGTGTCGCCAAATTTTTAGGGCGTGCACTACTGCTGCTAACTCCAAATCATGGGTTGGATAATTGTCTTCGTGAGGACGGAGTTGTCTTGAAGCATAAGCTACAACTTTTCCTCCTTGCATGAGCACACAACCAAGACCTTGGCGCGATGCATCACAATAGACTTCGAAGTCTTGATGTATGTCCGGCAGGATCAATACTGGTGCGAAGTTAACTTCTTCTTCAATTCTTGGAAACTCTTTTCACAAGCTTCGGTCCAATCATACTTCTTTTCCTTTTTAAGCAGATGGGTCATCGGTTTGGAAAGCTTGGAGAATCCTTCAATGAAGCGTCTGTAGTACCCGGCCAAACCGAGAAAACTACGCACTTCCGTTACCGATGTGGGTTGTTTCCATTCCATTACAGCTGCTACTTTGGATGGATCAAGCGCAATTCCTCCAGTGGATACAATGTGTCAGAAACCGATTTCACGAAGCCAAAATTCACATTTACTGTACTTGGCATAAAGATGATTCTCTTTAAGCTTTTCTAAGACCAATTGCAAGTGTTCGGCATGTTCTTCATCGGTCTTTGAGTAGATCAAGATGTCGTCTATGAACACGACAACAAACTTGTCTAAGTATTCCATGAATACTTTATTCATGAGGTTCATGAAGTAGGCTGGCGCATTGGTCAAGCCAAGCGGCATGACGATGAACTCGTATAGGCCATACAGGGTGGTAAAAGCCGTCTTAGGAATATCCTCATTCACGATCTTAAGTCGATGGTATCGACCTCGGTCTATCTTGGAGAAAGCGATGCTCTGTCAAGCGATCGAACAGGTCATCAATGCGAGGTAAGGGATACTTGTTCTTGATGGTCACATCATTGAGTGCTCTGTAGTCCACACACAACTTTGGCGGTGCCATCTTTCTTCTTCACAAAGAGAATGGCGAACCCGGGGAGAAGAACTAGGTCTAATGAAACCTTTGTCTTGCAAGTCTTCAATTTGTGTCTTAAGTTCTTCAAGTTAAACGACCATTCTGTATGGTCTCTTAGCAATTGGGGCTGTCCACGGCTTCAAGTTGATGACAAACTCAACATCTCATGCAGTGGCATGCAGTAATTCTTCCAGGAAGACATCGGGTAAGCTTGAACTACAAGTGTTGTTTCTAGGACAACTTTCCAAGGTGGTGGATTGTTCTACTCAAAGGAGGAGCGATCCACACTAACTCTATTGTGGTCTCTGGGTTCTTGGTGAGCACTACTTTTACATTGGCACAATCTATCAATCCACGATATTTGGCCAACCAATCCATCCCTAGGATGATATCCAGCGTTTGAGATTCTAGCACGGAAGGTTTGCTAGGAATCGGAATGTTCCATAGCAATTTCTACCACAGGGTGGTGAGGTAGCACAAAGGGGTCCCAGGGTGAGCTAAGTACCACGGGTTTCTTTAACTTATAGGTTGGCAACTTAAGCCTTTCGACAAACTTTCTTGAAATAAAGAGTGCGAAGCTCGAATCAAACAAAACTTGTGCGGGTGCGAATTAACGAGAGCGTGCCCATTAGTACTCTGAGGCACCTTGAGCTTCCTCGGTGTGGCGTGGTTCACACGGCCATGGCTGCGTTGGTGTAGACCTTGATGCTGTGAAGTCGGTGACTCTGGCAGGGTGAGGTCTGCCTTGGCGGCGTTACTCTGTGTTGAGTCTTGCTTGGAGCATTCGGCGGGTAGGGCGATTGGCGAAGTGTCCTTTTTCTCCACAAGCGAAGCAGTGGAGGTTTGCTGCTGGATTGACTGCTGCTGGTTGCCCGGCGGGGCGGAGAGCACCGAATCCACTTCCTTGGGGACGCGGGGTGGAAACTTGAGTTTTCTGAGAGGAGGCTGCAGACGATCTGAAAGATGAGCTGCCTTGGAATGTAGGCTTCTGGGGAAAGCTACCTTGTGGCCTCTGAAATGACATCTTCCTTTTGCGGCTAATCTCCGCAGTCTTCTTCTCATTTTCACAAATGAGGGCTTTATTAACTAACTGCTGGAAGCTAGAGTAATCATGGAGGATAAGCTGTCCTCTCATGTCCTCACGCATTCCTTCAACAAAGCGGTCGATTTTCTCTTCTTCATCCGCTACATCATTGGGGGCGTAGCGAGCAAGCTGGTTAAATTTGGTTAGATACTCATTCTATCGACATCGACCACCGCTGAGAGCTCTGATTCATTCTTCTTCAATCTCATTGTTCCGGTGATGCAGTTGGCCACGAGCGGCTTTGAATTCTTCCAGAGAGAATCGGTGCCATGCGGGTTCAACTTGACTTGTTGTATTTCCGCAACTTCTTCTATTTGTGTGAGAGGCGCAGGATCTTGTGGGGCTCAATCGTAGGCGCTTCGACTTCCGCTATTCTGCTTCTTCTTCCTCTAGATTCTCATCACCTCGGGCGGCGAGGTAATTCTCCCACTGGCGTGGCGCTTTTCGGTGATGGGTGGCGAAATCCACCTTGTCTTCATTTGAGCGGCGGGCAAGGCGGAGTTTCTTCTCGGTGTCCACTGAGCGGTCTTGACTTCTAGCGGTTCATTGGCGCGGCAAAGGTGAGAGGTCTTGTCTGAGGAAGTGCAAGCTGGCAGAGTTGCGATCGGTGGGTCGATCTGCGATTGTTTAGTAAAGCTGAAGAATGAAGTCTGCTGAAACATGACTTGGGTCATTGTCGGGTTTCTTGGTGGTGGAGGAGGCGGTTCTGTCCTCGGCCTTGGCCACGACCACGGCCACGGCCTCTTCCTCGGCTGCGCGAAGGCTCCACGATGGGGGCGGCTCTTCTTGGCGGCATCTGAAGAAACTCTGAAGCTTAGAACTAGAGGAGTATATGAGGGTTCACTAGCCCTCTAAGGCACACACAGACAAGAACAAAGCCAACAAAAAGAAGCGAAGCAAGTACAATACAAAGCCTAGAGCGGCTATACTATAGTAAGGGGTTAAGTGTTACATGACTCTCGAACAAAGCTTATACACTAAGCTAAGTCATGACACGAATACAAACACATCGTCTACAAAAGAAACAAAAGTGCTTGCAACCCAAAGCGCTCGGCAAGCAACGCTAGCTAACCTAAACTAATCGGCGGTGCTCTGGGGGTGACCACGGCGATGCGATTGCGAGGCGAAGCGAAGCGGCTCGGCGAAGCTCGCGAACGGGGGCGAGGCGTGAACGGCCGAGTGGCGTCCACGCATCGACTCGTCAAACCGGGCGGTGGATCGGGTGCGTCACGGTGGACTCTCTAAGCGACGGCCGGACGGCGCGGCGCGCGCCTGCTGCTGCGTCTTGTGAGTCGAGACGGGTCCTGCAGGGCGAACGTCGGCTCGGCCTTTGGGAGGACGGGGCGGCGATAGGTGCAACCGGGCCGGGCGAGGACCGTAGCGGCGGCTCGAGCGCGCCAACTCTGCAAGCGGCGTCCCTCTCTGTCGCGACATCCTCTCTGTCTTGCGATGGAGTGAGCTTCATCACTCGACCATGTTGTTCGGAAGGGTGTCGGAGTGGGCATAGCTGCCGGTGAGGAGTGTCGCGGTTGCTGATCTCATCCATGGCGGCGGTGATGGTGGCTATCATCGCTGCGTAAGCCGGACTCTTTGCGTCAGCGAGGTCGTCGTCTCGTGTCGAAAATTGCGGGACACGCTCCTCGCAAATGCAGGGAGGTGCGGGTAGAAGCGAAGGGTGACCTCAAGAAGAGATCCTCGTACTTCCAACACGGCGGGTGGAAGCGACGCGTGCGGCGTCTGAATGGCATCGTGGCGGCTACGGCGGGGTGCCTCGGCCACGAAGAGGAAGGAAGTGAACTCGCCAACCACGGCGGAGAGGTACACCTCCATCGTCCGGAGACTCGCGGGTCGATCCTCGTCATCCTACCACGGGCGTGGGTGTGGGAAAACCAAGGTCTGACATCGGTGGCGAAGTATGTCATGAAGCCTCCTCGTTCTCTCAGTGAGCGAGGAGGTCCCACTGAGCCATCCGACGACGGGTAGCCATCTACAAATTTTGAAAACAAGAGGAGGTCAGCACAAGGTAAAACTCAAGTGAAATAAGGATAAGTACAGGACTAGGAGTGAAGAGTAGAAGCAATAAATACTCTATATTTTTAGCAAAGCTTTTTCTTAGATTTGAAAATAAGATCCAAGTCCTTAAGGCAACGACCAATCTAACTAAGACTCTCTGATCGTATGCTCGATACTGACTCTGTCGGACCGGATTTTCTAATCCGAATCCTGCATGAAAACGCCGTGCTATTCCTGGATCGATGAGATAGCACTCACAGGCATGGCTGAATCATTCATACATGGCGTGAACTTAAAGTATCAATATTACAAACAACGAGTGACATAGACCACGTCGGGTCGAGTTTTACAACAGGGGCCGATCAGGCCAAATTGATTACAATACTGAGAACACCGATTACGGTAGCGGAAGCAAAGGGTAGAGCTCATCTCTTTACAGTAAGCGGTCGGGTACCCAGGTATGCGATATTACCCAAGGACCGGATAATATCGGTTTATGCGCAAGTACCAACAGTCAACTTAGATGCGCCGAGGCCTAGACTACGGATCCTAGACTACTCTTCGTCGTTTCCTTGTCCATCAACCTCTGGTTCCTCGTAGTAAGCATAGTCTCCTCCATCAGTCATCCCGAAGGGTTTGGGGAGCGAGGATGAGCACAACTACCGTGCTCATGAGCCAATACACAATGCAATGATATATATGCAAGGCTTACAAGGATGGCTCGGTTCTTTTATTTGAAAGCAATACTTTTAAATATCATAAGTACAAATTCCTAGCACTTAGCATTTTTAACAATTTCATTTTAGATAGAGAGAGAAATTGTGCAATATTTGTATCACAGAGGTTACCTCCACCTTCATGCTTATTTTGATTGTGGTTACATCCACCACTAAGCGACACTGGTACAAAGACCCGTGAATAACCAATCTCGGGGCTAGATGAGCCCATACAATTTTCATACCACCCGGCAAGGTTTTGGAAATAGAACTAACTCAAGTTAAGTTCCCATGTCCGCCTTTGACCGTAGGCACATTTGTTTAAACAGTTTATAACTCTGCAGAGGTTGTACACTTTACCCACAAGAGACAATTAACTCGTTGCCCTACACGATTCCGTAGTCGTGTAGTCGAGAGGTTGTCACAATAACCTTTCTAAATATCTCGTCCCTTCCTCGTCTCACCCATATGGGGTTATGCCCATCGTTGCGCGGATGTCCACCTCGGCTGGCGTGGCGTGGCTACACCTCGCGATCGCGAACTTCACCCTTGACTCGGTGTCCCATCCAAGCCCGACATACCCGGAGCTTGTGCCTCCTTTAACCCTCGGTGAGATGATTTTGAGGATTTGATAAATGTACTAAGCCACGTCGCGATTTGTTGCGGACTTGTGGTTGTACTTATTATACGAGGAGGTCGTGACAAGATTAAGTCCTTAGGGTTGTGCGGGCGGCTCAACCACATTCCCACCATTCTCGTGCTACATCCGCACCCACCATCTTACCATCCGTCGAGGGCGGGTATTAGCAGTTTAGGGTTTTGAGATGTAAAACACAACAATTCAACCATCTCAGTCATTTACCCGCAATGACTGCCCAAATCATTTTATGTTTGAAATGATGATGATTAGGACACGTTAATGTCCCGGTACTTAAGCAAGTCTAGCATGTCGCTTAAGTACAACCTATAGCTAGTATTACCATATAATTACTAGGGTGACAATGGTTAAGGGATTCAAGTTGTCAAGGATGGCATAGTAATTAATTATTCAACAAATGGGTATTAACTACCTTAAGCTTTAACATACATTTGATTAAAGAATTAAAGCATGCAATTTGCTATTTTAAAAGAATATAATTTGCATAAAAATGTAGGCTCAATATGATCAAAGTATTGACTCGCCTTGGTTGTAGGGGAGAGAGTCCGAGTAGTCTTGTCCTTGATCGACGTGGAGGTCTCCGGCGTCTCCGAAATCTACTGCAGGCGAGTGCAAGCAAAAATAAACGACAAACACGAGAGCAATTAAATACACAAGTATACTCAAATGAACTCCAAATTGAACAAGACCTATGCCATTAGCAAGATCTTGATTTTAGAAATTTTAGAAATTTATTTCATAATTTTGGAGCTAAAATGGGAGTTATTAATTTTGAAGTCTAGCTTTTGAAAAAAAAAAAAGGAAAAAGAAAAACCAGCAAAAGAAAAACAGCGCGGCCCAAAAGCACAAAATCGGCCCGCCCACCACGCGGGCGAAACACCGCTTGAGCGCTAAGCGCGCGAAGCGCCAGCCTTGTGCGTTGTGTGGCCAGCGGAAGAAAAGGAGGGAGGGGAGGCGGGCGACTCGGGCGAGAGGAGGAGAGCAGGCGGCGGCGCGCGCGCTGGGGAAGAGGCGCGGCCGAGGGGAAGAGGCGGGCTCGGGGAGGGAAAAGCGGCAGCTGCGGCGTGTGGTGAGGGCTCGGGGCGGCGGCTCGCGCGGCGAAGGCGGCGGCGGAACTCACAGCGGCGGCGGCGGCGACGGCGACACCGGAGGGCGGCGGCGGCAGCGGCGACTACGGAGGCGGCGGCGGCGGCAACGGCGAGGTAGGCCGGTTCCTTCTTCCTCTCCTTTTCTTCTTGCTCGGGTTCTTTGCCGTGGGGTGAAAGGGGAGGAGGAGAAGAAGGGGAGGCGCGGGTTTTAATGCCGACGCGAGGAGATCGGGAGAGTGCAGGCGAGGAGAAGGGCGGGCGTGCGGCGATGGTGATGATGGCGCTTTCGGGCGTGCGCGGGGAGGCGACAGGCCTAGGGCGCCGGAGAGGTGGCGTGTGCGCGGCGAAGTCGCAGCGCACGCGAGCGAGGAGGTTCGGAGGAGGGGGTCGGGCAAGGGGTTGACGGGGGGAGAGGGTGGGGGTCCGGCGAGGGTTGACCCGGGAAGAACGGGGCATTACATGAATTGGACATTGAAAGCCCGATTATACCTGTTATAACGCTTTACTTTTCATTGCTAGTTTTTTTTTCATGAGCTACTAGTAATTTTCTTTCCTTCTTTTTTGTTGAAATGTGTTGTCATCCCTACAGCTTAAAGCAAATTCGGATGTTTCAAGTGTTCCCTCTGAACAAGGAAATCATGGAGTTGCAGAAATTCTGGAACTGAACCGCGTTGGCCTCCCCATTCGAGAAGTATGCTTTTACTGTTTAGTCATCTATTGAAATTTGTCAGCAGACTTATGATTTACATTAGAAACTGTTTAAACTGGATTTTAATCAATGCTAAATTTACTTTTCAGGGAGCAAGAAATTGTACCTATTACATGCGAAATGGTACTTGCAGATATGGGAAAAAATGTCATTACAACCATCCAGAGCAAGTCATTGATGCTCAGTTCTATCCACCAACAGGCTGGGAGGATAATGTCTTGCCATCTTCACCGCATTTGAAGAAATCTTCTGACCATGCAACCTTAGATGACACATCATACTTGAAGAAATCTTCTGACGATGCGACCTTAGATGACACATCATACTCAAAGAGATCTTCTGACCATGCAACCTTAGATGGCACATCATACTCAAAGAAATCCTCTGACCATGCAACCTTAGATAACACATCATCAAGCTCAGAGGTCCTGCCTCCAAACGTACTTAGAATGCTTTTACCTCCCCAAAAGGTACCTCCTAGTACAGAAGGAAAGGTGATGAAGGTTAAAAAGGTATAGTGACATCTCTATTTATATATATGTTGGATATCGCTACATTTTTGTGCACCACCTGGTTACTGTTTTTCTTATTTCATCTGCTTCATGTAGGATCCAGATTGGTCATCTGCTTCAGATGATTCCGATGGGTGCTGTTCAGCAGATAGTTCAGATGGACCTTTGTGCAAGCAGGAGCATGTGGACTATCCTGAAAGGCCTGGCAGACCGGAATGCCCGTTCTATATGAGATTTGGTGATTGTTGTTAGAATAAAACTTGTGTGCCTAGTTTTGTTTATTGCATCGTTTTGATTCAGTCATCATGCATGAGCTCACCGGTTTATGTGGGAGCCGTGCAGTGTGAGTTCAGTTGAGGAATCCGAGAATAGCTCGTGGTTGCCCGCGTCATTCGCCATGAGCGGGAGAAGCACTTGCGCTGTGATCTGAGAGCATGGCGCAAGAATTGGTCATGGTGGTTAGTGTTTTCGTTGCAATTTTGAGCATATAAATAACAGCAAGATAAACTGAAAACGCTGCAAGTTTTGGCAGCACAAAAGTCTCTGTGTATTAGTTCTGTTGCGTGCCATTTCTGCTACAGTGTTTGCGTGTGTTCGTCGGATCCATTGCGGCGATCTTGGGATACGACAATTGGTATCGAGCACAGAGCTCAAGCGAGTGGATTCGCGATTGTGCGAGAGGAGGAGTACGATGCGCGCCGTCTTCGTCTTCTCGGTCGGCGCACTCCAAGGGCTCTGGCGGCGCGCGCGGCGGCGGGGAGCGACCGTGGGCTGGTGATTCACGGCGTGGTCAAGGAGGGTGGAGGTCGGCGAACTACCCACCTGTCCAAGACGAACTACAACGGCCGGGCTTTACTCATGAAAATAAAGCTTGGGCTCGCTGCTTGTGGCGGCGATCGAACCGTGGCGTTGCCGTCGAAGCGCACGAAGACCGGATGGCTCGACGCAATCTGCAGCGCAGTTCCACCCGAAATGATCGGGACCCTCGCGACTAAAGAGTCGGCCCGGGAGGCATGGGAGTGCATCAGAACGATGCGAGTCGGCAATGATCGCATCCGGAAGGCCAGCGCACAGAAGGTGCGCGCGAGTCGAAGTCGCTCGCGTTCGCGGCAGCGAGACCGTGGAGGACTTCGCTCTGCGCCTCACCACCATTGTAAACCAGCTCGCCGTTCTCGGCGACCCGGAGCCCGCCAACAAGGTCGTCGAGAAGTATCTCCGCGTCGCGCGCCCCAGGTTCAATCAACTCGTTCTTTCAATTGAGACCCTGCTCGACATCTCCACCTTGTCGCTGGAAGAGGTCACCGGGAGACTCAAGGCGGCGGAGGATTCAGACCAATTCTTGTCTTCCCCGAGTACCGGCGGCACCCTGCACCTGACGGAGGCGGAGTGGCTGGAACGCCAGAAGAAGAAGGAACAAGAGTCGAAACGCGAGGCGGGCGATCGAGCGATCGTGGAAACGCCGCGGCGGAAACGGGCGCAACGGCGGTGGCGGGACTGGGAGCTCGGAGACTTCGTACTCCGGGACGGCTCGCAAGGAAGACAAGTGTCGAAACTGCGGAAAGTTTGGGCACTGGGCCAGAAACTGCAGGAGTAAGTCCAAGCGCGAGGATCAAGCCCATGCGGCCGAAGATGACGAGCCCACACTGATGCTCCTCACCGGGGGGAGTGTTGACTCACTCGACGTGGCTCAGCCGGCGGGACTGGCAGCACTTGTACAAGCTGTGGCTCAACCCCCCGTGCACTCGACAGGGAGTTTTGAGTCCAGGGTTCGCGCGATCGGGCCAAAGCACGAACCGCTGGCAATGTCGTCCCCAAAACTGCGGCAGCCCCCCATCGAGCTGGTGGAGAAGAAGTTGTTCGCGGCGGTTGATGACGCCGTGGACCGCGACCCACGGAGCTGGATCGTCGACTCCGGCGCCTCGAACCACATGACTGGCTGCCGAGCAGCGTTCTCCGACCTCGACGGTGGCATCACCGGCAACGTGCGCCTCGAGGCGGCTCGGTCGTCCGAATTGAGGATGTGGCGCGGTCTTTGTTCGTTGTAAAATGGTGAGCATCGCACCCTGTCCAATTGCTATTACCTTCCGCGGCTTGCCGCGAATATTATTAGCGTCGGGCAGCTAGATGAGGCTGGCTTCGACGTTTGGGTGAAGAACGGGTTCATGCGAATCCGGGACGAGGAGATGCGGCTTCTTGCCAAAATACGACGCAGTCCAGGTCGGCTCTACGTGCTCGACATCACGCTCGCACGACCGGTCTGCCTGACAGCCCGTGCCGGAGACGATGCCTGGCGTTGGCACGCGCGGTTCGGACACGCCAACTTCACCGCGCTGCGCAAGATGGGCGAGCGGTGGTGCGGGGCGCCACTTGTCAAGCAGTGGAGCGGTCTGCGAGGCCTGCCTGGCGGGCAAGCACCGCCGGAGTCCGTTCCCGCAGAGCACGGAGTATCGCCACACCGAGCCGCTCGGGCTGTTGCACGGCGACCTCTGCGGCCCCATCACGCCACCAACTCCAAGCGGCAACCGCTACTTTCTTTTGCTCGTCGACGACTACAGCCGTTTCATGTGGGTGGCGTTGCTCCCCACCAAGGACCAAGCACCGGTGGCGATCCGCCGCATCCAGGCAGCGGCGGAGAGGAAGAGTGGGCATAAGCTTCGCGCTCTCCGCGCGGTCGGGGGGGAGAATTCACCGTCGACCACTTCCGGAGTCTGCGTGCGGCCGGGCGTGAGACGCGAACTTACGGCACCGTATTCCCCTCAACAAAATGGTGTCGTCGAGCGGCGTAATCAATCTGTGGTAGGCACGGCGAGGAGCATGCTCAAGGCCAAGCATCTGCCAGGTATGTTTTGGGGGGAGGCAGTCACCACTGCAGTCTACATTTTGAACAGGGTCTCCTCCAAAAGCGTGGGCGGCAAGACCCCCTACGAGCTTTGGAACGGCTGCACACCAGCGGTACATCACCTCCGAACATTCGGCTGCGTCGCGCACGTCAAGATCACCACCCCTAATGCCAAGAAGCTAGACGATCGCAGCCGGCCGATGATTTTCGTTGGCTATGAGCCAGGCTCAAAGGCATACAGGGCTTACGATCTAGTGGCGCGGCGGGTTCACGTCTCGCGCGACATTGTGTTCAACGGCGGCGAGAATGGGCGGGCGACGGGCAAGACGCCCGCGGCGACGAACTTCATCATCGATTACGCCCGGTGTTCCACCGGCGTGGCGTCCGTGGACGCCTTCGGTCGGGAGCGCTTCACCACCCGCGAGCTCTTCACCACCGCTGAGCCAAATCTGCGTCACCATGTGGAACACCTTGGTAAGTGGCACCGCCGGTGTAGAGTTCGTGGTCGCCGTCGCAGGTTACGACGATCTTGACGCGGACCACGAAGATCGCGCGCTCGGTTCCGCGACATCGATAATGTCTTTGGGCCGGCCACGCCGCGGGTCTTGCGAACCGGGAGAATGCAGGAGGAGCGATGATGGTGGCGGTGAAGAACCGGTGTCATTCGCACGGTGGCGGGAGGAGGCATGGCGACTCGCTATGCTTGAGGAAATTGCCTCAATTGAAGAAAACAAGACCTGGCGGCTTGTTGATCTGCCGACTGGACACCGGCCGATCGGCCTCAAATGGGTATACAAGCTGAAGAAGGATGCTCAGGGCGTCGTTGTCAAGCACAAAGCGCGCCTGGTTGCGAAAGGGTATGTACAGCGTGCCGGAGTGGACTTCGACGAAGTGTTTGCTCCGGTCGCTCGGCTTGATTCCGTTCGGTTACTGCTCGCCCTCGCCGCACAAGAAGGATGGATGGCGCACCACATGGATGTGAAGTCGGCATTTCTCAATGGAGAGCTCGTCGAGGAAGTGTACGTCGGCCAGCCGCCCGGGTTCGAGGTTGTCGGAGAGGAGAACAAGGTATACAGGCTTGACAAAGCGCTGTACGGGCTTCGCCAAGCGCCCAGGGCTTGGAATACAAAGCTCGACACCACCCTGAAGAAGATTGGCTTCAGGCAGAGCCCACTGGAGCATGGGCTGTACGCGCGCGGCGACGGTGGCCGGAGGCTGCTAGTGGGTGTGTATGTCGATGACCTGGTGATTGTGGCGGCGCGCATCATGATCGACAAGTTCAAGCGGCAGATGATGGATGAATTCAAGATGAGCGACCTCGGCTCCCTAAGTTTCTATTTGGGGATCGAGGTGCATCAAGAAGACGGCGTCATCACGTTGAACCAGGCGGCGTACGCGTCGCGGATCGTGGAGAAAGCAGGGCTTGCGGGATGTAATCCACGTACCACGCCCATGGAGCCCGGCTAAGACTTCGGCAAGGAGAGCGCGGCGTCGCGGTCAATGCCACCGAGTATAGGATGCGGTGGGCGATGCGTTATCGGTGAACACGGGCCCGACCTCGCGTCGCCGTTGGCTCGTGAGTCGCTTTATGGAAAGCCCACGAGCGAACACCGGGGGCGGTGAAGCGAATTGTCGGTATGTAGCGTGCACAATCCACCATGGATGCGCTACACAAAGGAAGGAGAAGAAGCTACAAGGCTCTGGCGGCGGTGATATGGCCGGCGATGTAGACACTCGCCGGAGCACCACAGGAGTGCTGTTCTTTCTTGGCAAGAACCTGGTCAGCTGGCAATCTCAAAAACAGAGAGTTGTGGCGCTTTCCTCTTGTGAATCGGAGTATATCGCAGCTGCAACAGCTGCTTGCGTGGCATTTGGCTTGCCCGGCTTCTCAGCGACCTCAGGAATGCTGTACCTGAAGTCGTCGATCTTAAGGTGGATAATCAATCCGCTCTAGCCCTCATGAAGAATCCCGTTTTTCACGACAGGAGTAAGCACATTCAGACGAAATTCCATTTCATTCGTGAAGCAGTGGAAAATGGGGAAATCAAGCCGAGTACATCAACACGGAGGGCAACTTGCGATATCGACAAAGGCTCTACCGAGAGCAAAGTTTCAGGAGTTGCGAGACAAAATTGGTATGACTTCAATTAGTTCAGCACATCAAGTTTAGGGAGATTTGTTAGAATAAAACTTGTGTGCCTAGTTTTGTTTATTGCATCGCTTTGATTCAGTCATCATGCATGAGCTCACCGGTTTATGTGGGAGCCGTGCAGTGTGAGTTCAGTTGAGGAATCCGAGAATAGCTCGTGGTTGCCCGCGTCATTCGCCATGAGCGGGAGAAGCACTTGCGCTGTGATCTGAGGGCATGGCGCAAGAATTGGTCATGGTGGTTAGTGTTTTCGTTGCAATTTTGAGCATATAAATAACAGCAAGATAAACTGAAAACGCTGCAAGTTTTGGCAGCACAAAAGTCTCTGTGTATTAGTTCTGTTGCCGTGCCATTTCTGCTACAGTGTTTGCGTGTGTTCGTCAGATCCATTGCAGGCGATCTTCGGGATACCTGACAATTGTAAATTTGCATCAGCATGCAAATATCACCACTCAAAAGGCAGATTCCCATGTAGATACCATTCGAAAGATCCATTACTGGGAGAAGAATTGATTGAGTATCCTGAGAGACCTGGTGAACCAGAATGTCCTTCTATATGAAAAGTAGGTTCTGTAAATTCGGTGCAGAATGTAAATTTCATCACCCAAAGTTTAACTCCAAGCAGGCGGAACCCAACAACTACAAAAAGTCAGTTGCTGCCGCTAATGAACACCATCCAGCAATCAGAATCACACTAAAGACCATATTTGCCAGCAACAGCAGCATCCTGAGAGACCTGGTCAACCAGACTGCCGGTACTACATGCAATTTGGGAAATGTAAATATCTGTCTGCATGTATATTTCATCATCCGAAAGATAGACTTCCAAGTGGGTGGCATCCTCAGATCCAGCCCACTGTGATCAGTATGATACTTGGCAGCCCACAAATAGAATAGAAGACCTGCGCCAACAGGCGCAGATTGGACCTGAAATACCTGGCATGCCAGAATGCCCATTCTACATGAAAACTGGGGCATGCCAATTTGGGTCAGCATGCAAATTTCGTCATCCAAAAGACAGATGTTCAACTACAGAGGTATTCATTTTTTTAATTGATGTCCAAGTAACACTGTTGGTTCAATCATAAGTGGTTTTCTTTTCTTCCTTTTTGTTTGGCTGGTGCCTTTTGCTAGTTACATTTTCTGAAGTATCGCATCATTGAAAAGGCAGAAGTAATGATGAATGGCTGAAAAGAAAACATTTCAAAATTACTTGTGTTGTTGTGAAGTTCTAGAGTTGGCATCCAAGTTTAGTAATACTGATCAACTCAGTTCTCTGTAATGGTGAAAAGCCTACGCATGTTGTTTTTTAATGGACAGAGATCTTACTAGCTTTGGCTTTTAAGCAGATAAACATGATTTATTCCTGAATGACCACTGGGTAGTTAGAATCCTTGTTTAATTTGCAGTGAGAATGTTCTTGTTTCCTGTTTGTGTTTACTTGAGACACTCTTAAAGTGGTGCAATAAAGTACAAATGAGGTGTATTTAAACTTTTTCTCTCCTATTGCACAACTGAACTGGGACTGTTTGGAAGTATTCACACAAAATGCCCACCAAGAAAAAATGATTGTACTATCTATAGACTATAGTGTGGTAAGAGATGCTAAATATTGGTTATCTGGGTAATAGCAAAGTTTGTTTCTCTCTATCTCAGGAGCAGTGAAAGTTGCTCTTCAACCTACTATTTTTTCTTTATTGCTCAGAAATCTGTCACACCACGTTATTGAAGTAAAATACATGCTCAATTGCCCCCTTTCAATTTTCTGGTATTTTGTCTGTTTTGCTCATGAGTCTTTTGCTGTTTCAGGAAGCAGTCGATCAAGGAACTGACTTGGCATACGATAATTTCACAAGGTCAGATAATGTTCCGCAGCAACAGGAACAGACAATGTATCCTGAAAGACCTGGTGAACCAGAGTGCTCCTACTACATGAGGCATGGCTCTTGTAAATTTCAGATGAGATGCAAATACCATCACCCAAGAGACCAACTTTCTAAGAAACCGGTATGTAATGTTCATCAAATCTAGAAGCTTATAATTTTTGAGATGATATCTGTAATGTATTGCATTTGAATGACAGTATGACTCTAGTACTTACCACTGAAGTTGCTCATCCATGTCTACCACGGGACATACTGCTGGCGATGCAGATGTTGTCATCTGCGAGGTACCTCAACTGCTGCTAGCCTCCTCGCTATCTCTTGGGCAGTGGTATTTTGATACAAAATGTTATTGCTCTGTTGTTTACAATAAAAGCTTCATGTGGTTAGCATGATTTTCTTGGTAAGCAAGTGGTCACGACATAGAGTTAAAAATGTTTTAAGTCCTGCTGAGGCCTTGCGGCTTCAAGAAAAACGTTTGCCTTGAAATCATTTGCACTCAATTTAGAATGGTTAGGCTGCCCATGCGGTGGCAGTTGCAATCATTTTCTTTTTTAGTATCTTGGCTGATCTGTGGAGCGACTGATGTTTGCACAGTACACAATCTGCAGTTTTGTCATCTGACTTGACTTGTTGCCCTGATGGTTTTTTGCTTGCCTTGTTTGCAGGATCATTTAGTGTTCCACGTTACGGGTGAGTCGAGCCGATATGACCTGATGAGGACCTGAACAGTAACATTTGAAACAGCGACACCAGTAGTTGGGGTTCCTCTTGGATTTTTAGTCATGTTGGTGTTGAATGTCACGAGGCGACTGAATGAATGAATGAATGCCTTGTAAAACTAATGGCTGCGACTTGTCTGGTGTAGGCAATCGATCACTTGGAACTACCAGAGTTGTGCTTCTCTTTACTATGTCTATGGGCAGCAGCATGCAGATACTGAATAGGTGAGTCCATCAGTGAGTGATATCATTGGTGGTGGGTAGCGAGGCGAGGTGGAAGTCGCCAATGCCATACTGAATCGGGATTAATTTTTATTGCCGTGTAGCTTTCAGTATGTAGTAGCCCAGAGATATGATTCATGAAGAATCTAGCAAGTTTCCTAACAGTATACAAACAGGCATTGAAGGGAGTTTGTTCTACAATCGTGTTTGGAAGTTTTAAACCATGGGTATGGATGATATGTTTTAGTGTGATCCTACTCTGGAGCTCTGTCTACAATACTTAGATGGGATTGTGCATAATCTTGAGCAATCTATTTCTGAATTTGTATATGTGTCTGTTCATGTCTACCTGAGTTTGAAGTTTGAAGTCATTACTCATACATATACCTAGTACAAAAAATTTTGCACATTTTTTTGGGGGTGCCTGTGGGTGCACAGGCACCCCCCTGCCGCCGCCTATTTCGCCCTGCATTGCAATTCCTACTGCAACTACAACCGGTAAGTTACCGGATATTTCGGCAAAATTTTGGACGGAATTTTTGAATTGGTATTTGAATTTTTCAGATGTAAAGACGGAATTTATCTAAATTTTGAATTGAAATTTGAATTTAGATGAAAATGAGATAAATCCGATTTTTTTTTGCCGGGTATGAAATTTTATCGAACCCTACCGGTTACCGGTGAAAGTTGTCAAAGTGCAATATTATGAAAGTATTTTTATAACATATTCCCTCATATTATTTTCATGCATCCAAATCATACGTTTTAAATAATATCTTTGATCAAGAGTCGACTGCACACATTTTAAGGTGTTACCTTTACGTGGCTGGAGGGAGTATACGTAGGTTTGCTCACTCGATGGGGGTCAATCCCTACCAGCCCCTCTTCTCTCTGCCCTGGTGCTGGCGGGGAAGGGGACGGCCTCGGTGCTGAGGTTCATCTCTAGGAAGACCGTCGCCGACTCGCCGACGCCCCCTCCCCTCCCGGCGCGACGACGACGTGGCGGAGATTCCTTGTCTTCTCATGTATGCTTTTCTTGCCGAGTGGGGGCCTAGGACGAGAGAAGAAGGCCACAGGCAACGGAACAGAGCACGACCAGACCGGTCGACATTGGTTGGGCTGGGTCGATCCTGGCCTTTCTGACTTCCGATTTCTAAATTCTTTCAATCTTGCCCATTGCACAGTACTCCTACTTCCTTTTCTTATTCCTAACTAGGGACTTGCTAAGTTACTATCGTATTGTTTGAAAAGGTTTACAAAAGTGTAGTATTATACTCCTCTATTTATATCCATGAGGTGTAGTTTGTCCAAGCACTGAGATTAAAGAGGTTATAAGACTATATATATATATATATATATATATATATATATATATATATATATATATATATATATATATATATATATATATATATATATAGGAAGTCTTTTCCTACTCACAGGTGTAGATTACTCCTATTTCGTATCTCACAGCGTAGGGAGTATCTTGCAAACTTGAGAGTATGTATGTGTAGTATCACTGAGTATATAAGACTACCTAGGTGGTATTCACACCTTTTAGGGGTGGTATGTACAATTTTTAGATATACTCCTTTTTATGTGACATACTCCTTTTTATGTGCGAATATGAAGGTATTTACAAAATATGCTAAAACTATTGACTCTTTTGCAATTTTTAGTGTGATTCACATTGGAGTATCTTATAATTAGTATATGAGTATACCCAAAATGATAAAGGAGTATGTCAAGTTCTTTTAGGTGGTATATCAAAAGTGGGAGTAACTACACCGGGAGTAGAAAGTATTTTTCATATATATATATATATATATATATATATATATATATATATATATAGAGAGAGAGAGAGAGAGAGAGAGAGAGAGAATGGCATCCCTTACTTCCTGTTGCTAATGTCTAGGAAAATAAGAGATATTCACACCAATCACAAAAGAGCGTCATTTTGGGATGTGTGCAATCAAACTTTTTAAAACTTTGGATATCGATCTATCTATATATGTTTAGATTGGACATATGAAAACGATATGGGTAGATTTGTCTCGAAAATTAACTCGTGGTGATGTGGCCCAGAGTGCCATTACTACCACTTTGCCTTGTGCTACACCAATCCAATCTGAAAGTACAAGGTCAAGTGATGCTGATCGGGTACATAAAAACAAGTTGAAGCTAGATGCAAGCCGAGCCAGAAGGAAGCAAGATCCACGACCAGCTTCACAAGGTCTACGACTAGTTCAGTAAGATCTTCGACCAGTTCCTTGAGGGTTACGACCAGATCCACAAGGTCTACGACCAGCTCAAGGGTCTCGACCAATTTTCCAAGATCTACGACCAGATCAAGAAGGTCTACGGCCAGTTGGCCCAGCTTTATGACCAATGCTCAGTGATTTGAATACTCGTCGAAAACAATACTCGTCAGGAACAGTGGCCAGCGGAAGGTTCACTCGTCGGGAACAGTACTTGACGGAAACAATATTCGTAGGGAGGAGTACTCGGAGGGAACAGTACTCGTCGACTACAGTACTTGGTGGAAACAGTCCACGACCACGATCAAGTGGTTCACGGCCACGTTCAGGTGATCTATGACCACGTCCAGTTGGTCTACGACCACCAGGAGGCCCACGACCATGTTCAGTAGATCTACGACCACTACCAGATGGTCTATGACTACGTTCAGTTGGTCTACAACTACGTCCAGGAGATCTACGACCACGCTCAGATGGTCTACGATCACGACTAGGCGGTAGATCCGGACTAAATCATGAAAGAGATTCTTTGGTCTGAGATATTTTGGTTGTAAATAAGTTATAGTATATATCTTTTAAATATAGTCAGTTGTAATCTTTCCATAACTGTATTAGGAAAGCATCTCGGTTGTAATCTTTCCGTAACTATATTAGGAAAGAATCTTTGTATGATACGAGAGTTAGAGATAGAATCGGCCACACCCATAGGTGCCTATATAAGGCCAGTGCATCGCTCATTGTAAAGGGAAGTTGAATTTTGGAAGAAATACAGAAAAGTCATGGCAACTTTGTGGCGCATATCGTGCGTGTTATTGAGGTTTTCCCATCTAGGGTTTGTTGAAGTTAGTGCAAGGCAAGAACACCTCGTTCTTGAGATTGCCCACGGAATCTACACGATTCATCTCTTTCGATTCGTGATCTTTACTGTTCACGGTTTGGGGAGGTTTCGAGTTCATGCTTCTAATTGTCCGTATGATTGATTAGTGCGTGAATATCTTGAGATCTATCTGTTGGAAATATGCCCTAGAGGCAATCATAGAGATGATTATATTTCATTATGTTCATAACATTTGATAATATGTTATTCCTTGAATGAATCATCAGTTATATAGATCAATGAGTATGTGACTTGTTGGTGAAACTCTTTATCTTATATGATGTCGTTCTAAAAGTATCCCTGGTCAAATATCACCGGTGGAACACCGGTGACTCTCACGATCAGTACATGTATTGATCGATGACCGTGTTTCACGGTCATGGATATAGAGATATCGAATCAATAATGTGGACACATGTTAGAGAACATAGTGTTGGATAAGACCCACCTTGAGACACTATTGAGATTGTTATGATTCTATGTGTCATTAGTTGGTCTCAAGCAATGATGATGTATAATCCTTAGACACGAGATCGGCATGGTTTCCTACATGTGTAATAGCACTCTTAGGGGTTGCCAACGCTACTCCGTAATTGGGTAGTTATAAAGGTAGCTTTGGGTATGCTATGAAACATGCGGAGGAATGTATTTGGTCGATATGGGATTTGCCCTCCTAACATAACGGGAGAGATGTCTCTGGGCCTCGTTGTGGTCGAATAAAGAAAGTGCATGGCCATGCCACTAGTGGTCGAGTGTCGACCACATGAAGTTATTCGACACTTGATCGAAAGTATTGAACAGTCCATGGATGACATATTATCTCACGGAGTTCAACCGGATGTCGTGAGGCAAAGGGAGAATACACAAGCAGTGCCGAGGTCGTGAGTCGGTCGAAGTCGTATGGAGATACGACCTAGTCGAATACTACTCGAACATAATCACCAACTGGTCGTAAGAAGTTGCAAACTGGTCGTAGTTAGATACTAATCGGTCGTAAGGAGTTACTGAATTGGTTGTAATCGATTATGAACTGTCGTGACTAAGCACGAAATGGTCGTAAGTGATAAGGACACAGTCGTAGATCATATTGCATTAAGGTTCATCCGATATATTCGTGTGTGTTCGGGAATCGTTATGTGCTGCTAGGTACCGTGACGACTCGTGATCGGAAAGAGTTTCAGTCACAACCGATTACACACGAACCTATAGGGTCACACACTTAAAGGGCTAGGATTTGATTTGGATGGTGATCCGAATTCTTATAGGCCACGAGTTCCTATTGGGTCTCCTGTTCGGGGCCCATTATGGATGCCTATATATAGAGGGGCGGTGGCATGGGGTGAGGTGATCGATCAATCCTTTTGGAAGAAAAATCCTGAAACCCTAATAGCCACGCTCTCCTCAACCACGCCGTCGGCGCTAGCACTCTGGCGTGGTGTCCCTGCCCGTGCGTGTGGATACCTTGGAGGTCTTTGTTGCGGGCATCGGCACTAGGACGATCCGCGACTCACGGCGACCTCGGGAGCGGAGGAGAACTTGCGGCGTTCGTCGGAGTAGGAGGAGAAGACGCGCAACAAATGCGACTACGACGCATCAACTCGCTACATCGACTCTACTTCCGCTACGAGTCGGCGCGTCTAGTGGTAATCTCGTGATCTATTACTTGCGGTGGTTCCTTGGTTGCGCGGTAAAATTTTTTGTTTGTGCTATCGTAGCCTTGCCGCGATCCTACAGTGGTATAAGAGCCATCCCGTTTAGTTTTAGATTCGGATTAGATGCATATGGTGATATGCGGGGGGTCATAGATGTGATCTATTTCTATTTCTACTGGTCGTTCTATATGATAGATAGTTCTTGGCGATGGTCGATATGATCGTCCATGCGCGGTGGCCGTAAGGTGATTGATGATCGTTATTCTGTGATCATGTGTTCATGGTCGTATCACGACTTGCCTCTACCGGTCCGGTTTCCGCCATCGGGGCAGACAGTGATCGTAAATCCATGGAGCACACGAAGATCAATCTGGTTGATCGAATCAGAGTTGCGATCGGAAAGGGTTAATGTGATTAATCCAATGCGATTTACATGGACGGAGCAGTGGATTGGAACCGCCGAGCAGGACCTTAGAATATAGATATGGCTTCTGCCCGTTTAGAGCGGGTTGCCACTCCTGTGGATTAGGATCTTAACTTGTTTTTGGTTTTGCTAATTCACGTCATACGTTAGATAGAATGCGATTCTATGCCTAACTTGTTTTTGCAGGATTTTGTGAATAGTATGACCCGTAATGTATGAGATGCATGTATGTGTGTAATGTTCATGACCTGCGTGTCATGCTTTTTGCAGCCCAAGGCTATCTATATTTGTATAACGGCCTGCGTGTCGACTTGTGATGCCTTTTCACCCTTTGTATTTTATCACTATTGCTATTAGCAGTAATGGTTTAGTGGGAGTACTTGGAGACATGGCGCACAGGAAGCACGGCGATGGAGATCACCTTGAGGAAGGGTCATACTATATCACAATACAATATGATTGTTTGTGAATGCCTTTCTTTTGTTCTTTTATTTCTATGCATGTTATTTAATTGCTTTGAATGCTCTTGACATGGTAGAAGTAAAATTCCCTCACTTAATATTGAGTTAAAATTGATGCCCTCCCAATTTGCTGCACCATCCAAAGTCTTGTATTTTAATGGTAGGTCTTGCCAAAGCAGAGTGCCATTAACTCTCCTTGACTAGATGGGTTTGTGTCAGACACTTACACGCTTAGCATTGGTCTAACTTGACAAAGTCATCATAATGGTTATGGACTTTGGGGCATAGGGTTGGGTGCCGGAGCATAGAGATCTTGCCCAACAACGAGTCATATAAAGATATGATTAGCAAAGGGTTGCTTACCATATTCACTAATCTTCTAGCAGTGATGCCAAAGCTCACTAGGAGATTAATTAATTATGGATCTTGAATCACTAGAATGTCATAAGAGGGATATGGTATTTAGTGGGAGTATCTTTATTAAATTGTTTAATACAAGTTACTTTTTGAACATATGTCTTAGTTTTGCATATTTTATGTTGTAGATCATGGCACCAACTGCTGTACCTACATCCAGTTTTGCTTTGCGTTCGATACTTGATAAGGAAAAACTGAATGGAACAAATTTTGTGGATTGGTCCCGCAACCTAAGAATTGTTCTTAGGCAAGATAAAAAGGAACATGTTCTAGAGGAACCAATTCCGGATGTGCTGCTTGAAAATCTGCTGCTACTCTTAAAAGCGCCTATAAAAGGCATGTGATGAGTCCCTTGATGTTAGTTTGCCTCATGCTTGCTGCTATGAACTCGGACCTTGAGCGGTTTGAGAACATTGAGGCCTATGATATGATCGTGGCGCTCAAAGGCATATTTGAGACACAAGCAAGAAGCGAGAGATATGAGATCTCAAAGAACTTGTTTGGGTGTAAGCTAGTGAGGGTAGTCCGGTGAGCCCACATGTGATCAAGATGGTTGGTTACACACGAGCTTGGAAAAACTTGGTTTCCACTTAGTCAGAGTTGGCTCTGATTTGATTCTTGCTTCGCTTCGCTCGCAAGCTATGGGCGTTCATTCGAACTTCTATATGAATAGTTTAGACAAGAATCTCACCAAGCGCATATGATGCTCAAGATGCGGAAGACAAGACATTAAGAAAAGCAACGATCATGTGATGATGGTGCAAAAGAGTCACGAGCTTCAAGAAGAAGGCTAAGACTAAGGTCGGAGGAAAGGGTAAGGCTAAAGCTTGGATAGGATCCAAACCAATAAGCATAAGCCCAAGACTAAGTCGGCCCGACTCAAGAGAATGAATGCTTTTCTTGCAAGGAGCTAGGCCATTGGAAGAGGAGGCGCAAGAAATACGGGCGATCGAAAAAGAATGGTGGGACTAAACATTCCACTTCGGTATTAATGTTATAGATGTTTTTCTTGCTGATTCTTACGTTAACTCATGGGTATTTGATACGGATCGGTTGCTCATATTTGCAATTCGATGCGAGTCTAACAAGGATTAGGAGAGTTGCAAGAGGCGAGATGGATCTCGCGTCGGGAATAAAGCAAGGGTTCTTTGCATTAGCCGTCGGGACCTTGCCATTACTTTTGCCTTCGAGATTTATTATGGAATTAAATAATTGTTATTACGTTCCGACCATGAGTAGAAACATTATCTACGCATCATGTTTGATGGCAGAAGGTTATAAATTCATTATTGAGAACAATGGTTGTTCTATATTTTTGAATGAAGTGTTTTATGGCTATGCACTTGTTTTGAATGGGTTGTTTATTTTGAATCTTGATGTTGCACCTGTCTATAATATTAATGCGAAGAGGCTTAGGCCTAATAATATGAATTCCATTTTTATTTGGCATTGTCGTTTGGGTCACATAAGTGAGAAACGTATGAAGAAGCTCCATGATGATGGAATTCTAAACTCATTTGATTTAGAATCATTTGAAATGTGCGAATCTTGCCTACTGGGAAGATGACCAAGACTCCTTTCTTCGGTCGAAGTGAGAGGCGTCAGGCTGTTGGCACTCGTACATCTTGATGTATGTGGACCAATGAGAACGATAGCTAGAGGTGGTTTTCGATGACTTCATTACCTTCACCGATGACTATAGTAGATATGGATATGTCTATTTAATGAGGCGAAGTCGGAATCCTTTGAAAAGTTCAAGGAGTTCCAGAGTGAGGTCTGAGAATCAACTTGGCAAGACAATCAAATCTTTACGATCGATCGTGGAGGTGAATTTTTGAACCATGAATTTGGTGATCATTTGAAACAATGTGGAATTGTTCCACGACTTACACCACGGGCACTCCACAATGGAATGGGGTGTCCGAGCGCGTGTCGGACTTTGTTGGACATGGTTCGGTCGATGATGAGCCAATCCGATCTGTCATTGTATTTTTGGGGTTACGCTCTTGAAACTGCCGCTTTCACTTTAAATAAATTACCATCAAAATCAGTAGATAAGACACCATATGAGATATGGACTGGGAAGAGTCCTAGTTTGTCTTTTCTAAGGATTTGGGGATGTGATGTCTATGTTAAACGTTTGACATCTGATAAACTCACACCCAAGTTTGATAAATGCTTCTTTATAGGATATCCTAGGGAAACCAAAGGATATTACTTCTACAACAGGGAAGAGGGCAAAGTTTTTGTTGCCCGAAATGATGTATTTTTGGAGAAAGAGTTCCTTTCAAAAGAAGTCAGTGGGAGAAAGGTGCAACTCGAAGAAGTTCGAGAAACATCTGAAAATGTTTCAACTCCTACTGAACCTCTACAGGATAAACAAATTGTTGTTGAAACTGTAGATAAGGCATCAGCCCCACGTAGATCTAAAAGGCCACGTCAATTGCATATAAGGTATGGGCATGATGTATTATTGTTGAATAATGATGAGCCTAAGTCGTATGAGGAAGCGATGATGGACCCAAACTCTGAGAAATGGCTTGAAGCCATGAAATCCGAGATAGACTCCATGAGTGACAATCAGGTTTGGAACCTGGTCGATCCTCTTGATGGTGTTAAAACCATTGAGTGCAAATGGATCTATAAGAAAAAGATTGATATGGATGGAAATGTTCACATTCATAAAGCTCGACTAGTCGCAAAGGGGTTTCGACAAGTTCAAGGGTTTGACTACGATGAGACTTTCTCACCAGTAGCGATGCTTAAATCTATACGGATCATTCTAGCTATTGCTGCATATTTCAACTATGAAATATGGCAAATGGATATCAAAACGGCTTTCCTCAATGGAAACCTAAGTGAGGATGTGTACATGACACAACCTGAAGGTTTTGTCGATCCAAAGAATGCTAGTAAAGTGTGCAAACTTGAAAAGTCCATTTATGGGTTGAAGCAAGCATCTCGGAGTTGGAATATACGTTTTGATGAGGAGATCAAAAGGTTTGGTTTCGTCAAGAACAAAGAAGAACCTTGTGTTTACATGAAGGTTAGTGGGAGCGCACTCGTTATTCTGATCTTATATGTAGATGACATATTATTGATCGGGAATGACATTCCAATCTTGGAATCATTAAGGTATCATTGAAAAATAGTTTTTCTATGAAGGACCTAGGAGAGGCAGCATATATCTTAGGGATAAAGATCTATAGAGATAGATCAAGAAGGCTAATTGGATTATGCCAAAGTACTTATATTGACAAGATGTTGATTTGGTTGACATGCGGGATGCCAAGAAAGGGTTCTTGCCTATGTCACATGGCATAAGTCTTAGCAAGAGTCGGTGTCCTTCGACAAGCGATGAGCGAGACCGTATGAATGGTATTCCATATGCTTCACTATTGGATCCATCATGTACGCCATGATATGTACTCGACTGGGCGTATCATATGCTCTAAGTGTTACGAGTAGATACCAAAGTGATCCGGTGAAGGTCACGGTAAGCTCATGAAAAACATTCTTAAGTACTTAAGAAGGACTAAGGATGCGTTCTAGTTTATGGTGGTGATGAAGAGCTCGTTGTAAATGGTTACACCGATGCAAGCTTCCAAACCGACAAAGATGATTATCGTTCGCAATCTGGTTATGTATTCATTTTGAATGGAGGAGCGATGAGTGGAAAAGTTCAAGCAAGGGACGGTTCTTGATTCTACGACGGAGGTCGAGTACATTGCGCTTCAAGCTGCGAAGGAAGGTGTTTGGATAAGGAATTTCATTCTTTGAATTGGGCATGGTTCGAGTGCCTCGGGCCCAATGGATCTCTATTGTGACAATAATGGAGCCATTGCGCAGCTAAGGAGCCTAGATCCCATCAAGTCCAAGCATATACTCAGGCGTTACCACCTTATTCGCGAATTGGTGGATAGAGGAGATGTTAAGATATGCAAAATTCATACGGATTTAAATGTTGCTGATCCGTTGACAAAGCCTCTCACACAGCCAAAGCATGAGGCGCACACAAGAGCTATCGATATTAGATACTTATATGATTGACTCTAGTGCAAGTGGGAGACTGTTGGAAATATGCCCTAGAGGCAATCATAGAGATGATTATATTTCATTATGTTCATAACATTTGATAATATGTTATTCCTTGAATGAATCATCAGTTATATAGATCAATGAGTATGTGACTTGTTGGTGAAACTCTTTATCTTATATGATGTCGTTCTAAAAGTATCCCTGGTCAAATATCTTTGGTGGAACACCGGTGACTCTCGATTTCAGTACATGTATTGATCGATGACCGTGTTTCACCGGTCATGGATATAGAATATCGAATCAATAATGTGGACACATGTTAGAGAACATAGTGTTGGATAAGACCCACCTTGAGACACTATTGAGATTGTTATGATTCTATGTGTCGTTAGTTGGTCTCAAGCAATGATGATGTATAATCCTTAGACATGAGATCGGCATGGTTTCCTACATGTGTAATAGCACTCTTAGGGGTTGCCAAACGCTACTCGTGAATGGCGGGTAGTTATAAAGGTAGCTTTCGGGTATGCTATGAAACATGCGGAGGAATGTGGTAGTCGGATATGTGATTTGCCCCTCCTAACATAACGGGAGAGATGTCTGGGCCCTCGTTGTGGTCGAATAAAGAAAGTGCATGGCCATGCCACTAGTGGTCGAAGTGTCGACCACATGAAGTTATTCGACACTTGATCGAAAGTATTGAACAGTCCATGGATGACATATTATCTCACCGAGTTCAACCGGATGCCGTGAGGCAAAGGGAGAATACACAAGCGGTGCAGAGGTCGTAGGCGGTGAAGTCGTATGGAGATCGACCTGGTCGAGACTACTCGAACATAATCACCAGCGGTCGTAAGGAGTTGCAAACTGGTCGTAGTTAGATACTAGCGGTCGTAAGGAGTTCTGAATGGTTGTAATGATTATGAACTGAGTCGTGACTAAATACGAGCTGGTCGTAAGTGATAAGGACACAGTCGTAGATCATATTGCATTAAGGTTCGTCCGATATATTACGTGTGTGTTCGGGAATCGTTATGTCTGCTAGGTACCGTGACGACTCGTGATCGGAAAGAGTTTGAGTCACAACCGATTACACACGAACCTATAGGGTCACACACTTAAAGGGCTAGGATTTGATTTGGATGGTGATCCGAATTCTTATAGACCACGAGTTCCTATTGGGCCTCTGTTGGGACCCATTATGGATGCCTATATATAGAGGCGGTGGCATGGGGTGAGGTGATCGATCAATCCTTTTGGAAGAAAAATCCGAAACCCTAATAGCCACGCTCTCCTCAACCACGCCGTCGGCGCTAGCACTCTGCGCGTGGTGTCCCCGCCCGTGCGTGTGGATACCTTGGAGGTGCTGTTGCGAAGCATCAGCACTAGGACGATCCACGACTCACGACGACTTCAGGAGCTGGAGGAGAACTTGCGACGTTCGTCGGAGTAGGAGGAGAAGACGCGCAGCAAGTACGACTACGACAGCATCAACTCGCTACATCGACTCTACTTCCGCTACGAGTCGGCGCGTCTAGTGGTAATCTCGTGATCTATTACTTGCGGTGGTTCCTTGGTTGCGCGGTAAAAATTTTTGTTTGTGCTATCGTAGCCTTGCCGCGATCCTACACTATCTACATTGCTGCGTGGTCGAAGGAGCTGCTGCTGCCTTCATCACCGCAAGGTTCAAGGAGAGGAGGACTCTAGCCGCAAGAAGAGGCTAGGTTGCCGCCGGGAGGGGTTGGGAGGAGGGAGCCCGAGCCAGGAGGGGGAAGTCGGGTCGCTGCCGGGAGGGAGAGGGGGAGGGGAAGGGGGAGCTCTGCTCCTCCCAATGCATTAAGCTGCTCTTTTGTGGGCAGGCGGGCAGCCGGGATCTTCTACGGCCAGAGTTACTGAGTAGTGACTTTGACACTTTGCTGATTTAGTGATGTGCTACTGCTATTGAGTATTGACTAGTGTTTCTACTTGCTAGTTGTAGAATTGTAGTTGCTACTTAGCTCGCCTTGCCTCGCGTAGAGGACGACTAGGCGCCCGCCTGGACGACTAGGCGTCCTGGCGCCCCTTAGGCGCCGTGGTCGCCAAGGTCGTCGTGACAACCTTGGTCTAGGTATGTTGAGGTTTACTTCGGTGATGGTCAGAAGAGGTAGCTTCCTATTGGCAGAAAAATACTCCGCTATCTACCATTTATACCATGAATCCAACGGTTATACATGTATGAGGTTTCTGTCAAATAAATGATATGGCACAAGTATGGTCGTCGGTACCATGATGACAAGATGGTCCACCCATCTGATGGTGAAGCATGGAAGCAATTTGACCGAGACTATGTAGAGTTTGCTGTGGAGCCTCGGAACATTCGAATTGCAATTGCAACTGATGGGTTTAACCCATTTGGTATAGGGGCTGCGCCATACAGCTGTTGGCCTGTGTTTGTCGTTCCACTTAACCTCCCTCCCGACGTTTGCATGCAGAAGCAGAACATATTCCTTTCCTTGATAATCCCTGGTCCTGAATACCCAGGGAAGAATATGAGTGTATTCATGGAGCTGGTGATGGATGAATTGTTATATGCTTGGGAACAAGGCATAGTAACATATGATCGGGTATCGAAATAGAACTTCATCATGTGGATCGCGTACCACACATCCATGCATGACTTCCCGACGTATGGGATATTCTGTGGGTGGTGTGTACATGGGAAGATGCCATGCCCAATCTGTAGGGAGGCGTTGCGTGGCTGTTGGCTAAAGTATGGTCGCAAGCACTCCTTCGATTGTCATTGACAATTCCTTCCAATTGACCACGAATTCAGAAGTGACACAAATGGATTTAGGGCCAATACTGTTGTCCGCAATGGACCACCACATCGGTGACAGGTGAGGAGGTCCATGCACAGCTAGATGTTCTCAAGCCTCTTGACGATGGAGATGGGTTCGAGAAATATGACGAGAAGCACAATTGGACTCACATTCCAAGCTTGTGGCAGCTACCCTACTTCCATAAGCTCCTTCCGCATAACATAGATGTAATTTACAATGAGAAGAATGTTGCAGAGGTCATATTTAGCACATTCTTTGACATTCTAGACAAGATGAAGGACAATGTTAAGGCTCGCCTTGATCAAGAGGAGCTTTGCAACATGCCCTCTCTCAATATGATCCACAAGTCAGCTACTGGCAAGTGGGAGAAGCCAAGAGCTAGTTATTGCCTAACTAGGGTTTCTAAGGAAGGGGATTTTGGAATGGTTTCAGACCCCTAAAGTTTCCTGATGGGTATGCAGCAAATCTAAGGAGAGGAGTGAATTTAGCTACCATGCACATCAATGGCCTAAAGAGCCATGACTACCACATATTCATGGAACGCCTTTTGCCTGTGATGATTCGTGGCTACGTCCCTGAGTGTGTTTGGCAAGTGATGGCAGAGTTGAGCTTCTTTTATCGATAGCTATGTGCGAAAGAGATAGATCCCTTGGTGATGTCTACTATACATCGTGAAGTACCTGTGTTGCTTTGCAAGTTGGAAAAGATCTTTCTACCCGGCTTCTTCAATCCAATGCAACACTTGATTCTCCTTCTCCCCTATTGTAACATCCCAATATTTAGACTTGTGTTTCAAATGTAAGAAAATGGGTAGAAATTAAAACTTTTTCTTACATCATGTATTTCCTGTTGTACCAAACAATTCTTGTACAAAAGTTATGGAAATACAAAGTCACAAGTCTTTTTAATCCAAAATCTCAGCTTCCAAAAACAATCTTGTCAAACCTTTTGATCATCTCCTGGAAATATTTTTCCTAAGTTCTAGGATTGAGGTGTGACCCCTCTGAAAAATTTCACAATTTTTAGAAATTGTTTGAATGCTTTTGGAGGCAAGTCAACCCAATTCAAATCTTGGTCAAACCTTGGCCTAGCTCATTGTAGAATTTTTGGAGGAAAATGTGCAAAACCAAAACCTCTGGAAATTTTACACAATGTCAATATCCTAGTCAGCAAGCTCCTGTAAAATTTTTAGAATTTTTGGAGTCATTTTGCTACCTCAATTAATTTTCCATTGCCCAGCCCTCTCCAAAAGTCAAAAATTCAACTGTGGTTCGAGTCAGATTCAGGCTCAAGCCCGAGCCTAACTCAACTGACTCGGTCAGACCTTGTCCACCTAATCACACCCGGACGCGTGCAAGCAGAGCCGTTGGATTCATATCCAACGCTCACGACCTCCCCCGGGTGCGCTAACCTTCTGAGGATGGAAGTGCTCGTGGTCGCCCATCTTCAATCCAAAGGCCCACGACCTCCCCTCCTCCTCACCTGTCGTTTTTCAAAGTACCAGAGATCTGAGATCTTAGCCGTCCATGTCTTATCCACCGGCCAACAGTCACCCGAGTGTATTATGGGTCATCTTCAACCTCTAGACGTGCGTGAGCAGTAGGGGAGTAAAGGAGATGTCTCCCTACGGCCGTCCTAGTGACATTAAGAGCTGTGGGGGACATGATTCAGCAGTGCCATGCCCTAACCTACCCTCTTCCACCTTTTTCGCTTTCGGCATTGTCTTGAGCCATGCTCCTTTTGTCCCCTGTAGGACTCCTTGTCAAACCCTAACCCTTTCAAAGCTTTTTAAGCACCCCTCATACCTCCTGGTCCTTCTTTAGACCACCCTCAAGCTCCATCTTCACTTTTGGAGCTCCATACTTCAAATCTGGCAATCCCCATTGTTGGCCCGAAAAGCTCCTTTGGTGTTCTTAGTGCTCCAGTGGTCCTCCTCCACAATTCTTTGCACCATTTCTATCTTCTCACTATTTTGAACGTTTCCCCTCGCTCAATTTTGGAATTGATTCGCAGGAATTATCCAATTTGGGGTTTGTTCAAATTCGGCCGATTTAGGTCATCTTCTTCCTCAGCTCAGGTGAGTACTCCGTTTTTAAATTGGTTGCTCATATAGCTTCTTGGAGTTATGGTGAAGCTATTGTGACCACAAGTGGTACTCATTTTGGCTCAGGTCTTCATTTTCGTCACCTCTCTTCTTCAAGTCCGGTGAGCTTCACCTTGTGCGAATCTGCTCCGGCCAACTGTGAGGCTTCCCTCCATCCATGTAGATTCTTATTAGTCCATAGATGTCTGGGAAGCCATTCCTTTAGACCACCCCGAAGCCTTCGGCCGTTTCCAAGTTCCAGTACTTAGCCCCTTTTTCGCTTTCCGGCTAGCCAGCGTTTAGAGCCACCGCCGCCGGCGAGGTTGCCACCACTAGGTTCTTGTCGCTATTGCGAGTCCATTCCAGTCCTTTGTTGGCGCCGCCGCGGCCAGGATCGCCGGCGGCAACCCGTTGAAGTCTCTCGAGGATTTGCCGGAGGGAGCTCCCATTTTCGTCAGTTTTTTTTAGGACACCATTAAGGTCCAACGATTTTCAATCATCGGGGATCCGTGCTTGTCTTAAAGCCGCGCCCGTGAGCCACTGTCTCGTGGGCCCGAGCCCTTTGAAACCCCGCGGCGATTCCCCGCGCTCCATTAATGGTTAAGACCAGGATTTATTGAGTTCTCCCCGTTAGCGCTGTCGGAAATGTCCATTCGAGGCCACTGACACGTGGGCCTCAACCTACTGTTGTCGGAATCTAAGCCACCGCTCAGACTACCCTCACGACCTCCCAGTTTGATCTCCACCGTTTAGGACCTCCTTAGAGTTAATCGGGGCGCGCAGACCTCCTCGAGTCCTCTTTGCAAAAGACCTCCTGGTCATTTTTGCAAAGATCACCTGAGACCACCTCGAGGTCCTCTTTGCAAACAGACCTCCCACTGGTCCTTGTTCGGAGAAGCTAAGTCACAGGACCTCTTTTGGGCAGATCTGGACCGTTGAAGACCTCCCCGTGGAGATCGTAGCCGTCCAGACCTCTCTCTATAAAACCTTATCGCTTTAGACCTCCTCCGCCTCGATCGGACCGTTCGGGACCTCCCGCATCCATCGAGCCGCCCGGATCTCCTCCCGCTAAAACCCTATCGCATCGGACCTCCCTCGATTAAATCTGGATCGTTCAAGACCTCCCCGGTAGATCTTGACCGTTCCGACCTCCCCTTACTTAGATCTTACCGTTCAGACCTCCTTCGCTTGATCGTGACCGTAGGACCTCTCCTGGAGATCTAGACCGTCGGGACCTCCCCCGAGAAATCCTGACAGTCCAGACCTCCTCCATTGGATTGGAGTTCTAGGACCTCCCTTAGTGCTCGGGACCACGGATCTTGATCGGCGGTCCACGACCTCCTAGGCGCGCGAGGAGCTCCTCTCGCGTGCGCTGTGCGCCCATCTGGTCGTAGCCGTTGGATCTCATCGCAACGGCCACGACCTCCCCTTTTTCGTTAAGCCGGTTGGACCTCCCGAGAGCTCCAGTTTTCTAAGTTTTTTGTAGATTCAAACTTCTTAAGTGCATAAGTTGGTCATTTTAACTCCTTTTTGAATGTTCCAAGTTACAGTAGCTTTGTGGTAGGATAAATTTTAATTTGAGATTGTATGTGGTCACTATTCTAGGCTGGGATTTATTAATATTGCAGTAGGAGTTTGAATGGTTTAAGAGTTAGGAAAATCACTTCAAAATGTGTAAACTATATAACTTTTTGTGTATAACTCCATTTTGAGCAAACCCAAGTCTGTAAAATCCCTCTGGTAGTGTACTTTAGCTTAGCATGGGTCTTGTTCGTATTTATGTTCCTGTAAAGTGGTATATGCCAGTTTCACAACTTTAGAAAATCGTAACTAATTCATTTTAACTCCAAATTGTGCAAACTAAATTTTGCTGTTCTTAGAATGTCTTATTCTACCTACCATAAAAATTTCAGACTTTAGATCATTCTAGAAATTTATGCTATGAACAGTAATAGATAGGAATTAATCTGGAATTTAACAGGCTGATAGAAATTATTTTAGCCATAACTTTTGCATGCTAAGACCTAATGACTTGATTCTTGTTTCTAAAATTGTCTAAAAGCATAATCTTGCTGCTGTGCAAATTTCATGAAATTTGGTTATCTTTTGCTGTGGAGTTTTATTTGGAGTTCTTGTTCTTATTTGGTTATCGCCTTTTCGCGTTAGGTTAGAAGGAATTATTGATTACGTGAGTGAATCCTCTGCGCAAGAAAGTGATCTCTGACAAGGCGAGGCAGTGTAACATCATTTGATCATATTGCTCCTAATACTTTTAAATTCTAATATCTTGTTTGTAAAAACTAAGTATGCATGCTTCTTGTGTCAAAGTTAATTTTGTCGATTAGAGATAGCTAAGCCTATTGCATTGTTGCCTTGAAATTGGTCACCCCTGCCACTGCCATAGGTTATTATCCTCACTGGTGAATTAGAGCCCGGTGAATGATTTATGGTCTTTTATTTGTCTTTACGATATGATGCTTAGCAATGCTTAGTTACCGGTAGAATTGGGCGGTTATTGACTTAGTCAATAACCTTGATTACACAAACTTATTACGACTTCATGATTTCAGCCTTGGTGCTGTGTTTTACTTGTGAAAACCGAAAAAAAGAAAACAAAATGATTTGGACTTGGGCACAATGGTAAGATGGTGTGATTCGTGGGTGTGACTGGAATGGTGCCCTAGTCAGTTAAGGACCGAGTTACTTGCGCCACCGTTCTGAGCATTTATGCGTGCTAACCACACTAGAGGGAAATGAGACCTCTCTTGAATTAGTACTTTGGGAGACATTAATTAATGTGTCGATGGCTGTAGTTTATAGAGAAAAAGGATCACAAAGGCGTGACTGGGGTGATTCCTTTCTAGGTCCTCCACCCCGACTGGGGTCTTGCAATGTCCGGCTAGCGTTACCCTAAATGGCTAATGTGAGAACCCGGGATTAACATCCCAGATCTTCTGTGCATAACTCCAGCTGGGCCCTCTAAAAGGTCATCGTCACTATCATAAGGTGTTGACTCGGCCCCATTGCCATCGGTGCCATCAATGTCTAAGCGATTAAGTAGTTCCAAATCCTCTTCGTTGACAACCTCCTCGACATCGATTTGAATGCCATCTAGGTGGTCATCCTCTTCCCCAATTATTATTTCAAAAGTCCCTGGCAGCCCATCTTCTTGAAAGAATAGGTCAACACCATTATTGGCCTCAATGTCGTAGTCCTGGTTAGTAGGGGTAGGTAGTTTACCATATGGTTGCACCTTCTATACTACCCACCAATCCACTAGACTACGCATAGTTTTGCATGGGTATGGGATGTAGTATACTTGCATGGCTTGTTGAGCCACAATAAATGGCTCATTGCCCGGTAGGACTGATTGATGTGCAACTTCAACCAACCCAAGTGATGTGTCCCGTCTAACTCCCCTGAATGGATGGAACCAATGACATTTGAATAACATAAGTTTGAGAGGTTTGATACCATGAAAATATATTTCAATTATTTCTTCAATTTTTCATAGTACTCAACAGTAGTATTGCTCCCATCCTGCCCTATAGTCACCAATCCACTATTAATTGTTGTTGCATTAGGTCTTTCAATCTCATGTGTCACTGTTCGGAAACGGTACCCATTCACATCTTAGCAACTATAGGACAACACCCGAGTGTGGCATCTTTGAGCAACTTGCCTCAATTCATTGCTCATAGACTTGTCCTTCAAGCTCTACAAGATCAATAGAATAGGTTTCATGTATTAGTTCATCTTTACTTAGCAAATATTATGTGCAAGAGGGACCAAGTTAATAGGGAAGTTACTTTATGATAGAACCAAGTCGGGAAATTGGGTTTGCCATTCCCAGCACCCTTCCTAAGAAGGTTCTCAATTTGTTTTTCGGATGGATCTCGACGTTGCTTCCACTCCTTCCCAACGAATTCCCTATAGGCAACAAGAAAAGTAGCTTAAAACATTCATGCATCAATTTTCGAAGAATTTTTTTTTGCCTACCTAATGTAATCATCCACTTCAAAGAGGTTGGTAAAAACATACAACATCGCAGTCAGCCACTCATCACGTGATAAAACTTTGGGATTACCACATCTTGAAATGTCACCTCTTGCAGTGAAGAGGCTAAGTTGGCAATCATTTTGAGGGATGCCAATGCTGTATCGTAAGGTTCGATTGTGCACCGTGCGAACATTGTCAGCAAAGTATATTGATATGAAATGGGAAATTTCCTCAAGTATGTACACCTCTGCTATAGACGCTTCAACACGCGCTCGATTTTTAGCTTTGCTTCGTAGTTCCTTTTGTTCCCTCTCAATTGGATACATCCATCGGTTTTGCATTGGTCCCCCCATCCTAGCTTCATAGGTGTGAGGACCCCGATTTATTTGACTTGTAATGTTTAGCCTTCCATTGACCCTAGCATCACAAAACAAATAAACCAAGCCTCGAGATATGTATGCTTCCCAGAAATGCAGCATACACACCCCGTTACAAAATCATGCATCAATTCCATACATCACAATATAACAAGTCTAGAAAACGACATACATAATATAAAGTTATTACAACAAAGGGCCGACTGGCCAAATAACACAAGTATCAATAACAGCGGAAGCAAAAGTGCCATAAGATGGCTAAGACAAAAGCCAACCGGTTAGCCACATAACCACAGGGCAACCGACCGGCCGCCAAGCTAGTCGTCCATACCGTAGCGATACTCACAAAAGCCAATCCCTAGGGGATCAACTTTCTCTTCCTCTGCAACAATTAAGCAAAGCAAATGAGTACAAAAATGTACTGCATAAGACTTACTGGGTAACAAAACCTAGTTACTACTATATGTGCTTTAATCAAAGGGAAGGCTCAAGGTTAATTTTCAGCATAAAGCAAGTTTTATTTGCAATAAGTAATAGTTTGAAGGCAGTCTTAACAATCTGAATTTTATTTGCATAAATAACAACGGTACAATAAGTAAAGACATAAAGACATCCTGGAAGTGACTATCCCAATAGTCACCACAACCATAGCACGAATTACCCATTCGTACCACCCATGTCAAATTTTAATTTAAAAGGTTGTAGTCTAGTTCTCACGGGGCATTTCCGAGCGTGTCCATAACCTAGAACGAGGCTATTCGAATAGTTCAAAACCCTGCAGGGGTGTACCAATGTACCCATACTTCAGACCGCCTTTTTGCCAAGCTATTAAGCACACTTCCTTTGGTATGCCGGCACGGCTAAGTCCTCCGAGACATTTCCAATGGAATGCGTTAATTAAGAGTCGCACGTATGGGGTTAACCCTTAGTGACCAGCCGGCAAAATGGGCCACTAGGACCACACGTTGTGGTGGAGTCAGGCAAAGCCGGGAGTCATTAGCTGTGAGAACCCGGGATTAACATCCCAGATCTTCCGTGCATAACTGAACTAGTCCCATGATCAGTGGCTAGCTCACCACCAAGAAACAAATGTGATAACACAACCATAAACGTTAAAAGTTATTAAATAACAACAGAGTTGATTACAAGATAGCCTTACAGGCAACATTAAATAAACACGGTGGAAGGCGATGAAGAAGTAGTAGGGTCCACAACCGCCACAGTGCAATCGATCAGGGTAGCGGCCTAGTCGCCACGATCCACACTGTAGTGAAGTTCTTCTCCTCTCAAATTGGTTTGCATTAAGCAAGAATGAGCACAACTTCCGTGCTCGCAAGTTACACCCGTCAAAATAACAGAATGACATGCATAAATGGATGTAACATAGGATGGCTTATAGGGTTATTTGTGCAAAAACAACATTTGACATTAAATACCATACTAAGTTCAAAAGCTCAAGTTTTTATAAAATCTAAAATTGATCTTGAAATGATAACGATAGTGTAGGCACCAACCTAACACCAACATAAACACGGGCACCAACCCAAGGCTTCAACCCATAACTTTTCTCATGGACATCCATCCATGTCAAACTGTTTTTACAAAACCATTTTGAAAACGAAGTCTAACTTTGAGTGGCTTTGCCAGCATGTCCATGACCGTGGACACGGCTATTCGAATAGTTTTACACTCTGCAGAGGTTGTACAATTTTACCCACAAGACACGACTTCTCTAGTTTGTTTGGCATCTGTCGATACCACCGCTCACTACCTTAGGTAAGCAGTCTAGAGCACGTGACAAGGCCTTTACAATGCGTCATTCCACCATAGTCACTTTTGTCGAACCCGGGAACGAAGGATCCCGAATTCTCTGTGTTCAAACACCGGTCCAGGATTTCCAGCGTACACAGTCTCACAAAATGGATATCACATTCATATCACGAAAGCGTAAATGACATTGAATAAATAATTGTTTAATACAACTGAGTCTGAATAATAATATCAAATGTCAAAAGATAAACACAGCGGAAACATCATAATAGAGGTGAGCCACACGATGCGCCACAGGCAATCGTCTGGGTCAAAAGCCTACTCGTACGGATCCTCACCGTCGGGGTAGAAGTCTTCTCCTGAATAAGATTTATTCAGCAAGGATGAGCACAACTTCCGTGCTCGCAAGTCACACCCAATATTGAATTTAAATGCATGCATAAGGTAACAAGTGAGTATGGCAGGGGTTATTTTGCATAAACATCATTTTCAGTTCAAATAGGCATAGTATTTTCTAAGGCAGTTTTATACTAAGACTAAAATCATACTTTGAAATGACAATATTACAATGTGGATAACCTCCAATATTTTAGTGAAGGATCCCCTCCTAACACTTGGCTTCCCGCCCAATTTTTCATAAGGATTGACCATCCTCAGCATTTAATAAAGCGTTTTAAAACCAAAAATAATTCTAACTTTAAGTGGCCCTGCTAGCATGTCCATGACCGCGGACGCGGCTATTCGAATAGTTTCTACTCTGCAGAGTTGGTACAACTTTACCCACACGAGGTGACATGCTCGTTATGTCGGCCAATTCACGCTTCCGTAGGCGTGTGACTGAGCAATTACCATGAGGCCTTTACAATGTTCTGTCCTAATATACTCATGTCCGCTAAGGATTCGCCCCTTTGGACTAACCGTCCTCCGGAAGCCCCCTCTTGCGCCAAGTGGGAATAAAACGTCTAACCGACACCCACATAATCACATGACATAAATATACTAGAACATCACAAATTAGTTAGCCAAATCCTGCCCATACAGGACATGTGGTAGTACTATATGGCATAGCAATAAGCGGCTCAAAGACCGGTCCTCAATTGACTTGGGCGTCATTCCTACAAACCATGGGCCTTAACCTTAACCAGATCAATCCCGTGCATAAACCTGCACCCACCATTCCGACCATTTCGCCCAATCCAAACCCATTTTTGATTTTATTTTGAATGAAACTCCATTTATAAACCCATGTGGTAAGACAATACCACAACATCAAGTTTGAAACAAATTTGTAGAAATTTGGTGTAAACCCTCCCAAATTCTGTAAATGTGAACTAAGCTTGGCTAAGCATATATTTAATTTTGGTAATATCTTGCCTATGGTATCAAGGTAGTCAGATACAACATTCAAATTGGCCATACAATAACACATGGAATTAACTATATGTAAAACAGGATATTAAAATATTTATAACAACATATGCATGCGATAAAGAATTTAAAACTGAAAATAACTTAAAATCTTGGGGCAATATGGTCAATGGTGTAACTTGCCTTGGTCGATGTCTTGGAATTCTAAATCTTGATTTCCTTGTCAATTCAATACTCGCTAACCTCACTCTTGAAATATCAAGGAGTATCCTTCCTATGAGCACTTGATAGTCTTGCATTCCCAAGGGTTGGATGTAATTCTTGGAATGGACTGGCTAGCCAAGAATCATGGACAAATAGACTGTGCCAATAGGTCTATCACTCTCACTAATGGAGAAGGAATTTCAGTCGAGTTCAAGCCCAAGACCTGCACCAAAGAAGGTTCCATCCTCACTAGTATGAAGGAAGTGAAACTTGAAGACATACCTGTAGTCCGAGAATATGCTGATGTCTTTCCTGATGATCTACCTGGCATGCCACCGGATCGGGACGTAATGTTCTTAATTGACTTAGTCCTAGGGACAGCTCCAATATCGAAGCGACCCTATAGAATGCCAGCCAACGAGTTAGCAGAATTGAAGAAACAGATTGAAGAATTGCGAAGCAAATGGTACATCAGACCCAGCTCATCACCTTGGGGAGCACCAGTGCTGTTCGTCAAGAAAAAGGACAATAGCATGAGGATGTGTGTTGATTACAGATCACTCAATGAGGTGACGATCAAGAACAAGTACCCATTACTCAGGATAGATGACCTGTTTGATCAGCTGAAAGGAGCAAGTGTCTTCTCGAAGATTGATTTGAGATCTGGCTATCACCAACTGAAGATCAGACCAGAAGATATCCCGAAGACAACTTTCACCACCAGATATGGACTGTACGAGTTTACAGTGATGTCTTTCGGTTTGACGAACGCCCCTGCTTATTTCATGAATATGATGAACAAAGTGTTCATGGAATTCCTGGATAAGTTTGTGGTTGTTTTCATCGATGACATTCTCATCTACTCGAAGGATGAAGAAGAACACGAGAAGCATATCAGAATGATACTGGACAAGCTCAGGGGGCACCAACTTTATGCCAAATTCAGCAAAAGTGAATTTTGGCTAAGTCAAGTGGCATTCCTTGGACATATTGTGTCAGCAGGAGGAATTGCAGTAGATCCTGCCAAGGTTGAAGCAGTGTCAGATTGGAAGCAACCCAGGATAGTCACCGAGGTGAGGAGTTTCCTTGGACTAGCGGGTTATTACCGCAGGTTCATTGAAAATTTCTTTAAGATTGCAAGACCCATGACCCAACTTCTGAAGAAGGAAAAGAAGTTTGAATGGACAGATGCCTGTGAAGAAAGTTTCCAAGACCTGAAGAAGAGATTAGTCTCAGCACCTGTGCTAGTCTTACCAGATATCCGTAAGGATTTCGAAATTTTCTGTGACGCATCCCGACAAGGTCTCGGATGTGTGTTAATGCAGGAAGGCAAAGTAGTGGCTTATGCATCCAGGCAGTTGAGGCCACATGAAGGAAATTATCCGACACATGATCTGGAGTTAGCAGCGATTGTGCTTGCTTTGAAGATCTGGCGGTATTATCTCATTAGTAACCGCTGTGAGATTTTCACGGATCACAAGAGTCTGAAATACATCTTCACGCAGGCAGAATTAAACCTTCGGCAGAGAAGATGGCTAGAGTTGATAAAAGATTATGATCTTGGAATCCACTATCATCCGGGCAAAGCAAATGTAGTTGCAGATGCCTTGAGCAGAAAGGCCTATTGTAACACTATGATGGTACAGAAGGAGCAACCAGAACTACATGAAGAATTGAAGCGACTAAACTTGGAGATTGTCAGTCAAGGTTGTGTGAATGCTTTGGAAGTACAACCAACTCTTCAAAGTCAGATCAGAGAAAAACAGCTAGAAGATGATGACATCAAGGAGATCAAGAAGAATATGCGAAGAGGCAAGGCTCCAGGATTCGCTGAAGATGAGAAAGGAACAGTATGGTTTGGGAATCGCATTTGTGTACCTAACCATCAGGAGTTAAAATAGTCAATTCTAAGGGAGGCTCATGAAACGCCTTACTCCATTCACCCCGGAAGCACCAAGATGTACCAGGATCTGAAGGAGAAATACTGGTGGGTCAGCATGAAGCGAGAAATTGCTGAGTTCGTCGCCGCTGTGATGTGTGTCAACGAGTTAAGGCAGAACATCAGAGACCAGCTGGATTGTTGCAGCCACTACCAATTCCAGAATGGAAGTGGGAAGAAATTGGCATGGATTTCATCACCGGACTTCCTAGAACCCAATCAGGATATGATTCCATCTGGGTGATAATTGATCGATTGACTAAGGTAGCTCATTTCATTCCCGTCAAGACTACATACAGAAGCAGCCAGTTGGCAGAGTTATATGTGGCCAGGATTGTTTGTCTACACGGAGTACCCAAGAAGATCGTGTCCGACAGAGGTTCTCAATTTACATCAAGGTTCCGCAGATGCGCATGAAGCCTTAGGTACCGAACTCAATTTCGATCTGACCTATCATCCTCAGACGGATGGCGCATGAACGCACCAACCAAGTTCGGAAGATATGCTCGAGCTGTGCCTGGAATTTGGACAAAGTTGGGACAAGAATTTGTCGTATGCAGAATTCTCGTATAACAATAGCTATCAAGCTAGTTTACAAATGGCTCCATTTGAAGCATTGTATGGCAGAAAATGCAGAACTCCACTTCTATGGGATGAAGTGGGAGAACATCAACTCTTTGGACCAGAATTAATTAAGGATGCTGAAAGTAAGGTAAAGGCCATAAGAGAACATCTGAGAGTGGCACAAACCCGACAAAAGAGTTATGCAGATAATCGTCGGAGAGATTTAAACTTTGAGGTAGGAGACTTGGTCTATCTCAGAGTCACTCCACTCAGAGGAGTAAGAAGATTCCGGACAAAAGGAAAACTCGCGCCCAGATTTGTGGGACCATACAAAATTCTAGCCAAAAGAGGTGAAGTGGCATATCAGCTTGAACTACCAGAAGCCTTGTCAGTAGTGCACGATGTCTTCCATGTATCCCAGTTGAGGAAATGCCTGCAAGCGCCAGAAGACCATACCTTCCTGGAAAGCTTTGACCTTCGAGAAGATCTCACCTATGTGGAGCGACCAATCAAGATTCTGGATGTCGCAGAGCGTGTTACCAGAAGCAGAATCATCAGATCATACAAGGTGCAGTGAAGCCATCACCCAGAGAGTGAAGCCACATGGGAGAAGGAGGAAGACCTCAAGACCAACTATCCCGACCTCTTTGCTGACCAATCCTGAATCTCAGGTCGAGATTCCCTTAAGGGGGGTAGGTTTGTAACAGCCCAATTTTCAAATTCAGTATAAATTAAATTTATTTAAAGTTTTGTGGAATTTTTTTTGAATTTTTTAAAAAAGCTTTTTATAAATATTTTAAAGCCAAAACAAATTTATTTACAAAATTAAAAGCCAACATAAAGTTGGAAATAATTTTATTAAGTCCAAAATAAGTATGGCAATTTCTGTGAATTTTTCCATAATTTTTGGATGTATTTTGCTATTTTCTAAAGCTTATATGAATTACCAGAATTAAATCAAATAGAAAATCAAAAAGAAATACTCAAAATGACATTGGGCCGAAACCGAAGGCTCCGGCCCAAACCTTCCCGCGCGCTCGGCCTGCACCGGCCCACAACCCCGTGCCCGTACCTCCCCTCGCGCATCCACCGTTGGATCGAAATCCAACGCACGCGCCACACACACGCACCCCAACCCATCTCCACCGCTGGATCTTGAACCAACGGTCAAGATCTTTTGTAACCGCCGCACCGTCCGAATGTCATAAGCAATGCGAGTCGTGCGATCTTAATCTAACGGCCAGAACTCACCCATACCGCCCACGTCACTTCTAATAATCGTGACCGTTGGATCAAATCCAACGGCCCGCGTTCTTCTTCCTCCTCTCCTTCTTCTCCGCGCGGACGAGCCCCACGACCGCCATTCTCGCACGCGCCCGAGCTTCGCTAACGGCCGCATCGAACCTCCCCGCACTCCCCGCGTCGTGCGCACGAGACCGCACCGGTTTCCGCCACCTCCTCCACGCCGTTTCCCCCTCGTTCTCCGCACGTACACCACGATCGCCGCAACCGCCGCGACGCCCCACGCCGCCCGCGCTCGAGCTCCCGGCGCCTATAAAAGGCAGCCCCGGGCGCCCCTCCCTTCACTCAACCCGACACCCCCACTCACTCTCCCTCTCTCGCCGCGAGCTCGTCGCAATCCCGATTTTCGTCGCCGCCAAGCCGCAAGCTGTCGCCGCCGATTTCGCCGCCGTCGTTGAAGCTTCGTCCCCGCCGGCACCTCCATCGTCATCGCCGCCTCCCCGCGATCCCGGTGCGCGCACCCACTCCACCGAGAATCGCGGAACCTCGTTTGCCGACGACCCTACTGCGCGCCGCTTCTCCACGCCGTCGGCCGCCTCCGACCTCCTCTCGACGTGTGGGTGAGCGCATCATGTTCACCATCTCTCCCTCTCTCTGTTGGTATCTTCGCTGGACACCGCCGTGCACCACAACGCCGGCGACCTTCGGTCCCCGCGCCGGCGCCGCCCTCGCCAACGTGGTGATACCACCTAGGCGCCACCTCACCACCTCTGCTGGCGTGGCACACGAGTGGCGCCCAGTCACCGCCACGTGCGCGCCCACGTGGGTGATCCACCACACCCGGGTCCACTCGGCTCGGTAGACCCAGTCTACCGTGAGCCGAGTCACTGACACGAGGGGCCCACCTGTCAGAAATAATTTTAATTCTTTTAAATTCCGAAAATCCCTCGCTGGCGTCAGCATTGCGCAATAAATAGATTTTTCAGTAGAAAAATAATTCGGGAAAATCAATTAAATCTCATATTTAGGTTTAAAATTCTAAAATTCATAACTTTTGCATATGAACTCCAAATTGGGTGATTCAAATTGCAAAATTTATATAACATTATAATCTAACTAACTAAACCAAAATATTTCAATTTGGAGTTATTTTGATCTATGTTTTTGAATTTATTTGAATTTGAATATTGAATTTGTCGATTTTACAGATAGAATTCGACGACTCCAGAGAGTTCGATCAAACTGAAGATTTAGAATTCCAAGACATCGACCAAGGCAAGTTACACCATTGACCATATTGCCCCCAGTATTTTAAGTTATTTTCAGTTTTTAAATTCTTTATCGCATGCATATGTTGTTATAAATATTTTAATATCCTGTTTTACATATAGTTAATTCCATGTGTTATTGTATGGCCAATTTGAATGTTGTATCTGACTACCTTGATACCATAGGCAAGATATTACCAAAATTAAATATATGCTTAGCCAAGCTTAGTTCACATTTACAGAATTTGAGAGGGTTTACACAAAATTTCTACAAATTTGTTTCAAACTTGATGTTGTGGTATTGTCTTACCACATGGGTTTATAAATGGAGTTTCATTCAAAATAAAATCAAAAATGGGTTTGGACTTGGGCGAAATGGTCGGAATGGTGGGTGCAGGTTTCTGCACGGGATTGATCTGGTTAAGGTTAAGGCCCATGGTTTGTAGGAATGACGCCCAAGTCAATTGAGGACCGGTCTTTGAGCCGCTCATTGCTATGCCATATAGTACTACCACATGTCCTGTATGGGCAGGATTTGGCTAACTAATTTGTGATGTTCTAGTATATTTATGTCATGTGATTATGTGGGTGTCGGTTAGACGTTTTATTCCCACTTGGCGCAAGAGGGGGCTTCCGGAGGACGGTTAGTCCAAAGGGGTGAATCCTTAGCGGACATGAGTATATTAGAACAGAACATTGTAAAGGCCTCATGGTAATTGCTCAGTCACACGCCTACGGAAGCGTGAATTGGCCGACATAACGAGCATGTCACCTCGTGTGGGTAAAGTTGTACCAACTCTGCAGAGTAGAAACTATTCGAATAGCCGCGTCCGCGGTCATGGACATGCTAGCAGGGCCACTTAAAGTTAGAATTGTTTTTGGTTTTAAAACACTTTATTAAATGCTGAGGATGATCAATCCTTATGAAAAATTGGGCGGGAAGCCAAATGTTAGGAGGGGATCCTTCACTAAAATATTGGAGGTTATCCACATTGTAATATTGTCATTTCAAAGTATGATTTTAGTCTTAGTATAAAACTGCCTTAGAAAATACTATGCCTATTTGAACTGAAAATGATGTTTATGCAAAATAACCCCTGCCATACTCACTTGTTACCTTATGCATGCATTTAAATTCAATATTGGGTGTGACTTGCGAGCACGGAAGTTGTGCTCATCCTTGCTGAATAAATCTTATTCAGGAGAAGACTTCTACCCCGACGGTGAGGATCCGTACGAGTAGGCTTTTGACCCAGACGATTGCCTGTGGCGCATCGTGTGGCTCACCTCTATTATGATGTTTCCGTTGTGTTTATCTTTTGACATTTGATATTATTATTCAGACTCAGTTGTATTAAACAATTATTTATTCAATGTCATTTACGCTTTCGTGATATGAATGTGATATCCATTTTGTGAGACTGTGTACGCTGGAAATCCTGGACCGGTGTTTGAACACAGAGAATTCGGGATCCTTCGTTCCCGGGTTCGACAAAAGTGACTACGGTGGAATGACGCATTGTAAAGGCCTTGTCACGTGCTCTAGACTGCTTACCTAAAGTAGTGAGCGGTGGTATCGACGGATGCCAAACAAACTAGAGAAGTCGTGTCTTGTGGGTAAAATTGTACAACCTCTGCAGAGTGTAAAACTATTCGAATAGCCGTGTCCACGGTCATGGACATGCTGGCAAAGCCACTCAAAGTTAGACTTCGTTTTCAAAATGTTTTTGTAAAAACAGTTTGACATGGATGGGTGTCCATGAGAAAAGTTATGGGTTGAAGCCTTGGGTTGGTGCCCGTGTTTATGTTGGTGTTAGGTTGGTGCCTACACTATCGTTATCAATTCAAGATCAATTTTAGATTTTATAAAAACTTGAGCTTTTGAACTTAGTATGGTATTTAATGTCAAATGCTGTTTTTGCACAAATAACCCTATAAGCCATCCTATGTTACATCCATTTATGCATGTCATTCTGTTATTTTGATGGGTGTAACTTGCGAGCACGGAAGTTGTGCTCATTCTTGCTTAATGCAAACCAATTTCAGAGGAGAAGAACTTCACTACAGGTGTGGATCGTGACGACTAGGCCGCTACCCCAGTCGATTGCCTGTGGCAGATTGCTGGACCCTACTACTTCTTCATCGTCTTCCACTGTGTTTATTTAATGTTGCCCTGTAAGGCTATCTTGTAAACAACTCTGTTGTTATTTAATAACTTTTAACGTTTATGGTTGTGTTATCACATTTGTTTACTGTGTGAGCTAGCCACTGATCATGGGACTAGTTCAGTTATGCACAGAAGATCTGGGATGTTAATCCCGGGTTCTCACAGCTAATGACTCCCGGCTTTGCCTGACTCCACCACAACGTGTGGTCCTAGTGGCCCATTTCGCCGGCTGGTCACTAAGGGTTAACCCCATACGTGCGACTCTTAATTAACGCATTCCATTGGAAATATCTCGTAGGACTTAGCTGTGCCGGCATACCAAAGGAAGTGTGCTTAATAGCTTGGCAAAAAGGCGGTCTGAAGTATGGGTACATTGGTACACCCCTGCAGGGTTTTGAACTATTCGAATAGCCTCGTTCTAGGTTATGGATACGCTCGGAAATGCCCCGTGAGAACTAGACTACAACCTTTTAAATTAAAATTTGACATGGGTGGTACGAATGGGTAATTCGTGCTATGGTTGTGGTGACTATTGGGATAGTCACTTCCAGGATGTCTTTATGTCTTTACTTATTGTACCTTTGTTATTTATGCAAATAAAATTCAGATTGTTAAGACTACCTTCAAACTATTACTTATTGCAAATAAAACTTGCTTTATGCTGAAAATTAACCTTGAGCCTTCCCCTTTGATTAAAGCCTGCATATAGTAGTAACTAGGTTTTGTTACCCGTAAGTCTTGCGAGTACATTTTTGTACTCATTTGCTTTGCTTAATTGTTGCAGAGGAAGAGAAAGTTGATCCCCTAGGGATTGGCTTTTGTGAGTATCGCTGCGGTATGGACGACTAGCTTGGCGGCCCGGTCGGTTGCCCTGTGGTTATGTGGCTAACCGGTTGGCTTTTGTCTTAGCCATCTTATGGCACTTTTGCTTCCGCTGTTATTGATACTTGTGTTATTTGGCCAGTCGGCCCTTTGTTGTAATAACTTTATATTATGTATGTCGTTTTCTAGACTTGTTATATTGTGATGTATGGAATTGATGCATGATTTTGTAACGGGGTGTGTATGCTGCATTTCTGGGAAGCATACATATCTCGAGGCTTGGTTTATTTGTTTTGTGATGCTAGGGTCAATGGAAGGCTAAGCATTACAAGTCAAATAAATCGGGGTCCTCACACCTATGAAGCTAGGATGGGGGGACCAATGCAAAACCGATGGATGTATCCAATTGAGAGGGAACAAAAGGAACTACGAAGCAAAGCTAAAAATCGAGCGCGTGTTGAAGCGTCTATAGCGGAGGTGTACATACTTGAGGAAATTTCCCATTTCACATCAATATACTTTGCTGACAATGTTCGCACGGTGCACAATCGAACCTTACGATACAGCATTGGCATCCCTCAAAATGATTGCCAACTTAGCCTCTTCACTACAAGAGGTGACATTTCAAGCTGTGGTAATCCCAAAGTTTTATCGCGTGATGAGTGGCTGACTGCGATGTTGTATGTTTTTACCAACCTCTTTGAAGTGGATGATTACATTAGGTAGGCAAAAAAAATTTCTTCGAAAATTGATGCATGAATGTTTTAAGCTACCTTTCTTGTTGCTTATAGGGAATTCGTTGGGAAGGAGTGGAAGCAACATCGAGATCCATCCGAAAAACAAATTGAGAACCTTCTTAGGAAGGGTGCTGGGAATGGCAAACCCAATTTCCCGACTTGGTTCTATCATAAAGTAACTTCCCTATTAACTTGGTCCCTCTTGCACATAATATTTGCTAAGTAAAGATGAACTAATACATGAAACCTATTCTATTGATCTTGTAGAGCTTGAAGGACAAGTCTATGAGCAGCGAATTGAGGCAAGTTGCTCAAAGATGCCACACTCGGGTGTTGTCCTATAGTTGCTAAGATGTGAATGGGTACCGTTTCCGAACAGTGACACATGAGATTGAAAGACCTAATGCAACAACAATTAATAGTGGATTGGTGACTATAGGGCAGGATGGGAGCAATACTACTGTTGAGTACTATGGAAAATTGAAGAAATAATTGAAATATATTTTCATGGTATCAAACCTCTCAAACTTATGTTATTCAAATGTCATTGGTTCCATCCATTCAGGGGAGTTAGACGGGACACATCACTTGGGTTGGTTGAAGTTGCACATCAATCAGTCCTACCGGGCAATGAGCCATTTATTGTGGCTCAACAAGCCATGCAAGTATACTACATCCCATACCCATGCAAAACTATGCGTAGTCTAGTGGATTGGTGGGTAGTATAGAAGGTGCAACCATATGGTAAACTACCTACCCCTACTGACCAGGACTACGACATTGAGGCCAATAATGGTGTTGACCTATTCTTTCAAGAAGATGGGCTGCCAGGGACTTTTGAAATAATAATTGGGGAAGAGGATGACCACCTAGATGGCATTCAAATCGATGTCGAGGAGGTTGTCAACGAAGAGGATTTGGAACTACTTAATCGCTTAGACATTGATGGCACCGATGGCAATGGGGCCGAGTCAACACCTTATGATAGTGACGATGACCTTTTAGAGGGCCCAGCTGGAGAGGATCCCATTGTAGATGACTACTTCTAAGCTTGATCTTGTACGTCTTCCGTCTATTTGTTGCATGTATTATTATTTTTTCAAATGTGCAACTTTCTGGACACTTACTTGATTACGCTATATTAATTGCTTTCTTTAATTTCATTTCAGGACACCAAACAATGAGGGGCGTCAACAGGGCAGCGTACTCGAGCCGAGGTAGACGCCTGTCTTCCACAGGGGCAGCCGTAGCCCCCCAAGGAGGCAGAGGGGCAGCCACAGCCCCTCGAGGAGGCAGAGGGGCAGCCGCAGCCCCCAGAGGATCCACATCCTCAAGAGGAGGCAGAGGGGCAGCCATAGTCCCCAGAGGAGGCAGTGTGGGGTCTACCTCTACTGGATCAGGCTCCTCTACCCCACAGCCCTCTCGTGATGATCATGTGGATGATGAGTATCATCCTAGTGAGGAAGAGGGTGAGGAGGATGAGTTTCTCCAACAGGAGGCATATACTGAGGCTGTTAAGGAGGTTCATGGTCTGAGCTTCGATATAATGAATTCACCACTGGACGCGACTGCTGTGTACAAGGCTAGAAAGGGGAAGAAACATGGTCGTTTCTTGATGGGTGTCGGCTACATTAGCACACCGGCAACCCTCTCGAAGGTCCGAACAATGAGTAGCGAATCAACGGATGATGTGCACCCTCAAAGACGACTACGACCATTAATTGACAGGGTTTCTCAGCTTGAGGCGAAGCTACAAGAGGCAATCGAGGCTAGACAGCGATTGGAGCAAATGGTCCAAGTAAGTTGGAGCGTGGCATTACAATAACAAAGTAACATGCAAAAAATATATATTCGTACTTGTCTAATGTATGGCAATGTGTAAACAATATGCAGGCTCTTCATTCTCGACTTGATAGCAGTACACCCGGGGCACCACTGCCAACATTATCTAAGCCGGTTAGTAACTGGTGAAACTCCATGATCATACGTTCAAACATGTTTACTTTTTGCCAATTACTGTGGGAAACATAGTGGGTTCTACCTTTTCTTTTTATAACTCTTTTGAAAGAATTCACTGAATGTTTATGCATGTTGATGTTGGTCAAACAACTACATTTTTACTCTCATCGGATAATGAAAATGTAGGGAACGGCGGGATCAATGACAGATTCAAATACTCCCGATGGTGATAATGGAGATGGTACACATGTTAGCACCCCCAAACCAAGATCATGTGGATGAGTCCATTGTCGAGAGACCACTCGAAGATAATGCGAATGAGTCAACTCACAAGTGAGCTATTTAGTATGCCACCAAAAAATGTGAGTCATTGCTACTCTCTCTACATAAAAGATAAATTTACTAGCTGTTGTGGTTGGCTTGTTGAACATAGTACTTGTAGTGACACGTACTTGCAGTTAGAAAACTGATCCATGATTGTAGCTGTAGATAATTGACTCGAGTGTCTCTTCCTTGCTTCAAAAACATAAGATGTATAACTGAAGAAAAATTACGCATGTATTAGTTAATAACTAGATGTAATGCAGCAGCAAAGCAACCATTCAGATACATATATAGGATGTACACAAATTCTTGTCAATAATGTAGCCAAACTTTTGTATATATGTAATATATTCGGCATGCAGTGGCTTACCTGTCTTGGTTCTCTTTGGAGCCCATGCGACCATTGCAATTGCAACGTCAAGTGAAGTTGAAAGAGAAGTAGAACCTATAGCTATGAGAACCTTTCTATCTAGCTACAATACTAATGCATGTGTGTTTAGTTTGATTGTGCAGAGCTCTCTTGCAGGCATGTGTGTGTGCGCGCGCGCGAGCTTTTGGATAAAAAGGTCAATGTACCGGTGCATCTTTTATACCAATGATATCAAAATATTATGCATCTATATATCAACACACTGCATGTGCATTCGTTATTTAACTTAAGTTACGAAAGACATAAGTAGCTTCACACCTTGAATGCATCAAATCCATTGTTAGGACCCATCATGCTGCCATTCTGCAGCAGGGAAGGTAGACCTCCCTGGTGATGGTCTTCAGCTGTAATGCCACTTCCTCTGATGATAGTTGCAACTTCTTGCTCATATCTATCGTTGCACAGTAGACACCGGAGGGCCTGAGGACAAGAATTTGCTGTGAGGCTGTTTGCTTCGTGGGTATCGAAGACATGTCCTCCCAAAGGAACGAGCGATTCCATCAAGCTGCAAAATTAAAAGTTTGAAACTGTTAGGTCCAGTTGATCAAAGCAAATAGAGTACATGATAGAAGCCGCAACAAGTCCTTTCTCAATGCACCTATTCTGACTCTGCAGCTACTTAATTATAGCTGGTACATGTCAAAATACATACCATTGCTACACTTATGACCCCAACTATGGCCATGCAATAGAAGCACAGAACTTTATAGTTCAGACAGCACATGTGCACTGGTAGAAGCTATATATATAGATATAGATCAAATGAATAGGAGAACTCAAAATTCCATAACAGGAGAATCTTGCATCTGTGAAACTGTTTGGTCCAGTTAGGAATGTTAAGGCATCTTGCATCTGTGAAAAGAATGTCAAGGCATTGTTAAGTACTAATTTTGCACTAGTTTTGTTGAATTGTTCTTGTCCCTGGATGCATGGTACATGCATGAGGTATGCTAGTTTGATACTTTGATGAAGTAAACGCAGACCTTGCCTCTAAGTGCCAGAGTTGTTGGATGGAGCCATCCAAATGACTGTCAATTTGTAACTATAGAAGTTTAATTTTGTCGTTAACTGCTACATGCACACATCATGCTTTATTGGTCAGCATAGCATCCATGGAAGCATTCCCACTGAGATCATTGTGGCCAGCAGCTTTAAGAGCTCTTTTTGTAATAATCTTCTGTCTTTAAGAACATGGTATTTGGAGTTAGAAAACTGATCCATGATCACCTCCACAATTGATGTATCAAGCACTCACTATGGAAAACTGAACTTTTCATGTTGAACTAGTTTGTGGTTCAACTGCTTGTAATGGTTAGATGTATCCCTTATGCCTAACTTTTCGAATTTGAACTTGATATGTTGTGGATGTCGGATATATATATATATATATATATATATATATATATATATATATATATATATATATATATATATATATATATATATATATATGTATGTGTGTGTGTGTGTGTGTGTGTGTGTGTGTGTGTGAACGTTGTATTGTGAACTCGAACATTATGTCCATGCTGTTGAATCTATATATATGTAATGATTTGTGGATTGTTGATACCTTTTCTTGTGGTGGAATAAGCATCATATGAAATGCGCATTGTATGTAAAAAAATTGAGTTGCATTCACTGCCAAAGCATGTTTCCTGTGCGGCTGACAAACTAGTCCCCGAGTGTCTTTCGGTGAAATTCACTTGGAAACAAATCAGGATTCCCGAGTGTTAACACTTGGGAACAAATTAGGATTCCTGAGTGTTAACACTCGGGAAATTTTCGGGACCATCGGGAAAGATAGCGACTATTCCCGAGTGTGAACACTCAGAAAACTTTTCTGGAGTCGTCGGAAAAGGAAAGCCACGTGGCATCATTCCCGAGTGTTCCCACTCAGGACACTTTTCAAAAACTGTCGGGAATGAAAACAAACATGGCGAAAATCTCGGCACTTGGGAAAACTTTCCATTACGTGCGGCTAAAAGCGTTACGCGACATTTCTCTTGAGTGTACATCCGAACACATGGCGGATGTCTATCTCCCGAGTGCGACTCTCGAGAAAGAAGTTTTTGCCCGACGAAACTGTCCCGAGTGTTTTTTCCTAACGGTCCATCGTTGGGAAATATTATCCCGAGTGTCTTTGCTTGTTTCCCGCGTGTTATTGGCACTCGGGAAATACACGGTTTCTGGTAGTGATACCCCCTTGTACTCCTTATATATATATATATATATATATATATATATATATATATATATATATATATATATATATATATATATATATATATATATATATATATATATATATATAACATATTGGGCCTCTTGAATATACATACAATATTTATAACATGGCATGAGAGCTAGGGCACTAACCTAGCTCTTTCTGCTGCCACATCCGTTGCCGTCGCTCGAGCCACCGCCGCTGGTGCCGGAGCACCGCTGTCCGCACGGGGCACCACCGCTATTGCCGTCGTTGCTCGGGCCACTGCGGCCGTAGTCGCTCGGGCTGCTATCCTCAGCGCCGACGCTGGTTCAGCCCGAGGCCGCCCGACGCTTGCAGCTTCTTGGTGCTCGCCGCTGGTCTCATTGCTCGGGCCGCCGTCCTCGGCCCCGACGCCATCCGGCCGATTTAGGCCATCACCGCCCGACGCTTGCAGCCGCCTGGTGCTTGCCGCCGTTGCCAGCAGTGTGTCGCTCCCCCGACGTGACGCCATCTCCGAGCTCCTCTGCTTCAGCTAGTGTCGCCCTCCACCGTCCGTCGCTAGATCGTGTCGCCACTGCCGCCGTCGCTCTGCAGGGGAACCCTAAGTTCCCCTCGTGCGCTCCTTTGAGTTGAGTTCGTTTCGTTTCGGTTTAGTGTGAGCCGGCCTAGCCCGAAGAAAAAAAAAAAAACCAGTACATCGATCTAATCGTCGCACTGTCCAACGCCGCCTGTTAGACTTTGTTGCCTTGGTCACCGCGTCGTCCAACGCCGCCTACCAATGGCTTCTGTTCCATCAGCTGCGATCCCATTCTCGGGAACAAAGCTTAATAGGATGAACTACAGGTTGTGGTTTTCATTCATGGAGATCACGCTTAATGGTCTCTGCCTTTGGGGACATGTTACTGGTGCCCAACCTTGTCCGCTGTCGCCGGTTTAGCCTTCTCCCAGACAGCCTACTTTTGCACCTCCTACAGAAGATGAGGCCACTAAGGAGGCAGAGGCCACTATTGCTGATGCTGATGTTGCTGATGAGGCTTTTCAGTATGCCATAGACGCTTTTGAGCGCTAGTGTGCTGATGATGCCCATGTTCGAGCCATCCTGGTGGTCAGCGTCGACGACTCCATCCAGCTAGACATTGTTGGTCTGCGTGCCACTTGTCAGATCTAGAAGCACTTGCGCGAGCGATACCAGTAGAGCAGTGATACTCAGTTCTTTTCGCTTCAACACGAGTTGGAGAAGCTTCGCTAGGAGGACTCCTCTGTCGACGACTTCTTCCGAGCCCTGGCCAGTCTCTGGCACCTATTGGACGAGCTGGCTTTTCCGCTCTACCAGGAGTGTCATAAGGTGCAGAAGGTGGATCGTGATCGCCTTCGCCTTTATGACTTCGTCTACCATCTTCGTCCAGAGTTTGAGCCTATCAGGGCTCAACTGCTGAGCCGCTCACCACGATCGACAGTCACCGAGGCTCTTTTGATGCTTCGTGCTGAGGAGCTTCGCCTTGGGTTAGTAGCATAGTTTGTTCCGGCTGTGCTTGCTACCACTTCTTCTTCGACTACATCGATGATTTCTGCTTCGACTACAGTCACTCCTCAAGTGTCTGTTTCTGCTCCTGTTTTTGCACCAACTGGGGTTCAGTGCAATTATTACAAGAACTTTGGGCACGACTACTAGAGTTGTGCGGTGCGAAAAAGGCGGAACAAAGCGCGTGGAGGTAGACGATCCAGGGGGTAGGGAGGCCCTAACTCCTCCTCGACGGGAGGACAGACTAGCACGTTAGGACCTTCTCAGCAAGGTGACTCTGTTCAGCAGTTCTGCCAGACTTTACTTCAATGGCCCTCTCACAGCTCAGCAGGTTCTGCTAGTCTAGCTCAGATGTCTCCTCTAGGTACTTCTTGGGTTCTGGATTCTGGTACCTCTTTTCACATAATACCGGACTCTATATCTCTCACTTCAGTAGGACCTCCTAGTTTTCCTATCTCTATTTAGACAGCTGACGGTACTCATCTGCCTGTCAGCTGTCAGGGCACTCTTTTGTCCACTGACTTTTCTGTTCCAGCTGTTTCCCATGTTTCTCAACTTACCACGTAGCTTCTCTCGGTGGGTCAGCTCATTGATATTAGCTGTAGGGTTGGTTTTGACTCTCAAACCTGTTTCATCCAGGATTGACAGATAGGGACGGTACTTGGGACTAGCCGACGACGTAGGGATCTTCAGGGTCTCTACATTCTTGATCGCCTCCATCTTTCGTCCACTTCAGTTGCTCCTATCACATCTACGTCTACTTACACCGCCACTGCTGCCACCACCTCTGGACTTTTTGTGCAGTGGCATCACCGTTTAGGTCACTTGTGTGGGTCTTGTCTTTCTTCATTAGTTTGTCAAGGTGTTCTTGGATGTGTTACTGTTGACACGGCCATGTTTTGTCAGGGTTGTAAGCTGGGCAAGCAGCTACAATTTTCTTATCATTCTAGTGAGTTCTTATCTTCTCGTCCTTTTGATTTAGTTCATTTAGATGTATAGGGACATGCGCCTATTATCTCTAAAGGTAGGCATATATTTTATGTGATCTTCATTGATGTTTATTCTCATTTTATATGGATTTTCCCTATGTCTAATCGTGGTCAGTTTCTTGCGATCTATCGTAGCTTTGCAACGATGGTTCGTACTCAGTTTGATTCTTCCATCCGTACTTTTCGTTGTGATTCTACTGGTGAGTACTATTCTGACACTTTTAGTCAGTTTTGACGAGGATCTAAATAATCCTTATTTATTAATCAGGAAATATGACGTCACAAAGCATACCCCTTGAATATTATAAGGGAAGAACGAGTCAGGAAGTCGTAAGTTATCCTACGACTACCCCCTAGTCGTAAGCTCTTCTACGACTATGGTATAATCGTTACGACTACCCCCTAGTCGTAAGTTCTTCTACGACTATGGTATAATCGTTACGACTACGTCTGGTCGTAAGTCTTTCTACGACTAACTCTGCTACAGATTCCTCACGATTTACTGGACCCACCCGTCAGAAGATTCAATAAATAGTGAGGATCCAAACAGTCAAAATAAACAGTTATATTTTGACATAACTGCTGATAATTCCCACTATCTCGATCGATAACCGCTTGACAAAGATGGGAGGTTACTACTCCGGTAATTACTCTCATTATTGCGCAATAATGAGCGACTAATTAGCCTGGAATGACGACGTCCACCACTGCTTAGTATAAATATGTGTCTTTTAGAGATAGTAGAGAGAGGCCCCTTTTTGGGACAGAGAGAGCTTTTCCTGGAAGACAGTTAGGAAAACTTTCATTCGATTGTAATCCAGAGGGCAAATACAAGATACACAGGAGTAGGGTTATTATTCTCATCCGAGAAGGCCCGAACCTATATAAAAATCCCTGTGTCTCATTCATCTGCGTGATTAATTGTGGAGACCCCCCGAATCAAACAATCTTTACGTAAGATCGGTTCTAAAACACCGACAGTTGGCGCCGACCGTGGGGATCTTCTGGTAATTCCTTGTCAACAGTTCTTTCTTTTCTCTTTGATGCTACCATGGCAGGAGAATGGAACGAGGAGAATTGGTTCGACTTGGCCGATTACGCAGACGTCGACATGGATGCCGGTTTCGACTACGAACCGAGTATCGAATCTTCTGACGGTGTTGCCGCCTCTGGAGATCTTCTATCAGATCTCGGAGACTGCATTACCACCGGAGTCGAGGAGGGATCCTTATCCCCCACGACAGTACGCCCAGCCGAGGGATCAATTTCCTCGGGAGGCAAGGGTCAACCCGACCAGCAACAGGCCTGTCTCGGGGCAAACTCGCAACACGACGAGAGTTTTTCCTCCAAGTGTTCGAGTCCCCCCAAGGCAGTACGACTTGGCAAGACAAGTTCTGGAGGCCATCATTCCGGAGCTCCATCGACATCTGATGGTCCTCTCTCTCCGAGTGCTTCCGCAGGGAAGAGGATCGAACATGTTGTTCATCCAAATCCAACCGTCCCAACGCAGGACCTACCTGCAGACGGAGACGGTTATAACCCGGAGTTCCCCCACCTGGAGGGGTTTACTCCAAGTCGCCAGATGGTGTCGCTCGACTGCTCCTCAAGTGAGGAGGTCTCGAGCGCAAGTGGAGGTCATCCACGGGAGGTCTTTGTCCTTCCCTCTAATAAGGATCGTTCTCCCAGAAGAGGGATTGAACATGCTTCCCGCCGAGCATACTCTACACCGCCTCGTCGTAACGGCAAGGACACCACAACTGGCGAACGAAATAAACACTTTAATGAACGTGCGGGACATCCTCAACGTTCTCGCACTCCATTAAAGCAAGCTCAGGGGCATGAAACAGACCATTCTGAGGCAACCCGACGGAAAAGAATAGTGGCTCAGAAGAACCTTCCAGAGCGCGCTTATTTCCAATCGGAGGAAGCTCAAGAGCTCCAGCACATCAATGATTTGCTGGAAAACCCGACCCAAGAACTCGCTCGAGCACCAGGTTATGACCTCTTTGCAGAGGAGATCACGCAAAGGCTTCGTAACACGATGGCCAAACTCGAGCGACTGCGTCGACCACAACCAAGAAGTCGTAATAGTACGGCTACTTCTTCCGCGATCGCTCGTAAAACTCGTCGCATAGAAGGCGGACGACTCTCCTCACGCCGTTCTCGACATGAGGAAAATGCCACAAGCCCACGGGAGAGGTGATCTTTCACCACTTCGGCGACAAGACGCACGGCGGCAAGTGGGGTACGAGGAGTATTTCCCTCGTAAGGCTGAGACCTATTGTAGGCCTAGTCCCCCCATGGCTGGGTATCGACGAGTTCGATCACCCGGCGACATTAACCCCTCGTTTTTACAAAGAAGAAGACAAGAGGTTATCTCGGGATGTCGGGCGTTCTCACCCGACCTTCGAGCGGTTCGTTGGCCGCCTCGATTTCGACCAACGAACATGGAGAAATTCGATGGAACTCAAAACCCCATCGAGTTCCTCCAAATCTACACTACTGACTATCCGAGCCGCAGGAGGAGGAGAGCATGTCATGGCAAATTACCTTCGATCAGACTCGAAGGATCGACCCGATCGTGGCTTTTAAACCAGCCATTCGAATCGATCTACTCGTGGCAACACCTCTGTGATCTATTGTTGGTGAATTTCCAGGGCACTTACAATCGCCCAGAAAAGGAAGATGACCTGCACCAGATAAGGCAAAACAATCATGAAACGCTACGCCAATTCATCAGCGCTAGTCAGTTCAAATTTATTCCGGAAGTTTTGACTGCTGCGTGATCGTGGCTTTGCCAGGAGTCCGTGAGCGTAAGAATAACAGAGGACATCGCTTTACATCCACCTGCCACCGTCGCTGAGCTCTTTGAGATGGCTGATAGATATGCGACTGCTGCTGAAGCGGTCGAATGGAACAATACTATCGATCTCAAAGACGACATCCCCAAGGAAGCAAAGTAAAGTGGTAAGAAAAAGATAAAAGGCTAGGAAATCTAAGAACAAAGCAAAAAGGCAAAAATCTCCAGTTGCCGGTTCTAACGAGGTCCTAGCCGTGAGCGATAAGGAGCCACGCAACCCCAAGCAAAATCCCGATCAGGGTAAAGGTAAACGCCAAGATCGGAGAAACGACAAACCAAGGTGGTGTCCTTTTCATAAAAAAGAAGGGCATGATCTTCGTAACTGCCGAGTTTTCTTACGGAAACTCGAGGACTATTATTCTGGCAAAGGGCCACTTCCTACTCTTGAACAGGTAGGTCAAACCAGTGGACAAATGGATTTGGATGGTGAGGAGATGTCGTTCAGACCCACAACACACCATTGACCACATCTATGGGGGATCTTCGGCATACGAATCACGGAGACAGCTAAAAGCAGTTGAGCGTGAGGTAAATATAATCGACTCCCCCCTTGTCAATAAATTACCGAAGTGGTCGGAAGTCACCCTTGCTTTTGAGAAAGGTGATTGTCCGATCCCTTCGACTAGACCAGGTCGATTTCCGATAGTGGTCGAAACCACCATCAACAATTGTCGAGTCAATCGGGTTTTAGTTGATAGTGGAAGTTCGCTAAACATATTGTTTACGAGTACCCTAGACGAGATGCACCTACCCAGGACAAAGGTAAGGCCGGTACGATATTCATTTCATGGAATCGTACCGGGGTCTTCGGCCAAACCCATTGGCCAAGTTTCTCTTCCTTTAACGTTTGGATCACCAAGCAATTTCAGGACAGAGAAGGTCTCCTTTGATGTAGTCGATTTCGATACGGCATATAACGCCATACTCGGACGACCTATTTTGGCAAAATTCTTGATAGCTACTCACTATGGGTACCAATGTCTTAAGATGCCAGGTCCCAAAGGGGTGATCACGATACATTGTGACAAGAAGATGACGCACTCCTGCGATCGTCGTTCCCTTGAGATGGTTGGACAACTACCAACTCGAGATGAAAGTCAGCCTTCGACTAGCAAGTCGAAGCCTAAAGCTGCATTTAAGCCAAACGACCAAGTCAAAGAGGTTCATCCGACGCAGGGAGCCCTCAAGATCGCTCGCATTGGGGATTCTTCCGACCCCAAATAGGAAGACGCCTCATCACCTTCCTCCGCAAACGCCGATGTCTTCGCGTGGCAAGCATCCGACATGCCCGAGTCCCTGTGAATGTGATCGAGCACAGGCTAGCTCACGGCACGATAAACTACCCGTAAAAAAAGTTACGAGATTTGCCCCGATCGACGAGATGCTATTAGGTCGAATTGGACAAGTTGCTTAAAGCAGCTTTATAAGAGAAGTCAACCACCTGCAGTGGTTGGCCAACCTGTAATGGTTAGAAAGTCTAACGGCAAATGGCGATGTGCGTGAGACTTTATCGATCTCAATAAAGCTTGTCCAAAAGATGATTTCCTTTACCTCGCATCGATCGTTGGTTGACTCTATCGCAGGATGTGAGATGTTGAGTTTTCTAGATGCATACTCTGGTTATCATCAGATTAGTATGCATCGAGAAGATGAAGAAAAGACTTCACTTATTACACCATTTGGGATATTTTGCTATGTCAAAATGCCATTTGGTTTAAAAAAATGCTGGAGCTTCTTTTCAACGTTTGATGCAAACGACTTTCGCTCCTCAACTAGGCCGAAACTTGGAAGCCTATGTTGACGATCTAGTCGTAAAAAGCACCAAACAACTCAACCATATCATAGACTTGCAGGAGACTTTCGACAACCTCAGAAAACACCAATTGAAACTGAATCCCGAGAAGTGTGTGTTCGGGGTCTCTTCAGGAAAATTACTTGATTCTGGTTTCAACGAGGAATTGAAGCAAATCCCGAAAAGATCAAAGCCATCACTCAGATGCGCCCCCCGACCACGAAAAAAGAAGTCCAAAAACTCACAGGATGCATGGCGGCGTTAAGTCGTTTCATAGCACGACTGAGAGAAAAAGGACTACCTTTCTTCAAACTTCTAAGGAAACATGAAGGTTTCGAGTGGTCAGAAGAGGCTAACCTAGCCTTTGAGGAGGTCAAGAGGTATCTTACGAGTGCTCCTGTTCTAGTTTCCCCGAAGCTAGGAGAGACGCTCTTAGTTTACCTAGCTGCCACGCCACAGGCAGTAAGCGCAGTACTAGTCGTAGAACGTGAAAACATACAACGACCAGTATACTACGTAAGTGAGGTTTTGCACGGACCTAAGGAGAGTTACCCTCAGGTTCAAAAACTTCTATATGCCCTCCTCATGTCTTCGAGGAAACTGCGGCATTATTTTCAGACGCACAAACTAGTTGTGCTGTCTGAGTTTCCCTTGGGAGCGATCCTCCAGAATAGGGAAACAATGGGACGCATGGCAAAGTGGTCAGTCGAACTTGGGGCGTTCGACATCCATTTCGTGTCCCGAACGGCCGTTAAATCCCAGATCTTGGCAGACTTTGTCGCCGAATGGACAAATCTAACTCGCTCGGGATCCCCAAGACGATTCCCACGACCGATGGGACGATGTACTTTGACGGTCGCCACGATAAGTGGCTCGGGTCGGGTGGTCCCGAATCTCCCACTGGAGAAACCTTAAAGTATGCCATACAATTAAACTTTCAGGCCACTAATAACGTGGCAGAATACAAAGGTTTGCTAGCTGGTATACGAGCTGCGAGAGCGCTCTCGATTCGACGACTACTCGTGAGGGGAGACTCTCAACTAGTCGTGAATCAAGTCGGAAAGGAATACCAGTGCTCCAATCCGACCATGTCCGGTATCTATCGGCAGACGAAAGTTAGAAAAGCACTTTTGGGCTTTGAGGTACAATTTATCCTCGAAGGATAATTTCTCGCACCAACTGGCTCGCCTAGCTTCCTCCCGATCTTTGGTACCGAAAGGGGTATTTTTGGAACAGCTTCAGAAACCGTCTATAGTCGACGAACTGGAGACACCTTCTATAGAAACAACCTCTCTAGAGTACGAAGATACATGGATGGCACCCATCTACGAGTATCTTCAGACGGGTTCTTTACCCGATGACGATCTAGAATCAGATCGATTATCCCGAAATGCCAAAATGTATACTTTGGTCGAAGGTGTCCTTTATAAAAGAGGAACCCAAGGGTGCTCATGCGATGTATTCCGCAGAGCGAAGGATTAAAACTCCTTCACGACATACACGGAGGAATCTGTGGAACTCATGCTTCCTACAGAACGTTGGTCGGTAAAGCTTTTCGACAAGGTTTTTATTGGCCAACAACCCTCTACGATGCCAAGGAGATGGTTAAAAAGTGTGTACAGTGCCAGTTTCATAGCCGGCAAATACACCAACCAGCTCAGGCGTTGCAAACAATCCCTTTGTCGTGGCCTTTTGCAACCTGGGGTCTTGATATCCTAGGACCGTTACCCAGAGCTCCAGGAGGTTTTGAGTTCCTTTTTGTGGCCATTGATACGTTCACAAAATGGATAGAAGCCGAACCTGTGACTGGGATAACAACAAAAGCAGCAAAATGGTTCATGATGAGATGCGTGATCACTCGATTTGGAATACCAAGTCGAATTATCACACACAACGGTAAACAGTTTACAAGCGCAAAATTTCAGGAATTTTGCGACGAGTTGGGAACTCGTTTGTGTTACGCTTCTGTAGCTCACCCCCAAAGCAACGGGGCAGTTGAGAGAGCGAATGGCCAGATAATGAAGGGAATCAAAACCCGAGTCTTCGATCAGCTTGTCAAGCGCTCGGGGGCTTGGGTACAGGAATTACCTTCAGTATTATGGGCAATTCGTACGATAGCTAGCTGAGCTACAGGAGAAACACCTTTCTTTCTAGTTTTTGGTGCCGAAGCCATGCTTCCGCCAGAACTAAAGATCAGGTCAGCAAGAGTCGATAAGTTTAACAACTCAACTCACGAAAACCTTCGAGCAGACGACATTAACTCCGCCGAGGAAAAGAGAAACCAGCTTTATTCCGCTCGCGGTCTACCAACAAACCTCGCAGATACTATGATCGTAAGGTCCAACCTCGCAGCCTTCTTTCAAGGTGACTTGGTATTGAGGCTTATCCAATCCCGCCTAATCGAACAAACTCTCCCCAAGTGGGAGGGTCTTACATCGTGGTCGAGTAACGCGCCCAGATCGCATGACTTGCAATGGAAGATGGCGCGTTCTCTCAAACTCTTGGAACATTGACCAGTTGCGCAAATTTTATGTGTAACAAGCTTCAACGACAATAAAGTGTCAGGTTATCCCTATCCTTTTTGTCTATTTTTGAATCTTGCTTTTATTTTCGACCATTTTTTTACGCTCATCCTTCCTGTACGCTGGTTAGCAAAAGGACAACACATTTAGTCGAAATTTCTCCCCTCTGCATGTGGTCCTGCCCGCTAGAAGGAGCTTCCTAATGTTACTTCGTTCTTAAACAACATGTACAATGCTTATTGGGCTCAGGAAAATGGTCGAAAGTTGTTAAGCGAATTCATGTCACCTTAGCTTATTTCGAAAAATAAACTAAGAAGAGTGAACTTTTTTAGATGCATCCGACTACTTTTCAAATAACCTGATTAGTTTTTACTAGTCGAAGGAAGAAACACACCTAGTCGAAGCCTCTCCTCTCTGCACGTGGTCTTGCCCACTAGAAGGAACTTCCTAGCGTCGTTCTGTTTCCTACTTTTGCTGCCAGGACAACTTCGTCAGGAAAAATGAATGTAGCCGAATGAATCCTTAAGGTACTCTAGAAGTTTGTTTCACTCTAGTTGTCATTATCGAGTTGACTAATCTGGTCGGAGATGGTAACATCACCTAGTCGAAGCATTTTTTCTCTGCACGTGGTCCTGCCCACTAGTGAAAACTTCCTAGCGTCGATCTGTTTCCGCTCTTTCGACTAGTACAAACAAATCGATACTCGACAACTACAAGCCGAACAAACCTCTCTGTTTTCAGAACCCTTTCTATACTACTTCCTTAGTTTATTTCTAATAAACTAAGTAAGCAGTCGGGGGCTAGGATAAAGTTATAAACATGACTTCATTTCTTAGTCTTATTTTTTCCGGGTTATCATCTTACGAAGTACTGACTACTCTATGAGATAACGCGCAGGGAAAATGAAGGAGAAAGGAGGAATCGCTCATATCTGGTCTAATTATTTTCTTCCCTTTTTATCTTACGAGTTACTAACTACTCTACGAGATAATTTGCAGGAAAAGAGCCATATATTTATATATCACCACAAAAAAGACTTGTTTTTATAAGATTATATTACAAGACTACTCTGTCAAGGGAGATTCTATTTGCATCTCCTCTGCGACCTTCTCGCCAACCGACTGCATCTCTTCGATTAGCTTCTCTGCTTCGGCTTCGGTGCAGTCGAAGTCGGCTTCAACAGAATGAAGATTAAGGTTAGGATCATGGGCCTTGAGTTTTGCTAAAACAAAACTCACAGCTCCTTTGACCGCTTCCCTTATCGAATCATTCGATTGGCCTTCGAGTAGATACCAACTCGCTCGAGTACCGACTTGTTCCCCAATGGCACTCGTATGAGCGCCATCGTGTCGTCGCGAGGAGCAACCTCCCGCACGAAGCCCATCGAGTACATTGTTCGGTGAGATATTATCTTGAAGATTGATCTTCATTGATTTTGTCTCCTACTGGGAATAAGTCGAAGCCTCGTGGAGTCGTTTTATTTCACCAATCGATCCGAAAGAGCGAAGATTGAATAAGTAAAACAATCCTATGAGAAGATAAAATAAATAAATAGCAGGTAAAAGTTCTACTTACCAGCTAATTGAGAACCCAAGTTCCCAATTTCTTGGTCTTTATCCTTCGCGATGCGGGAGATTTCACGGACAACGGAGGATTTCTCATGAACCTCGACCCGGAGAGCCCCCACATCGGCCTGAAGGGCTTTATTTTCGACTTCTTTTTCTGCAAAAGAATGAGAGGTTAAAAAGGGGGGAAGAAGAAACCAAGACCAGAAGCAGTCGTAATTACACGCACTGTTTATTTCTTCCTACAACTGTTTAGTTGCAGAGTTAGCCTCCTGAAGCTTCTTCAGGAGGTTGGTGACGTTATCCCTTAGTTTCTTTGACTCGGCTTTTTCAAAGTCGAGTGAATCAGCTAAGGTCTTTTCGTCGCTCTTAAACCTGAAAGAGTAAAGAGCAGACATGAACACAATCAACCAAACGGTTGTAAGTATTTCTATGACTGATGGGTAGTCGTAAGTTATTCTACGACCACCCCCTAGTCGTAAGTCTTTCTACGACTAGTACAAGTCGTAAGTTTTCTACGACAGCCTGATTGCGAGTACTGAATAAATAATCGGAACGATTATGACAATTAGTCACTCACCACCTCTCTGCTTGCTCGCAGAGTGTTGCCTTTTCTTGTCGAAACTTGACAAGTTGCCGATTATATTCGCAAATCGTAGCGACTTGCTCCACGGCTCTCTGAAAAAGAGAAAAACGATAAGATAAAGAGATAAAAACCCCAAGTGAGTATCGATGAATACTTACGTTCATGTTTGACCAAGCAAACATGGAGACTATTCGTGACGGATTCTTCAGCCCATCCATCTCCTCGACTCGTTTCCACCAAACCCCTTCGAGTCGTTCATTGTCAAACACATCTCCGCAATTGACAATCTCGCTGGGTGGGGAACTTCGGTCACGGAGCGTAGGCGTAAGATCCTACGATGGAGTCAGGGCCAAAGAAATCAGAGCAAAAGTTAAAATACTCCTCTTCCTCTGACTCTGTAATGGGGACACCACCTGGAGGACCGGAAGGAGCATCCTCGACAACCTCCTTACCGGCACGGTGATAAGCACTAACGTTGTCACCTACTTCCGGTATCCCCCTCGAGGCTTCTGTCGCCTCCTCTACAGTCTCTATGACAGCTCCGGTTGTCGTAGCGACTTCAACATCCTCGGCCGCCGCAGCGACTTCAGCAACCGCAGCTTCCTCCGCCGCGGGGATAGTAGCTAGATCTTCAGCTACTATCGCTGTCACACCCTTGTCAGTTGAGGGGGAGACAGCAGGATTCTCCAAAGGAGTATCCCTAGGGGCTGAAGACGCCGGGCTAAAATCACAGAACGCAGAAGTAAGTCAAAAAACAAAACAGTAAGTAGTTACTACACTTATGTCTTTTGTTTTACATACCTCTGCGCGTTGGACCTAACTCAAAACTTGGGAGCAACCTTCCCGACGGAAGATTTCTTCGACTTCTTCTCGACCACCGCTGGTCGAGATGCACTCGGGACACCAGGAGTCACCTTCTCCCGACTTCTCGGGTGGACGAGATCAGTCTCGACCACCCCGAGTGTCGCTTCCTCGGCCTCGCCAGATCCCACCGAGCAAAGCGTTTTCTTCACAAAGACATGAATTCCTTCCAGTTCTCCTTTTCTAGCTGTCTTATGAAGCTACGAGAAGCTAAAACTGCGAAGGACTTGTCGTCGTAATAGAAAGGTACCTTAACCTTGGGGACCTTGCGCTTAAGGGCAAGGGCCTCTTCTTCTGCTCTTTTCTCTGCCGCGGCTAGGTCTGCGGCAAACTTAGCGAAGGGAGCATGAGGGGCCGAGCTCGAACCCCCCTTGTCGCCGACTTTTACCAGTCGACGCTTCTTGGATGGAGGGGACTTCGCTGACTCCGCCTGCGCAGTTGCCCCAACAACCACCAACTCGGCTTCTTTGTCGTCTTGGCGGTTCTCCATGCCAACTTTCTGATTGAGGAAGGGGAAAAGTGGTCGTAAAGATCTTTTTTTACGATCACTAAACTGGTCATCAGTACGACCAGCTCAAAAGTCGTAAGTATTTCTACGACATTGTCTAATCGTAAGTTATTCTACGATTACGTTAAGTCGTAAGTTTTTCTACGACGTTGTCTAATCGTAAGTTATTCTACGATTACGTTTGATCGTAAGGTTTTCTACGATCAGTATCCAGTCGTAAGTTTTTCTGCGGCAAACCAATTAGTCGTATACCATTCTACGACAACAAAATACCTAAAGGCAGAATCATTTGATTACCTTTAGGCGCCTTTCTTTCTCCTCTGTGGTCAAAACCACGAGGATTTGAGGAGCCACCGTGCTCGCCGGATGCTTCTCGCAGATGAGCCTGACACGCACATCAACCTCCGCCTGCGAAAGATCTAGGTGTATGGACAATACGATTAAGCGGACTAAAACAGGATTAAACAAGGATAAAAGCCAAGAGAGTAAGTTTTTCTACTCACCGTCCTTGTAGTCCCTGGTTGGGTCGTCCTTTCCTGAGTACCTCCACATGGGAGGGACCCTTGTCTTTAAAGGACTGATCCGGCGCGTGATGAAGTCCTTCACCACGTGCCAACTGGTGAGCCCTCCGACTTCAAGTCTTTGACACTTGAATATAGGGGTTATCCACGAGATTATCGGGAGTCGAGTCCTGTGAAGAAGACTGTCGCGGCCTTCCGACGAACAAGAGGCTATCTTCCTTTGTAACCTCCCAGTAGAACCACTTCTTCTTCCAACCCGGCCATGACGATCGGGTAAACATCTGAATATACTCCCTCGACTTACTGTTGTGGAGCTTGGATCATAGCTACCGCGATCCCGCTTGACGAGCCATTCCATAATAATACCGAAAAGCTCAAGTCCGCCGGAATCCCTGTAAGCCTCACACAAGTACACAAACACGCTTAGCATCGTGATGGAATTAGGACCAAGGTTCACTAATTCCACCCGAAGTGCTCAAGCACGAGTGTGAGGAAGGGGTGAGCAGGCAATCGAAGGCCACACTCACAGAAGCCCGGAAAACGGAATTTGGTCGCGCTCTCCCGACGGCCAACGCGCCCGCTCGCGCAATCCACTTCATGAGAAGACCTCGGGGATCTTCTGCGGCGAAGCAGCGATCATCTTCGCATCGTCCATCTCCGACTCAGCTCACTCAGAGACAATTCTGGCCATTTCTTTTTCTTTCTCGGAAGTGAGAAGATTTGAGGTTGGGAAAGTTCCAAGACTGTATGGAATCACCGGCGGCGGAGGAGACGAGAAAGCAACCGACTGTTGGGTAAAAAGGTAAGAACCCTAAGTTCTTCCCCCGTGGCCCGTTTTATAACCACACGATTGAGATGAAACGTCGCGAAATCCCAACAGTCGTCACCGCTTCGGGAATCGTTTCAACGGACAGGCTTTTTAACCTGCCCGTTGGAAAGTCCCAAGACACCTTTTTCACACCTCAAGTGAAATTACCATCTTGACCCCCGGGTCTAATGAAAGGCCAATCGGAAAGGTTTTTGCTTCCGGTCGTAAGGCCACGATTGCTTCGAAGTCGTAAGAAATCCTACGACATCTTGCAATCGTGGTGGTCTTAACAACTTACCTCGATCAAGCGTATTCCTGGTCGAGAGAAACGAATGTTGAAGAGTCTTTCCTTCAATGTTCTCCTCACAACCCCTTAATGATCAGAGGGTCATCTACGACCCTTCAGTCAAGTAAGCTATTTTCACTTGAAGCTGGGGGGCTAGATGACGAGGATCTAAATAATCCTAATTTATTAATCAGGAAATATGACGTCACAAAGAATACCTCTTGAATATTATAAGGAAGAACGAGTCAGGAAGTCGTAAGTTATCCTACGACTACCCCCTAGTCGTAAGCTCTTCTACGACTATGGTATAATCGTTACGACTACCCCCTAGTCGTAAGTTCTTCTACGACTATGGTATAATCGTTACGACTACGCCCGGTTGTAAGTCTTTCACGACTAGCTCGCTACATGCATTCCTCACGATTTCATTGGACCCACCCGCCGTAAGATTCAATAAATAGTGAGGATCCAAATATCAAAATACACGCTATATTTTGACATAATCGCTGATAATTCTCCACTATCTCTCGATCGATAACCGCTTGACAAAGATGGGAGGTTACTACTCCGGTAATTACTCTCATTATTGCGCAATAATGAGCGACTAATTAGCCTGGAATGACGACGTCCACCACTGCTTAGTATAAATATGTGTCTTTTAGAGATAGTAGAGAGAGGCCCCTTTTTGGGACAGAGAGAGCTTTTCTTGGAAGACAGTTAGGAAAACTTTCATTCGGTTGTAATCTAGAGGGCAAATACAAGATACACAGGAGTAGGGTTATTATTCTCATCCGAGAAGGCCCGAACCTGTATAAAAATCCCCGTGTCTCCTTCGTCTGCGTGATCAATTGTGGAGACCCCCCGAATCAAACAATCTTTATGTAAGATCGGTTCTAAAACACCGACAAGTTTCTTTCTGAGTAGGGCACTCCTTACTAGTCTTCTTGTCCTGGTGTCTATGCTCAGAATGGGGTTGCTAAGCGTAAATATCGTTATCTGATTGAGACTGTATGTACTCTTCTCCTTGCCTCTCACGTTCCACCACAGTTCTGGGCTGAGGCTGTTTCTACGGCTGCATATCTCATCAATATGCAGCCTTCCATTGCTCTTAAGGGTGTCAGTCCTATAGAACGTCTCTACTCTCGAGCCCCCTAGTACACTCACTTTTGAGTTTTTGATTGTACTTGTTTTGTTCTACTGCAGCCTCGTGAGCGTACTAAACTATCAACCCAGTCACTTGAGTGTGTGTTTCTTGGTTATAGTTCTGAGCATAAGGGTTATCGCTGCTATGATCCTTCTACTCGACGGATTAGGATTTCACGAGATGTTGTCTTTGACGAATCTCGACCTTTCTTCTATCGAGATTCAGCTCCTTATCCCGTTTCTATCGTTGAGTCGATTTTATGATTGTCCCTTTCTGACTCTTCACCCATTTCTCCACTATCACAGTCTTCCCCTGGTCTGTCTCTAGTGGTTCCTTCCATACCTTCGCCTCCGGTGCTGCCTCCTGCAGCACCGCCTCTTGTTCCTATAGCACCAATGTCTCGTTTATCTGGTATTCACTACTCCAAATGTCCTCGTCCTTCACCTGTCTCCTCTCCTGGTATCTTGCTGACACCCACATCTAATCCTCCTGATGATGCTCCTCGTTACATCCTTTGTGACCAAACATCACTTCGACCTCTTGATCGTCTTGGATTTGCTCCGATAGCTCATGCTATCTCTATCACTAAGCCTATTTCTTATTATGAGGCTGCTTCTCATTCTGAGTGGCAGCATGCTATGGCAGAGGAGCTTGATGCTCTTCGACATACGAAGACTTGGGATATTATATCGACACCTGTGCATGGTCATCCGATCACGTGCAAGTGGGTGTACAACATTAAGTACTATCGAGCGCTACGAGGCTCATCTTGTGGCTCGCGGCTTTCAGTAAGAGTACGGTCGGGACTACGATGAGACTTTTGCCCCTGTTGCCCATATGACAATTGTTTGCACTCTTGTTGCGGTTGCTTTTGTTTGTCGGTGGTCTATCTCTCAGCTGGATGTTAAGAATGCTTTTCTTAATGGTGTTTTGTGTAGCATCCCAAAGTTCTGTTACTAAAATTAAAATTAATAAAGTTATTATTTTAATGGATTTTCTGAGAAAAAAAGTTTTCTCGCTTTTCTTGAATTTCCTAGATTTTAAAAGTCAAAAAGAAAATTTATTGAGTTTTCCCGGTTTTCCTTGGATTTTAAGTTAAAAAGAATATTTTAATTAATTTCTTGTTTTTTGGTATTTAAAAGGGTTAAAATAAAATCCAACTTTAAGTACTAGATTTCTAAATCTTATTTGACTAACCCCAGTACTGTGAGACCGATGTTTCCTGTGATGTAAGAACAGTTGACGAGGTTGGAGAACATGATCTTGATTTGGTTTCAATCTTTTACGTCATTGCTTGATTAGAACACTTGATGGTTCTTTACTTTCTTTGATGACTTCCAAGAGATTTCACTTTCTAAGAGACCATGTGGAAATGGTGATGTTACTCTACACCTTGTTGAGTTTGAATTATAGATTGCTCATATTTTTATAAAACCACTTGATTCTGCACGGTTTGCTCTTTTGCGAAGTGAGTGGAGGTGTATCATCCAATGAGATTATTCTGAGGGGGAGCTTGTTGTTTAAAATCTCAGAAGCTTTGTTTTTTATACTTGTCAAATAATTCATCTAGTCCAAGCCATTGAAATCAAATAAGTTGTAGAGCTCTTATTATCATATTTATTCATGTGCTGTGTAGCTTTGATCATGACTAGTTTTAATTAATTTACCACATTTAAACTAAAACATGATATGGCAGAATACTTTGACTAGATTGATTATAGTTATTACTTTACGATGTTCAACGAAAAGGATTAGCTTGATTGTGAGTCTTATTTTAAATCTTGGTTGATGCTCGTTTGTTTCTTATTGCAATCTTTTTGTACTCACTAAATTTGGCATGTTATATAAAAAACAATGAGAAAGAGTTAATTGCAAAGATGTATGCTTCAAGTATGTATATATATATATATATATATATATATATATATATATATATATATATATATATATATATATATATATATATATATATAATAAAAAGAAAGTGCTCAAATGAAAAGAAGTATGCTTCAAGCATACCATCAGTGAAAAGAAGTATGCTATAAGCATGTCACATGCTTAAGAATTGAGTGTGGAGTAATAGATTGCTACATGAGACTGCTAGCTCATCTAAATTTAAGTTTGCTTCACTTTTAGTCTTTAACTTTTCATTGTGATATCTCATTGTGCTCTCTATAATCGGTTTGGTCATTGTTGAGATGTCTGTCATTAATTTAATTGCTTAATCATTCTAAAGACTTGTTTTGACATTGTTATATGGTATATGACTTTATATGATCCTGATGGTTCTACTAAAAAAAGATGACTTGGTTACTTTCTTAAATTAATGCAAAGTGACTTGGATAATCTACAAAGCTTCTTGATTTTTTTTTTCTCTCGTTGCTCCTTCTTAGAATTATTCTTTCTTTAATGCTTCCTAATGATTACATTGCCAAAGGGGGAGAAAATTGACATAGGGGGAGAGAGTTAGAAGAGATTTGAGACTTGTGGCTTAAAATGCATTTTCGGCTTCAGTTCTTCACTTATATCTGTTTGAAGCTAATTCATCATGCTATTTTGAGGTGTTGTCAATGTATTCATCAAGGAGGAGATTGTTAGACCATGTGGCTAGGTCTATGATATTTTAGTTGATGAATAATTGACAATATTGGGTATTGATGTTATTTGAGGCGTGTGGTGTGTGTGGACTTATGTCGGTCAAGTTGGGAAAAACTTGTGCCAGGAGAAGATGATGTTTTGGTTTTTGCATGGGCAGGGTAACTTGGAGGCGATCGTGGTCTACGGCGGTGACTGGGAGATGGCTTGGTGCAAAGTCATGGTCCAGAGGGTCGAGGATGCTGGAGGAGACGGTTGGGCTCGAGTTGGGGCGTGTGAAGATCAAAGATGGATGATGCATGTTGGAGCTACGGGGGTGCGGTCCGGAGGCCACGACATGTGATAATTTTGGGGTGTCCAAAATTAGTTTTGTAATCTGGTGTAAAAGCCCACGTATTGGGCCCTAGGACTTTAGTGGACCGTACGTGAGTGATTAGGTGGCAATACTAAAAGGCCCGTTAAAGGTTCTAGGTTTATCGCTCACGTGTATGAGCCGTAGGGTATAAGTAGCCGCGGCGGCTGTTCATGAAAAAGACGACGGTCTCGCAGAAGGAGCAGGCGGCGGCCAGGGCTTTGGTGTATTCGAGACTTTTGTGCTTAACGCTTGAAGGTATTAAGGGCTGGCGGCAGTCGGTCTTTTGTGTTGTACATGAGTTGATTGCTAGTTGTGGCGGTATAAGGATGTGTTAGCGCTTGCCACGGTTTTGAGTTCTGTTCGTGAGAATTTTGGTGCCAGCCGGCGGCAGTAAAGAAATCAGATGTTGGGTGCAGCTCCATAGAAAAGATCGACTTTTGCGTGCTGATCGTTGTCGATCTCCTCTGTTGTTCATGTATTCTATACAAGGATAGGAGGGTTCTAGATAGTTGCTTGCGCTACATCAAGTCCCGGCAAAACCCATCTACTGGTGTTGTTTATCGCGTGAAGAGATCCATTAATTCCTGCTGCTGTTCGGTTGCATCCAGGCGTCACGAGTTGCTACTGAATTTGACATCCAACGTTAAATTCTATCACTATTTTGTGCTGGCCGATAGTCACTTGGTGATTGCAATCAATTGCCAAATTGTTTAATGCCTCACAACAGGAAGCATTAATGTTGGCTGCTATTCACGTTGATTAAAGAAAAGTAGTTACATGAAGCTAACTTTTTCGCTTGGGAGACATATTGCTGCTGCTGCTATTTCGGTGGAATTAAGAGTTTTAGTGTTGCGCAATTGCGGGAGGATTGTTACTATTTATTCCCCTACTGTGAAAGATCAATCTACTCATGTACAAAATAGGGTTCTCTAATTTGTGCCACATCAGGTGGAGAAGCTGCTGTTGAGGTCTGGGTATTGGCTAAAAATCTTCCACAATCATTCACCTCCTCTGATTATCATTAACGATCCTACACACTCTATCATCAGAACAGTATCATCAGCATACTGTAACAGATGAACCTCTCCTGTAATTAAATGTGAGAACACCCCTTTAATCAAACCTTTTCTTTGAGCTTTCACAATAATTGCTGATAGTGCATCTGCAACCAGGTTAAACAGCAAGAGGGATAGGGGCCCCTGTCTCAACCCTCTATGAGTAGTAAAATATGGACCCACTGAACCATTTATATTAATACTAACCTTACCTCCCTGAACAGAACTCATAACCCACTCAATCCACTTGTGAGAAAAGCCGTTACCAATCATAATGTCCTTTAGAAAACTCCACTGGACTTTATCATAAGCCTTTTCAAAGTCTAATTTGAGCACAATTCTTGATTTTTTTGGTCTCCCTCAAATCATGAAGAATCTCATGTAGAGATAACACCCCATCTAAAATGTTTCTCCCCTTAATGAATGCAGTCTGACAAACATTGATAACAACTTGCTGTTTTCCCAACCGAATAGCTAACAACTTGGTGATGATTTTGAAACTCACATTAATTAAATAGATGGGTATGAATTGTTTAATGGTATTAGCATCTTTAGTTTTAGGAATCAGAGTAACCACCCCATAATTCAATCTCTTTAAATCCAACTTCCCTTCAAAAAAAAGTCTCTAACCATATTCATGAACTAATGATTCAGAGACCCCCAAAAAAATTTGTAGAAGAAAGTAAGGAAACCATCTGGATCAGGTGCAGAATCACCAGGCACACCCTTAATAATACCCCAAACCTCCTCCTCAGAGAAATTTTGCACTAAGCTGTCATTGTCTGCATCTGAAACTCTGCTTTCGGGATCCCAAAAGTTTGGAGCCAATCTAACATTCTGAGTAACTTCATAACCAAAAAAAATATTATAGAACTTGTAGATGTGCTCTCTAATGTCCCCTTCTTCAGATAAGATCACCCCTTCATGCTCCAGATTGTAAATAATTTTTTTTTCTTCTTCTGCCATTAGCACAGCAGTGAAAAAACCTGGTATTAGCATCACGTTGAGTAATCCACTTCACCTGACCTTTCTGCTGCCAATATCTTTCTTTAATCTCATAGATTCTCTCCAGCTCCTCTTCAACCTTATCTGGCCAACCAATCCTCAGTGCTTAAGGCTAAACTCTCAGCCTTTTATGGTCTAAGCCAAGGCCGAGACAGAAGGCTGCCTCCTCCACCAAAGAAACCCGACAATGACTCAAGTCATGTTTGTGAACTCAGATTCTTGAGCTTTACTAAACAATCGTGTTGGACCGACCAGTCGCAACTCCAAGCTAGCAGACTTCCTCGAGACAAGACCTCTCACCTTTCTGCGGCCAATGAACCGCTAGAAGTGAAGACCGCTCGGGGACACCGAGAAGAAACTCCGTCTTGCCATTGCTCAAATGAAGACAAGGTGGATTTCGCCACCCATCGGTGAAAAGCGCCGCCATTGCACAGTGGGAGAATTACCTCGCCGCCGAGGTGATGAGAATCTAGAGGAAGAAGAAGCGGGAATAGCGGAGTCGTAGCGTCTACGATTGGAGCCCCACAAGATCCGCTACCTCTCGCGCGCAATAGAAGAAGTTGCGGAAATACAACAAGTGAAGTTGAACCCGCATGGCGGCCGATTCTGGGAAGAATTCAAAGCGCTTCGGGGCCAACCAAAGGTTTTCTTGTCCTTCCTGTATTGCCCCAGCAGCCTATTAAGAAACGCCTTTCAGCGAGACTCAACACAGAGAATGCGCCGGTTCAAGGCGGGACCCGACCCCAGCAGAGTCACGGACTTCCACAGGCATCAAGGTCTACACCAACGCAAAGCCATGGCGTGTGAACCACGTCACACCGAGGAAGCTCAAGGTGCCTCGGAGTACTAATGAGTGCGTTCTGTTAATTCGATTACACGCACAAGTTTTGTTTGATTAGGAGCTTCGCACTCTTTTATTTCAAGAAAGTTTGTTGAAAGGCTTAAGTTGCCAACCTATAAGTTAAAGAAACCCGTGGTACTTAGCTCACCGGGGACCCTTTATGCTACCTCCATCGGTCAGGTGGAAATTGCTATGGAACATTCGGATTCCTAGCAAACCTTACGGTGCTAGAATCTCAAGCTATTGATATCATCCTAGGGATGGATTGGTTGGCCAAATATCAAGGATTGATAGATTGTGCCAGCAGAAAAGTGGTGCTCACCAAGAACCCAGAGACCACAATAAGAGTTAGTGTGGATCGTTCCTCTCCTTTGAATAGAACAATCCACCACCTTGGGAGTTGTCCCTAGAAACAACACCAGTAGTTCAAGCTTACCGATGTCTTCCCAGAAGAATTACCAGGCATGCCACCAGACAGAGATGTTGAGTTTGTCATCAACTTGAAGCCAGGGACAGCCCCAATTGCTAAGAGACCATACAGAATGGCCGCTGACGAACTTGAAGAACTTAAGACACAAATTGAAGACTTGCAAGACAAAGGTTTCATTAGACCTAGTTCTTCTCCCTGGGGTTCGCCAGTTCTCTTTGTGAAGAAGAAAGATGGCACCGCCAGGTTGTGTGTGGACTACAGAGCACTCAATGATGTGACCATCAAGAACAAGTATCCCTTACCTCGCATTGATGACCTGTTCGATCAGTTGACAGGAGCATCAGTTTTCTCCAAGATAGACCTGAGGTCAGGATACCATCAGCTTAAGATCAGGAATGAGGATATTCCTAAGACGGCTTTTACCACCCGGTATGGCCTATACGAGTTCACTGTCATGCCGTTTGGCTTGACCAATGCGCATGACCTACTTCATGAACCTCATGAATAAAGTATTCATGGAATACTTAGACAAGTTTGTTATCGTGTTCATAGACGACATCTTGATCTACTCAAAGACCGATGAAGAACATGCCGAACACTTGCAATTGGTCTTAGAAACGCTTAAAGAAGCCATCTTTATGCCAAATGCGATAAATGTGAATTTTGGCTTCGTGAAATCAGTTTCCTCGGACACATTGTATCCATTGGAGGAATTGCGGTTGATCCATCCAAAGTAGCGGTTGTAATGGAATGGAAACAACCCACATCGATAGCGGAAGTGCGTAGTTTTCTCGGTTTGGCGGGTACTCTGAGGCGCTTCATTGAAGGATTCTCAAGCTTTCCAAACCGATGACCCATCTGCTAAAAGGAAAAGAAGTATGATTGGACCGAAGCTTGTGAAAGAGTTTCCAAGAATTGAAGAAGAAGTTAACTGCACGATATTGATCTGCCGGACATACATCAAGACTTGAAGTCTATTGTGATGCATCGCGCCAAGGTCTTGGTTGTGTGCTCATGCAAGGAGGAAAAGTTGTAGCTTATGCTTCAAGACAACTCCGTCCTCACGAAGACAATTATCCAACCCATGATTTGGAGTTAGCGGCGATAGTGCACGCCCTAAAAATTTGGCGACACTATTTGATTGGAAATCAACTGTAATATCTACACGGACCACAAGAGTCTCAAATACATTTTCACCCAATCGGACCTCAACCTCGGCAAAGAAGATGGTTAGAGTTAATAAAGGATTACAACTTGGATGTCCATTATCATCTGGAAAGGCTAATGTAGTTGCCGATGCATTAAGCCGTAAATCCTACGCTGATAATGTCACGATTCAAGAACACCAACTTTGAGCTCTGCAAGAATTTGAAGCCCTCAACCTTGAGTTAATAGAGCAAGGCACACTAGCCTTGCAGAGAGGCCCATCCCACTCTAGAAGAAGCGGATCAAGGCCGCTCAGAAGGACATCTCTGAGTCCGAGATTCAAGCATCTCATAGCAAAGGAAAGGCCCCAAGATGTCGGAAGATCGTGAGGAATCCTATGGTATGGGAAACGTCTCTTTGTTCCCCACCAGAAGGAACTCAAAGATCTGATTCTAAAGGAAGCTCACAGTTCTGCTTACACCCTGCACCCAGGCAGCACCAAGATGTACCAAGACATGAAGATTTTGTATTGGTGGCCACGAATGAAAAGAGATATCGCCGAGTATGTAGCTTGTTGTGATGTATGTCAGCGAATCAAGGTGAACATCAAAGACCAATGGATTACTACAACCCTTACAGATCCTCGGTGGAAATGGGAAGAAATCGGAATGGATTTCATTACGGTCTACCTCGAACTAAGTCGGATGTGACTCGGTATGGGTTATAGTTGATGATTGACTAAAGTCGCCCACTTCATCCCCTGTGAAGACAACCTACAAAGGAGACAAGTTAGCCGAAATGTACATGGCTCGTATCGTGTGTTTGCATGGAGTACCCAAGAGAATAGTCTCCGTCGAGGTTCTCAATTTACCTCGCATTTAGGCTAGTTTGCATGATGCCCTTGGAACACACCTTACCTTGAAGACGACCTATCATCCGAGACCGATGGTGAGACGGAAAGAACAAATCAAATCCTAGAAGACATGCTTGAGCTTGTGCTTTGGAGTTCTGTAGGCCCAGGAAAAATGTCTACCGTATGCCGAGTTTGCATACAATAATAGTTACCAGTCAAGTGCGAAAATGTCCCGTTTGAAGCACTCTATGGAAGAAAATGCGAACTCCTGCATTGGTGAATCAGTGAGGATATGTCTTCGACCGGATACTCTCAAGCAAGTGAAGAGAAAGTTCGACTAATCGAGATCGCCTTCAAGCCGCTCGGTCTAGACAGAAGAGTTATCGCGACAACCGTCGAAGAGACTTAACCTTGAAGTTGGAGATCTTGTATCTCAAGGTATCGCCGCCGTGGAACCCGAAGATTCAAAGTTAAAGGCAAGCTCGCACCAAGATACATAGGCGTTCGATCACCGCTAAGCGTGGAGAAGTTGCCTATCGGCTAGAGCTACGAAAGTTTGTCGAGCGTCCACAACGTGTTCCATGTGTCTCAACTAAAGAAATGTCTCAGTACCGAAGAGCGGACTCTGTCGAAGCGTCGCTTGATAAGGATTTGACTTATCCGAGCACCCGATCAAAATCCTCGGCGTCGTCGCCGAAGCGGACAAGACGTCAAGTCATCCGCTTTGTAAGGTTCGTGGAGCCATCACTCGACCAAAGAAGCCACCGGGAGCGAAGATCAACTTAAAGTGGATTTCCGTCCACGTTCTCGGGCGGCCGAATCTCGGTCGAGATTCCGTTTAAGGTGGGTAGGATTTGTAATGCCCTTTTCCCCTTCCCGGGTCAACCCCCGCCGGACCCCCACCCTCTTCGCCCCGTCAACCCCTGCCGGGCCCCCTCGCCGTCGTCCGTCGCGGCCGCCTCACCGTCCTCGCCGACCGGTGCCTCCCGCACGCCTCCTCGCCGTCATCATCACCCCTAAGCCGCACGCCGTCCTCCTCCACGCCCGCCGGACCCCCTTCCCGAGCTCATCCGCCGGCTTTAAAGGCCCTCCCCTCGCCCCGACCCCCACCTCGCCCCACCTCACCTCCCCACCCGAGCAAGAAGAAGAGAAAGCCGAGGGCTTACCTCCGTGTCCGCGCCTCCCGTGTCGTCGCCACCTCCCTCGCGCGCCGCCTCCTCTTCCCTCTCGGTGGTTCCCGCCGCTCCGAGCCTTCCTCCCGCCTGCACCGCCGCCGCCGCGTGCGCCCCCCCCCTTCTCCTCCGCGGCGCCGCCGCGCCGCCCTTTTCTCTTCCCTCCTCTGCCCGCGAAACCCTCCCCTCTCTTTTAGCGCGCCGGGCGCGCGCCTCCAGCGTGGGCAGCGCTGGGCGTCTTGACGCAGTTCAGCCTATTAAGAAACGCCTTAAAGAAGCCATTCCCCATTCCAACTGTCCAAAGAGTAAATCATATCAGGCATCTTATCACAAATATCTCCCCATCTTTGAATCACAACATCTCTAAAGTTCTCTATACTCAACCAATTCTTATCAAAATAGAATCTCCCACTCCTTTTAATCTCCTCCTCCCCTAAGGTCCGACACATAGGGCTGTGGTCAGATCCCACTCTTGGTAGAGTAAATACAGAACAGAGGGGATAATTGGATTCATAGTCAGTAGAAACCAACACTCTATCCAGGTTCACCATAATGGGACATTTTTGTTTGTTGGTCCAAGTAAACCTTGACCCCTTTCTGTTAATTTCCAACAGCTTATTATTAGCAATAAACTCATTGAATTTTTCCATCAAGGAAAAGTTGACACAATTGGAACTTTTGTCTTCTGCCTTCCTAATCAAATTAACCACCCACCCCCCCACCCCCCAACAACACAGGTAAATTAGAATCATGATACTTCTTGTCCAATTCCCCCAAAAACTCCTGAGGTCATGGTGAGCAGGACCATAAACTACCAACAGCTCCCATCTAAAGTTGGTCTTCTTATGTCTCACTACCAAGCTTACAAAGAATCTCCCTTGATCACCCCCTTCAATCTCCAGCTCAATCTTATTCACCCCCAGTAATTTTAAATTAGGTGCTCTCATTCTTACCATTGTCTGCAGGAGAAGAAGAAGAAGATGTCTGTGTCTGAAATAGAAGCTTACATAGAAGCGAGGTCCGGTGACCAGGCGGGTACCTTCTGCAGCCCGGGCACCACAGAAAAAATCTGTATTGTGCATATCAACAATCCTGAGAGCTTAATAACCTTTATTGTTGTTGTGATTTACACCAAGTATTTGAAGGCAAATTTTCTTGACAGCAAAGGTATAGTGTACATATTTGGACTACAAACATCTCATGCACATGACTAACTAATAGTGCAACATGCATTGTTGCTTGTAGAATGAACAAAAAAACCAGAAAGATATGCATACATACCTAGCTACACTTGTAGAATTTGTTATCAGGCTGTTAGCTAATGCTGAATTTCTTGGCATCTATGATCATAATCTAACATAATTACAAGGATTTATGCTTCTTTGTATAGATTGTATATCCTCTCTATTTCTTTTAAGTTTTATTGATGATATACCCCAACAGGAGGCGTACACTGAAGCAGCTAAGGAGATCCATGGCCCAGAATTTGACGTAATGAATTCACCTATTGATGCCACTGCTGTGTACAAGGCTAGACATGGCAAGAAACATGGCCGCTTCATGATTGGTAACTGCTATATTAGCACACCTGCGACTCTCTCTGAGGTTCAGACAACAAGCACTATGTCAGCAGATGAAGTATGCCCTCGAAGACGACTTTGGGCAGATCCTAACAGGGTTTCCGAGCTTGAGGCGAAGCTGCAGCAGGAAATTGAGGCAAGGAAGCGGCTGGAGGAAATGTTCCAGGTAATTTGGATGTTCACATACGAAACTTCATTTACAAATGAAATTTCCACTAGCTATTTGTAGCTTCATTTACAAATGAAATTGCAGTCTCTTCAAGCTCGGATAATTGGCACATCGCCTCCAAAGGCATCATCTAATCCGGTTAGCATACTAAACCCCATCTGATAATTTCTTCAATGCCATCTGGTCTCACTTACGCTATCTTCGTAACTTTGTGAAATTTTAGGCCACAACAGGATCGACGGCAGCTCCTGAGGACGGTGGTGCCGGAGATGCTGCACAACATGGTAGCAACTCTGCTGGAGATCATGTAGATGAGTCCGCTCCGGCCGGGCCAATTTAGTTTGTGATCCAAAAAAAGTAAGTCATTGCTGCTGCATATGTTTCTTTTGTTCTTTATGACCATAGCCAAATCAAAGCTTTGTTTTAGTTCTCCACATATGCTATACTGAGGATAATAATTAGACAAGCTGCCAGCATTAAACAAATATTTTAGTTTGCCACATATGCTATTACTGAGGATAAGACCAAATGGCATAGGTGTAATGAATATCATGTTGTTGCAGCTCCTAAGGTTTACAAGCCAATAACAATAAATAGAGAGTCTTAGTTATTACTGCCAAGTAATATTCGTGCTTCCATCTACTCAATCTATCTTTTTTTTTGAAACATTAAGATTCAATTGAACCAAGACTGCACTAGAATTTTGCCCATTCCTAACTCGATGGCAGCATTAATCGCTTGAATACACGCCTCTGCTTCAGTCTGTATAGCATCCTTTAGATGAGGGATTTGACCGGCTCCCGCACAGATAACACCTCCCAAATTATCTCGAATTATAAATCCCCAGCCACCATTCATACTCTCCTCAAAAAAAAGTCCCATCAATATTAATCTTTAGAACATCTCCAGAAGGCACCATGCACTTCGGCACACCATCCACTATCTGATCCCCAACTTCTAGATGTTAGATGTATATCATTAGCTGTATATTTTTCTCATTGTATAAGGGGTTACCTGCATATACTATATCTATACTTATATATATATTGGCCTATTAGTCTCATGATGAATACAAGCGCTATTCATAACATGGTATTAGAGCAAACCTAGGGTCAAGCCGCCGCTAGTTTGTCTTCCAGCCACCTTCTAACTTTGCCCGTCGCTTGTCGCCGTCCTCGTCGCGCTTTGTGTCGGCGTCGCCTCAACCACCGCTGCCTCGTCCTCCTTGTGTTGGACTATAGCCGCTCTGAGAGCCGCCGCCTCGTCGCCCATCAGCGGCGTCCCGATTGGCGCTGATCCGCCGCTGCTCGGGGAGCCGTCGACGTTGTTTTGGGGAGCCACCGCCGTGGCCATGCCTTGTTCTTCGCTCGGGAGATCCCGATTTAAAGTTTCTCGGTGTCACCTGGTGTCGCCTTGTCTTCATCGGTGCAGGCGTCGCCTCGTCCTCAGCTTCTTCCCAATCCGAAGCGTCTTCGCCGGTCTTCTTTGCCCATTGTCGGAGCTGCCCGTCACTTCCGCTTTTATCGCCGTCACCGGGGCTACTTTTGTCGCCATCACCGGAGGCCTCGCTTCGCCAACTGAGCTCGCTCCGCCGGGGCCGCCGCGGACTCATTGCGCCGCCTCGCTCCGCCGAACTGCCGCTGTCGCTCGGGACGCCCGTGCCGCCGCCGTCAGGGGAACCCTAGTTCCCCGTGCGCTGTGTTTCTAAGGCCGAGTGGGCCTTGGGCTCCTTTTTGAGCCGGCTAGGTCAAGAGAAAAAAAGAAAAAAAATATCAGTATGTCGTTCTAACCGTCGCGTCGTCCAGCGCCGCCTGTTAGACTTCATTGCCTTGGTCGCCGCGCTGTCCAACACCGTCTACCAATGGGCATGTTTTCGTTCCTCGCTGCCCGGTGATCTTCGATGGTCTCAATTATCAGGATTGGTTTCAGCATATGCGCCTCCACATGCGTGGTCAGTGCCTTTGGGAGCTTCTTACTGGCGAGCTGCCTTGTCCGCCTCGCCCTGCTCCGCCTGCTGAGCCTGTACTCCTGAAGGATGCTTCCGAAGACACTCATACAAAGGCATTTGAGGTTTTTGAGGATGCCATAGAGACTTTTCAGACTCAGTATGCTGCCTATAAGATATGGATTGATGAGGATGCTCGTGCCTCTACTATTCACTGGGGATGTGGTTGGTTTGGCTTCAGTACAGTTGATGTGGACACATCTGTGCAACCGTTACGAGTCGTTTGGTGATTCGTTGTGTCTTTCTATTATGCATCAGGAGCAGTCGTTGAAGCAGGGAGATGCCACTGTGGATGAGTTCTATGCCCAATTGTCTGCGGTATGGCGTCAGATTGACTCTTTGGGACCGGATGTTTGCCACACGTGTTAGTACTGTTAGTGTCAGCAATCTCACCTGGAGCTTCATCGTATCTACGACTTCTTGACCCATCTCTGGGCTGAGTATGAGCAGACTCGGGCTCAGTTGCTGGCACGCCACCCTCATGTGACTTTGTTGGAGGCCCTTGCCGCTATTCGCGCTGAGGAGATCCGCCTTTGTGTTGCGGGTCTACTGTCGTCACCGTCGTTTCCTTCTATTCTGGCGGCTCCTCCAGTTTCTACACCCACTACGTCTCCAGCTCCTCCTTCACCAGTGATATCTTCACCAATGACAGCTGCTGTTGGTAGGGTATATGTAACATCCCAAGTTTTAGACTTGTGTTTCAAATGTAAGAAAATGAGTAGAATTTAAAACTTTTTCTTACATCATGTATTTCCTGTGTGTACTAAACAATTGTTGTACAAGAGTTATGGAAATACAAAGTCGCAAGTCTTTTGATCCAAATCTTGATCCTTCAAAAACAATCTTGTCAAACCTTTTGATCATCTCCGGAAAATATTTTTCCTAAGTTCTAGGGTTGGTGTGTGACCCCTCTGAAATATTTCATAATTTTTAGAAATTGTTTGAATATTTTTGGAGGTCGGTCAAACCCAATTAAATTCTGGTCAAACTGGAGACCAGCACCTTGTGGAATTTTTGGAGGAAATTGTATAGCACAAAAACCTCTGCAAAATTTACATAAGGTCAATAACTCAGCTAGCAAGCTCCTGTAAAAATTTCATAATTTTTGGAGTTAGTTTGCTGCCTCAAATAATTCTCCAAAGATCAGCTCTTGTTGGAACTCAGATTTTGAACCCTAGGTCCGAGTCTGACTCGGACTCGAGTCCGATTCAACCTATCGGGCTCGGTCGGGCCAGCCGCCCAGACCTCCTCGGGCTCGTTCCTTTTGGGCCGTTGGATCTCCATCCAGTGCCCCTGACCACCCCACTGATCTCAGCGCTTCGGGGTGGTCCAAGCCCTTGGATCTCCATCCAGCGGTCGACGACCTCCCCTGGACCTCCTCGCCGCGAAGACCTCCTCTGCCTCGGGTGATCTGGGACGTCCAGGACCACCCCGAGCGCATCTGGGACGTCTAGGACCTCCCTCGGTCCTGTTTTTCTTCCTCCCGACCTCCTTGAGGTCTGGTCATCATGGTTTTCACGTGTCTGCCCCTATGTCAGGACCAGAGCAGTTGGGAGCAGTGAGATGTCACCTTTTTGTCCTTGTCAATGGCTCTTTTGGCTGCCATGCATTTAATGCCCTGCAGCTTTAGCCCTAAAAGTCTTCACCTACTCTGCCACTCGTCCTCCATGCGTGCTCTTGGCAGAGGCATGGACCTTGTTCACAGTGAACTGGTCCGAGCCATTGCCAAGCTCCCCGGCTATGTATAGTATATGGCCTTCTTCCTCCTATTCTTTCTCCATTCCTTGTGTGCTTGAACTCCCTCGGTGGTGAGCGAGAGCTCCAAGCTCAAGCACCCAAGAACACCACCCCAGAAACCACCATTGCTGGGCTTTGAAGCTCCCTGATGACCAGCCGAGCTCCAGTGGTCCCAGCATTATTCTTGCCTTCTTCACTGTCATGTTGATCACCTAGAGCTTGCTCTAACTTAGCTTGGTTCACCATTGCAGAGGTGAACAAGTTGGGAGCTGCTTTGCGGGGTCGAGATCGTCTTCTTCTTCTTCATCACCGGCAAGCGCTTCCTCGCCGGACTTCTTCGACCTTCTCCGAGCTCCTCCGACCTCCCTGGTTCCCTCTCTGCCCTCAGGTGCCCTTGCTCTTAGCCAAGCTACCGTTTTTCTAGTCGTCGTAGAGCTCGTATTGTTTTCGTAGTTGGCCGTATTAGACTTCTTCCTCTCTCTCCGGCTCGCCGGCGTTCCAGGCCGTCGCCGCCGTCGAGAGTATGTCCTTTAGGTTCTTGACGTTAATTAGAACTCAACCATGTCCTTGGTTCCCGCCGACGAGCTCCCCGTCGCCGGCGGTGAGCTTTTCTTTAGCTCGGGAGTTTTGTCGTGCCATATTCGGGCATGTTCTGTAGTTTAATGATTGGCATTAATGTTGTCCGAGGTTGCTCATTAATGTTGTCTTGCCGGCAAAACGTGCGTGCCTTCTAAGTCCCCGACCTCCTAGAAGAAATCGTAGCCGTCTAAGATCACCCCAAGTTAGATCTGTACCGTAGAGTGTTCTTCGTGTAAATTCTTAGTCTCCGGACCTCCTAGGGTTAATCTCGGCCGTTGAAGACCACTCTGGATTATCTCTTAGCCGTTAGATCCTACCTCTGTAAAGTCGTTAACCGCAGGACCTCCCCTAGCTTAATCCTAGCCGTTGAGACCTCCCTAGGCCTTATCTCAGCCGTTAAGACCACCTCTATGTTTCCGCATAGGACCACCATGGTCATTTTACGAAGACCACCCCCTGGACCTCCACCGAGGTCCTCTTTGCGAAAAGACCACCCCGGCCATTTTGCAAATACCACCCCTAAGACCACCCTCGAGGTCCTCTTTGTAAAAGACCACCCCGGGTCTTTTATAAAGAGAACCTCCGGACCTCCCTCTGTGTCGATCTGGACCGTTCAGGACCTCCCTAGATTTAATCTGAGCCGTCCAGATCTCCTCCCGTTAAAACCCTGTCGCATAGGACCTCCTCGCTTAGATCTTGACCATCCATGACCTCCCTCGGTGAAATCCCAACCGTTCAGGACCTCCTCCGCGAGATCTTGACCGCCCAGGACCTCCCTCGTGTAAATCCCAACCGTTCAGGACCTCCTTCGCTCGATCGTGACCGTTAAGACCTCCCTTGCGAGATCTTAGCCGTTCAGGACCTCCCCCTGGAGATCTTGACCGTCTAGGACCTCATCCTTTAGATCCGTAGCTTTAGGACCTCCTCCTCAGGTCTAAACCGTTAGATTTAGATCTAACGGGCTAGACCTCCCTCCGTAAACTTAGCCTTAGGACCTCTCTCGGAGGTCAGGGCTGTCAGATCTTGATCTGACGATCCCGACCACCTCTAGGCGCGAGGACCTCCTCTGTGTGCGTTGTGCATGCAATGGTCGTGGCCGTTGGATCTAATCTCAATGGCCCAGACCTCCCCAGTGCGGGAAGAGGTCTTCCCGTGCGCTGTACTTCTACTCGTCGAGACCGTTGGATTCGATCTCAACGGTCCAGACCTCCCCTGGGCGCGACGCGTGGTGCGCTGTGCTTCGAGGTCCGTAGCCGTGCGATGAAGGATCGACGGCCACGACCTCCCCGTTTCCTTCAGTTCAATTGGACCTCCCGAGAGCTCCATTTTTCCTAAGTATTTTGCTGATCCAAATTTCAAAAATGCATATCTTTATCATTATAGCTCCTTTTTGAATGAATCAAGTTGCAGTAGCTCTGCCATGAAATGAACTTCAATGTGATAATGAATTTAGGCACTGTTATGTAGCAGAAAATGATATAAACTGCATGAACTTGTTTAATATAAAATGGTTGTCTAGAAATTCATTGAAAATTTGTAAAATACATAACTTTTCCTCTGTAATTCCAAACTGAGCAAACTCAACTTGGTAAAATTTATTTGTAGACATGCTTTAGTATGAACTAGGCCTTGTCCTTATTCATGTTCTTGAAAAGTGATATATGCTAGTTTTACAACTTCAAAAAATCATAACTAATTCATTATAACTCCAATTGATGTGAGCCCAACTTTGCTGTTCTTAGGATGACCTTAGCTACCTACCATAAAAATTTCAGATTCCAGATCATTCTAGAAATTTTTGCCATGAACAGTCACCGAAATTAATTTAATTAGGATTTTTCAGGCTGAGAGAACTTAGTTTAGCCATAACTTTTTCATGCTAAGTCCAAATGAAGTAATTCTTGTTCCTAAAATTATCTAAAATCAACCTCTAGTTGCTGTATAAATTTCATGGGATTTGGATGTCTTTTGCTGTTGAGTTTTGTTTGGTGTTCTTCGTTCTTATCGGGTTTTATCGCATTTTCGCGTTAGGTTCCGAAGAGTTTATTGAACCTGAGAATCCTCCTCTGCATCAAGAACAATTCCAGCAAGGCAAGCAGTTTGATCATGTTAATCCCTGTATTTTTAAGTATTTATGTTGTTTGCAAATTCTATGTATGCATTGCTAGTTTGTGTTAAACTATTGTCGTTAGTTTACCTAGTAGATGCATTTCCTTAGACAAATGATTATCCTCTACTACCATGAGCCTAGGTATTGCTGTGATTTAGAGTTCGTGGATGAGCTCTTGTCACTTAATAGTTTGCGGATTAATTGCTTAGCCATGCTTAGCTTCCGGTAGAAATGGGCAGTTATCGACTTGTCGATAACCTTGATCACACAAATACTTACTATTTATCTATATTTCGGCTTGATGCTATGTTCAAATTGCAAAAACCAAAAACCTAAAAACAAAATGATTTAGACTTGGGCACAATGGTAAGACAGTGTGATTTCTGGGTGTGACTGGAATGGTGCCCAAGTCAATTAAGGACCGAACATCTTGTGAGTACCTGTTATCCGAGCAATTTGTGTGTGTTAACCACACTAGAGGGTATGGGACCTCTCTTGACTTAGTACTTTGGCGTGTATTGGCTTCGGGTCGCAGGGAGTCGCAGGAGGGATGGTGCTGGGAGCGTTGCAGTGTCCGAAAAGCTTCCCCCGTGATGGCTGGTTGTCTTTCGGCTTGCAATGTAAGCGTATGAGTTTCTATCCATACGAGCGGCTCGTGGTTAATACACAATATTGGAAAACGTCTCATAGGACTTAGCCGTGCCGGCATACCTTCGGAAGTGTGCTTGTGGCTTAAAGACGGTCTGAAGTGTGGGTACATTGGTACACCCCTGCAAGGTTAAAACTATTCAAATAGCCTCGTCCTAGGTTATGGACAAGCTTGTGTAAGCTTTTCAAGAGTTAGACTACAACCTTTTAATTAAAACTTGATGGGTGGTACGAATCGGGGATTCGTGCTATGTTGTGGTGGCTATTGGGATAATCACTTCCAGGTGGTTACTTGTATTTATTATTAATTCGCTGTTATATTCAACATCAAAACAGATTTGCAAACTTGCTTTTAAATGTATTACATTATTGCAAATAAAGTTGGCTTTGTGCAAAATGAGACATATAACCTCCACTTAAATAAGCCTGCATGTAGCATATGAATAGGTCTGCTATTCCACACGTCAGTCTTGCGAGTACCTTAGTGTACTCAGTTGTCTTGCTTAAATGTATTGTTGCAGAGGAAGAAGGTGAGCTCGATGGGCCTCACTTTTGTGAGCTGTGTTGTGGTAGCTTGCGGGGCGACTAGCTTAGCGGCCCGGTCGGTTGCCTTGTGGGTTGTGTTGGCTAACCGGTCGACTTTTGTTCTTAGCCATCTTATGGCGCTTTTGCTTCCGCTGTCATTCTCGTATATTGTGTTATTTGGTCGGTCGGCTCTTTTGTAATAACTTTACTTTATGTATGTCGTTGTTGAACTTAGTATTAATATGGAAATGATGTATAATTTTGTGATGATGAGCATGTGCTGCAATTCTGGGAAGCACATGTCCATCGAGGCTTTGGATATTTGATTAGTAATGCTAGAACCATATGGAGGTTAAGTATTACTAGTTAAATACCCGGGTCCTCACAGTACACTACACCTATTGCAACAAGGATGGATATCAAGCACAGTTCTGCTACAAGAAGAAGAAGGATTTACGTCGTGGTGGCCATCCTTCAAAGGGCACTGGCGGTTCCTCCTCTCATAGGAGCTCTAGTGCTTCTGATTCTCAAGAGTTTCTCACACTACTGCATCACATGTCTGCCTTTGCACCGTCTGATTCTGCTGTACAGTCTTCTAATGAGAGACCACCTTCTACTCCTTCTTCCTCAGGTATATCACCTTGGATTCTTGACTTGGTGTTTCTTTTCATATGACACATAATTCCAACGGTCTCACTTCCATTGGTCCTTTAGCTGATCCTATCACTGTCCAAACAGTCGATGGTACCTATCTCTCAGTTGTAGGATGAGGCACTCTTTCGAATTCCTCTTTTTATATTCCTGTTGTTTCTTGTGTTCCCAAACTAACCATACAGCTCATATCTGCCGGTCAGCTCACTAATCATGGTTGTCGTGTTATTCTCGATTTTGATTCTTGTTGTGTTCAGGATCGACGCATGGGGACTCTGGTTGGTACTGGCCCTCGCCACTGTGACTCACAGCGTCTCTTGGAGCTTGACTGGCTTCGTCTTCCTTCCGCTGCCCCTGCCAGTCTTGTCGCCTCCACCGTCGCTGCTGCTTCTGCTGCATCCTCCACTGCGTCTTTTGCTCAGTGGCATCATCGTTTGGGACATCTTTACGGGTCGTGTCTATTTTCTTTAATTCGTCATGGTCTCTTAGGGTCTATGTCTGGTGATGCTTCTCTAAATTATCAAGATTGTAAGCCTAGTAAACAGCTTCAACTCCCCTATCATTCCAGTGAGTCAGTGTCACAGAGTCCTTTTGATCTTGTTCATTCTGATGTATAGGGTCCAGCTCCTTTCGTTTCGAAAGGCGGTCATCGATATTATATAATCTTTATTGATGATTTTTCTAGATACACATGGATATATTTTTTGTCATCTCGTAGTGAGGTTCTCTTTATGTACAGGACCTTTGCTACCATGATCCATACTCAGTTTGACTCTCCTATTCGTGTTTTTCATGTTAATTCTGCTGGAGAATACTTGTCAGGAATCTTTCGTGATTTTCTTGCTGAGCAGGGCACTCTCTCAGTTTTCTTGCCCTGGTGCTCATGTCCAGAACGGTGTGGCTGAATGGAAGCATCGTCATCTTCTTGAAACAGCCGTGCTCTTATGCTTGCTTCTACTGTCCCACCACACTTCTGGGTTGAGACTATTTCTACTACCACTTTTCTAACTAATATTCAGCTTTCTTCTGCTCTTCAGGGTGGGATCCCAGTTGAGCATCTCTGTGGCAAGACTCCTGATTGCTCTAGTCTTTGCCTCTTTGGGTGTGTGTGCTATGTTCTTCTTGCACCTCGTAAGCGCACTAAGCTGACCGCTCAGTCCGTGGAGTGCGTTTTTCTGTGCTATAGCACTGAGCATAAGGGATATTATTATTGGGATTATGTTGGCCGACGGATGCGGGTTTCTCGGTACGTCACTTTTGATGAATCTCATCCTTTCTACCCTCGTCCTTCTCCTTCTACCACTCCAGCATCTCTTGTTGAGCCACTTTCTTTCCTGACTATTCCTGCCACCCCCATTGTCACCACACCTCCATCACAACCTTTGGCCTCTTCGGTGCCGTCTTCACCATCTCCTTCGCCACTGCCACCCTCTCCAAAGGTTCATCCCGGCCTTCGTCCTTCTTATCCTCTCTACTACACTTGTCGTCCGCGAGTTGAGGATTCTTCTGATACGCCATCTTCTTCTGATGGTTCATCGTCTTCGGCCTCTCCTCGATATGCTCTTCGTGATCGCTAGTCTATTCAGCCCCCTGCGCGCTTTTGTTTAGCGGCTCTTGCTGAACCGACTATATACGTGCTCTTGAAAAAAAAGTAAACATTGACTATATTGATCTCATTCTGCCCTTTTAATGAACATTTAGTTCAGGTAGCAATTAAATTCCCACAGTGGACCATTGTGGAGGAAACTTTCCTTTTCTATCTTGGCCAAGAAGTTGAACAATTTTATATTAGAAAGAAAATTAACACAGTGGTTTATTAATAGGAGAAATCATGGTTTTTAAAAAGATTGGGAAATCTGTCAAATGCTTGTTTTCTCTAAGTTCCCGTCCTGTACACTAAGAGCCTGTTTGGCATGGCTCTAACTCCGATTAGGAGCTCCACTCCGAACTCCAGAACTCGGTCTCGAGAGAGTTGGCCGTCTGAGTGGAGTTTGGCTAGAAGGGTCACTCGGCACTGTGGTTTGTCTGTGTGGATTGCCCACTTTGCCCTTGGTTGACATGAGTGGAGTTCAATGATGCGTGCAGCAGCATAACAGTAACACGTATGTTCTCATGTATCGCTTAGCTAAACTGTATGAATCCGAGATACAAGTCCGACAAGCATGTAAATCAATTAAAGTACCAACATATATCAAGATAATCATGTCCAACCAAATTATCCAAGATACAAGTCCATAGTTTCAAAATACAATTACATTAATTCCAAGCTAAGGCGACGGATGTAGCCAAACTATCACGAAATGAGTCCATAGTCACAAAGCTTGATTCCGAAGTGGATCCATCAGAGGCATGTTGAGACACATCATATTTGTTGTACCTTTCCGGGATAGTAGGCACATAGTTCGGATCTCGATTGAAATTCGCAAAGTCCACATCCCCACTAGCATGCTCACGTATGAAATTGTGGAGAACTAAGGTAGCAGCTACAATCTTTTTTTGTGTGAGCATGGAATATGGAGGCATCTTATAAAGAATTTGCCACTTCATTTTTAATAGTCCAAATGAACGTTCAATAACATTACGAACAGATGAATGGATCCGGTTGAACTTCTCTTTTGGAGTGTTTGGTTCCATACCTCGATGCCACTCAGGTAAATGATACCTTTCACCCTTGTATGGAGCTAGGTAACCTGGACGATTAGGATAGCCCGCGTCCACAACATAGTACTTGCCTACACATGTGAAAAAGAAAATAAGAATTGCATGGTACAGTACACATTTGAGGACAAAATGGAGCCTGGACAAAATATTTTTTTACCTTGTGGAGGATGTGGGAAGACTTCGATCCACTTCCATTGCATGGTACAAGACACTAGTGTCATGCAAAGCTCTGGTGACCCATGACCACATATGTGAATCGCATATCAAAATCACAAACGGCAAGCACATTTTGAGTAGCAATTCCTGTCTTACCAATGTACCTCACTTGTTCCTCAGGTGAAAGAGAAACACGAATATGAGTTCCATCTAGTGCTCCTATGCAATCCCTAAAGTGTGGATATGCTCTTTTATCATCCCTTATTCTTTTGTGAACTGTCCGAAAATTAGGATCAGTTGGTCTCAAATAATCTTCAGCCATTGCAACCACACTATCAAGAACTTCATGGAATTTCCTACTAATGGTTTCACCAGAGTGCTTAAACCTATTTTGCCCTCTTCTATTTGACTCACATCCACCACATGTGAATAGAAAAATTGCAAGCATTTCATAGGTATTCATGTGTTTTGACGGTCGCAAACCATACCTCTCAACCAGCACATCATGAAGATCCAAAAAGATATCCTTGTTCATCCAAGCATTGTGTGGCATTCCCTGAGTGTTTAGGGTCTCACCACCCATCCCATTCCACCGAGTGTGAGGTCCTTGGCGATGCCTTGTCCATACAAATGAGAACATAAGCTTCTGCAAGTTTAGCACCACCTTGAATGAGAGAAAAAAATTGATGATCATCATCGCTATTTTCATCACTCTCACTTGTAGACATCTGTAAAATATAATGGTATAGTAAATTATAAAATGAGTTCATACAAATGTAAAGCATAATATAAAATGAGTTCATACAAATGTCAAGCATATTATTACAAGTCTTCAATCATAGGAAAATAAAACATATTGCAGGATACAAGAGACAAGCCATAGGAAGCACTCCTACTTTCCATGCTTGTCATTATATTTCCTACTAAGCCACTTGAACCTAATGTCATCAGTAGGCAAGGTCATAAACATCTCCCTTTGCTCCTTCTTCACAAACAATTCAGTGGCCATGTAGTGTTCATTAGTTTCATAATCGGCACCACAAGCAATCACAGCCTCCATCACTTGATCAATAGTGAATTTTCCTTCTTTCTTGGAAGCATATTCATTTGCTGAACTAACCATACTAGTGACAGCTTCTTGAATGAGGACTGCATTCGCTGTCTTAGCTTTCTTGCCTGTATCTTGGACAGGCCTTGCCGCTCTTTTGGCACTACCAGGGGAAGGGGTAACCTCCTCTACCTCCTCACCTTGAGCCAAACCTTCTGTCGCACATTCTGTCGCACCTTCCTCACCTTGTGCCGATTCTTGTGTCGCACTATCAACTGTAGGTGTTGCATTGCCGCCACAAGGGGACCAATGGTCAACACCAATATTAACGATGCCTTGAAAACAAGTCATCAACTCATCTTCATTTTGAAGGGGTTGCTTCCTAAACTTCCCGCAGCCTGGAATGTCCTGAAAATATCCAAGAGAGCAACACATATTAGTACAAATAATAACAGCAACTAATTGAAAAGGTAACATTCCTATAAATACATATAACACTTACAGCTCTAGCTTTCTTCCACCATTCATCGTCCATATCAATAGTGCCATTATTACGGTTCCAACCGGTTCCTGTTTGCCTCATCTTAAGCTTTTTCCATGCCTTGAAATCTTCCTTCAATTTATCCCATTTGTTCTTGATTTGCGCCTTGGTTAATTCAATACCCGTCCTATCTTTGAATCTTTTTCAACCGCAGCATAACCAACCGAATTCAAGAATGTATTTGGCCGATTTCCTTTCTCAACTTGTTCGGCCATCAAACCACATAGGATCCGAGTGTTCTCTACGTTCCAATCAATTTCCGGCATCTATAGCAACTCCACACAAGCTTTCAGAACATACACAGATTGCTAACATGAACTACAGAGGAACTATTTCTTAACTAAAAATTTCACCTTGCACAAATCAATTTCACCTTGCAGGGTTGGGGGAGCTTGCCGGAGCAGGGTCGGGCGGTGGCCTAGGATGAGAGGACGCCGGCCGTCGATGAGGAGGACGCCGGCCGTCGATGAGGAGGACGTCCTTCTTCTCTTCTCGTCGAGGCCGGGGCAGTTCGTCCTTGCGGGCGGCCTCGGCCGCCGATCGCGGCTAGTGGCGGGCGGGCGGCGCGGCGGCGGCGGGCGGGCGGGCGGGCGGCGCGGGCGTGCGGGTGGGGTTGGTCGGGGTGGCGCCGAATCGCAGGTGGGGCGGGCGCTGGGCGATGGGGAATGGAGGCGCGGGGGGGAGCTTGCCGAGCGGTCGTCGGGCGGTGGCCTTAGATGCGGAGGACGCCGCCGCCGATGAGGAGGACGCCGGCCGCCGGCGAGGAGGACGTCCTTCTTCTCTTCGTCGAGGCCGGCGATTCGCTCTGCGGCGGCCTCGGCCGCCGGCGCGGCTCGTGGCGCGCGGCGGCGCGGCGGCGGCGGGCGGGCGGGGGCGGGCGGCGGGCGTGCGGGTGGGGTTGGTGGGCGGCGCCAATCGCGAGGTGGGGCGGGCGCTGCGGCGATGGGAATGGAGGCGTGGGGGTGGGAGCTTGCCGGAGCAGGTCGTCGGCGGTGGCCTAGATGCGAGGACGCCGCCGATGAGAGGACGCCCTTCTTCTCTCTTCGCCGAGGCCGGGCGATTCGTCCTTGTGGCGGGCTCGGCCGTCGATGCGGCGCGGCGGGCGGGCGGGGCGGCGGGCGGGCGGGGCGGGCGCGCGCGGCGGGTGGGGTTGGTCGGGCGCGCCAATCTGCGAGGTGGGGCGGCGCTGGGCGATGGGGAATGGAGGCGCGGGTGGGACGGCGGCCGGGAGGATAGAAAAAAAACGATTCGTTGGGTTGGAGTGTGTAATCGATGGCAAAGGTGGGTAATTTCTTTGAAACTCCATGTCTAGGTCTATTTCAGATGGTTGTAGAGCTGGAAAATAGGTGCTCCAAGATAATGAACTAGAGCTCCAAGAACTCTATGGAGTTAGGCTGCTCCAATTTTTTTTGGAGTTGGGGTGTTTGGCTAGCTCTACCCAGCTCTAGCCTGGAGTTGGGCTCTAGAGCCATGCCAAACACCCCCTAAGAAGCTTCTACATAGATATTATCCTTGTATCGAAGGTAACTCATATGATGTTTCTTCATATCTAAGCGGAAAAGGGGGAAATAGATACCTCAGATGATGTTTGAAGCTGATCAGCTAGCATTCTTTGTTTTTTTTTCGCAGGATTTCCCACTCATCACCTATTGTTGAATGTGTTAGTGATATGCCCTGAGAGGCAATCATGGAGATGATATCACGTCTATGTTTATGAGTTACAAAAATAAATAATGTTATGTTCCTTAGAAGAATTATCATTTATAAAGATGAGCAAGTATGTGACTTATTGGTGAAACTCTTAATAATTGTATAATGTCATTCTAAAAGGATCCTTAGTCAGATGTCACTAGTCAAGACACTAGTGACTTATAGATCAACGCATATATTGATTGATGACCACGTATCACCGGTCATAGATATGGGGGATATTGAATCAATAGTGTGAGCATATGTTAGAGAATATGATGTTGGATTAACCCACTTTGAGACACTATTAAGATTGTTATGTTTCTACGTGTCATCAGTTGGTCTTAAGCAATGATGATGTATAATCCTTAGACTTGAGATTAGCATGATTTCCTATATATGTAACAGTACACTTAGAGGCTACTAAACGCTATTCTATAACTGGGTAATTATAAAGGTAGTTTTCGGGTATGCTATAAAATATGTGAAGGGGTGTGACTGGTATGATATGAGATTTGCCCCTCCTAGCATAATAGAAGAGATATCTCTAGGGCCCTCGATGTGATCGGATAAAGAAAGTGCATGGTTGTGCCACAAGTAGTCGAAGAGTCGACCACACAAAATTATCCATCATTAGATCGAGAAAATATTAAACAGTTCATAGATGGCATATATCTCACTTGGAGTTTGACCAGATATCGTGGGGGCAAAAGGAGAATACGTAAGCAGGTCGTTTAGTTCGACCAGACACGAACTGGTTGTATTGGGATACGAAATGGTCGTGAGTAGACCTATTCATGGACGGCTCGACCCAAGCCTGACCTAATTTTTCTGGGCTCAGGCCTTGATTTTCGGCCCGAAGGCCCGGTCTGAACCCCAGAAAAGCCCAACAATGACAATAAAAATAATAAAATATATATCTTTTTTATTCTCGAAATAAACTAAATATCATTATTTATTCCAAAAAAAATATTAAAATAATAATATTTTATAGGAAATCACAATTTTCGGGCTAGGTTCAAGCTTGCACATTCAAGGTCGTGCTTTTCCAGGTCCGGCCCGGGTGAAAGCATCTAGGTCTCCAGTAATTGTTTTGGTAATTAAATGTCAACAATATTTAAGGAACTAACATTTGTGAAGATGTTTTAAGGATTAGTCCCACAGGATGAATGATGACATGAAAATGGCAATGCAAAGATGATAAAGATCGACTTGGTTCAAGCAAAGGTATCACATGAATTAAACCAGGGCCGCCTGCCAACAGCGCTCAAGCATGCCCTCGGGGAGGAGGGACTCGCCCTAGGCTGCCGACAGCCGGTGGGCAGTGGGCTGAGAGGCCGCTTGTAGTGGGCGGAGGTATGGCCGATGTCTTTGCACCAAAAGCAGCAAGTGGCGTTCCGGCATGCCGCGGTGACGTGATCACGTGCGAATCAATTGAAACACAAGTTGATGAGATCACGCGGGACTGGCCTGGACACGGGTGCTTGGCGGCGACGAGGCTGCGGCCTTCTACGCTAGGGGCGACGCCGCACCTCATGCCAAGAGTCTCGCTCCAGTGCCTATCCAGGCGGGGTGGCGACCTCGGGGACCTGGGGAGGTGCAGGTAGCTTTACGACTGTGCGGGCCTGTCCTGGGGGGCGGCTACCTCGGGGACCTGGGGAGGTGCAGGCAGCTTGACGACCGCACAACTCGGCGGGAGACCGTTGTCTAGGAAAAGGAGGCCCTTACCTCGAGCAACCCCGTTGAGAGGCCCTAGCTTCGGAGCAGAAAGAGAGCGAGGCAGCACATGCCCCATTGAGGCAGGGGGGACAACGATCGTGGAGGGGACTCTGGATGGCGACGAGTGGCGCCAGGATTCGACCAAGTCGGGGCTAGAAAGAGGGGAGTCCAGCCACCTGCGCTCCTTCTCGAATAGCTTCCAGAGCACCGCCGCCCGGAAGTCTAGGTCAAAGGACCAAGAGTAGGCCATGGGGGGAAGCTTGGCGCTGCCGCCGGGGGGGGAGGGGGGTAGGCTACGCGGGGCTATGTGGATGTGAACCGTCGCTTCCAGTATGAAGTTTGTATGTCTAGAAACGGTAGAAAATCTAGAATTATGTGTAGTCCTTATGTAATTTTCAAAAGATGTAGACTCCCCAAAATTTAAAGGCAAATCATCCGAAGCAATTAAACAACAAAGAGAATGACGAGCTACCTTAGAACTGTAGTCCCAGCTACGTACCATATTGTCGAGGTTGTACTGCGGTTGCGTCTGCCTCATTGTCAATCCTTGTCTTGCTTTACATCTTGCAGCATGTCTAAGCAAGTACTCCGTTCCACCTAAAGACTTTGCAGATAATTCATATTTACAAATTTTACAAACACCATATCTTACCTAAACTCTTTGTGCGTCTGGCTTGGTTGTCTTATAGAAATTATCCGAGACTCCCGATGTACTTGACCTGAATCTCTTTGCTCTAGTGGTTGCAGGCGTAGATGTTGCCGTAGAGCCTGATGATGGTATGTTTGCTTGCTCTTGTGGTTGGTTTAAGGCCTCGAGATTCTCGAGGGATGCAACATCGTCCGGTGAAATTCTGTAATCACCAATAGCAAAACTATCGTAATTTTCCATTATGAAAACTGCAAATCGAAAATTACACTATTATTTATTCATCTTAGTATAAAAATAAAAAAAAATTATGCAAAAAAACAGTATTGTTCCTCTTTTCCTGACTTACTGCTGGATTTTGAATTTTCGGATATTTGGCACAAATGTTTCTTTTTTGCCAAATTATCACATAAGGATTCTAAATTTGCATAATGTAATTCATAGAAGAGATTGATGAATGGATGAGTGCTTAATGAGGGGGTTATGTTGGCTATTTACAGAAAAAGGACGCAACTACGGGTCGGACGTACGGTGGGAGGCTTCCCACTGTACGATCCGATGCAACACCCGACAAAGAACCGTGCAACATTTTTTCTGCTTGTTGCAACATATCAAACAATCATATGCAACATTACCTTCAAAATCTCAGAATCAAACAAACACACATTCTCATAATCAAAATATCATAAACATTCTCATAATCAAACACACACAAATATCTGGAGGACACCAACATATCAAAAAAAGATGTAACATCTTAGAAATTTGTATGCAACATTTTTTTTCTCCCTATGCAACATTTTTTTTCACAATTGCAACATTGCGCACATATCAAAAACTGAGAACTTACCCAGTGGAGCAACTGCCTCCTGGCGGCTTGGGACGGCATTAGGCCCGCGGCGAGGAGGAGGGCTGGGCGGAGCTGGAGGCCCCAGACGAGCTGGCCGTCGTCGGGGACGGCGATGGGCAGGCGGAGCAACTGCCTCCTGGCGTAGGTCGGCGCGGTCCAGGAAGGTGAATCCGTGCTAGGGGCAGCGGGAGGCGGAAGGGGAGCAACAGGCGTCGGTGTAAGATCGAGTAGGCCGACTAGAGGGGGGGTGAATAGGCGTTTTAAAACTTTTAAGAGCTAGAACCGATTTCTAATGCGGAAGCTAAATATCAATTAGGTTTAGCCTAAATCAACCAAGTTCACTAAGTGCACCAACAATACAAGTCAATAATAAATAGAGCAATTTAGTAAAGACTTGTAAGCTATCAACTAAAGATATGATTAACCAAGCACATACAAGATAGCAATCATACAAATGAATAAGCAATTATATAAAGAATGTAAATTGCACAAAGTAAAGCATATGAAAGCTAATCACAAGAAGCACACGAGACACAATGATGTTTTACCGTGGTGGTCGGAGACTTACCGGTCTCCCATAATCCACGTTGAGGGAAACCCAAACCAATTGGGTCGGCTCCACAAATTAAGCCTTCCTCCGAGGTATCAACCACCTCGCTCCACTAGGGTTGCTCTTACTCCACTCCGGAGATGGCGAGCACCAAGCCACTAACAAATGCCCGAGTCTTCTCACAAACTTCACTTGAGAAGATCACCGACGCACGACGCCTCCACGCCGTCTAGGTGTCGGCAAACACCAAGAGTAACAAGTCACCAACTTTCACTTGAACCAATCAAGTGTCAAAGCTCTCGTGGATATTAAATCCACCACCTAATGCAACACATGTAATAGGATTTGCCTCTCAAACCTCACTAAGTGCAACACATGCACAAATGGGAGTAGAGGGCTTGCTCTTAGCTCAAAAGAACTCAATGGGGGCACCAGCAACTTCTCTTCACACAGCCAAGGTGGGTATTTATAGCCCACACACAAAAACTAGCCGTTGGGAAGAAGATTCCAGAAAATCTGGACAAAACCGGTCTAACCTCCAACTATTGGCCGGTCGGACCGCCCAAGCGCCAACGGCTATAAAACTAGCCGTTGGACTCACAAACGGTCTGACCGCCAACCAACGGCCGGTCAGACCGCTCAGACCGATCAAACCGCCAGAGAGGCCGGTCAGACCGCTCGACTGAGCAACCGATCAAACCAGAAAAACATCTCTTCTGGAAAACACGTACCATCATACAAATTTCGGTACTACCGCACTCCGGTAGTACCGATTCTTACGGCCGGTACAACCGAAGGTCGGTCAGACCGCTCACACCATGGCGATCAGACCGCCACCACCGGTCAGACCACTACCAGAGGCGGTCAGACCGCCAGCAGTCATCAAGATTGAGAACAGACTTTGCACATTTGCTTCAACTCAATTTGCAAAACAAATTTGCCAATTGATGCAACATGTACACAAGAGATGAAGGCTAGATTCTCAACAAGTCACAAAAACACATTTTGCCGACTTTTAGAATTATCGCCACAAGGAATAAGGTACATGGACTTAAACTGTTTGCAAAATACATTCGCAAGCAAGAGTCACATGCTGCAAGGAATAACCATGAGCCACAACTATTTGCAAAACGCATTCGCAAATATAGGCGACATGTTAAGTTGAGCTAGAGCAAACACAATGAGCGATCAACACATGACTAACTCAAGTTACTAATTAAGACCCCTCTTAATAGTACGACAACCTATTCTAGCAATCCGGTCTCCAACCAACCACCGAGACCGGTAAAAGACTAGGAACAAATCCTTAGCCCTAGCTAGTCATACATTTTCCTTGCGCAACCACTTGAAGCTTGATGACGCACATCCTCGCTTCAAGTCCGGGTTATTGACTTAATGTCCATCAACATATGATGACATCTTTCATCTCAGGTCTTGACATGCATCAACTCATGATGCACTCTTCATTTGACCTCCATCAACACATGATGGATTCTTCTCGACTTGATGATCAACTCATAATCATCTTCTCTTCTTGAACTTGATATGCATCAACTCATGATGCATCCTTTACTCTAAGCTCTTTACTTCGGGATCTCGACTCGAACATCATCAACACATGATGATTTCCATTTCCCCGATCTTTGACTTGATGACAATCAACACATGATATCATCCGAAGTCTTCAATCACATGGAACATAACCTATTTCACCAACTCATAGAAAAATGTTAGTTCCACAAGGTGATTGTCATTAATTACCACAACAAACCATTAGCCAATAATGGTGGGACAAGATACCGCAATCTTTCCTCTTTGGTAATTGATGACAACCAACACAATTGAGATAATTGAATATATTTGGTATGAGTATATATGAACTACATAAGTTATATATACTCAAAGGATATATGAGCTTATATGAACTACACAAGTCTCATATGCTCATATGGATATATACGAACTATACTAGTTGTATATATTCAAGGATATGGGTATATATAAACTACACAAGTTACATATACTCATATGAATATATTAACTACACAAGTTAAATATATTCAAGGATATATTTCAAAGTAAAGATCCTAAGTATGTGGACATAAGAATATGGATCAATATTAATGAAACCATAAAATATAGAGTGAACTCCCCCTAAATGTGTGCATACACAAATGTGTAATAAAGACATATGCACATATTCAAGTTAACCTTTTGGTGAAGTTCAACCTATATTTTGAGTCCGAGGAATGCAACAAGATATAATAAAATGATGTCGAATGCATACCTCTTTGATCTTTAAATCCCACTGAGACTAAGCAATTTGTATAACAATAGAAGTGTTAGTCTTATAAAGATTTGTTATTTGGAAAGCATACCTCATTTGATTTTTACCTCTTTATCCATTTGAGACTAAACAGTAGATATAGCAAAAAGAGTGTTAGTCTCGTAAATAGATTTGTCATTAATAACCAAAACTTCATTAACATATAATGGCGGGTCTAGATTCTTCAGTCGGCGACCAGGCGGGAGGGAGGCGACATGATGGCGGGCGGAGGGGGAGGCGACATGACGACGGGCGGAGGGGGAGGCGCGAAGCAGGCGACGTTCGTAGGGTAGAGGCGGGAGAAGGCGACCGGACAGGAGGGAGGTGGGCAGAGCTGGCGGTGGGGGAGGCAGAGGGTAGAAGCCGGCGTTGGCGACCGGGCGGGAGGGGCAACGTGTGAGAGATGAGCATGGGAAGAGGAAAGCAGTGGGGAGTGGGGAGTGGGGAGAAAGGGGAACAGGGGAGATAAGAACGAGCGTGAGTCGGTGGTGAGGAATGTGTGGCTGTGAGAACGTTTTGGGAAAGAGAGTGAAATGGGTACGAGTGTTGCGTCCGATTTTTTTACTTTGTTTCGTACGAACGTATACTATCGTTTCCCTAGAAAAAAAATTTCAGGATTGTTTGATTTTTTTCTTCATGTTTTAAAATCTTCCAACGGTAAAAAACGGTAAAAAAAACCATTACATGTGCCTAAACGGGCCGGCGTACCTATACGAACAATACTACCGTAAACATCCCCGCGTGTCATGTCGAGCCAGCTCAACGTGCTTAGCCGGGTCGTGCTATGCTTGGAAATACCTAGAAGAAAGAAGAGACTACATTAGGCCACCCTGCTGGGTCGGAGTGTCGACCCAAGTATGGCACGTCTGATTGGCCCGAGCATAGTGTCAGACCGTGTCGTACTCGGACCAACAATCCCATACTTCGGACCACCCAGCCCGCCCATTTGGACAGCTTGGTTGGGTACTGCTAGCTTTTTCTTATTCGCTGTGCATGGGCATCTATTGATGCGTAGTTGTTGCGGAAGACACGTCGATATCGCCGGCTTCGCAGTTGCCACTTGTGACAGCGGGCGAGCAGCAGCGACTAGGAACTCAGGTAACGAGTGCTGTCCCCGTGGCAAAAGGCACAATTCTTAGCTCCGTTGCCATTGAATAGCTTCCATGACGGCACAGGCGAACAATGCCTTGGCCTCCAAACATCGTCGTGCCGTAATTTGACATGCCAGACTGCTATACACACACATATGGATCTTTTTACCTGAAATCAATCGATTTTTCTACCATTGGATTGAGATCAACGCCCTAAATCTCTTCCCTATCTCCAATATAAACCAACACCAAGACCCGGTTAGCCGTCACCTCCCAGCCACTCCACGCACCGCCTCCGGCACCGGCGAACACCTCTCCCTCCTCTTCCGCCGTCACCAGCGCACCTTGCCAGTTTCCGGCAGCTCGCCACGCCTCAACATCATACAAAGTAAAAAAGAAATGGAATACAAGAATTCAATCATCCCAAACAGACCATCCATCACGTCACTTTGGGCATCGCAACATGTTCCAACAATACTAATAATAGTAGCAGTAGCTTTCCTTTCCGACTCATCACTATGACAAACGCCATTACCACAAAAAAAGTTTCCAGTTTTATCCATAGACTTTGACCAAAGAGAGCCTAGCATAACATACTGACACGCCAGACAACCAACACAAATACTGAAGTCACATCATCGCAGCACCAATCTTACTTGACGCCATGCTTTGCTTTCGAGTGAGCTTGTAGAGCCATCTCACTGTTGAATGTCCTGGGGGGAGGGGGGCCAAAAACATTATATTAGATTGAATCCATTATTGTCAAACCATTGATGAGCCAAGCAAGCTACTACATCAACAGAGAGAGAGAGAGAGAGAGAGAGAGAGACTTACTTGGGGCACGACTTGCACACAACTGACCCACCCGATTTTGGGGACTTCTCATTGTTTCCAGGGGTCTTGCTCGCCTGCTTCGCCGGATGTGGAGTCGCCACATGGACACCCTTCCTGGCGCCTGCTCAAAGGGAATACAGAATACAAACCATAAACATCATGACGGGTAAAAAAAACCCTCCAACTTAGCAGGTTGACGAGGCCGCACCTGTCTTCTGGCCAGATGGTGTTCCAACCTTTGCCTTCTTATCAGACGCAGGTGTCTTCAACGCACTTTCAGCTGCTCTCTTCTTCCCAGTCTCTGGCTGCAACATAGCATCGCATTGGTGTCTGATAACAGGCACAGCAAAAGTAAACAACAGGGTAAACACATGAAGCACATACCTTCTTGGGAGTTTCTTCTTCGTCATCCTCATCACTCTCATCCTCATCATCTTCACTGGAATCCCCCTCACTCGTCTCCTGCATCAGGCCATAGCAGTAGTGTCATTAAGCATGGAAAAATCCTCCTTACAATCTATAAAGTGGAGTATATGTAAATATAAATTATTTTGTCCAAAACTCACATCTTCAGCGCCTACCTCAGGAGATAATCCTTCATCAGAATCAGAATCAGAATCAGTCTCATCAGAATCAGAGTCATCTGCATCCTTCTTATCCTTTCCCACGTCCTTTACAACAACCTTTGATTTTGAAGCTGCAGCATCAATCTTCACCTGACTTTTCTGCTCCTTCCCCTTTCCTTCAGATTTGCCTACACAGAAGTATATATGCATTTAGAAGTATTACCTCATCGAGTTTACACATGATACAAATAAGTGCAACAGGAAGGAGAAATTTGAATACCATTTTCCTTGATCACTGGAATGTTCTTTTCCTCCTCTTCATCTGAAATTGTAACAATCTGGTTAAGTCCTTGTCGTTTACGAGAACACAAATACTACTACAGGTACAGTCATATACATACCTTCAACTTCTTCAGAATCAAAATCCATTGTGGGACAAGGCAAAAGGCAGGTCAAGGAAACAAAAAAAAAAAGACAAATTCTTTTAATACCTTTTACTGAATGAAAATTAAAATACCAGAGTACGCATTATGGATTTTAAGGACTTTGACCAAACATTATAAAGGATATTCATCTCCCTCAGCTGGCTGGTAAACCTTGTAACCAGAAAAGAACACACTGGCAGTCTTTGAGGTGTGTGATAGTTCAAACTCTTTATCGAAGACCAAATCAAATTGGATTTGAGGGAATCTCTCAGCTGAGAGGGTTCCAATGGCTAGCTTCTGATCATCAACTTTAACATACATCAACGTGCTGTCACTTGCTTTCTTTGATTCCCCGAGAGCAGCCTACCAAACAGTTGTTGAACACAAAGAGGAACTGCTCAATGACTAGAGAAAAGGCACATAACAGAAGGCACAACTACAGACGCACATTTTCTAACAAAGAGTTGAGAGAAGAAAAATAGGATAGGCATAAACCGGACCTGAGAAAGGTGCAAAAAGTGATCATCTTCAGGCTCACACTTAACAGTCTGTCCAGGCTTGACTTCGAGACCTGCACAACTTTGATTGATCAGTTGAAGCTCAATTACGGAATCTCATTTCAATTTGCAAAATAACAGGTGTAAAAGAAACATAAATACACTAGCAGGTCAAACTGACTACTTAAGTGCCTGAATGCTGTGTCTTGAAAACATATGGCCACAAATCGCCAAACTATGTATGTAACATCAACGAGGAGAAGTGCACATACAGAAGCATAGCAATTTAGTATGAACAACTAAAACTAAATTATGTCTACAAGTTGATCGCTTGGCAACACAGAGAAACAAACGATACAAACAGGCAAGCAGCAAAGAAACTTAAGGGGGATAGAAATAGAATAGGGGGGGGGGGGTTCTGGTAGCAGGTTGAATCCGGAAGAACCACCACCTAGTGTCAATAATGTACAACAGCTCATTCAGGACACGGCGACACGCCATGCCATGCTTGCTAGTACAGCAACTAGTAACTCTATATTCAGTATTCACCCCCTATTGGGTTCAATTCAACGTCTCTTAATACAAGAAAGATGCAAATTAATTTTTAGGGTACACAAATGCATCGACGGAAGCGTAAAACAGTATACTAGAGAGCAGACACGACAGTAATCGTGAGATGCGATGCGGCGCAGCAACATTAACCATGGCATGCTCCCTAAACCCTAAAATAGAGTTAATTAACAACTATTGCATTGGAGTAGTATTGGAGCACCGAAACAAAATAAAATCAAATCGGCCGTCAAATTTCTCATGCCATGCCAAGCCAAGGGGGGATGCGAAGAGAGAGAGAGAGAGAGAGAGAGAGAGAGAGAGAGAGAGGTTACCCCAGAACTCCATTGGTATCGGCAGCGGAGAGAAGAGGAAGAACCCTAGCTAGTTGGTGGGGAGAGGAGGAGGAGCGCTGCGTCGTTCCTGCTAGGGTTTAAGAGGAGTCGTCGGAGGGATGGGAATGAGAGACCCTAGCTAGCTGCGGTGGCCTTTTAAAGGGGTCAGGACGCGGCCTCGCCGTTCGATGATGCGCTTCACATCATCCCCGCCGTTGCTCTGTTCCTCAGTGAAATGGGCCGTCAAGCCATACTGTACCAATTCCTTCCCAATTGCTCGTTCCCAGGCCCATGCATGTGATGTGCCAGCCCAAAGCAACGCCAATGCTCCTACTACCTTCCCATCCCATGTGGCCCAATCTTCGCTAAAAGATTTAGTACCGTTGGTGAGTCTCCTATCTACTGTCTCTATCTTACGAGCTGATATGATTTTTTTTTATGAATAGATATGTATATACATGCTTGTTGTATACATGAAAGGATAATTATCTTAAGCATATTGATTTTTTAAGTTTATTTATATGTGTGTGTGTGTTTATTTGAGATCCGTTGCAACACACGGGCACTCGGCTAGTATTATAAAAGAAAGACTTTGGTGAAGGTGGTGAGTTTGTCATCTACCACCTCACCTCCTTATGTTTTGAGTTGATAGAATCTTTTATGGATAAGTATGTATACATGCATAAGTTACTTAAGTTACCTGAATGATCTTCTGTGGATAATTAAATTATCTGTGCTTGTGGCTTGTGATAAGATTATATATATCTTGTTGATTAGATGTAAATTATTTATGAAACTTTTATTTGTAGGACAATTACCTTATGGATATTGGTTTCCTAAGTTAATAAATTATATTATGTTTATTTGAAAACCTTTGCGACGCTCGTGTATTCGGCTAAATGTATCGGTATTCCAACGTTACAAGTACTCCGATTAAATTAGGCACACCCTTAATCATAAGGAGAAACTCGTTTCCAGCTGAAACGGAGGCATATCCTAACAAATGATACATGTGCCTTCTGTGGAAGGGAGGAGCGTATCGAACATTCCTTTCTCTTTTGCCAGTTTCCCCGTGAAGTTTGGCGTGAAGTGGAATTGGAGTATGACTTCCATCTCTGCCGCAAGACGTTGAATTGTGCTAAGTAGTGTTTGTTCGATTTCATGGGCCTTTCCTCGACTCGGGAGACAACGGTTCTTGCTGTTACTCTGTAGCATATTTGGGAGGCCCATAATGGTGCACGAAACGATGAAGTTTTGTTGCATCCTCGAAGGGTGGCTGCGAAAGTTAAAACTTATGTTGAGTTGATAGTGTTGCATATATTCAATCCGGATCCAGGTCATAGGCGTGAGTCTTTGTATTCATTTCCTGAATGGACTCCATCGGCAGGTACAGTCCTTATTAATATCGATGCAACACTATTTGTTGTGTCTCATCGGATGAGGGTTGGCGTGGTAGTCCAAAACAACATTGGTGATGCATGGTTGCCTGTAGCGAGCACCTTGATGGGATCACTACGCCGGAGTTAGCAGAAGCATTGGCGTTTCGTCGTGCAACAACCCTTGCCCGTAATGAAGGATATCAAAATGTCATCCTTGCTTCTGACTGCTTGTTGGTGGTGCAAATGTTGAATTTGTCGATGCGGGATCGGTCCTCTGTTGGTGTGGTTATCTCTGATATCAAGTCTATGGCAGATGGTTTTTCCTCAGTTATTTTTCGTCATGTTAGTCGTGTAGTGAATGTGGTGTCACATACTCTAGCTAGATCTTGTGAGTACTCTGTTAGCTCTTTTATTCGCAACGGAATGTATCTGAAAGACTCTTTATAACGATATTTTGTGATCAATAAAATGCCGCACTCTCTCTCTCAAAAAAAGATATGGAACTAGGGTGAGTGGCCACCTATTCCCAAGTCAATGGAATCATTGTGCGTAGGATGAGTTGAGGATCAGATCAACTGTTGATTCATGCATGGAACACAGCTAGCACCACCCGCGCGCGTGAATGCGATTACTGCGCGCTACTGGTGTACACGCTGAAGTGAGCTCGACTATTGAAATTAAGTGGAAGATCCATCCATCGATCGATGGATGGATAGAGAGTCTGCACGCACGCTGATCGATTATATGACATTTGCTTGCTACTTAATTGATGAGCTGATCTGAGCATGCACAGGATCAGACAGTCGATCGACGACCATTAATCTAAGCAAGATGCAGCTGCTATATATGGAGTATAATATATACTAGATGGTCAGGCGCGCTACGTTGCGCTCGCCTGTTGAATATATGATACTTGGCAGTTGTTTTATACGGTGTTTGATACGGCATAATGTAATCTGATACGCGGTACGCGAAATATCAGGAGTTGGGCTCATTGAATGTTTTTTTTTGTGTTAGATGGATTAGAAACAAAGTTATTTGTGGAAGATATGAAGTCGATAAAAATAGCCAGACATACTATTCCTACAAATTTATTTATGTTAGATGCTCTATCATAGTTTGAAAAAAAAATTAAGGTTGCTAACAAAGGCAATATTTCTGGGTTAGATGACTTATTTCTGTGGTATACTAATGCAACTGAAACAAAAAAGGAGGTACATCTGATTTTTTGGCATTGACCTAACTGTTCACTCTTTAAAAGAGAAGGCTATTCCTACAAAAACGAAAACACTCGCTTTAGAAGTTATTGAGAAGGTCAATTATTTTACACCACCAACCCAAAAAAAAAGTCGAAATTACATGCATGTCTATCAGATGGCTGAAAATATTGAGCAAATAGAATAAACCTTCTATTAAACAAAATTAACAATAATCTCGGTAATTGTAGCAAAAAAAAAAACAAGCTATACGTTTCAATCAGTTTCAACATAAGAAATCGGCGGTATAACAATGAAGAGCAAATGCCAACCATTGAAGTAAACTTAACACATGACCTATAACTTTGTAAACCTCCAGGTCGAAAACCAAAAACATAATCTGAAATCAAGGTAGATTACACTGATTGATAAATTGCTTGAACGGTAGAAGAGGATGCAAGCTCTAGAATGTTTAGTAAGAATAAATTGTGTTTTTCACATGAGCGGATCTCAACAAAGACTACTATTTTGCCAGTAATTTGTTCAACCTAAAAAAAGGATTAAGATATCTGAGCAATAGGGAAATCAGTAAAGACTACCATTTGGAATCAAGAGGGAACTTTAACACTTTCAACAATGTGATAAATGAAGTTTCTCTTACCTTTCCAAATTACTAGTTATTTATCTATTATTTTCTGCACTATATCTTTTAGTTTTGAACAAAATTTCATTGGTTGCCTTAACACCAAAATGATGCTGAGGAACTGGTCGTAGACCTTGTTGAAGTGGTCGTGGACCCTGTGGGGCTGGTTGTGGACCTCGCTTCCTTCTGGCTCGTCTTGCTCCTGGCTTGATCGGTTTGTCCCCATGTACTCGAGTAGAACTGGTCGTAGGGATGCCCGCATCGTCCCCTCCCCCTTCAAGTGAAACCGTTCTCGGTTTGGGGTATTCTTTACAAGATCCTTGCTCTTGATAATAATATCAGAATGGATCTCCTCATCTCTTTTTGGTAGCAAAGAATGAAACATACCTCTATGCATCAATGTGAAACAATTAGCTCTCCCTTGGTATGTAACGTTGCGATCAAACTGCCATGGACGCCTCAGCAATATGTGACATATGTGCATAGTCACGACGTCGCATTCCACCTTGTCTTCATAGCCATCAATTGAAAACGGTACTAAAACTTTATGTGTAACTTTCAGCTTACCAACATTGTGAAGCCATTGTATATAGTATGGCTTAGGATGACGCCATGTGGTTAATGAGAGCGCATCAACCATGTCCTTACTGATCACATTGTTGTAGCTTCCTCCATCGATCATCAGCTTGCACCGTTTGCCCTTGATCATGCATTGGGTTTGGAATACACAACGTCGCTGCCCCTTCTCGACGATCAGCGTATTATCACTATTCACCTTACAAGTCATCAAAGATACACCAACTTCAGGTTCACAATACACCACTTCTATGTCGAAATCCTTGGATTGTTCTTCAGCGTCGTCGCTATCACTCTCCGATGCATATCTGTTTTGTACGAGTAGCACTTGTCTTGAATTTTGGCAATATTTCTTCATGTGCTCTCTGCCCTTGCACTTGTAGCATTCAATTTCTCGTGTTTGAGCAGTTGAGAAAACACTAGAATCAGATCTAGATGTCTCCTTGCCTACTGTACTGACTGCCTTGGATGCTTCTTTCAATTGTACTCCCACCAGATTAGTGGGTGCAACCAGTTTAGAACTTGAACCACCTTCACCATCTTGCTGAATTGGACGCCTCCAACTCGATGGATTGGTGCGGTCGACCTTTGAATGGTTGTCCCTCACCCATTGTTCAGCACGCTTAGCTTGGTGAAGAAGCTCTTGTACGGTGTTATACTGCATCAAGTCAACACGATTCCGCGCGTCGTCATTCAGTCCTTCAAAGAAACATGTCTTTGTAACTTCAGCAGACTCGCAAACACCAGTATGGATCATGAGCACTTGCATCTCTTGATAGAACTCATCCATGGACTTGGAGCCTTGAGATAGACGGCGTAGCTTTGTATGCAGCATCTTGGTATAGTACACTGGAACAAATCTAGTCCTCATAACTTGTTTCATCCCCTCCCAAGTTTGTGGATGATCTCCTGCATGGTTCAATTAATCCCACCAAATAATAGCGTATTCGGTGAACTCAATTGAAGAAGCACGAACCTTCTTGTCTTCATAGTAGTTATGGTTGTCGAAGATTTGATTGACATGCATCTCCCACTCCAGATAAGCTTCAGGTTCAGCTCTACCTTTGAACGCCGGTATAGTGATTTTGATTTGGCCAATACCGTCGTCCTCACATTGCACACCACCGTCGTGGTGTCCTCCATGTGCAGTAGGTCGGCGATCAAAATAATCACGTCGTGGTGGTCGTGGGTAGCCTCCACGGCCGTCGGACATGTCATAATCATTAGCACCATAGTAACGAGCGTCGTCATGCGACTGCGCTCGTCGCACCAAGTTTGGTGCCTGATGTCAGGCGCTGGCCCCTTCCGGCGGCAGTAATCTCTCCTCCAAGTGACGAAGAGAAATGGCCAGATTGTTGAAGCCCTCCGTGATGTGATCATTCAATGAAGTTTGCACTTCGTTGATCCTCGTATTCACCCCATTGATGCTTCCATCGAAATCAGCACGAATGACGTCCTCGCGGCGCTTGATGTGCCTAGGGATTGCCTTGAATCATGCTCGTACTACGAGTGGCAAGTCATTATCGATCGGTTCACCCAAGTCGTCGCTGGCGTAACCACTCGAACCCCTTCGGCTCACTCCTGATATCCTGAAAGCAGCAAGAAAAAAATTTCGTATCGTGATCAACTTGGTGCTCTGATACCACCTGATACGTATCTAGTAAACTAGCTGAGGCATAGGATTGCCCGATCTTTCGCGGTACAAACAGCGTAGTAGTCCTTCTTCTTGCGGCTAGGGTACAACCCTCCTTGAAACCTTGCGGTGATGAAGACAGCAGCAGCTCCTTCAACCACGTCGCAGTGTAGATAGATATCCAGATATTCACGCACTAATCAATCACAAGGACGATTAGAAGTATGAACTCGAAGCCTCTCTAAACCGTGAGCAGCAAAGATCACGAATTAGACGAGTTGAATCGTGAAGATTCGGTAGGCAATCACAAGAACATCGCGTTCTTGCCTTGCTCCGACCTCAACAAACCCTAGATGGGAAAACCTCAACAAAACACGTAGGATATTGCGCCACAAAGTCGCCGTGACTTTTCTGTATTTCTTTCTAAAATTCTTCCCCCTTTACAATGGGCAAAGCCCTGGCCTTATATTGGCACCTAAGGGTGCGGCCGACTCACACACGGCTTAATGCCAATTCTATCTCTAACTCACGTATCATACAAAGATTCTTTCCTAATACAGTTATGGAAAGATTACAACCGACTCCATCTAAAAGATATATACTATAACTTATCTATGACCAGTACTATTCATGTTGAGTACCGAGTGTCGTAGGACTGGTCCTAGAGGGAGGTCCTGAGGAGGTTTTGGGAAGGTCCTAGAGGGAGGACTTGAGGAGGTCCTAGAAGTCCTCCGGGGTGGTCCTGGAAGACCTCCTCGTGGACTACCTAGAAGTGGTCGTGGACCCTGAAGAACTGGTCGTAGACCTTGTTGAAGTGGTCATGGACCCTGTGGGGCTGGTCGTGGACCTCGCTTCCTTCTGGCTCGTCTTGCTCCTGGCTTGATCAGTTTATCCCCATGTACTCGAGCAGAACTGGTCGTAGGGATGCCCGCATCACAAGCAGTAGGTCGGTAACACGGCAGACTACTGCTGGCCGGCAACTCAGCATTCGACAAGCCGTAAGCAGATGAGAAGGTCTCATTAGCACCTCCTAAATGTTGGTCTGGTCCGCCACTGGGTGATAGTACGGTGGTAGGCCACTAGTGGAGAAATAACAATGAATTGGTTAGTAAAGTAGGGTACCAAAAGAGAAGGGTGAAACAACCATTGTGGGAGGTGTTAGTAGCGATGGAAATCTAGTTGATGGCAAAGGCAACAACAACACTAACAAGCGGTGCAAGGGTTTGGGGCTTTTTAAGAAGAATGGTAGTTGCAGGGTAAGCACAAGATTATGTATGCATTTAATAGCACACAAATATCTAAAAGAATTAATATACATATCTTATACCGACAAAACTTCGTATTTATAATCAAATTCGTTATAAATATGGACACAAATATACTTCTCTAAGAGCATCTACAACAGTTTTCTTCTTAGCTTGTTACTAAGAGGAGAGAGATTATTCAATCTAACAAAAAGAAACAAGTCTTCCAATGGATTGTTTCTTGAGCTTGTGTCTAAGACTTTAATTGCTACAAGTGTGCATGATTCTTGATGATCAATAATGATGTACAACTTTGTGGCCTACATGTTTTAGCTCATTTATCATATCAATAATGAAGTCGGGTTGCACAAATGATCTGATATATATTTTGCTTTAAGACACTGAGACCCACAAAATGCGTTTTTAGGTAATAAGTAAGTCTCCAATAGAGTATTTGGTTGTTTTTTGTGTCTTGGTATTAACAATTTGCTAGTTTTTTCATCTAGAAACAACCTCACATTCTCTCTTCCACATCATTTAAATGCTGATGTGGCAACCCTTAGTAATAGCTGACGTGGACTGTTGTAGATGCTCTAACAACCAATACGATACCTTTTCAAGTAAACTCCTGTAGACATCATCACACAACAAAGAATGTCCGCGAGGGCTACACACACAATTCGAAAACCTTGGAGGGGGTGCATGCGAATGGAACCTGCAGCATAAAGGGGGGCAAAAACGATTCTGCCGTGTTTCTTTCGGCTCCAAGTTTTGTATCTTTTTCCCTTTGTTCCCATTGGTACGGAGAAAAAAAATGTGGGAGCTCAAAATGCGGCGCCTTGGAACTAACAAGCCTAATTAATATCTACTGCCACTGCTAGTAGTAGTATTAGGGTATCCTTATTAGTTAGAAATAATTTTGTCTCTAACATATGCTACATTATCTTTAGAGATAACATCTCTAATAGATAGTCTCTAACACACTCTCTAACATTTATATTTTATAATTTTCCTTCGAAATGGCCTGGCGCTAGTTCCGCCCCTGTTTGTAGTAATAAAAACATATCTGTTTCACCCTCTAAAAAATAATACGATATCTTGTATAGTCAATCTAAACGATATTTTCTGAATATCTATGAAAAAGTATCAAAGAATTACTTGAGACGTCTAGATTTGGCTTAACTACCATATATTTGCGCCAAAATGTTGCAATTAACCTCCAGGTATTTACGAAAATGAACACCTCCGTCAGCACATGGACAGGGCCACCCGCATAGAGGGGATGGCATGCATCACCCACCGTGTAGCCCCATATACTTGCGCCCTAAAGGTATGTTTGGTTTGTGATCTCAAGGTAATGCCAAAACATAAGTAATACCAAAAACTGGACAAAAAGAAATGATGTTTGGATTGTAGCTATATCAATTCACGGACAATGCCAAAATTGATGTGTTTGGATTACAGCCATACCAAAATTTACCAAAATTATAAGTATGGCACGTGGCCCCCACATGACATCTTTTTTTTGCACAAAGATATGTCAACATGGGTATTGTTTTGTTGATTAAATGAAAAGAAACACGATGGTTCAAACGGATCACAAATCAGATGCTCGATTTAAGAAATATAATCATTTCAAACTAGTTAATAAAAACTATCCTGGCAATTAATACTAACAGCCATGACCAACCGTAGGGCGCCACCTGTCGGAGTCAGCATGTTCTAGCTAAACCAAAATTTGTTGGTCGTTTCGTTCGCCTGCGCGAAGCCCGGAAAAAGGAATATCGGAATGGAACCAAACACTAGCCAAATTTCAGGATAATACCAAAAATTTTGGTTTTGCTCGTTTTGGCCTCAACCAAACAGGCCTTAAGTTGGCGGCCCTAAAAGATCCCATCCCCATCTCGGTAGACCGTGGCTCTTTTTGGATCGACGGCGATGGCGGCATGGCAGTGATGGAATTTGACCAGCGCAAAATCTTTATTTGCAGCCCCATGCAACCCAGCTAAGGTGATAAGCCTGCAACGTCCCTTTACGATTTCTCGGTAGATTTTGCTCCGCGAATGGACACCGTTCGTGATCGGTGATCTCGCCGTCACATAAATTCCCCAAGAGGGTAAACCTTCATCTAGCTGAGTCATCCTACTGAGAAACGAGTCATCCTGGTGCGACTCTGATGTACGCGAGCGGTTGAGTTTTGTCATTTGTGCTCTACTTGCTAATACACGGGACTTGCTGGCTGGTGCGGAAACTATTTATTTCTTTAAATATATAGTGCTATTCATGCAGGGGCCATTCCAACGAGGGTTTCATCAAGCTTCAGCCTACCTTCCGTCGGCGCCACCGACAACAGCCATGGCCGAGGGACCTCAACCTCAACGTCGTTTTGTAGTTGGAGAAGAAAGGAGACGTGCCTACTTGGGCCTTTGCTGAGACCAAGACCACAAGGGCCAAGGCCCACCTGCAGACCTGCTCATATCCATCCCACATCGCCATACTATAGCTAAGGGTTCCCCGTTCCCAAATTTCCCCAATCGAAAATTCAATCCCAAATTTGCTCAACCTCGATCCAAAATTCAATCGGGAATCTAAGGAGAGAATGCACGCAGTTGGCTCTGACGCAGTGACGAGGAAGCTGGGGCAGGGGAGCCCCTGCGGCGCCGTGCCGCCGCCGATAGCTAGAGGAGGCGTGGGAGACCGAGGCGGCAGTCCTTCGAGGCGGTAGCGAGGACCGAGCCACCGAGGAGCTGCGGCCTGCAGAGGTGCCGAGGGAGCCCAGAGGAGCTAGGGACTGGGGAGAGGAGGACAGCGAGGGTGCAAGGCTTGAGGGGGGCTGTGGGGCTTGTCGGACCCGGGAGTAACACCCCGAAATCCTCTGTGTATTTCTGAACTAGTCTCATAATCAGTAGCTAGTTCACACACTAAACAAATATGGTAACATCCATAATTCGCATAATTTTACTAATAATCAGAGTTTATTACAAGAAATACTTACAAGCCAACAATAAACAAACACAGTGGAAGATGAAGAAGAAGTAGTGGAGTCCAACTGATCTGTCACAGGCAATCGACTAGGGTAGCGGCCTAGTCATCGCAATCCACACCAATATCAAAGTCCTTCTCCTCTGAAATTTATTTGCATTAAGCAAGGGTGAGCCCAACTTCTGTGCTCGCAAGTTACACCTATAACATAGTTAATGCATGCAAGGATATATCAAAGGAAGACTTATTGGTTGAATTTGTATAAAGCAATGTTTTTTTTAAAAAATATTTGTACTAAGTTCCAAAGCGGTTATTCTATAACTAAAATTTATTTTATGAATTCTCAAGTTTTATAGTAGGATAATCTCCATATGAAATAGGGAAAATTGGGTCAATGACATTGTGTTTGGGCGTATTTAGAGGTTTAACATTGCCTTCGTCACGCATTGGAAAACAACATTGCGAAGAGCTGAAATTCTACCGAATAACACTACCGTCATGTTCCCGGCTTTAACATCACGTTTGTTGCCATTTGGCTGGTTACGAGAGAGAGAAAAAAGGAAATGGCAGTATTGCCCCTTCGGTCCCGGGTGTTGACCTAATCCCTCCCGACTCGGCCGCCTTTCCCCCTTCCCTCCTTTTCTCCCCACTCGGTCGCCGTGATTTCCCTCGTCTCCCCCCTTTCCTCCTTCGCTCCACACTACACCACCGTAAGGCGCGACCACCAGTACAGGCCTCCATCGGTCCTGTCCTCTGCACCATCTTCCTGTCCCAGAAGTGAAGCTTCTTCCTCCTCTCCCGAGTAGATCGAGTTGGAGCGATGAGTCCGAGCAAACCCGGATTGAAAAGTTCGGCCAAGTCTGTGGCGGGGAAGAAGCTTCAGATCAAGCACCAACTAACAAAAGGTTGCTTATTTGTTACATTACCTAAATTGTTTGGACTTCTACTTACACGAAGTGTCTGCAGGGAAAGAGTGTGCAAGAAGAGGACTATACAAGAGGGTCAAGTTCCACTAGCATTACCAGCAACATGAACAACTACAAAAATGTTATTTTTTCTCTCTTTCAGCTACTTCAGTCATTTCCCTGTGATATATTTCATTTTCTTCCCTTTGATATAGTTAAGTTTTTCCATCATGCATGCAGGGCAACCAAGGGAAAAACTATACAAGAGGGTCAAGGTGTACTAACATTACCAGCTGCAGGAACAACTAGAAAAAGGTTATTTTTTCTCTCTTTGACCTACTTCAGTCATTTCCCTGTGATATATTGCATCCATGAAGGTCTGTGGGCACTTCGGTCATTTTTTTCCTCTTTCATGCATGCAGGGCAACCAAGGGAAAAACTATACAAGAGGGTCAAGGTGCACTAGCATTACCAGTTGTAGGAACAACTAGAAAAAGGTCATTTTTTCTCTCTTTGACCTACTTCAGTCATTTCCCTATGATATATTGCATCCATGGAGGTCCCTGGGAACTTCAGTCATTTTCTCTCTCTTTCATGCATGTAAGGTAACCAAGGGAAAACAGACCATGAAGAGGTCCCTGGGCACTGCTAATCCAAGTAAAGAAAGCCAACCTCCCACTACTAGGGCCATGAAGAGGTCCCTGGGCACTCAGCTTCCAACAGCCTCCTCACAAACTAGGAGAACATCACTAAGAAAGGCAGGGGGCAAATAGACATCAGACAAGATTTGATGATGCTATGTTATGAAGATCCTCTGTAATCTGATGTTATGAACATGCCTTGTACTGAAATAAGTCATTTTGAGAGGAGGGTTCTTACTGCAATCTGTTATTTTGTACTCAACCAACTCTTGTGAACATGCTTTGCATTGTAGCTGTGGTTATCCTTATACTGAAACATTTGTTGTGAGACATGTTATCTGTTAGAGATCCCTATCTGTTACGAAACATATTTCAATTACCACGAACCTAATACCCGCTCTGATACCAACTATAACACCACAGCCCAACATGAGTCTGGAATGCTACTAAACTAACATTGTAACCATTTAAAACTAAGATATATTACTGAATTTCGGCAGAACCTCATTTGTATAGTTAGCTATACCGGAGGTCCCAACAGTTAATTATAACATAAATAAATAATCTAACATCCAGCATAATCAAGAGACAACCAAAATTATGCTAATCATCACTATATCATTCATAGCATGCTAAACAACTAAAGTATAATCCAAAGAGCATCCATAATCCTCTAATCAACTCTATTACAATATATTCTAAGCAAAGGGAGTAATCATAAATAGTTCTATAAACAGATTACTCAAATATAAAATCAATAATCCAATCAAGTCAATATGTATAATTTGTGTCATTGTGCAACCACTCTAAGTTTTATTCCCTCCAATGCATGCCGTTCTTGTAAAGGGTACCTAAAAACACAACAACAGCAAGAGTGAGTCCAAAGACTCAGCAAGTACAATAAATGACAACAATAATATAAACAACTGTAATCATCAACAACCATCCACAAATCTTTATAACAATCATGTCATATGCTCATGCTATACAAGATGCTCAAATGCATTTTCTCTTTCTCTTTCCCTTTTGCATTTTACCGGTAATGCAGAGCATACATCCGTCGATGCATACCCATGCATGTGCCATCTAGCACAGGGACCATTACCCATACTCCACAAGTATGGGGACCTAAGCCCATGCTCCTCGAGCATGGGGACCTTTAGCCCGTCATATTCATGATGGGGACCTCAACAACTACTTGGTCATCACATGACCAAGTCTTCAATATGCCATCATGATGCATATGAACGAAATCTTAAATCATCTTAATTATGCATTCGCAACCACATTGCATATGAATAAACCTATTCATACTACAAACATTCATGATCATTGACGTTTATAATTTTTCAGCATCCATGAATAGCACATAATTCATAACACAAGAAAACATATGTATTAACGTTCATAATGTCTTAGCAACCATGAACATCACATATACTCATAGTATTACCAAACAATGCCATTCATTCATATTAATTATATCCATCATGGTAATTGCCTTAACCGCGTGAGAACGAAGGACGTGAAAAGGGCGCTACCCTCGGGACCAAACCCCCACCTGAGTATATATATAAAACATGCTAAGACAATAATACTGGACCAATAACAAAACTAGAAGTACAAACGAACTCGCTATACTCTCTAGCGCAACCCCAATGCCACTCCTAAATGTCGATCTATCCCCTCTATGGTCAGTCACATTCTAAGATTCATATCTTTTAGTACAAGATTTAAAATGAGGTGTTCTTGGACTTTCTGGAAAGGTTACCAATTTCTCCAACTAAACCTAGCTGATGAGCCTTTCTGATTTGGCAATCTAATACCCCTACCAAGCTAATTAACAGAACATCGAATTCACGTCGGGTTTCTAGACAGTAATACTAAAACTACCATAACTTTTAGTATGTTTGTCCAAATTTCGTGTTCTTGAGCTTTCTGGAAAGCGGAGACAATAATCTACATCTTTCATTATAGTAAGCTCCTCTAATTTTTCATTTAACTATAAGCTTAATTCTGATTACTAAAAACTGTCACGATACCGACAGATTTGTAGTACAGCAGTGCTAAATAAATCATAACTTTTGAACCACTCGTCCAAATGACGTGATCTAGCACTTCACGGAGAGATAACGACGTCGTCTATGATTCTCTAGGAGACGTCCAGGACTGATTCTGCCCTTAACCATATCAAAATGTCGGTCTAACCCAATCTGTCCTGAACCGACCTAAATACCGATATTGATAAATACAAAATTACGCTACTAAACGAAGAGATTCGGGGATTACCCTTGGAGAACCGCTGAAGCACACGAATATCAGCCCGCGATCCATCTCCTTCCCTTCTCCCTTCTTCCCCTTCCTTCTTCTTCCTTCTTCTTGGTCGGCCACAATGGAGATCACAAGAGTGGGGGAGGTGCCACCAAGAGGTGAGTGTGAGGACCCCGGTTTATTCGGCTTGTACTGTTTAACCATCCACTTGGTCCTAACAGTACAAATCAAATAAACCAAGCCTCGAGATATGTATACTTCCCAGTGCAGTATACACACCTGTTACAAAATCGTGCATCAATTCCATTCATACACATAGAGCCAAGCAAAGCAACAATCGAAAGACATAGATAATATAAAGAGAGTTATTACAAAGAGAGGCCGACTGCCAAAAGTCATACAAATAAGTAAATACAGTGAAGCAAAATGGCCATAAGATGACGATAAACAAAAGCCAATCGGTGTGCCTTTACCCACAAGGCAACCAACCGGACCGCCAAGCTAATCGTCCCAACAGCGCATAACACGACTCACAAAAGTGAGGCCCTTGGGGCTCACCTTCTTCCTCTGCAACAATTAATATTAAGCAGCGGATGAGTACAAAACTTGTTTTTGTACTCGCAAGACCGACGTGTGAGATAATGAACTATAATTAACTACATGCAAGCTTTATTTAAGTGGATGAGACTCGGACTTATTTTCAAAGATAAAGCAAGCTTTCATTTGCAACAGGTAATAGATTCAAAGCAAGTTTGCAATTAACTTTTATTGTTCAAATAAAGGAGACAATTGTAACAATAGATAGATGACAACACCAACTTAGAAGTGACTAACCCATAGTCACCACAACAATAGCATGAAGTACCCTTCATACCACCCGTGTCAAGTTTAAGTTTTTAAAGGTTGTAGTCTAGTTCTTGCACGACCTTACCAAGCATGTCCATAACCTAGGACGAGGCTATTCGAATAGTTTTAACCTGCGGGGTGTACCAATGTACCCACACGATAGACCGCCTTTCCACCACCACGGTTAGCACACTTCCTTTGGTATGCGAGCATGGCTAAGTCTAACAAGACGCTTTCCAATGGACGATGCTTATTAAGAGCCGCAACCCACGGAGAAGGACACATTAGACGCCCTAACCGGTCCGCTAATGCTCCTCCAAAACACACACACAAGAACACACCCACCGACCGGCTCATAATTAACACCTTCCAAAGTACTTAGTCAAGAGAGGTTCCATATCCCCTCGTGTGGTTAGCACGCAATAAGCGCTTGGCTTAGTGACACAAGTAACTCGGTCCTTGGGGACTTAGGCACTGTAACATCCCAAATTTTGGGCTTGTGTTTCAAATGTAAGAAAATCAGTAGAAATTAAAACTTTTCTTACATCATGTATTTCTGTGGTGCCAAGAAATTCTTGTACAAGGAAGTGTGGAAATACATTGTCACAAGTCTTGTTGATCCAAATCTTGCTATTCCAAAACAATCTTGTCAAATCTTATGATCATCCTCTGAAAATATTTTTCCTAAGTCTCTGTGATGGTAAGTGACCCTCTGAAAAATTTCACAATTTTTAGAAATTGTTTGAATATTTTTAGAGGCGATCAAACTGTTTGACTCTCAGTCAAATATTAAAACAGAGCCTTGTAGAATTTTTGGAAATTTATTCACAGCATAAAAACCTCTGAAAATTTTACACAAGGTTAATATCTGAGTTAGCAAGCTCCTGTAAAATTTTCATAATTTTTGGAGTTATTTTGCTACCTCAAATAAATCTTTCAAAGTCTCTGTTCTTTTTCAAAGCCAAACTTGGTTTTATCATTACTTGGGTTCGAGTCAGACTCGGGCTCGAGTCAATCGATTTGATCGAATCAACTAACTGCACCGAGCCTCCCTTTTAAAACGCGCGCGCATTCTCAACCGTTAGATCTAAATCGCACGGCCCGCGCGCGCGTATCGCTTCGGACCTTCCGGTTGCAAGATTGATTGTCAACCGTTAGATCGCAATCCAACCGCTGAGATTTCCCGAACCCTTCGGACCCTCCGGTTGCAGTTTTGAATCGGAGCCGTTGGATTAAAATCCAACGCTCGCGTACCCCTTCGTTGTAATTTGAGTTTGCAACGTGGAGCTATCTGAGCCATCCATTTCTAATCTGAAGGCTCGCAATCTTCCCGTTGTGTTTTAAACCTGGTAGGCGTGGCACTATCTCAGCCGTTCGCGTCTCATCCAACGGCTGTGAATCGCCCGAGCTTTTGCGCTGGTCGTCTTCAACCTCCCGCCGTGCGAAAACAGTGCAGGGCATGGTGAGGTCATTTCTTGCTCCCTAAAGCCACCCTAGCCTACGTGTAGGAGTATGGGAGGTACACTGAGCTAGGCCATGCCCTAATGCACGTCTTCACCTCTTTTCCTTGTCGGCCGTGCGTGGTGCTTTGTGTTTTGCCGCCCGAGAGAGGAGGGGTGCAAACCCTAACACTTTCGTGGCTTTATAAGCACCCTCATTGCTTCCTAGTATCTCTTTAGACCACCACCAAGCTTCACTCACAGCATTGGAGCTTAATACCTCAAAAATGGCAAATCGCCATTGTTGACCCGTGGAGCTCCATTGATGTTCTTGGTGTTCCAGTGGTCCTCCTTCATGTTTCTTTGCCCTAACCTTGTTCATTTACTTCCTTGAACATTTCCCCTCACTTAATTTTGGATTTGATTCTCAGGAATTGTCCAATTTGGGGTTTGTTCAAATTCGGCCGAAATTGGTCATCTTCTTCCTCAGCTCAGGTGAGTGCTCCATTTTCCAATTCTTTGCTCTTATAGCTTCTGTGGATCATAATGAAGCTATTTTGATACTTCGGTATCACTCATTTGGCTCAGGGTGTCAATTTCGAACCTTCTTCTTCAAGTCCGGCGAGCTTTCACCTTGATCAAGCATCTCCGGCCATCTTTGAAGCTCCTAGTCGCTAAGGTAGCTTCTTATTAGTCCTAGAAGCTCGCACCGCTTCCTTGGACCGTGGAGCTTTCGCTATTTTCATGTTCGTGATAAAGCTCCGTTTTCATTTTCCGGCTAGCCGGCGTTCCAGTCCCTCGCGGCGAGAATGCTACCGTTAGACTCGTTGTGCTATTGCGATTCCATTTTGGTGCTTGGTGGGCGCCGCCGCGGCCAGTGTCGCCGGCGGTTAGCCGTCAAAGACACTCGGGTTTTGCCGGCACAGCACTCCCGTTTTCGTCATTTGTTTAGGGCACATTAATGGCTGATCATTAGTTATTAATTGTGTCTTAATCATTATTGCTGAGCCACTGACTTGTGGGCCCGTGGGATTAAAATCAAATCTCAGCAGTCATTAGAGTCCATTTAATGTCAATCATTAGAATCATTAATTTGGTCTTAACCGCCCTGCTTAGTCGCTGACTTGTGGGCCCAGTGCACTGTGCACGTGGGTTAAATCGTTGCGGTCGTGACTCGTAGTCACCGACATGCGTGCCCCACGTGTCAGCATCCCTTTTGAACTTCAATCGATAGTCACCGTCGATCCCTTGATCAACGGCCTAGATCTTGTATGCATTCGGACCATCCGGTTCCCCTCATCATCCTGGACCGTCCATCTCGTGATCTGCGGCTGAGATCATGAGTGCAATCGGACCTTCCGGTTAGATATGGATTCTGAGCCGTTCATCCTTAGATCTGCGGTCGTGGTTCACCGAGGCAACCGCATCGTCCGGTTGCATACACTCGTGTGAGCCGTTGGATCTTGATCCAACGGTGGGCTTCTAGTGACTTTCGCGGCGCTTTTGTTTCGCGCGCGTGAGCCGTAGGATTTTCGATCAAGGGTGGAGAATGGTCCACGTCATTTTCTGTTATTAGGGTTGTTCTGTATTTCGGTAAGTAATTGTTTAACAACTGAAAATGATGTAAAAACTTTAGAAACTCATAACTAATTCATTTTAACTGCTTTTTGGTTAATTCCAACTGTAATAAATTATGTTATCACTTTAGTTTATTATAAAAATGGATTTGAGCATGTTCGAGAGTGAAAATTGCATAACTAGGAATAACTTGATTTGTCATTTTGAATATTCAGAAAATGAATAAAACTTTAGAAAATGCATATCTTGCTCTGTGTATGTCCAAAATGAATAATTCCAACTTTGATAAATTTGTTATTAACCCAATGTTAATATAAAAATGATGGTAGGTCCAAGATTGTAGAAAACCTTGGTTAATGATTTAGTACCTATTTTCAACATTTAGAAAATTCAGGAGACTTATAAAATGCACCGTAATTCTCTGTAAATGCAAAATACATATGATAAATTCTAGAGAACCCCTCTGTTGGTATACTTCAACTGTAAAATTAGCTTTGAACATATTTATGCTCTGGAAAGTGCATTATGCCAATTTTGCATCTTAGAAAAATCATAACTAAATCACTTTAACTCCAAATGACCTGAAATTTTATATGGGTTATTTCAATACCAGTAGGTAGCTACCATAAAAATTTCAGCTTCAAAATCTTTCTAGAAAATATTTTTGCTACAGTGTTAATTATGGCGAAATTGTATGTTTAGGCAATATCTTTGCACCACAAATCCAAATTAGGTTTTCCAGTTTCTATGTCTAGGTATATTCGTATTCTACCTTATGTGTAAATTTAAATCGCATTTGGTTAAGTTTTGCTTGCTCTTTTGTTTATTTGTGGTTCGTCTTATTGGTTGTTCTTGGTTCTTTTGACTTTCGCTTAGGATTCGACATTTGCGGTAATCCAGAAACGATCCTCCGCAACCAATTGAGCAGCAGCAAGAAGGCAAGCAGTTTGATCATGTTAATCCTAGTATTTTAAGTATTTATGTTGATTACAAATTCTATGTATGCATTGCTACTTTGTTTTAATAGTTGGCCTAGTAGATGCATTTCCTTAGCAAATGATTATTCTCTACTACCATGAGCCTAGGTTACTTCTTTGTGAATTAGAGTTCGTGGAGGACTCTTGTCACTTAGTAGTTGCGAATTAATTGCTTAGCCATGCTTAGCCGGTAGAAATGGGCGGTTATCGACTTGTCGATAACCTTGATCACACAAACTTATTATGTATTATGATTTCCACCTTGTGCCATGTCTACTTATGAAAACTAAAACTAAAAGCAAAATGATTTAGACTTGGGCACAATGGTATGATTGGTGTGATTTTCGGGTGTGACTGGAATGGTGCCTGAGTCAACAAGGACCGAACATCTTGTTACACTAAACCAAGCATTTTAGCGTGCTAACCACACTAGAGGGTATGAGACCTCTCTTGACTTAGTACTTTGGCGTGGATTGGCTCCGGGTCGCAGGGGGTCGCAGGAGGGATGGTGTTGGGAGCATTGTAGTGTCCGGAAGACTTCACCCGGGATGGGATTTGTTGTCTTTCGGCTTGCAATGTAAGCGTATGGTGTTTCTACCCATACGAGCGGCTCGTAGTTAATACACAATATTGGAAAGCGTCTCGTAGGACTTAGCCGTGCCGGCATACCTACGGAAGTGTGCTTTTGGCTTAAAGGCGATGCGGGTGTGGGTACATTGGTACACCCTGCAGGTTAAAACTATTCGAATAGCCTCGCCCTAGGTTATGGACACGCTTGCAAGGTCTTTCAAGAGTTAGACTACAACCTTTTAAATTAAAACTTGATGGGTGGTACGAATCGGGGATTCGTGCTATGTTGTGGTGGCTATTGGGATAGTCACTTCCAGGTGGTTACTTGTATGTATCTTTATTACTGTTATTTCAACATTAAAAACAGATTTGCAAACTTGCTTTTAAATGTATTACATTATTGCAAATAAAGTTGGCTTCATGCAAAATGAGACATACAACCTCCACCTAAACAAGCTTGCATGTAGTTATGAATAGGTCTGCTATTCCACACGTCAGTCTTGCGGGTACAAAGACAATCTTTGTGCTCAGATGCTATGCTTAATTGTTTTGTTGCAGAGGAAGGAGGTGAGCCTGAAGGGCCTCACTTTTGTGAGCTGTGTTGTGGTAGCTTGCGGAGCGACTAGCTTGGCGGCCCGGTCGGTTGCCTTGTGGGTGTATGGCTAACCGGTCGACTTTTGTTCTAGCCATCTTATGGCACTTTTGCTTCCGCTGTCATTCTTGTATTTTGTTATATTTGGCCGGTCGGCTCTCTTTTGTAATAACTTTACTTTATGTATGTCGTTGTTGACTTAGCGTTGTATGTTGTATGGAAGTGATGTGTAATTTTGTGATGATGTGCATATGTTGCAATGCAGGAAACATATGCCCATCGAGGCTTAGAATGTCTAATTAGTAATGCTAGAACCATTTGGAGGTTAAGTGTTACTAGTTAAATATTCGGGTCCTCACAAAGTTGGTATCGAGCCATCTCGACCGTAGAAACCCTAGCTTGGTCGCCTTAGGATATTTTGAAAACTTACTTTCAAATAGTTTATGAAAACTTAAGTAAGTTCTCTAATTTTATTCCTTACCTGTCTTAGCTTGCTCATCTCACCTTACTCTCACTTAAGTTTGAAAAGGTTGTTCCTCTCTCCCTTTCAAAAATTAGCCTCTATCGATTAACTGGGTTTTGGGAGAACCATGAGAGAGCTTGGAGAAAGAAAATAGGACAGCTAGCTAATGATGAGTAATTAAGGTAGGAAATGAGAGGATAATTCGACTAAAACTTGTGGGAATAAAAGGGTAAGAAGTGATATGAGATTAGCTAATGCCTATACTATATTAGGTGGTTATACCTTGATTTCTGGACTGTTTTGAGTTAGAATTTGGTGCTGAAATTTTGGGTCTTCTCAAATGATTACTCGTTTTCCATACGAGTTAGTCATAACAGGAAGGTGGTTGTTATCTTTATGACCCTGCTGCGATTTTATGTTGATACTTGAGCCTTTAAAGAGTGTTTTGTTAAGAGGTTAGTAGTTTTCTTTGTCTCCTGTTCCGGAGTTGTGTTTTAACCTGTTTTTGTGGAACAGGATGACAAGAACCACCCGCAACAGTCAGCCGGCTGGTTCTGATGAGGAGCTTCCCCCTCCTCCGACCATGGCTGAGGTTCTGGCTCAGATCGAGCGGAATCGCATGGACCAGACCCGTATCTTGGAGGTCATTGCGAGGAACACCTCCGCTCCCGCTGCTGCTTCAGGATCTGGAGGTGGTGGCCACCAGTCTCGTGGTGGGCTTGCGGAGTTTCTCCGTACACAGCCACCCACTTTCTCTCGATCGGAGGATCCACTCGACGCGGATGATTGGCTGCGTCTTGTTGAGCGAAAGCTCAATATCGCTCAGTGCCAGGAGCAGGAGCGGGCACTCTTTGCATCCCATCAGCTTGAGGGTGCAGCACTATCTTGGTGGGAGAACTTTCTCGCCATGCAGCCCACAGGCCACGTTGTCTCGTGGGATGAGTTTCGATCTGCCTTTCGTCGGGCCCACATACCGATGGCTGATGAAGCTCAAGAAGAAGGAGTTTCTTGCGCTTAGCGGGGCGCAAGTCCGTCTCGGAGTATCTTTACGAGTTTAACCACTTGGCTCGTTATGCTCGGAGAGGTGGCCTCGATGAGGCTAAACAGGAGAAGTTCATGGATGGGTTGTCCGAGGAGCTGCAGGACAAGCTATCTATCGTGGACTTCCCCGACTTCCAGACCTTGGTGGACAAGGCCATCGTCGCCGAGCATAAGGCGAGAGCGCTGGGCGAGTCCCGCAAGCGCAAGTGGGAGGCACATCGGTCTGCACAGGCTGGCCTCACTCGTCCCCGTGTTGGGCCCACACCAGGGGCTCATGCTTTGGCTTCACCACCGCCAAGGCCGTCAAGACCGGTTGCTCGTTCCGCAGCCGTGTTTGACCACGTGCACTGCGACCAGAAGAGTTGCGCCCGCACCCACCTGGCCGATGTTACTCGCTTCGCTGCAACAAGAAGGGCCATTATGCTAGATTGCCCTCGAGTGCAGGCGGCGCCCTCGTCCTAATGGAGGACGCGGGAATGGTCACACACCTGACCAGAAGGTGATCCAGAAGACCCAGGGTGTCGGGAGCGGCCGAGTCAACCACATCTCAGCTGAGGAGGCACAGGAGGCGCCCGACGTGGTGTTGGGTACGCTCCTTGTTAATTTGCGACTGCTACTGCTTTATTTGACTCGGGCCTCGCATTCCTTTATTTCGAGGCCTTTTGCTGTTGAGTGTGGGCTTCACTGCGTACCTTTGGGGATTCCATCGCTGATTCGCTCTCGGGTTCGGAAATGAGAGTCGACCAAGTATGCGGGATGTCCCTATCCACATCGAAGGAGTGGGATTCTTGGCGAGTCTTATCCTACTCGACTCGCGCGCTTGGATGTGATTCTTGGCATGGATTGGTTGTCCCAACACTTGGGGCAAATCGATTGTGCGGGAAGATTGTCTACCTCACGATCCTTGGTGAACAAGTTGGGTTTTCACCGCGATTGCGAGAACCCCATCTTTATGTCCTTGAAGCAAAGCCGGCATTGGAGATCCGGGACGTGCCCACAGATGTGAGTTCGTGGATGTTTTTCCGAAGACTTGCCGGGATGCCTCGATTCGAGATCCGGAGTTTGTGATCGAGTTCTGCCCGCATCGCCCCTATTTCTAAGAGGCCGACGCATGCCTCCTAATGAGTTGGAGGAGTGAAGAAGCGGTGGGTGAGCTACAAGAGAAGGGTTTTATCCGTCCTAGCTCATCTCCTTGGGGTTGTCCATTATCTTTGTGAAGAAGAAGGACAAGACCTTTGCATGTGTGTTGATTACCGTCCGCTTAATGAGGTGACGGTAAAGAACAAGTATCCTTTGCCCGTATTGATGATCTTTTCGATCAATTGACCGAGCACGAGTCTTCTCAAGATTGACTTGAGACGGGCTATCATCAAGTCGAGGATCGGGGCGAGGATATCCCTAAGACGGCCTTTGCTACTCGTTATGGCCTTTACGAGTACAATCGTCATGTCTTTTGGTTTGACTAATGCTCCTGCTTTATTCATGAATCTTATGAACTCGGTATTCATGGAGTATTTGGATAGGTTTGTGGTGGTATTCATCGATGACATCCTTATCTACTCCAAGAGTGAAGAAGAGCATGCTGAGCATCTTAAGCTTGTGTTGGGCAAGCTGCGTGAGCACCAGTTGTATGCCAAATTCAGCAAGTGCGAGTTCTGGTTGAAGGAAGTGGCATTCTTAGGCCATGTTCTTTCAGCAGGAGGTGTGGCTGTGGATCCTAGTAAGGTCAGTGATGTGCTATCTTGGGGTCGGCCCAAGTCGGGTCACGGATGTGCGGAGTTTTCTTGGTTTGGTGGCTACTATCGCCGCTTCATCGAGAATTTCTCCAAGATTGCAAAGCCTATGACCGAATCGCTCAAGAAAGACAAGAAGTTTGAGTGGTCCCGCTTGTGATGTGAGTTTTCAGAACTCAAGAAGCGGTTGACCTCACCCAGTGCTTGTTCTCCCGATATTCACAAGAGTTTTGATATCTTTTGTGATGCTCTCGTCGTGGTCTTGGTTGTGTCCTTATGCGGGAGGGCAAGGTTGTGGCCTATGCATCGCGGCAGTTGAGGCCTCATGAACTCAACTATCCTACTCATGACTTGGAGTTAGCTGCTGTGGTCCATGCACTCAAGATTTGGCGGCATTATCTGATTGGTAACCGTTGCGAGGTGTATTCCGACCACAAGAGCTTGAAGTACTTGTTCACCCAAACAGATCCGAACCTCGGGCAAAGAAGATGGTTGGAATTGATCAAGGACTATGACATGGGCATTCGCACCATCCGGCAAGGCCAATGTCGTTGCGGATGCACTCAGTCGGAAGGTGTATTGCAACATGTTGATGCTCCAAGAGCAGCAGCCTACCCTCATTTCTGAGTTCCAGCACCTCAATTTGGGTTTGATCGAGCACGGTTCCCTTGCTTCGTTGGTTGTGCAACCAACCTTGGTGGACCAAATCAAGCGGCACAGTGACGGATGTTGGTGTGAGCGGATCAAGCGGAACATCAAGGATGGGATAGCGGTGCTTTTCGGAGGATGAGCATGGCGTTGTGTGGTTTGGGCGGCGTCTTGTGGTCCCTAAGGTCATGGAATTGCGGGATTTGATTCTCCGCGAAGCCCATGATTCTCCTTTGTCTATTCATCCCGGGCTACCAAGATGTATCGGGACCTTCGTCGAGATTTCAGTGGACTCGCATGAAGCGCGAGATTGCGTGTTCGTTCTCGAGCGCGGCGTGTCTTTGTCGTGTGAAGGCCGAGCATCGGCCCAGCGAGTCTTCTTGACCTTTGCGGTGCGAATGGAAGTGGGATTCCGTTGGCATGGACTTCATCACGGGTTGCCCCGCTCGTCAAAAGGAATGATGCTATTTGGGTCGTGATCGACGGGTTGACTAAAGTGGCACATTTCCTTCTGTCAAGACTCGCCGTGTGGGGCCTTTGGCCGAACTTTATGTCTCGAGGATTGTGAGTCTTCACGGTGTGCGAAGACGATTATTTCGATCGTGGTGCACTTTTCACCTCGCGGTTTTGGCATAGTCGCAAAAGGCTATGGGGACCCGCTTCATTTCATCTGACCTTTCATCCTCGGATCGATGGTCGACGGAGCGAAGTCAACCAAGTGTTGGAAGATATGCTTCGTGCTTGTGTTCTCTCCTATGGGAAGAAGTGGGAGAAATGCCTACCATTTTTGAGTTCTCCTACAACAATAGCTTTCAGCCGGTCTTGGCATGGCACCATTTGAGGCTTTGTATGGGAGGAGATGCGAACCCCATTGAACCGGTCGAGAGGCGGTGGCGGCGATTTCGGCGGACTCGATCAATGAGGCCGAAAGTCAAGTTCGATTAATCCGTGAGCATCCGCGCGGCCCGACCCGCATAAAAGAGCTATGCGATCGTCGTCGCCGTGGTGAGCTTTGAGCCCAATGACTTTGTGTATCTCAAAGTCTCACCCTTGAAGGGCCATCGGCGTTTTGGCATCAAGGGCAAGTTGGCTCCTCGATATGTTGGGCCTTACCGTATCATCGAGAAAGTTGGGGCGATCGCATACTGATTGGAGCTACCGGTGCACTTGAGGTGTGCATGATGTGTTCCATGTTTCACACCGAAGAAGTGCCTCCGTGTCCCGACCGAGGAAGCTCCATTGGAGGTTCTCGATGTGCGGAGAATTTGACCTACCGCGAGCATCTGTTGGATTCTTGAGGAATCGAAGCGGAGGACGAGGAACCGTGTCATCAAGTTCCTTAAGGTTCAGTGGTCAAACCATTCGAAGATGAAGCAACTTGGGAGCGCGAAGATCGTCTTCGTGCGATTTCCTTCCTTCTTCTCCGAGTAAACGGAATCTCGGTCGAGATTCTTGTAAGGGGAGAGTTGTAACATCCCAAATTTTGGGCTTGTGTTTCAAATGTAAGAAAATCAGTAGAAATTAAAACTTTTTCTTACATCATGTATTTCTGTGGTGCCAAGAAATTCTTGTACAAGGAAGTGTGGAAATACATTGTCACAAGTCTTGTTGATCCAAATCTTGCTATTCCAAAAACAATCTTGTCAAATCTTATGATCATCCTCTGAAAATATTTTTCCTAAGTCTCTGTGATGGTAAGTGACCCTCTGAAAAATTTCACAATTTTTAGAAATTGTTTGAATATTTTTAGAGGCGATCAAACTGTTTGACTCTCAGTCAAATATTAAAACAGAGCCTTGTAGAATTTTTGGAAATTTATTCACAGCATAAAACCTCTGAAAATTTTACACAAGGTTAATATCTGAGTTAGCAAGCTCCTGTAAAATTTTCATAATTTTTGGAGTTATTTTGCTACCTCAAATAAATCTTTCAAAGTCTCTGTTCTTTTCAAAGCCAAACTTGGTTTTATGTTACTTGGGTTCGAGTCGGACTCGGGCTCGAGTCAATCGATTGATCGAATCAACTAATCGCACCGAGCCTCCCTTTAAAAGCGCGCGCATTCTCAACCGTTAGATCTAAATCGCATGGCCCGCGCGCCAGACGCCGGACCTTCCGGTTGCAAGATTGATTGTCAACCGTTAGATCGCAATCCAACCGCCGAGATTTCCGAACCCTTCGGACCCTCGGTTGCGATTTTGAATCGAGCCGTTGGATTAAAATCCAACGCCGCGCACCCTTCGTTGTAATTTGAGTTTGCAACGTGGAGCTATCTGAGCCATCCATTTCTAATCGAAGGCTCGCAATCTTCCCGCTGTGTTTTAAACACGGTAGGCGTGGCACTATCTCGGCCGTTCGCGTCTCATCCAACGGTGTGAATCGCCCGAGCTTTTGCGCTGGTCGTCTTCAACCTCCGCCGTGCGAAAAACAAGTCAGGCATGGTGAGGTCATTTCTTGCTCCTAAAGCCACCTAGCCTACGTGTAGGAGTATGGGAGGTACACTGAGCTAGGCCATGCCCTAATGCACGTCTTCACCTCTTTTCCTTGTCGGGCCGTGCGTGGTGCTTTGTGTTTTGCCGCCGAGAGAGGAGGGTGCAAACCCTAACACTTTCGTGGCTTTATAAGCACCCTCATTGCTTCCTAGTATCTCTTTAGACCACCACCAAGCTTCACTCACAAACATTGGAGCTTAATACCTCAAAAATGGCAAATCGCCATTGTTGACCCGTGGAGCTCCATTGATGTTCTTGGTGTTCCAGTGGTCCTCCTTCATGTTTCTTTGCCCTAACCTTGTTCATTTACTTCCTTGAACATTTCCCCTCACTTAATTTTGGATTTGATTCTCAGGAATTGTCCAATTTGGGGTTTGTTCAAATTCGGCCGAAATTGGTCATCTTCTTCCTCAGCTCAGGTGAGTGCTCCATTTTCCAATTCTTTGCTCTTATAGCTTCTGTGGATCATAATGAAGCTATTTTGATACTTCGGTATCACTCATTTGGCTCAGGGTGTCAATTTCGAACCTTCTTCTTCAAGTCCGGCGAGCTTTCACCTTGATCAAGCATCTCCGGCCATCTTTGAAGCTCCTAGTCGCTAAGGTAGCTTCTTATTAGTCCTTAGAAGCTCTGGCACCCGCTTCCTTGGACCGCAATGAGCTTTCGCTATTTTCATGTTCGTGATAAAGCTCCGTTTTCATTTTCGGCCAGCCGGCGTTCGATCCTCGCCGCGGCGAGAATGCTACCGTTAGACTCGTTGTGCTATTGCGATTCCATTTGGTGCTTGGTGGCGCCGCCGCGCCGTCGTCGCGGTTGTTAGCCGTCAAAGACACTCGGGTTTGCCGCACAAGACTCCGTTTAAATCATTTGTTTAGGGCACATTAATGGCTGATCATTAGTTATTAATTGTGTCTTAATCATTATTGCTGAGCCACTGACTTGTGGGCCCGTGGGATTAAAATCAAATCTCAGCAGTCATTAGAGTCCATTTAATGTCAATCATTAGAATCATTAATTTGGTCTTAACCGCCGCTAGTCGCTGACTTGTGGGCCCAGTGCGCTGTGTGCGTGGGTTAAATCGTTGCGGTCGTGACTCGTAGTCACCGACATGCGTGCCCCACGTGTCAGCATCCCTTTTGAACTTCAATCGATAGTCACCGTCGATCCCTTGATCAACGGCCTAGATCTTGTATGCATTCGGACCATCCGGTTCCCCTCATCATCCTGGACCGTCCATCTCGTGATCTGCGGCTGAGATCATGAGTGCAATCGGACCTTCCGGTTAGATATGGATTCTGAGCCGTTCATCCTTAGATCTGCGGTCGTGGTTCACCGAGGCAACCGCATCGTCCGGTTGCATACACTCGTGTGAGCCGTTGGATCTTGATCCAACGGTGGGCTTCTAGTGACTTTCGCGCGCGCGCGCTGTTTCGCGCGCGAGCCGTAGGATTTTCGATCAAGGGTGGAGAATGGTCCACGTCATTTTCTCGTTATTAGGGTTGTTCGTATTTGGTAAGTAATTGTTTAACAATGAAAATGATGTAAAACTTTAGAAACTCATAACTAATTCATTTTAAGCGCTTTTGGTTAATTCCAATCGTAATAAATTATGTTATCACTTTAGTTTATTATAAAAATGGATTTGAGCATGTTCGATGAGAGTAAAATTGCATAACTAGAATAACTTGATTTGTCATTTTGAATATTCGGAAAATGAATAAAACTTTAGAAAATGCATATCTTGCTCGTGTATGTCCAAAATGAATAATTCCAACTTTGATAAATTTGTTATTAACCCAATGTTAATATAAAAATGATGGTAGGTCCAAGATTGTAGAGAAAACCTTGGTTAATGATTTAGTACCTATTTTGACATTTAGAAAATTCGGGAGACTTATAAAATGCACCAGTAATTCTCTGTAAATGCAAAATACATATGATAAATTCTAGAGAACCCTCTGTTGGTATACTTCATGTAAAATTAGCTTTGAACATATTTATGCTCTGAAAGTGCATTATGCCAATTTTGCATCTTAGAAAAATCATAACTAAATCACTTTAACTCCAAATGACCTGAAATTTTATATGGGTTATTTCAATACCAGTAGGTAGCTACCATAAAAATTTCAGCTTCAAAATCTTTCTAGAAAATATTTTTGCTACAGTGTTAATTATGGCCGAAATTGTATGTTTAGGCAATATCTTTTGCACCACAAATCCAAATTAGGTTTTTCCAGTTTCTATGTCTAGGTATATTCGTATTCTACCTTATGTGTAAATTTCGTCGCATTTGGTTAAGTTTTGCTTGCTCTTTTGTTTATTTGTGGTTCGTCTTATTGGTTGTTCTTGGTTCTTTTTGACTTTCGCTTAGGATTCGACATTTGCGGTAATCCCGAGAACGATCCTCCGCAACCAATTGAGCAGCAGCAAGAAGGCAAGCAGTTTGATCATGTTAATCCTAGTATTTTAAGTATTTATGTTGATTACAAATTCTATGTATGCATTGCTACTTTGTTTTAATAGTTGGCCTAGTAGATGCATTTCCTTAGCAAATGATTATTCTCTACTACCATGAGCCTAGGTTACTTGCTGTGAATTAGAGTTCGTGGAGGGACTCTTGTCACTTAGTAGTTGCGAATTAATTGCTTAGCCATGCTTAGCTTCGGTAGAAATGGGCGGTTATCGACTTGTCGATAACCTTGATCACACAAACTTATTATGTATTATGATTTCCACCTTGTGCCATGTCTACTTATGAAAACTAAAACTAAAAGCAAAATGATTTAGACTTGGGCACAATGGTATGATTGGTGTGATTTTCGGGTGTGACTGGAATGGTGCCTGAGTCAACAAGGACCGAACATCTTGTTACACTAAACCAAGCATTTTAGCGTGCTAACCACACTAGAGGGTATGAGACCTCTCTTGACTTAGTACTTTGGCGTGGATTGGCTCCGGGTCGCAGGGGGTCGCAGGAGGGATGGTGTTGGGAGCATTGTAGTGTCCGAAGACTTCACCGGGATGGGATTTGTTGTCTTTCGGCTTGCAATGTAAGCGTATGGTGTTTCTACCCATACGAGCTGCTCGTAGTTAATACACAATATTGGAAAGCGTCTCGTAGGACTTAGCCGTGCGGCATACCTACTGAAGTGTGCTTTTGGCTTAAAGGCGATCAGAGTGTGGGTACATTGGTACACCCTGCAGGTTAAAACTATTCGAATAGCCTCGCCCTAGGTTATGGACACGCTTGGCAAGGTCTTTCAAGAGTTAGACTACAACCTTTTAAATTAAAACTTGATGGGTGGTGCGAATCGGGATTCGTGCTATGTTGTGGTGGCTATTGGGATAGTCACTTCTGTGGTTACTTGTATGTATCTTTATTATGTTATTTCAACATTAAAACAGATTTGCAAACTTGCTTTTAAATGTATTACATTATTGCAAATAAAGTTGGCTTCATGCAAAATGAGACATACAACCTCCACCTAAACAAGCTTGCATGTAGTTATGAATAGGTCTGCTATTCCACACGTCGATCTTATGGTACAAAGACAATCTTTGTGCTCGGATGCTATGCTTAATTGTTTTGTTGCAGAGGAAGGAGGTGAGCTCGAAGGGCCTCACTTTTGTGAGTGTGTTGTGGTAGCTTATGAGCGACTAGCTTAGCGCCCGGTCGGTTGCCTTGTGGGTGTATGGCTAACCGGTCGACTTTTGTTCTAGCCATCTTATGGCACTTTTGCTTCATTGTCATTCTTGTATTTTGTTATATTTGGCGGTCGGCTCTCTTTTGTAATAACTTTACTTTATGTATGTCGTTGTTGACTTAGCGTTGTATGTTGTATGGAAGTGATGTGTAATTTTGTGATGATGTGCATATGTTGCAATTCTGGGAAACATATGCCCATCGAGGCTTAGAATGTCTAATTAGTAATGCTAGAACCATTTGGAGGTTAAGTGTTACTAGTTAAATATTCCGGGTCCTCACAGGCACCATTCCACACACCCAACAGATCACATCAACATACCATTGTGCCCAAGTCAAGATATAGTTTTGTTTTCGATTTTTGATTTGTAAATCAATAAAACACAAGGGTTGGACATAATGGAGTAGTATAAGTAGTTGTGTGATCAAGATCATCGACTAAGTCGATGATCACCAATACTACCGATACTAGGCATGGCTAAGCAATATTTATTCAAAATCTACTAAGTGACAAGAGCTCATCCAACGAACTCTAATCACAAAGAAATAACCTAGGCTCGGGTAGTAGAGGATAATCATTTACCTACAGATTATGCAACTAGAGGATTAACTAATCAATTTAACAACAAATTAGCAATGCATACATAGAAGTTAAACAAAATATTAGACTTTTAAAAGTAATGGGATCAATGGAAATGATCAAATCGCTTGCCTTCTTGCTGTTGCTCAATTTGTTGCGGAGGGTCGTTTCTGGTTACCGCAAATGTCGAAGCCTAAGCGAAAGAGCGAAAACAACCAATAAGACGAGCAACACTTAAACGAAGAGCAAGCAAAAATTTATCCAAATGCGTGAAATTTATACACAAGGTAAAATACTAACATACCTAGACATAGGAATTGGAAAAACCTAATTTGGATTTGTGGTGCAAAAGATATTCTCTAAAACCTATTTTCTGGTCATAATTAGCAATCAGTAGCAAAAATATTTTCTAGAAAGATTTTGAAGCTGAAACTTTTATGGTAGCTACCTACTGGTATATTGATAATCCATATAAATTTTCAGGTCATTTGAAGTTGCAACGAATTAGTTATGATTTTTCTAAGTTCTAAAACTAGGACATCCTTTATATCAGTAGCAAAGACCACTAGCAAACTGGTCCTTCACTAAAGTTCATCCCTAAAGGAAATTAACAAAATTTAGTTCGCTCTATTTGGACTTACAGAGAACAAGTTATAGATTTTCTAAGTTTTATAGCATTTTGGAATATTTAATAGGGGCTAAAAAGGCTAAAATCGATTCACAACATTTCGGTCCTTAACAGGCTCTGAAACATTTCTAGATTAATTTCTAGCCTAAAAGAAAATTAACACTACTGAAATCACCCAAAAGGATCTATAATGAAAAGATATGAATTTCTAAAGTTTTAACAACATTTTTGGTGGAAAGATAAAGCTACTGAGGAAATTATATCCCTTAACCGAAAGAAAAGACGTGGTTGATTATGGACCGTCGATCTGGATCGAACGGCTGCACGCCGCAGCGCGCGCGCAAACGACACACGCACGTAACCCACGGAGGCTCACCGTTGGATCAAGATCCAACGACCCGGTCGAGATGGCAATCGGACCGAAGCGGATGCCCGCCCATCCCGGGCCGTCGATCAGCGATGAAGGGCTGGGATTGAGGAGCTTCGGACGGTCAATTGCTCCCACGATCCCGCCACGCATCCAAGATCGAAGCTACCGAGGTTGATTGGGCCGTTTACGATTTGAGCAGGACTACGACAATAGGGCCCACCGGTCGCTGACGCTAAGTCACATGCCGGGTTTAAACACACGCGCGCGCGGTGGGTTTGAAGATGGCGAGCACAGTCGATGACCGAGGAGGTGTGTTTAGGACAGCTAATGATTACTAACCCATGATTAACAATGATTAGCATTAATGAACGTCATCATTCGTGTCCGAACGATATTACAAGATCGCCGTTTTCGTCCGACAACGAACTCGAGGTGTTCCCGCTTGTTGCCGCGACCCAAAACGCGGCGGCGGAGCTAAATGCCAAAATGGAACCGCAATAGCATAACGCACACACCGGGACCATCCACACCGTCGGTGGTGTCCCGAGCAGCGGCTAGCCGACGATGAGCGGCGGCGACCAAAGCGGCGAAATGCATAATGACCAAAGCTCCGCAACGAACCATTTCAGCGAAAGTGCCAAAGCTTCTAGGGGCTACTAGAAGGGTACCGAGGGTAGGGGAGGTACCGAGGGTGGGCGACTCCGCGACGAAGCGAGCACAGAGACGAAGAAGAAAAAGTGGAGACGACGGCCGAGCAAAATGGGAGACTAGGTCATCACAACATCTTCCCAACAACTCGAGAGATGCCACAAGAGCAAGGAATTAGAAAAGGAGCTCCTTACCTGGCGAGGAGGAAGAAGGGGTGCTCACGGCCGAAAGAACAATTCCCAAAATTGAGCCGCTCTGTGAAAAGCAACTACAATTAAGTTAGGGTTTTGTTCCGGAGGTGAGAGGCACACACTCGAAACGAAAGAGAGGAAGAAACGCCATGGAGCACGGTTTGCACCGAGGAGCTCCCAGCTCAACAATGGCGGCCGAAAGGGTTCTGGAGATTTGGGCTCAAGCAAGCAAAGAGAGTGCACGCTGGAGCTCAAGGGGGTGTAAAGAAAGCTACTGAAGGTCTTGAGGGGCTTAAGTAGCCGAGGGGACGAAGAGAGCAGTGCGCACATGCTCATGGATGGTCTTCGGTCCACAAGAGGTCTGCGCCGCCGGAGCGACGGAGCCGTGAGTTCGACGACCGGGCGCCGCGACGACGAGCAATTAATGCGCTGCAGAGGGAGCCGTTTAAAGGGCTCAAGGAGGTGACAAGGCATCGCACCTCCTCTCTTTCTCTGCCACGGCGTACAGGGCACACGCACGCGAGGAGGAAGATGACCAGCGCTACGTCGGGCCCACCAGTCAGCGAGAGAGAACAGAAACGGCTCGGACTCAACAGCTAACGCGGTCGAGCCCAACCCACTCGATGCTGACCGTTGGATTAGAATCAGACGGCCACGATGTGATCGCTGATTTGAAAACGGCTAACGCGAAACGGTACAGTCCCGCGATGGTTGGATCAGGATCCAACGGCTGAGAATCAGATGGCAACCGGAGTTGTCCGAATGCCTACACGAATGAGGGCCGTCCGATTGAGATCCAAACCGACAACGGCGCTGCGGTTGAACTGGCGCGCGCGGTTAGTTGGCTCGGTCGAGTCAAGTGACTCGAGCCCGAGCCTGACTTCGAGTCCAATGAACAGTGCAAACCGGTTAGGGTTTGGTTTTAAACCTGAAACTTTGGGGATTTAATTGAGGCATCAAATTAACTCCAAAATTTATGAAATTTTAACTGGAGCTTCCTGACTTAAGGATTATCCTTCCATAAAATTTTTAGAGGTTTTTGTGCACTGTAATTTTCTCAAGAAATTCCAGAGGGTGATTTCAGAGGTTTGACCAAGGTTTGACTTGCCTCCAAACTGTTTCAAATAATTTCCAAAAATTAGGAAATAATTCAGAGGTGTTACCAAGCAACCCTAGAACCAAGGAAAATTATTTCCAAGGGTTTGAAACCAGATTTCACCAAGGAGGTTGTTGACTTGATAAATGAGGCTTTTGATTTTGAATTTCCCAAAATTCCTTTACACGAATTTCAGAAAAGTTTCAAGAGTAAAAGGATGAAGGAAAAGTTTTTAATTTACCCTCAATTTCTTACATTTGAAACACAAGCCAAAATTTGGGATGTTACAGTGAGGGAGGTTTGCTACAGTAACGACGGTGCTACAGTAACATGAGCTACAGTACTTGCTTAGGGTTTGGCTGCCCCCCTCCTCCGCTAATGGGCTAAGGTGCTGTGGGCTTTCAGCCCACAGCCCAGGTTCTCTGAAACAAGCAAAAAACCCCCAAAACTTCCAGTTAAAACCATTCTCTAACACAAATTCTCAATTTGATTTATTTAATCCCCTCTCTAATTCGATTGGAGTCTCTAAGGCTATACGGGGTATTACAAGCACAACTACGGTGAAATGTTGCAAATTATTTAGCCTAGTCCTCCCCATTCTGGACTTGTGGTAGTACGATGGGGCATAACAAAATACGCTCGAAGACCGGTCCTTAACTAACTTAGGCGACTTCCAATATCTCCTTGATATGAACTCCGATTCCATCGATTATTATTCCTAAATTTATCTAAATTCAATATCTCTCTTATGGTACTAATTTTATAATTTTTGGATTTTATTTGATTTTTTGTTATTCATTTTGCCTCATTTCGCGCGTATAGAATCCGACACCGTCGAAGTCAATTTGGACCAACCAGGCGCAGTGACCTCAAACTTTGACGAAGGCGAGTCTCCTTTGAACATTCTGTACCTATGATTTTTAAATAATGTTTTCAATTTTGAAAGTATTATGCATTGCTATTTCGCATAAAATGATGAGTTCATTTGTAGGTGTAGTTAAACCTAAAATTTGTTAATGTCTTCCTTTGATAATTGTTATACTATACCTTTGTAACCCTAGCATAGCAATTCCGCAATATTGATAACAATATTATGGAATAGTTAAGCATGATAGAATCGCTTAGTCATGCTTTTCGATCTTGATCAACTGGGGGACCATTATTACATTTTATGCGAATCAGTTTGAGAAATCTATGGTAATAGGTATTGCCGTTGGTTTTCAAAATAAAATAAAATAGTAAATATTTGTTTAGACTTGGAAGGATGGTAAGTTCACGCGAGTGTAGCTAGAACATGAGAATTTGTATTGTATTAAGTTCCGCCTAGGTCATATTAAGGACCGACGCTTGTGTCTATTCAAATTGATGGGAAGGACCTGACTGAATAATTTACTAAGTCCAAACATTTAGCCCGCAAGCTATAGATGGTAGGAGTTACCTGGGTAGTGCAGACGATGGTAATTAACGTCCAAGTCTGCCGAGGCTTGCGCCGGACGATGGTAACTGACGTCCATATCCCGGCAGGTTATTCCCCACAACAGTGAGCTCCGAGTCGATGGTAAATGACGTCCATGACTTGGGGTTAAGCTCATCGAGTGGGCAAATGTGAGGATAAAGTATTATAAAAGCCTTGTGATAATCACTTAGTCGCACACCTTCTGAAGTGTGTGAAGCAGACATTATAAGTTGATTATCTCGTGTGGGTCAAGCTGTACAACCTCTAGAGAGTGTAAAACTATTTGAACAACCATGTCCATGGTCAAGGGCAGGAAAGGTGCATTTTCACATGGTATATTTTGATTTCAAAAGTGTAAATTTTGGAAAATCGGGAGCAGGTTGGACTCTCGGGTAGATTTTCTAGCAACTAGAGCTAGTTGGTCAGCTAGAGCCCTATCCTTTAAACCTTGGCGACTAAAGCCTTGATACTAGTGGTTGGTAGCTAGAACCTTCACTAGTGATATAATTAGTTTAATTATTGAAGCTACTTTTTGTCAAATGCGCTTTACGAAAACTATTGAAACTTAAAATATTGCTTTGTGCAAAAGAACTATATAAGCCTCATTTGTTAAAGCTATGCATATGCCTAATTTCCCAAGACTCGCATAGTACTTTATGCACTCACATGCTACACTCAAAACAACTCTCGAAGTCTTCAATGATGCCGAGGACGACTACGACTTCTACGCCTGCGGGTTTTACGAAGGATTCCCAGAGTACTAGGCTATGCTCCCCAGTCGAATGTCGGTGGGTAATTTGATGGGTCACCACTCGGAGTTTATCATTTATTATTTTCGCTGCTGTAAGACTCAAGGTGTTTTGACCTCTTTTGTAATAAGTGGCCATAAGGCCGGTACTCAGTTGTTTATTAATGTTATTCTGTGATTCAAACTTGTTATCGACGTTGTTTTCACTGTGTGCACTAGCTACTGACTGGGACTGGTGCAGAAATACACAGAGGGTCCGGATTTAGAAATCCGGGTCCCGACAGCATGTAGTTGGAATGATGTATCTCATTCTCATACTACATCAGATATACACTTGTGTTTCTCTGTTCATGACATAAGTAGTACTTCTGTCGATGCATGCTGATGTGCCTAGGGGTGAAAATGGGGCGGATAATTCCCGCCTGATCCGATGCTGTATCTGGAAAAACTGTCTGGGGTACCATTTTTTAGTCCTGGTCCGCATCCGATATTATGCATATCCATATCAAGAAAATCTCATGGAATATGGATTAGGATATGTGAAGAGCAATATCCGATTCGTATCCTTATTTTATAGGATATCCGATAAATCAACAAAATGGATATCCGATAAACATCAATATCATTTAATAGCATCTATGGTTTTCTAGTTATTGACTAATATATAATACGAATTTACATTTGATTGTGTTTATGTTCTTAAGTGGGATAAATAATTCTCTAATAGGTAGTATAATTTGACATTTTCATTGGTGAAGTTATACCTTTTCTTATGTGCACATTACCTGTCAAGTTATCTATGACCGATTTGAATCCAGTCTGCATCCACCCTGTGCCTGTATCCCAAAAAAATATGTATTCGTATCTGGGGTAAAAATATGGGTTATGATACGAGAGGAGCAATATCCGCCCATATCCAACCCATTTTCACCCTTATATTTGTGTACTTCTTTCTCATTGTTTATATTTGTGTACTTCTTTCTCATTGCAAAACAGGGAAAATTAAATAGTGAAAAAGTAACCAAGAACAACACTGCTCATAAGAGTAACAAACAGAATCTAATATGCTGGTAGAAATGGATACGTTTTTATAACATCAAACAAAGGCAATGTTATATACACTTTGTCGTGTCAAGATTGCTTGCATATAGAAATTGGTTGTTTGATCCATTGCCAAAAATAGTTTCTTGATGTAAACAATAGCTAACTTTTGGACTAGAATCTCAGCTTAATTTGGGCCTAGCATACATCTGTTGATGGAGGCTGGGTTAAGTTCTAGCCCATATTTGGGCTCAGGTCTAATATAGAAAGAGTAGCCCACCATACCAGGATCGGCTATAGTCGTTACAAAACGGGCCGCACAGGATCAACTGCAAGCGTCGTTAATAAAACAAAAGAAATTAAATATATGCTAGCAAAATGCATTGTTTTGAAATATGTCACTGAAGTTTCTTCTTTAAAATATACTATTGAAAAGTGACCATATTTGGAGATATATCATTATATACCCTTTACATCACCTTTGTGCGTATTCAGACCTCGTACTTGACTATGTATTTTTGTATGGACAAAAATGCCCCACATGCTATGTCCATTAATACCAACTAGACCCAATCCTAGCATCTGTGATCATAACTTGTTATGTACACCATCCTATCTTTAGAACATTGAACCATGCAGAATCGAGGTGGGGAATAGATTTAGGATCGAATGGACTGAATCCAGTCGATAGTAATGGACAGAGCAGGTGGGGGCATTTTCGTTTATATGGAAATATGCAGTCAAGTACGCGGTCTGAATACGTACAAAAGTGATGATACAGGTATATAATGATATATCTCCAAATATGATCACTCTTCGATAGCATATTTTAAAGAAGAAACTCCTTAGTAGCATGTAATAGCATAATAGTTCTACACATTGATTGAAAGCAGTGGCGGAACCACCCTGGGGCAAGTCAGGGCGGCTGCCCCGGGTCTCTCGGGTGGACCCCCTGCTATGAACTGGATTGTTGTCGCTAGGAAACTAAGCAATCAGCCATCGCTAGCTAGCAGCTCGTCAAATACAGGCTCAGCGCGACACAAGATTGGTAGCGGGTGGTGCCCAGGCGGCTCAGCCTCTTCCCTCTGGGGGCGTGATGTTATCCAGATGATTGAATTGGTCTCCCCGGCCAGCCGATCCAACTGATGTGCTAGTAGCTTGATATTTAGTTGTTAGTAGCTTGATATACACCTTATGAAGTTATGCATTCACCATACTATTTTAGCTTTGCATGCTTCCATGCATGCATGTGGCTCTGTACTATCTAACCAAAGGTTGCATGCATGCCACATTGATGGTATATATAAAATCTAGGATTTTAATTTGTCTTTGATGTGAAATGTTTGGCTCCATGTGTCGAGTGATGGAGTTGATCCATTTGCAACACCATGCAATGTAGTATTAGTCAAAGTCTTTGGAGTGTGATACTTGGAAGTGGACCATGCAGCAGACCAAATATATGAAAGTTGGCGTGACAATAACTTTGCAATGAAGATATTTTATGCCTAGCTTGCGGTGCGACGCGGGGACGGCGACGCTGAAGTGCGGCGCGGGCTGTGGAACAACACATTGTTTGCCTAATCCAAACAAAGTAGAAGCCCAGGAGAGGAAAGCAAGCCGGACCTGCTGGGGTCGAATCCTGCCCGGAGGGTGAGGCGGAGCGTTGCTGCTGACGAGTACGGCGCCGCAGCCGAGCTCCTGCAGGAGATGCAGCACGCGGAGGTTGTTGTTGGCCTTCACGGCGTACCCCACGACGGAGCGGAGCCCCTCGAGGGCGTCACGGTAGGCGACGAAGTTGCGGACGACTTGCGCCTTGCTGTAGAGGTAGAAGGGGTTTCAGAGGACCGTCGAATCACGATCGGAAATAAAATAAGTTCAAAAATGCATAACTAATTCAAAATAACTCCAAATCAAGTGAAACCAATTTTGATAATTTTCTTTTTAAGTGAACTTTAATTTGGAATAGGTTTCAAATTTATCTCTATACCAAAAATTATAATTTTTGGAAATTAATCCAAAACCAAATTTTTTACACTACAAAATGCTTTTAACTTTGAAAATTCATAACTAATTCATGTGAACTCCAATTGAGGTGAACCAAGTTATTTTGATCTTATAATTTCATTTTTATTTATCTATGTAATCCTTATCTCCACCTCTATTCTACAAAATTTCACAAAATAATTAAAATCAGATGAATAGTAACTAAAGTGTATTTTCCAGCCTTTTTGCAAAATGTGATTTTCAAACAACTACAACTTTCACTTGCTAACTCCGAATAGAATAATTCTTTCACATAAATTCATCTAAAATCATGATACATTGGCAATGCATGAAACTCAGCTCTCATGTGAATGATGGAGTAAATGCTAATAACCAAACATGATGAGAAGGGATTCATTCTCACTTGAGAAGAAACTCCAAAAGAAGAACTAAAGTAAATGCTTGTAAAAAACCATGTGAAATAATTTAATCAAATACTAGATTAATTATCTTGAATTAAAATATTTTTTGATAAATTTTTAGAAAACAGTTTGACCTTAAGAAATTTGTATGTCCTTATTTAAACCTAGTCGGTTAAGAATTTTAAATTAAGTATTTGAACCATGAACAGTACATTTTCAAAATTTCGATGAGATCTATATCATCCCAGTAGATTCTCTGAAAAATTTCATATTTTTATAATTTTGTTTGTTATTTTTGACCCCCTAGTCAAACCTGAATCATCTGAGTTGCGCGCGAGCCGTTCGATTTGAATTGGACTGTCCAGATCTTTTGGGTTGTTCGGACCGTTCGAACACCAATACGATCTGGATCGTTAGATCTTAATCGGGCCGTCTGCGTATATTGGACCGTTCGGACTGTCTAAACAGCTCACTCAATCAGGACCGTCGAATCGTGATCGGACGGTCCAAAATAGAATAGCTTCAAAAATGCATAACTAATTCAAAGTAACTCCAAATAAAGTGAAACCAACTTTGATAAAAAAAAATTAAGTGAACTTTAATTTGGAATAGGTTTCAAACTTATTTCTATCCCAGAAATTAGAGTTTTTGGAAATTAATCCAAAATTGAATTTGTTTTACACTACAAAATGCTTTTAACTTTGGAAATTCATAACTAATTCATGTGAACTCCAATTGAGGTGAACCAAGTTATTTTGGTCTTATAATTTTATTTTCTATTTATCTATGTAATCCTTATCTCCACCACTATTCTACAAAATTTCACCAAATAATTAAAATCGAATGAATAGTAACTAAAGTGTATTTTCTAGCCTTTTTGCAAAACGTGATTTTCAAACTACTACAACTTTCCCTTGCGAATTCGAATGGAATAATTCTTTCACCTAAATTCATCTAAATCATGACCTAACTACTGTAGAAAATTCAGCACTTCGAATTTTGCGGTATTTTTTTGGTATTTTTGAAAAATGAAAAATATTTTAAATGAATAAAATAAGCTTCAATTAAATTCAATAAAAAATAATCGGGATTGCATTCTCGGACAACTAAAATTTCACTTGTGTCACTTACGACTGCTCAAATATAATGAGAATTGTTAGAATTACTATTTAAAGGGTAAACTCACCACCTCTAGTGAGAGTGTTACCATACCCACCTTCATCCATCAAACCAAACACCAACTTGAACCATTCAGGACCATCCTATCCAATCAACCAAACAAAATCTTGTATCATCATGTCCAACCAACCAAATACCCTACTTGTACCATCTCATTCAACTTCATCCCATCCATCCTGTACCATCCCATTCCATCCAACTTCGTTCACCCATCCAAACACAACCTAAATCAGAAACTAACGACCACTACTAACTAAAAGACAACACTGAAGTCTATAGTTCTAATAGCCTCAATTTAAATAAAAGGTATTTATATTCATTTCATAAGCATACATGACAATTTAGATCATCTGCACAATATGTGGCATTTGAACAATTCAAATTCAAGTCAAACTTAAAACTTGAAAAGAAACTCCTTAAGAAAAATTGAAGCTAATGCTTGTAAACAACCCTAGGTAATAATTTAATCAAATACTAGATAAATTATCTTGAACAAAAATAATTTTTGTCAAATTTTTAGAAATCAGTTTGAACTTAAGAAAAACCTTTGTTCCTTATTTAAACCAACTCGGTTACGAAATTTAAAGTAAGTATTTAAATTGTGAATATTGAGTTTTCAAAATTTATATGGGACATATGTCATCCCAGTAGCTTCTTTGAAAAATTTCGTATTTTTATAAATTTATTTGATATTTTTAACCCTCCGGTCAAACTTTTAAGTTTGATTTTGGTTTTAGTTAACCAAGTAGACCCAGCCCAAAGCCAACTGGCACTGTAGCGACTTGAAGCCGCGCGATCTGGTTGGACTCAACCATGTGTCGTTCGGACCGACCGAGCCACATTCAAATGGCTCAGCCTAACCTCTAAGTTACGGGCGCGCCGTCCGATTGAAACGAACCGTCCATATCAATTGGGCCATTCGGACCATCCGGACTACCCACGTGATCTGGACCGTCAATTTTCAATCAAATCATGCCGTTTTCAAATGGTTAAGCCCAACATGTGCGAACCATTCGATTTTAATTCAACCGCGAGATAGGGCGGTGACGTTCGGACCATCCGAACGTGCCTTGCCTTTGGACCATTAGATCTAGATCGGGTCGTCCGCATGGATTGGGACGTTCGGACCATCCGAACAGTCTTTTCAATCCGGACCATTGAATCTAAATCGGACCGTCCGCACCCTTTCGCTCTCGATCGCATCGTTTCGCCGCTGAGGCTGACAGCCCGGACCCACACGTCAGCCTCTCTTCTTCATCTTATTCGCACCGGTTAACGCAGCGCCAGCTCCGAGCATGAGGTGGCTTCGCACCAGCGTTTTTCGGTGCATGCAGTGCCACTTGGCTTTACCAATGTTGACATTGCTTAACCTGGTGCTGCCACGAATTCATTTTGTGTTAGAAGCAACTGGGGAAGACCATCAAAACCACCGGGACATTCTTTCGACCAAATCAGGGCGACCATTGTTCTTCCTCCTCACCAAAGCGTATCCTCTCCTTCCTGTGCCATTCTTTTTCTTTTACCATGACTTATCCATGGTGCTAAAAATGAGTTTTTGTTTTGGCCGTAACTTCTGGACCACGAGGTTGTCTTTTGTCGGTCCAAAGCGCGCCCTAAACGCCATTCCCGTGTCATCTTCGTGCTCAGTTAGATATCTCCAGTCAACTTCGGTTCCTTCGTCCTCAATTCTAATCTGGTAAACCTTTGCTCAATTCCTTCTTTTCAGAGCTTACATGGGCTTTGATTAAGCCATTCCGACCTTTCATTCCGATTGATTTTGTTTAGGTCATCTTGTCCACGTGAAGCTCTCATCACTATCTTTTCGGTCTCCATCGCCGGAGATATTTCTTGGATCTCTGGCCGTTTTCTTAGCTCTGGTAGCTTCCTTGTGACCCATATATGTTTATGCATGCTTCAATTCGTTTAAATCATTGTCGGGTTGACATACCCTCTTGTGTCGTATTAGCGTCACCGCATTTCGTTGCCGCGCCGCTGCTCCGGCCAAGCTCCGACCATTTTTCGACCACCACTAGGTCCGCAATACTATTGTGAATCCATTTTGGTCTTTAGCTTGCGCGGCCATGGGCTACAGCGTCGGCTAGCCGGCGAGCAAGCTCATGGGAGCTAGCGCTCTGTTGTCGGAATTCCGACCAGAGCTGTAGCTCATTAATTAACCCTAAATCCTTGTCAGTTAGTGCTAATGAATGTTTAATCTGGTTTACTTCTTCACTAAAAATAGTTTAAACTTCTAAAATTCATAAGTAATTTGTTATGACTCCAAATCAAGCGAATTAAATTTTGTTAGTTATAATTCTTACTATACTTTAATCTGGAACAACTTTGAAACTTGTTGCTGTTACAGGATTTATTTTTGTCATTAATTAAATTAGTTGTTCATTAATAACTTTAACTTTTTAAATCCTTAGAAACTTCTAATGAACTCCAAATGAAATAAAAGTTTCACCAAATTTCACTTAAAACAGAATATCACTACTGTCATTTTAGCTTGCATCTTTTGAGTATTTTGGCATTTTGATATTTTTCTCAGTGTTCATGTTATTGCTTTTTCTAGATTCTGAGTTACTCGACGCTAGTGGTTATATTGTTGAGCAACCAAAGAGTGAACAAGTGGATTATCAACAAGGCAAGCATCATCTTGATCCCAATTTTGATAATTTAGTAATTTTTTAAATGAAATGTTAATTGTGTGCATGTTATTTTGGAAAGTCAATAATTTTGAGAGTCTAGTTAGTTAGAACCTGGTCATTGTGGATTACCCTTGATCATTTCATACACTGAAACTTGAGATAGGAAGTATGTGATGTAGTATATAATCTTTATGTGAATGCTTAGTCATGCAAGTCAGTAGATCGGTAGTTTCGGTTGACAAGATTAACTTGCCAATCATGGGAGACACTGAATCTATTGAAGTTTTGTTTCCTTGTTCAGATCCTTGAAACTAAAGTTAAGTCTAAAATTTGTCTTTTAGAAACATGGTTTAGATCTGGACAAGTGGATGCTATAGTGAGGGTGCCTTCGTGCACGAGAATTGGGAAATGTGGTAGTCTTGTCTGGATCATTAAGGACCGAACTTTGGGCTGTCATACCAAGAACTAATCATACTTCCACATGCTGGATTGGGGCCGGTTTGGTCAAGTAGGGGGAGGATTTTATTGAAATGGAACACAGGTGGTGTGAGGGCATATGTGTTTGATCATATGTTCATAGGGATCCGATTGCAATTTAATATGTGCGAATGAGCACAGTTTTAGATTTCTGTTCATTGGGTCGGCATTCCCAACACAACTTGTGTGCCCCGGTTAGCAGGTTCTATCACTAGCTTGTACTAAGCGGGATTCATCGCGCAAGGGTGTTCCAAATCTCGATCTACCCGGCCGACACACCAAAGGAAGTGTGTCATTATCCAGAGGCTTACAGGCGGGTCGAATCGTGTGGGTAAAGATGTACACCCCTGCAGGGTTTAAAACTATTCGAATAGCCACGTCCCTAGTTACGGACAATATTTGGTTTTGATGGACATCATCGTTAGACTCTGAAATGAAAATTTGACTTGGGCAATTGTGGTTGTCGGCATGGAGGGGTATCTATGTAGCTTGTTTTATCAAAGTGATTAGCACTTTGATATGTTAGAATTATGCTTATAACACTCTTACTTGTTGCCTTTCGGTCCAAACTTTGTTTACAAATTGGCCTTTATTAATTTGTGTAAAACTTGGCCTTTATTTAGTTTGTGTAGGGATAAAACTTGGCTTTATGCAAAACTAAAACCAGTACAGCCTTCCTTTGGCTAGACTTAAACATGTATAAGCTCCAATCCTTTGGATAGGTTCTATTAAACACTTTCTTTTATTAGTTTGTGTAAGATTTGCGAGTTCCTTTCGTACTCAAAAAGATTAACCACTTGTTGCAGGTGAGGACGCGTTTGCTTTCGATCCATCCGTTAGCGCCGATTATGGTGATGCTAACGAATGATGTTGTTTCTTCCTCTACTCAGTTGCCTTTGGGTGATGGGCAAACTTAGTTGGAACTTTTGGTGTTTATAGTTGTTTTCCGCTGCAAGTTTTTGTTTTCTAAGACTATCGGTCACTTATGTAAAATTATGTACTTCTTCCTAACTGTGTAAGATCCAACCAAAGAGCTGGAGAAGGTAAGCAACGAGGTGCGTCCTAACGACTTGTGAGATTCACCCTGCGAGCATTCGCTGAATTGCCTCAGCCAAGCCCGGGGGAACGCCACCTGCACCCTTCGGGAGAGGTTTGCCAAACCGCTACTCCAGCTCGGCCTTCCAGTCCTCACCCGGAGGGCCCGGAACAAGCGGCTCACCCCGGATCGGGAGTTCGGTCAAGAACGAGACGTCCTATAGGGTGACCGTCATCTCACCCCACCGAAAGCGGAAGGTGTGTGTCTCGGGCCTCCACCTGTCGACAAGTGCCGACAGTAGGCTGGTGTCTAGGGTGATCTAGTGTCCAATGGAGACCAGCCTCACAAAGGGCAACAAGCCCGTGTCCTGGAGGATCGGGACATAGCGATCGCCTAGCTCCCAGTAATCCCTCCCCGCCCGAAGCAGCAGGGGTGAAGGGCCATCGGCGTCACCGGCGATCCACAGCTTGCACCGGTGGTCCTCATCGTAGAAGTGTTCTAGAAGCTCCAGTAGAGACATACCTTGCAACACATAGAATAGAGGGAACATTAGTGAGAAGGTGGCTAATGAACATAAAAGATTGTAAATTAATTGCAGAGTAGTTTTCCTGGGGTGATAAGCTACATGATAAGCTAGCTTAATTAGATTATGTTCCTCTGTTCTTCGGTGAATGCATTTCTTATTATTTGATTTCGCTTTACGACCAAACTAACACTACAAATAAATGTACACTACTTTATTAATTAATTACTACTAATTATTTCGTAACTAATAAACACTGTAAATTAAAAATTACGACCAAACTACATGCGAACGATGGCAGTTAATAATGCTGAAATGTCCCCCAAAAATATAATCGATAGAGCAAGCGAGCGAGCGACTACGAAATGAAATGAACGAGCAGAACAGCGAGCGAGCGGCTGCGGAATAAAATGAACGAGTGGAACAGCTAGCGAGCTACTGCGAAATGAAATCGTGCTTGCTCCCTCTTATTTATAGCCGCTGCTCGAAGGGAATCCTTATCCTACGCGTGCTAATTAAGCCATGCATTTCGGGGGACAAAGATTTGATGGCTGAGACAAGGAGGTGATGGGGTGACGAGTAATTGATGCTTTCGGTGGAAAAGTAAGGAAAATGGAGGGAGGGCCTCATTCAGATGTTTGGGCAATCAACACATGACACGGTTTTTGTTGATTCGTACGAACAAGACACTTATACTAAATAGCGATAAAAATTCTGAACGAATAAAATTATGCCAAATTTACACAAGCAAGTACATGGTGTTGGGAGGCTCCACAAAAAAAATTCATAATTTTTTGGACTCGTTTGCTATATTTTAAAATTATTCCAAATTTCAGCCTATCACTAACCCTAATTAACCCTAACCCTAACTACCGTAACTAACCTAACTTAACTAACCTAACTATTGCGACGTGGCAACCGGAGAGCCATTAGCGCACGACCACCTTACGCCAACGGGCGATGTGGTGGCGGTTGGCGCGACGTGGCGGCGAGTCCGGCGCTGGCGCGGTGCTATTTTTGCAAATACGGTTTTGTCGTGGTCAAATCCGCAAGTAAGCGATGAATACATGCTAGATTAGCTAAAAATTCAGAAATTTAGGGTGTATCCGGTAGAAGTTTTTTAAATATTTTATAATAATATTTTACAATTGACTCCTAGCTAACTTTATTTCTAATTCTGACCCCTTTGGCCACGCCATCACCCGTGGCGTAAGCAAACCATTCTGTCACGCCATTGTCCCTGGCGTGGCCAAACCTGCCACTTAAGCCCTCGACCGTGCGCAGTGCCAACGTGGAGGGCTGATGTGGCAGTAGTCACGCCCGCACCCATGGCGTGATAAGCCCGCCTTGTCACGCTATGAGATTTGGCGTGACAGTGTCTGCCTTTATTTAGACTATTTGACGATGAGATCTTACGTTTGTTGCATAAGATATGCGGACCATTTGGCACGACAGATGAAAATGTAATGCACACGTTCACTCTCATGTACCTCGTTCTTATCATTTGATTTTCCACGGACATCTGTTCCAAAATATGTAAACCCGAGTTGAGATAGCAAGAATGTAACGGTGCTAAGTGAATGCACAATCCTTTTGGGGCCTTTATTTTTATGCTGCTCTCTGCCTTGCTACGCCGAGAATTGAATGCGAAAGGATAACGAGATTTGAAGTCAACTTTACAACGCAGTCGCGAATTGAAATATACTTTATAATAAAATTGTAAATTACACAACGCACAGGGTTTGGTTACATGCATAAGCAACGACATCATACACGATGCAACAAACCGAAATACATCTACGATACATATTCGCCTTTTGGGATTGGAAATAAAGTCGATTGGAACAAAGATCATTAGCTTTGGCGTCACATCGCCCCTTCCCCTTGTCTCCTTGCTACCCACGGCGGCGGTTAGTCTCGAAGTCATCTATATCCTGCGAGACGGGGTGGACGGTTTAATGATGCTAGGACTTCTGCTGGATGAATGCTCTATAGTATATCTCCGGGCCATCGATCTATTGGAAGAAGTTGTATTGCATCTCCGGCTGCTATATGGGCGTGTGTAATCAGGGATTTGTGGAATGAATGTATGATGTGAAAAATCTTTGTGTGTGTAAGATACGCTTACGAGGTGGTGGCCGCACGTGTAGTATGCCCGAGTGGACGTCGTCGGGTGTGTGGACTGGATGATTTTTGCCAGTTCCTCCACATATTGTGGGATTGGAAATTGTGGTGGTATCGACGCATCCTTCGTAGACTTGTTCGTGTAGAGTTTAGCCCTCTCGGCTAGCTACTTGTGCTTTTGCATTATCCTCTTGTACATGTTCGCCGAGTCCTCCATATCCTTCCTCCTAGTTGTGTGAAGTAAGCCCTGGTGTAGTGTTAGGTGTGATGGTGTACTGTTATCTCTCAGATCTCTTTCGCCTCTTTTTATGTCATAGGGTGTATTGTTCCTGGTGGAGTGAGAATACACAAGAAATGGATGTGTGTGATGCGTTCAATTCTGAAAATGTTGGTATGACAAGCTAACTCGTCACACCATGAGATATGGCGTGAGCTGCCACGCTAGCCCTCCATGCTAACACAACGTTCTCACAAGGGTTTACGTTGCAGGTTTAGCCACATCTAGATTCCTAACGTGGCATTGGTTTTACCACACCATGAGTCATGACGCAATCAAAGGGATTAAAATTGAAAATAAAGTTAGATAGAGATTAACTTCAAAATATTACTTAAAAAAGGATTAAATAAAAAAAATTATATCTGGTACTTTCACTCCCATCTAGGATAGAGACGATTATCACACTGCTGCATTGAAGCTTGAGCTTCTACGCAGAATGCTCACTCTTCTGCAAATATAAACTCTGCAAGCTAATCGTACATTAACACGAATTTGATTAGGGATAGCCAATGTCCGGATAAGACCTGTGACCCAACACGCGTTTGGCACGTTCGATTGATGGTAAATGCGTATGGCCAAGAATATTTTATTCTCTAAGCCGCTGAATAATTTTATTGCAGGTAGCTTCTGATTCTAGACAGGACCGACTTCAACAAATGCAAAGGGAACATAACAGGGCAATCTCGAATGAAACTACTACAATTTGTATAGCCTTTATCCATTCACAATCATCTACAGCCACACGAAAATGTGAGCCAGGCAGAAAAACTTCTGTAATCCTCCACGAGATGCCGTCTTCAAATGAATGAGCTAGGCAGAGAGACCATCAAAGAACTTCATGCAGTCGTCAAATGTCTCCCCATGCCTGATCTTAACGATGGACCCATCGTCTTCTACCTGCGAAGCAAATAGATAACATATTGGTTGAATGACCATGGAATGAAAAGAGGGAAGGGTACAGACAGACATGAACAACCCAAGAAAGGAATAACAGTTTGAATGACTATCTCCGAATGGTTTTGGGATAAGGAAATAGCAATGCAGTAGCATTCGCCAGTCGAGCAACAATCACTGAAAATTGCAAAGACATATAGGCCATAGTTTGTACCCAGTACTCAGGTGGTCTCAACTTCAGGTTGTAGGTTGAAGCCATGCTCATGCAGTACGCTCCTGCATCATGAACAACCAAACCAGCTCCCTACTAGCACAATATGTCAGAAGGGTGCAGACAATAGCTAAAATTGTTCAGTTTTTTTTTTTAAAAAAAAAGAGCTAAAATTATCAGAAATAAAATATAGAGGATATTGTCAAACCTTGTCAGGTGTTGGAAGCTCCCGATCTTTGCCAAGGAAATCTGCAGATTCACAAACTGGTCCAACAATATCAAAGGTTGCTGCTTTAGCATCTGGAGAGGGAGAAACTAGTTCGATATGCTGCACCATGAGAATTATGGTTGACGGGTAAATAATATGATTTAAGAGCTCAAATAGCTGCAAACGTATATTTCATGTTTATTTCTACAAAACAGTGGTTGACATTATTTTATTTACTCAGGTGAGAAAGAGATGTAATGGTCTCCAAAAACTCTACATATATTTATGAATGCTGAGTAGCTTACTTTTTCAAATGAATTGCACTGTGATTTTTATCTTGAATGGACAAAGTTAAAGCTATTGTTTGCAACCATCTTAAGTTCCAAGAATGAAACATCTTCTAGGAATAGCCCAGGAGAATTGAAAACGCTCATTATCAGTGGTAACTCTAGACAAACCTGATATGCTCCATATAGACTAGGTCTGATGAGCTCTGCCATGCTGCCATCAACTACAATGAAATTCTTTGTACCATTAGATTTAACACCAGTGACCCTATTGACGAAGCAGCTAGTATTAGCGATCAGGGATCTTCCAGGTTCAATGATGAGAGTAAGATCTCGTGAAAGAACCAATTCTCGCACCTACAAAAAAAAATCACACCATAAGCATCACACCATAAACCAAATTTTGATACCACAAAATGAAAGATGCTCTACTTAAAGAAAGCATTTGTGCCCACAAAGATATGAATCAGAAACATAATATGGATATTGAGCTCACAGTGTTGATGAGATCCATAGGTGTAGGCAAGACTGCATCCGTGTGGTGGTAATCTATCCCCAAGCCACCTCCAATATTCAGGTACTCCAACTCAAAACCTTGTGCTCGAATTTCATCAATAAAGCTCACCATAAGAACTGCAGCATCTCTAAATATATCAACCTACACAATAGGGAACAGCTCAGATACCATGTAACACTGATGTCTAATAATCTCAAAACACTTGCAACTTGCTTCAGAGACATTGTCAAGCTACATGATTTCAAGGAAAATATATTATATAACAAATAACAAGCTACATGATTTCAAGGAAAATATATTATTTAACAAATAGCAACTTTAACATAAGCCCCAAGCCCTGTATATTAACAAGAGCATGTATCTAGGATGAACAGAAACAAGCACATATTAGGAAGTTTAGGGAAAAAAGAAACAGGTATTATGCATAAAAGCAGTCAGTTCAGTAAACAGGAGCAAACTATTATGAACACTTAAATATCCTCTCTGACTTTGAAAGGAAATTCAAGACACCGAACACAAACTAAGTAACTATGTCCAAGTTCATTTCTACAAGGGACTAGCCCCAGCACGCACTTAGAACATTGTTATGCCAAAAACCTAGTTCATGATCAGTATCAGATCATTGTACTATACTACTATGCTATGTTCATAATGCATTGAGTATTCTACCATATAAATAGAAGGGAGTTCATATAATTCTTAAGCAAATGATTGAAATTATGTATTATTAACATGAGCATATGGCATGCTACATTAAATGGCAACAATGATTCATGCAAGATAGAACTCAATTCAGCCCAAAATGCATCTTTTTAGTTTAAAATAACTACAACCGTTCTGTACTTGTTTTCAAGTAGACAAATACCAAAAAATATGGATTAATCTTTTATGATGATACTACTGCGGTAAACATCTGCGCATATATGCAGTAAATAACATGCTTGGTTTGCAATGAACATAACAGCACATAGAAAGCACTGTGATATGGACCACCCTTCTATTCTGAAAGTCAGAAAACACTTTACTAGAACATAATAACAACTTCTACTTCTACAACCATGCCTCACTGATATTTGACTCAGAACAGTATGTGTGCTGACTTCAAAACTAGTATAGTAACCATCCAAAAAAGGTGCATTTAATGTGAAGTAATGTAACATGGGGTTGTTCAATAGCGCAACAAAAGGTAAAGTTAACTTTGTGCAGAAAAGCGTCTGTAACCTGACATAAGATGCTGTCACAGGACAAAGAAATACAACCTACTACCGTGAGCAAGCTCAGCACAACAAATGATCACAGTTCTAAATAACTAAAAGAACTATTATTACCAGACGGTGTAAGACATTACCTTTGTAATGGTAGATCCCAGATGACAATGAACACCCACCAGTTTGATATCATTTGAGTATGACTTGATAGAGTCTAAGAACCATTGCAATTTTTCATTGCGAATCCCAAATTTGGAAGTTTTGTTTCCAGTGGCAACATAAGGATGGACCTGTTAACAAGAACAGCAAGTATGTATGAAATACAATCTGAATATTGCTCCTTGACATGAAGATATCTTGCGTCAAGTGCAGAACTTAACAACACTTCTAATGTTTCACATGATTTCTTACAAGTAAAAATATAGATGATTTTATGCAATTTTAAAGCAGCTGCATTTAGTCCCATAATACGAAATTGTAGGAACAGATAGCAGGGGTAGTTCTCCACATGCCATTTTAAGTAATTGATGGGGGGAAATGCAAATGACTCTTTGCTACCACAGGCATACACAACAACAAAGATAACAAACGGTAGCCTAAGTAGTTAATAGAAGAAAAACAAAATGGAAAAAGGCCTAGGGCATACAAAATCAACTAAATAATTTGATTTGCCACATTATATGAAGCAATAGCCTACCAATATGACCATATGATTCATTGCATATGTGCATGTTTTGAGGAGGGAGGGACAGTTGTACCTGTGGATCCACATCTGGATTTATTCTGAGCAAAACAGGCACTTTCTTTCCTGTAACTCTAGCAGCAGTGACGATATTCTCCAAATCAAATTCACTGTCTACATTTACAAATACTCCACTCTCTGCAGCTAAAACCAGATCTTCTAATGTCTTTCCATTTCCATTAAATATGCACCTGGTCTTCAAAATGCAAACTCAACATAGTTAGTTACCTTTTTCTTTAGCATAAACTGTCATCAACTGATGTACAATGAATTGTTACAGATAAAGGGCTCAGAAAATCAGTCCAATATATAACTTGAAAAGCATATTTTTATGGTAGGATTTCATCATGGATTGTCACAGCGCAAGTTTTATAAAATACAAAGACTAACTAGCAGACTCTGTAAACGCAGAAATCACCCTTGCATAAAGTGGATTTTACTAGATGCTCCTTGGGCCAATTGAGTGTTGAATAATTTAGGGTATGTTTGGTAACCTAATTTTGCCTTATTTTGTTGCCAAGTTATGAGCAGACAAAAAAAAGGTTATTAGCTTGGTCACCCTGTTTTTGCCAGAGTTTCCCTATAAAACTATCATGCTACTGTGAACAGAATCTTGTCAAATTCTGGTGATGAATCAAGCCCTTGACAAATTTGCTCATCATTACATGGCAACTTTGGCTACAAAGCAAAAATACAGACTACTGTGACAAAATTAGATCCACAATGAGTCATTTTTATACTTCATTCTTCTTGTCTTATATCTTAGATCAACCCTAGAAAAACAAGGTTATGATAGTCATGGCTATGAATGTAAAACCAAGATACTTTGCTCTTTATGTAGTTCATCCTAAACTTAAAATGTTTAGTTCACATTTTTTAACTCAGGAGCTATTAACATTGATCCACCAAACCAACTCATGCATTTCTTCTATACCATCCATTAAAATGAAGCATCTACCAAGAATAAGTCTTACTTCCATTCTTCAAAGCCAAACATAATGATCTGCGCACTTTTTTCAAGTAGAAAGCAAAAGTTGTTTCAGGTTTTGGATTAGCTACAAGTTGTTGTCTTCAACCAATAAATAAAAGGCCTATAGTATAGAACTAAACAAGATGATAATTGGATGCATCCGATAGAATGAGGTTAATCAAGGCCATAAAAGTTCTCTAAGATGTTTACATTTAGTACAATGATTTTAATTTGCTATACAGGATATTAGCACTTGCAGAACTAAGTTGAACGATACACTCAAATGGCCCGACTTAGACACACGCGGTACACTTTTAGGGCACGTTGGGCATATGCCGAAATCAATCCAGATAAAGCATCAATTTATATTGTGTATAAACCTCACTCATTTATGCAAACAACACAAGACGAGAGTTATTCGGTTGTTCCTCTGCACCTCTAAGCCCTAATTATCCTTTAGTGGTTCATTTTTTATGTCCCAACTCTCAACCATTTGCGTATTCCGCCTGTTATATTTTTTTTAACTGAAACTCGATTTGTGGTGAGACCAAAATGCCCCCTTATTCCTCATTGTCTTCTTCCTCCTCACCCCAAAATCCTCGCAGCTTTACAAAACCAAGAGGCCGACAACCCCAGCTCGCATCATCACATGCGAAACAAAATGTAATGGAATTAATCCCAATACGCAAATGGTGGCAAATCCCAACAATTTCCGTAAATAGAGTGGCATATCCATAAAGGAAACCTTTATGGTGGCAATTCATGAAGTGCCAATCTTTAGGGTGGCAAACAATTGATTTTCCCTTACACAAATAAGCACGGCATGGAGCCGACAAAACCAGCGCTAACTTTCCACAATAATATAACTACCACCCAAATATAAGATTGCGACCACATCCCAAGTCAACTCACGTTCTTACTTCCCAATATTTCCTTTTCTCAACCCAATAAGCAAAATGTCAAGACAAGTAAAATAAGACTGGAATCAAAGTTACTGCATTAGTTGAATATATAGTCCTGATGAAACACCAATCCCGCAAGTCTATGCTCTTTTTCCAACAATCCAATTAACTTTCTTTTAATCTCCCTTACTTACCACTGAAATATGCACCTTTCACTGTTTCACACAATGCCGCTATACGCATTTTATGCACTTAATGATACACATAACGCATGAAAAGAAAAATTAATATCCACGGCCAACATTAAAAAAACTGCTTCCTCATTAGCAAATGCAACACATTGCGTTCCAGTCCATCCAAAATTCAAACAAAGAACAACACATTGTTTGCCTAATCCAAACAAAGTAGAAGCTCAGGAGAGAAAAGCAAGCCGGACCTGGTGGGGTCGAATCCTGCCCGGAGGGCGAGGCGGAGCTCGTTGCCGCTGACGAGTACAGCGCCGCAGCCGAGCTCCCGCAGGAGCTGCAACACGCGGAGGTTGTTGTTGGCCTTCACGGCGTACCCCACGACGGAGCGGAGCCCCTCGAGGGCGTCACGGTAGGCGACGAAGTTGCGGACGACCTGCGGCTTGTTGTAGAGGTAGAAGGGCTCCGCTCCGCCGCAGCCATCGCGTCCTCCACCCGCACCTCGCAGTAGAGGTGCCCGCCGCCGCCGCTGGCAGCTCTTGGCGCCGCCGCGCGCGGGCGGCGCGACGTGGGACGGAGAGGCCGTGGAGATTGCAGCGCGGAGGGGGCCCGGGCGGCCGTGGCGGCGGCACAGCGATACCACCGCGGGGCTGCTGCAGTTGGGGTGAGCGGTAGGGTTAGGGTTTAGGGCGGGGAGGAGGGAGTGCAAGAGGAAACTGGCCGTTGCCATTGCTAATTTGCTAGGGTTTCAGGTAGTGAGGAGTAGAGGGGATGGGAGGGTTTAGTCGCCTAGTTGGTCTTCAATCACTAGGCCTTCAGTCTTCACTCTTCAGACTTTGAGCAGTGAATAACGTTGGCTTGACTTCGAGACCTGCACGACTTTGATTGATCAGTGGAAGCTCAATTACGGAATCTCATTTCAATTTGCAAAATAAAGAGTGTAAAAGAAACATACATACACTAGAAGATCAAGTGCTTGAATGTTGTGCCTTGAAAAAAATATGGCCACAAATCGCCAAACTATGTATGTAATATGAACGAGGAGAAGTGCACATACAGAAGCATAGCTATGAAGTATGATCAGGTAAATCTAAATTATGGCTACAAGTTGATCGCTTGGCAACACAGAGAAACAAACGATACAGACAGGCAAGCAGCAAAGAAAGGATAGAAATAGAATAGGGGGTTCTGGTAGCAGGTTGAATCCGGAAGAACCACCACCTAGTGTCAATAATGTACAACAGCTCATTCAGGACACGCCATGCCATGCTTGCTAGTACAGCAACTAGTAACTCTATATTCAGTATTCACCCCCTATTGGGTTCAATTCAACGTCTCTTAATATATTCGAAAGATGCAGATTAATCTTTAGGGTAGACAAATGCATCGATGGAAGCGTAAGACAGTATACTAGAGAGCAGACACGACAGTAATCATGCGATGCGATGCGGCGGAGCAACATTAACCATGGCATGCTCCCTAAACCCTAAAATAGAGTTAATTAACAACTATTGCATTGGAGTAGTATTGGAGCACCGAAACAAAATAAAATCAAATCGGCCGTCAAATTTCTCATGCCATGCCAAGGGGGATGAAGGAGGATTCGAAGAGGGAGGGAGGGAGAGGTTACCCCAGAACTCCATTGGTATCGGCGGCGGCGGAGAGAAGAGGAAGAACCCTAGCTAGTTGTTGGGGGGAGGGGGAGGAGGACGAGGAGCGGCGGAGAGAAGAGGAAGAACCCTAGCTAGTTGGTAGGGTTTAAGAGGAGTCGTCGGTGGGAATGAGACCCTAGCCGACTGCCGAAGGGGTCAGGACGCGGCCTCGCCGTCCGATGATGCGCTTCACATCATCCCCGCCGTTGCTCGGTTCCACAGCCAAATGGGCCGTCAGCCATACTGTACCAATAGTGGAGTTGGTATTCCTTCCCAATTGCGGCCCGAAATCTAAAATAGCTCGTTCCCAGGCCCATCCATGTGACGTGCCAGCCCAACGCAACGCCAATGCTCCTACTAACCTCTCCCATGTGGCCCAATCTTTATCTTTACTATTATTAAAAAAAAAGATTTGTTAGTGTTGGTGAGTCTGCTGTCTACCATCCCCACCCCACCTTATGAGCTGATGATATTTTTTTTATGGATAGATATGTATATACATGCATATATTACTATAAGAATCTTCTATGGATAATTAGATCATATGCATGCTTGTTGATCGGATGTGAATTTTGTATACAACTTTTAGATGTAAGGATAATTACCTTAAGTATATTGATTTTTTAAGTTGAGAATATATATATATATATATATATATATATATATATATATATATATATATATATTATTTATTTATTTAAGATCCATTGCAATGCACGGGCACTCGGCTAGCATTATAAAAGAAAGACTTTGGTGTAGAGGTGGTGAGTCTGTCATCTACCACCTCCACTCCCTATCTTTTGAGTTGGTAGAATTTTTTATGGATAGATATGTATAAGTTACTTAAATGATCTTCTGTGGATAATTAAATTATCTGTGCTTGTGGCTTGCGATAAGATTATATGTGGCTCGTTGATTATATGCAAATTATGTATGAAACTTTTATTTATAGGACAATTACTTTATGGATATTGGTTTCCTAAGTTAATATATTATATTATATTTATTTGAAAACCGTTGCGACGCACGGGTACTCGGCTAAATGTACCAGTATTCCGACGTTCCAAGTACTCTGATTAAATTAGGCACACCGTTAATCATATGGATATCGAACTCGGGTGGGTGGGAATAGACACACTGATCACCTATTCCTAAGTCAATGGAATCATAGTGCGTAGGATGAGTTGAGGATCAGAGCAACTGTTGCTTAATTGATGAGCTGATCTGAGCATGCACGGGATCAGACGGTCGATCGATGACCATTAATCTAAGCAAGCTGCAACTGCTATATATATGGAGTATAATATATACTAGATGGTAGTTTGATGCAGCATAATGTTACTTGGCAGTTGTTTATATGGTGTTTGATGCGGCTGTCGTAGGGACGGCCCACCGGCCCCCACGACCGGGCGAGCACCCAAGCGTGCCGACCCCGCCAAACGTGTGAGGACCCCGATTTATTCGGCTTGTACTGTTTAACCATCCACTTGGTCCTAACAGTACAAATCAAATAAACCAAACCTCGAGATATGTATACTTCCTGCACTGCAGATACACACCCTGTTACAAAATCATGCATCAATTTCATTCATACACATAGAGCCAAGCAAAAGCAACAATCGAAAGACATAGATAATATAAAAGAGTTATTACAAAGAGAGGCCGACTCGCCAAATAACACATAAGTAACCAATTTAAACAATGGAAGCAAAATGGCCATAAGATGGCGATAAACAAAAGCCAATCGGTGTGCCTTTACCCACAAGGCAACCAACCGACCGCCAAGCTAATCGTCCCAAACAATACAAGAACACGACTCACAAAAGTGAGGCCCTTGGGGCTCACCTTCTTCCTCTGCAACAATTAATATTAAGCAAAGCGGATGAGTACAAAACTTGTTTTTGTACTCGCAAGACTGACGTGTGAGATAAATGAACTATAATTAACTACATGCAAGCTTTATTTAAGTGGATGAGGCTCGACTTATTTTCAAAGATGAAGCAAGTTTTCATTTGCAATAAGGTAATAGATTCGAAGCAAGTTTGCAATTAACTTTTATTGTTCAAATAAAAGAGAGACAATAATAACAATAGATAGAGAACAACACCAACCTAGAAGTGACTAACCCACAGTCACCACAACAATAGCATGAAGTACCCCTTCATACCACCCGTGTCAAGTTTAAGTTTTTAAAAGGTTGTAGTCTAGTTCTTGCGGGAAATAACCAAGCGTGTCCATAACCTAGGACGAGGCTATTCGAATAGTTTTAACCCTGCAGGGGTGTACCAATGTACCTGTGAGGACCCCAATTTATTCGGCTTGTAATGCTTAACCAACCACCTGGTCCTAGCATCACAAATCAAATAAATTGATCCTCGAGATATGTATACTTCCCAGAAAGCAGTATACACACCCCGTTACAAAATTAGACATCAACTCCATTCCAAACATAGAGTCCAAACACTACACTACCAAACGGAAGATAAACAAATAGTAGAGTTATTACGCATAAAGGCCGATGTGCCACAAGATACACAAATAATGTAAGGAAGACAATGAAGCAAAAGTGTCATAAGATGGCTATAAACAAAGCCAATCGGTGTGCCTCCAACCCACAAGGCATCCGACCGGACCGCCAAGTCTAGTCGCCCACGAAACGGCAACACGACTAATGTAGTGAGGCCCTTGGGGCTCACCTTCTTCCTCCGCAACAAAAACATTAAGCAAAGCACCGAGTACAAAGATTGTCTTTGTACCCGCAAGACCGACGTGTGAACTAGCGCACCTATTCATATGCTACATGCAGCTTGTTTAGTGGAGGTCATATGTTTCATTTGCATAAAGCCAATTTTCATTTGCAATAATATAATACAGTTTGAAGCGTGTTTGCAATTCATTTTTTTATCGTTGAAATAATCTGCGAAATAAAGATAGATACAAGTAACCACCTAGAAGTGACTATCCCAATAGTCACCACAACATAGCACTAATCCCCATATTCGCATCACCCATCAAGTTTTAATTTAAATGTTGTAGTCTAGTTCTTGGGGCGATCCGAGCGTGTCCATAACCTAGACGAGGCTATTCGAATAGTTTTAACCTCGCAGGTGTACCAATGTACCCACACTTCATACCGCCTTTAAGCCAAAGCACACTTAGAAGGTATCTTTGCACACTAAGTCCTACGAGACTTTTTCCAATATTGTGTATTAACTACGAGCCGCTCGTATGGATAGAAACCCATACGCTACATGGTAAAGCCGAAAGACAACTACCCACTCGGGATAAAGCTTTTGGACAACTACCATGCTCCCACCTCCATCCCTCCGCGACCCTGAGCCAATACACGCCAAAGTACTAGGTCAAGAGAGGTCCCATATACTCTAGTGTGGTTAGCACGCAAAATGCTCAAGACGGTGGCGCAAGTAACTCGGTCCTTAATCGACTCGGGCACCTTTCCGGTCACACCCAACAGATCACACCAGTCTTACCATTGTGCCCAAGTCTAAATCATTTTTGTTTTCATTTTTAATTTTGCAATTAAACATAGCGAAATGCTAAAACATACTGATTATAGTAAATTTTGTGTGATCAAGGTTACCGACTAAAGTCGATAACCGCCAGCTTCTACCGATAGCTAAGCATGTCTAAGCAAGTTGACCGGATCTACTAAGCGACAAGAGATCATCCAAAGAACCTCTAATCACAAAGAAATAACCTAGACTCGGTAGTAGAGGAAATATTGTTTGCCTACAGATTATGCATCTAAAGGATTATCTAACCAATTTAACACAAATTAAGCGATGCATACATACATTGAAACAAAATATTAGACTTTAAAATACCGGGATTAACATGATCAAATCGTTGCTTGCGTTGTCGTTGCTCAATTTGTTATGAGGGTCGTTCTCGTGGTTGCCGCAAATATCGAAGCCTAACGATTGAACAAAACAGCGAATAAGAACGAATAACACCGACAAAACTCAAATATGCAACAACAAACAAACATACTAAAACTCACACAGCAGCTTAAGCATGATATAACAAAATTTTAGAAACAGAGAACAATTCATTTTAAGTGGTTATGAATTTTCTAAGAATTTTCCAAGCTAACAATACACATGAAAACACTAGTTAATTACTTAACAAATTTTCATGAACAAAAACAGTATCTAAAACCTAACCTGATAATTAGCACACTAAAAATGAAAATTTACAGAGTTGGTTTTACTGGATTTGGACAATTATTGAAAAAGATATGAATTTTCTAACTTGGAAAAATACAATCTACAACATTAAATTAATTAACAGATTTTTGCTACAGATACAAAGTTGAAACTCATTTTAGTAAATAGTACACTTAAAATGAAAATTAATGAAAAGACTGGTTTCATGCAATTTGGATAAAAATTGAATTAGTTATGCATTTTACAAGTTTAATTGAATTATCACCAACAGAAAACATAAACCGAAATACTAAATCATTTCCAAATCTATAATGCACTAATTCCATTTCGCACCCACACCCACTAGCCCTCACATCGACAATGGGCCCAATAAAGGTGCCGACTGCACAGATTGCTCATTGAAGGTGACGTCAAGGCGTATTCTAAGAATACGCCTTCGCTACCAAAGTGCAAACCTAACATACTCTCACAGAGAAATACGCTTCCAAACAGAGAAAAACGCATAACCAGAACTACACAACCCTAACTGACAGCATGGACCCACATGACAGTGACTAAGAGAAAACATAACGGGCTGGATTAAAGGATTTCTAAACGCGATTTAACAGAGAGGGACCCACAAGTCAGAGACTCAGACTAAACAAGATTAACGCTAAACTAACCCCACCGGCGGCTCACCGGCGCGCACTGGGACGGCGGCGCAGCCGCGCAGGTGATCTAGCTAACCAGTGGGTTTCTGGGCGAGAGAGTGGTACCTTTGGCTTCGCAACGATCTCGCGAACTCACTGACGGTGACCCGGGACCTCGAGGATGCCGGCGGCGAGCTGGCGGCGAACGGAGGCGGAGAAGAAGGCGCGGCTTCCGCGGAGAGGACGCGATAAGTTTCTAGAAGACTCCGGAAGGTGCGCACAAGCTCCGCCTTGACACCAGGATCAACAAGCACAAGATAACACCGATGAAGAGGGACCGAGGCGGCCGGAATTGCTACGGCGGCGGAAAACCGAGCTTGGGGAAGAAGGGTCGCATACCTCCGATGCACCAAAGACGAAAATGAAGCCATCATTAGATTCAGTGCATCAGTGCGATCCAAAGGGACCAAGTGTCGAAGCTAGAAACTCACCATAGCACTAGCAAGCTCGCGGGGCCGCCGCAACCGGAGGCGGAGACGACGAAGGTGCCCCTGGCGATACACTGGACGCCGAGGGTCCTGGATGGGCAAAATGGAAGCGGCGAAGAGAGTAGATCACGATGGCGTGGTTGCGGAATCAAGGGCGGCGCTAACACGGCGCGCCGCCAGGGTTCTTCTCCGCCAAATCAAGAAACCGCGAGAGAGCTACGAACGGGAAAACGAGGGATGAGTGGTCGCGGTGAGGTAAAGAAGGCTCGGCGATGCACCAAAGACGGACACGAGGGCATATAGGTGGCGGGCGAGGTACGTGGCACCCATGCGCTAACGCCGCGAGCCCGGTGAGGTGCGGAGAAGACGAGGCGGATCGGCAGTAGGGTCCACCGCCCGACGGACGAAGCGGTGCGGCGGTGGTTTGACTCGATCAAGATCGCACCGACCGCTGGATCTAAAATGAACGGTCGAGATTGATGTATGCATTCGACAGTCGGTTGATTCGACGACGCGGCCGCACGATCCGCATCGGACGGCCGACACCATCGGGCTCACGCGGTGCAGCTAGGCGGTGTGACCGAGTCCATTAGTGCGGTCGGACTCGAGTCTAAGCTAGGTCCGAGCGAGGAACAAGTTTCGTGTTTGATTTCAAAAGGCTGATAAGGTTTGAGGAATTTTAGACGTAGCTCTGAGCTCCAAAATTCTGAAATTTTTATGGTAGCTAACTGGAACAGAGGACTCCCTTGTGTAATTTTTCCAGGAGTTTTCATACATTAGATTTCTCCCAAGAAAATTCACAAGCTGCTGCCTAAGGGTTTGACCAGATTTCTAAACTGGTTTGACTTGAGCATTTGAAATAGCAACTAAAATCTAAAAATTGTGAAATAATTCAGGAGGTAGATAGGATGATCAAGATGATAGGAAAATAATTTCAGAGGATGATCACAAGTTTGAAAGCTAAGAATTTGCTGACAACAATTTCCATTCACAAGAATTTAATTCTAGAAAATGGAAATTGCTAGGGAAAATTTGGAAAACTTCCAAATGATTTGATGAGACAACAAAAGTTTTTATTTCTCCTCAAAATTTTACATTTGAAATACAAACCCTAAGTTAGGGTCACATACAGCATCTACACGATAAACCGCTTTCCACCACCACTGCTAGCACACTTCCTTTGGTATGCGTGCATGGCTAAGTCTAACAAGACGCTTTCCAATGGACGATGCTAATTAAGAGCCGCAACCCACGGAGAAAGACACATTAGACAAAGCCTAATCGGTCCGCTAATGCCCTCCAACACCACAAACATACACACACAGAACACACCCACCGACCCACTCATAATTAACACCCTCCAAAGTACTTAGTCAAGAGAGGTTCCATATCCCCTCGTGGTTAGCACGCACAATTGCTTGGATCAATGGCACAAGTAACTCGGTCCTTAGGGACTTAGGCACCATTCCATTCACACCCAACAGATCACCCAACATACCATTGTGCCCAAGCCAAGATATAACTTTTGTTTTCGCTTTTTTTTATTTGCAAAATGGTAAAACACAAGGGTTGGACATAATGGAATAATAATAGCATTTGTGTGATCAAGATCACCGACTAAGTCGATGATCGCCAATACTACCGATACTAGGCATGGCTAAGCAATATTTATTCGAAAGCTACTAAGTGACAAGAGCTCATCCAACGAACTCTAATCACAAAGAAATAACCTAGGCTCTGTAGTAGAGGATAATTATTTACCTACAGATTATGCAACTAGAGGATTAACTAATCAATTTAACAACAAAATAGCAATGCATACATAGAAGTTAAACAAAATATTAGACTTTAAAAGTAATGGGATCAATTGGGAAATGATCAAATCGCTTGTTCGCTTGTCGCTGCTCAATTTGTTGCGAGGGTCGTTCTCTGGTTACCGCAAATGTCTAATCCTAAGCGAAAGAGCGAAACAACCAATAAGACGAGCAACACTTAAACAAAAGAGCAAGCAAAAATTATCCAAATGCGATTTAAATTTATACACAAGGTAAAATACGAATATACCTAGACATAGAAACTGAAAACCTAATTTGGATTTGTGGTGCAAAAGAGATTCTCTAAAACCTATTTTCTACCATAATTAGCAATCAGAGCAAAACATTTTCTAGAAAGATTTGAAGCTGAAATTTTTATGGTAGCTACCACTGGTATAGTGGTAACCCATATAAAATTTCAGGTCATTTGGAGTTAAAATGATTTAGTTATGATTTTTCTAAGTTATAAATCTAAGACATGATTAATTTCAAGATTAAAGACTACTCAAAACCTATACTAAGCTAAAGTACTTTAACAGATGCATTTATAGAACTTTAGTTTGTTAAATTTTGAGCTACAGAAAAAGAAATGCAATTTTGAAGTTTAAAACAATTAATATGTGCAAATAAAAGCTCTCGAACTAAACTGAAAACCAATAAAATCGGGAGGTCGTGGGTCGTTGATCAAAGATCGCACGGCTCACGATCTCGTATGCCAAAACCCAGACGAGCACCGTGGCGCAAAGACCTTGCCGCGCCTAGGAGAGGTCTTAGCCGTTGATATTAAATCCAACGGCTCCGACCACCGGATGCACAGCACCCGCGAAGGAGGTCCTCGCGCACTAGGGAGGTCGTACGGCTATCTCGCTAAGGGGGAGGTCTGGACGGTTAAGATCTCCCGAGGGGAGGTCTTAACGGTCTAGATCTGAGCGGAGAGAGGACCTAAACGGTGAGCTTGACAGCGAGAGGTCTTGACGGCTAGGATCTCACTGAGGAGGTCTTAACGGTCGAGATTTCCCTCGGGGAGGTCCTCCAACACAGCGCTTTAACAGAGAGAGATCTGGATGGCTCAGATCTCCATGGGAGAGGTCCTGAGTGGCCCAGATCTAGGCGGGGAGGTCCTCACAGCTAAGGCCAGCACGAGGAGGTCCTGAGGTTCTCTTTACAAAAAGACCAAGGGGTGGTCTTTTGCAAAGAGGACCCTGGGGGTGGTTTTGAAGGTTTTCTTTACAAAAGGCCAGGGGTGGTCTTTTGCAATGAGGACCTCGAGAGGTGGTTCAAGAGGGTGGTTTTGACAAACACGACCGGGGTGACCTTTTTGCACAGAGGACCTCAAGGAGGTCTTTGCAAAGAGGACCCCAAGGCTGAGGGTGATCTTAACTACTGGTTTTTACCTATGGAGGTCTTTAACGCCAGATTCCAAATGGTGGAAGGTCCCGTGGCTAAGGACTTAGACTAGAGATCTAACGATCCGCATCAACAATGAAGAGGTCCTGAAGGGCTAGGATTAGATCGATGAGATCTTGGGAGCTAGAGTTTTTGCCGACAAGATCCCACGGTGCGAATCTAACACGGGGAGGTCCTGGAAGGTCACAATGACCCCGAGGAGGTCCAGTGACTTGACAAAAATACGACAACAGACCAGGACACCGGCTTTGGTCACCGGCTCGTCGCCGGCGACCACGACCACGGCGGCGCGATCCAACGGGGCAAAAATGTTCGCAATACTATTGCGAACATTTTGAGGGCACAAATGTCGCCGGACACGACCCATATCGCCGGCGAGCCGGAACGAGGCGGAGATCAAGTACGGGAAAAGTGAAAACCGAGAAAGACTTCGCCGCGACCTAAACTATCGAGTGCTTAAGCTACAGGAGGTCATTGTGAACTCACCGGGCCTGCAGGAGGTCCAAGGGAGGTCGAGGGAGTTCCAATGACGACGACCGCCACCGAGCCGAGGAAGACAACGCGGCAAGCAATCCCGAGCAATAGAGGACCAAAGAGTGGTGCGGTTAGCTCTCAAGGACTCACGAAAGTCCAAGAGCGATGAATTGAGGAGGGGGCAACCTTACCGAGAGGAGGACGAAGGCGGCGGTTTTGGCGAACAGACCCGCACTTGATTCACCGCTCCTCGCGAGCACAAGCCAAACCAAGTTAGGGAATGCATCAGAGGTCGAAGGAACGTTGCGATGTTAGAAAAGGGGCTGGGACTCGGAGCACCGTCGGCGATGAGGAGCTCGCGCCAACAATGGCGGAAGGTGATTTGAGTGATTCTAGCTCAAGCAAGCAAGGTGGGTGTAAACTGGGTGCGGAAGGGTGAAAGGAGGACAACGGGAGAGTCGGGTGTTAAGTAGAAGAGGGAGCTCGGCCCACAACGGCTTCTCGCACGGAGGTCCAATATGGTCATGGGAGCCGAGCGACGGAGCAGTAGAAGGAGACTTCGTGGCAAGCCCCGAGCACAATAAATGCATGCCGGTGAGGAGCAGCTTGGGAGGTGACTAGGCGCCGCTCTCTCCTCGCCGACTTCACCGCCGCACACGCACGTGGCGAAGCGGAGGAAGATGATGACCACGACGACATCGCCCACGGTCGGGCCGCACAGAGCGGCTCGAGTCGGCGCGCGAATTGGTTCGGCCGAGTCAATTGACTCGAGCCCGAGCCCCGACTCGCCTCGAGGAATAGTGCAAACCCATTAGGGTTTTGATTTTCAAAGCTGAAACTTTGCAGTTTAATTGGGATAGCAAAACAACTCGAAATTCTGAAATTTTAACTGAGCTTGCTAACTTTAGAATTAACCTCCCATAAAATTTTCAGAGATTTTGTGTGCTAGAGTTTCTCAAGAAATTCTAACGTTAAGACAGAGGTTCGACAAGTTGTTTGACTTGCCTCTAAAATATTTCAAATAATTTCCAAAATTATGAAATAATTCAGAGGTGCCACCAAGCAACCCTAGAACCCAGGAAAAATATTTCCAGAGCATTATCACAAGATTTGACAAGATGATCTTTGCCTTGAGAGAATTGAAGGTTTTGATTTTGCATTTCCCAAAATTCCTTTGCAAGAATTTCAGAAAAGTTCGACAACAGAAGGGAGTAAGAAATTTTTTTAATTTCTACTCATTTTCTTACATTTGAAACACAAGTTGAAAATGGGGATGTTACAAAATGCCCCGAAGGGGGCCGAAGGGCCCCGAAGGGTGCCAAAGGGTCCTGAAGATCACAGCCGCCCGGACGCCCAAAGGTCTTCAAGCGGAGGGAATACCCCGCATCCTCCTGGTGCAACAGTCCCGCTGGACCAGGTGCGCCAGCCTGGTGAACCGGGACCAAGACGGTCCACCAAGGATCAAAGGCTACACTTAGGGGTAGGAAAAAGACCCTGCAGCCCCTACTTAGATAGGGCCGTGTAGGGGGTAAATCTGTAATCTCATGTACCAGGAGGAATGGCTATAAATAGCCACCTCCCCCCATGTAAAGGAAAAGAGGAAAAGTTTTCAGAAATATACTCAATTCATTTTCGACAACCGTTTCTGTTTAAGGGTACCTGACCTCCCGTGGACGCCGGTTCCCTCTTCTCTTACTGCTCAGCCTTTTCTACTACGACGCTGGCGCCGTCCGTGGGGACGGTGAGAAAGTCACGGCCCAACTCGAGACGCAGATGGCTCCCAAAACGAGGCCAAAGCGCCGCAGAATCGAGACCCCAAGGCCAACGAGTAGAGCCTCGGCGACGACGCCGCGCGGCGCCGCGAAGAGGAGGCGAACGATTCCACGCGACGATGCGGGGACACCAACCAAGGGTCGACGAGGCGCCCGCCAGAGTCGGGCGGATCTCCGCTGGAGATGGTCGTCCTCCGATGCCCGCCGCTGGCGACCGCAGCCCTATCCCAAGCATCGCCGACGCCAAGGGGAGGTCGCCCTGCCGACTTCGGGCCGCTACCACCTTCGCAGATCGCCGCCACCGCACCGCGGCCACCTTCGCACCGCCCCGCCGCCCGGAGACCCTAACTCCCGCCGAGTGTCGGGTTGAGACGGCCCGCTGGCCACTCGCTTCAAGATACCGGGTGGCGCCATTCGGCGGGCGCACGACCCGCCGGAATTTCTAGGGTATACGACCGCCATCGAGGCGCGGGGAGACGATAGTACGGCGGTGCAATACCCGCCTCGTGGGCTTGGCACTCACATGGTTCTTCACCATACTCCCTCGATCCATATACGCGTGGGAACAACTGCGGGACATCATCCGCAACAACTTTCAAGGAAACTACACAGAGCCCAAGGACGCCGCACTGTCGCGTGAAGCGCACTCGGCGCAAACCTCCGCAGCTTTCTTCAGAAATTGCGAGGTGAAGTGCCGTGGGCGCGCCAACTAAACAATCGTCATAAACGCAGCCACCTACGGGCTACGTAGGGCCCTCGTCGAGAGGCCGCCCGCAAGCCCATTCGCACGGTAACGGAGCTCTTCGACAAAATGAAAGAGTACGCCAGGGCAGAAGAAGACAGCACCCGAAGGACCCCATCTGCATCAACCCACACCCCCAACTGCGCCCAACCCAACAACGACAGGAGCACCCGCCAAGCCTCACGCCAACGACTACAAACACAAGGGGCGCGACGTCTACCACGTAGACGGCGGCCCACCCCCAGAGGGCGCAAGGCAGGCAGCCCGAGGAGGCCGCTTCTAGGGCCGAGGGCGAGGCCGCACGACGGCCGCAGAGCCCGGGCGACCGCACCGACGTCACGCTATTTTGCGATTTCCACGATGAAGGATCGCACAGGACCACCGAGTGCCGCACCATCCCGGCCATGAAATACTACATGGGCCGAATCGCCAAGAAAGCCGAAGGGATGATCGGGCAACACCGCAATCGCCATCCGCCCACCGCAAAGACCCCGCATAGAAGAAGGCCGGGGAGACTACCATCAGCGAATCATCAACATGATCACTGGGGGGTCTTCGCTCGGTGTTTCGTCCAAAAGGCAGCGCCGCGCGTACGCTCGCCATATCCACCATCTCGCAACATACCCCGTATCCAGCCCGCCTCATTACGCCGAGATACCCATCTCCTTTGGCCCCGAGGACGCTCGAGGGGTGTACTTCCCACACCAAGATCCCCTCGTTGTCTCTGCCAGCATCGCCGAGTTCGAGGTCAGGCGCGTCCTCGTCGACGGAGGAAGCTCGGTGAACCTCCTGTTCGCCGACGCCTTCAACAAAATGATGATTCCCCGACCGCCTGTCGCCCCCAGGCATACCTCATAGGCTTCGGCGGAAGGCCCATGACGGCCCTAGGCCAGATCGACTTGGCTGTCACGTTCAGCGATGAATTCGCGTCCCGCACCGAGGTCATCACTTTCGACGTCGTCCAAATGCCTTACCAGTACAACGTCATCCTGGGCCGGGCTACGCTTAACGCCTTCGCGCCATCGCCACCACAACTATCTGCGGCATGAAGATTCTCGCACCGGAAGGTATCGCCACAAAGGCGAGGCTATCGTGACTCGCAAGGCACATAGAGATGGAAACCGCCTCGCCAAAGACGACACGCCCACACCGCCGAACGACGGGCCGACTGCATAACCGCGCCATCGACCAAGTGGGCCTCGGCCAAAGTCGCACGGGGAGCTCCGGCGGTCCCCTGCGACGCCTCCGTGAAAGACGGTAGTTCTCGGCGTAAAGCCGCCACGGCAGCACACGAGGCCATCCTCAAAGTGCTCGCGCCAACGCGATGTCTTCGCCGGGATCGAGGACATCCCCGCGTGGCAAGAACCACACCAGCACCACCGCCCTCCGTGACGACGCGCTACCTAAGAAGCAAAAGTTGCGACGCATGTCGCCGAGCGCCAGGCCGCTAAAAACGAAATTGCGGTTATTAAAGCGGGGTCATCCGCGAAATTAAACACTTGAGTGGTCGCCAACCCCGTGTTTGTGCAAAAGGAAGTAGGCAAGTGGCACATGCGCCGACTTCACCGATCTCAACAAGGCGTGCCCTAAAATGACTTCCTTGCCTCGTGATTGACCAACTCAGATGCTACTGGCCGCGAGCTCATGAGCTTTCTTGACGCTGCATCTGATACCATCAAAGCTCATGGCCAAGGAAGACGAGCCAAGACCGCGCTCATTACTCCCGCTTGCATTTCATCGCTACACCCGCATGCCCTTCGCCTCAAGAACGCGGCGACCTTCACCCGCCTCATCTCGAAGGTGCAAAGCGACCCACTTCTACCGCAATATAGAAGCGTATGTTGATGACATTGTGGTAAAAGCAAGCTCAAGAGACGCACGTGGAGGACCCGCAAGAAACCTTCGCCAACCTCCGCCGGAGGAATAAAGCTCAACCCGCAGGCGCGCTTTGGTGTAAAGGCCGGCAAGCTCTGGGCTTCTCGCTCCGAAGGGGCATCGGCCAACCTCAGAAAATCGGGCCATCTAGAGATGAAGCCCCATAACACCCGCTGGCACAAAAGTCATGACCGCCGCCGCTCTTAGCCGCACAGCGCCAGCAGACTTCGTGAGCGTCGGACCTCCTCGCGCACACCGCAGTTGGATTCGCGATCGCCCGGCTTTCACCGCGTTCTTCATCTTCTTTCAAAGATCACCGCTGCCTCGGCTCGTTTCGCTATCAAACCGGCGCCGCCTCTTTTGCCGATCTACCTCTCCGTGAGCTTCTTGGCCTCTAAGCGCCAACTATTCTCATCCAACCCTACCTTCTTGTTGCTCCTCCTTCACCGAGATGTGCCGCGCTCATCTTCCTTGTCTCAGGTCATTCTTGGATCGCCGCGACTTGGTCACCTCTGGTCCTCCCGAACTCTCTCAGACCCTCGTCGACCCCCAAGCCAGTGCTTTCGTCCTCCGCTGCACGAGAGGGCCCTACCATTCTTCAAAACACCGGGAGCGGAACCATTCTCGTGGACGACCTCGCACTCGGCGGTGAGCGCCAGACTGCTCAAGAAAGCAATGGCCAACGCCCAGATACTTTGTCTCTGAGGCCCGCAGGGGCCAAAATCCGATACACGAGCTCGATGAAAAGTTGGCGACGCCCCGCTATTCATGGCCTCGCGAAAGCTCCGCACTATTTCCAGCGCACTCCATCACCGTCCCAACCTCATACCCATTAGCGCTAATGCTACGGAATAGTTCGGCGCTTTCGACATCACCTTCACCGCAAGAAGCGATAAAATCACAGCGCGCAGCAGACTCGAGCCGAGTGGACCCGTGTAGAGTGGACCCCCACAAGCAAGCCACCGCTAACCAAAGATCGAACCAAAGATGGACAATGTACACGGACGGATCATGGTGCGCCACCGAGCGGTGTGGCGCCATTCTCGCCGCCCTAAACAGCGGAGCGTGTCGACACGCACGCCCGACTTCCCAACCACCAATAATGCCTCTGAGTATGAGGCCCTACTATTGGGCCTCCAAAGCGAAGCCCTGGGGCAAAAGGGTGATCATTAAAAGCGATTCCGCTTTGGTGGCAGCCACTGACAGATCCTTCGTGGCAGGCACCGAATGGCTACCATCGCCACGCCGCGAGCGGGCGGCGTCGGCGACTTCCTGCATCACCGCCCAATCAATACCAAGATGTGACAACGAAGACGCGGACAAGCCGCCAAATGGCCGCCCGACGTAATCCCCACCCGGGATCTTCTACGAAGTGCTTAGCGCAACCTCCGTACCACAAGGGGCTGCGTTCGAAGCACAATGGCCAAGCCGCCCAGTCCTCGTTGTCACCCATGACTGGCGAAAAACAATCACCAAGTACCTCGAGGGCAATGAACCCGAAGACCCAAACAAAGCAAGACGACCACGATAGGCCGTGGAGTTACCGATCGAGGAGGGAATTATACAAAGGCGTAGCGCCTTCCTCCGGTGCGTGAGCCAAGACGAGGGTCGTTCCCTCCTGAAGGAAATACATGAGGGCCTCTGCGGCGCACACCAAGCACCGCGAGGACTGGTGGCAAGGGTCTTCCGCCAAGGCTTCTACTGGCCAACCGCGCTCGGCGACGCACAAGAGCTCGTCCAAAAATGCCAGGGGTGCCAGTGGACCAGCCGCAACCCCCGAGCTCCCGCGGTACCATTGCAACCCTTGCCCCCCGTCTGGCCCTTCGCACGTTGGGGGCTTGACGTATACCCAACAGCCAAGGGCAACCTCCGCTTCGCATTCGTCGACATCGAGTATTTCTCCAGGTGGGTCGAGGCCGAACCAGTGGCCAAAGTAACCGCTGCGGCTGCCTAACGGTTCATGTGGAAAAACATAGTCTGCCAGTACGGAGTGCCAAGGGAACTCATCACTGATAACGGAACCCAGTTCGACTCCGCGGCGTTCCACGCTTTTTGCCAAAATCTCGGCATAACGATATGCTTCGCCTCCGTGGGACACCCCGAGTCCAACGGAGCCGTCGAACGAGCTAACGGCAATTTGCTAGACGCCCTAAAAAAGCGCCTCGTAGGCCTCCCTAAGGGTCTATGGCCCGAAGAACTACAGAAAGCACTGTGGGCAATCAGGACGTCACCAACGAGAGCCACAGGCTTCTCCCCATTCAAGCTCCTATTCGAGGACGAAGCAATGACCCCGGGAGAGTTCGCCACCAAATCTCACCGAGCAACAGCGCAACCTGACCCGCAGGAGCGGGAGGTCTCCCTCGACCTCCTCGAAGAACAACGCGTCCAGGCCATATCAACCATGACCAAGTACACCGAGGGTGTTGCGCGCGTATAACAAAAAGGTCAAACCACACCCATTGGCACTAGGAGACATGGTCCTCAAGCGAGTCGCGAACCCCGCGATAGTGGGTAAGCTGGAGTCCAAATGGGAAGGGCCTTATATCATCATCCGCGCCACACGGGCCGGTTCCTTCTACATCGCAACACCGGAGGGACAGCAGTTAGGCCACACGTGGAACTCGAAGAGCCTCCGTAAGTTCTACCCCTAGGTTTCGCAAACACCGGCTGCGCCCGGATATCTACTCCCCCCGCCGCAAAACGGCGGGGGAATGTATAACCACAAATGTACTCCCCAGTATTTTGCGCCCCCTAAATATAAACAAAAGTCACCGCGCATGGCCTTTGAGCCCCGGTGCACACCTACGGGTGTATAAAAAGTCATCGCGCATGGCCTTCGAGCCCCGGTACACACCTGCGGGTGTATAAACAAAGTCATCGTGCATGGCCTTCGAGCCCTGATGCACACCTGCGGGTGTATAAACAAGTCATCGCGCATGACCTTCGAGCCCCGGTGCACACCTGGGGTGTATAAACAAAGTCACCGCGCATGGCCTTCGAGCCCCGGTGCACACCTGCGGGTGTATAAACAAAGTCACCGCGCGCGGCCTTCGAGCACCGATGCACACCTGTGGGTGTATAAACAGACACCGCGACGCCCTCGAGCCCGGCAGCACACTCAGCACACCTCCGCATGTGAAGGGTATAAAAAGATATCGCGCATGGCCCACGCCAGGGGCACGAGTGCTCAGCGAGCCACGCAGAGCACCAACAACATGAACTCGAGGAACGGCGAGGACGCCGCGCAGGGCTAACCCCGGCGCGACACTTGGTATGGTAACCAAAAGCACACCGGGGGGACGCGCGCCTCCTCGCAAAACATGAGGCTCCAACGAGCCCTATGTAAAAGTATGGGGACGGCGCGAGGCTTTGCCTCCCCTCGCAAATATGAGGCTCCAACGAGCCCTATTTAAAAAAGTATGGGGACGCGCGAGGCTTCGCCGCGAAACATGAGGCTCCAACGAGCCCTATTTAAAAGTATGGGGACGGCGCAGGCTTCGCTCCCTCGCAAAACAGGAGGGCTCCAACAGAGCTCTATTTAAAAATATGGGGACGCCCGAGGCTTCGCTCCCTCGCAAACATGAGGCTCCAACGAGCCCTATTTAAAAGTATGGGGACGGTGCAGGCTTCGCCCTCGCAAACATGAGGCTCCAACGGAGCCCTATTTTAAAAAGTATGGGGGACGGCGCGAGGCTTCGCCGCCCTCGCAAATATGAGGCTCCAACGAGCCCTATGTAAAAGTATGGGGACGGCGCAGGCTTCGCGCCCCTCGCAAACATGAGGGCTCCAACGAGCCCTATTTAAAAAAATATGGGGGATGACGCGACGCTTCGCCTCCCCCTCGAAAAAAGGGGGGAGACACAAGCCAAACAGTAAAACACCGCCACGAAATAGCCCAGCGATCAACCAGGAAAAAACAGGAGGCACACCAAAGCCGCAAATTAACGAATAACCGCACTGCTCGTCGTACTAAATCATTAATCGAGTTCGCTTACAATCTTGGACTTACCATCCACAAGACAAAGCACAATCACGAAACGCACACCACGCAGAACCCAACCAGAAGGCCCGTGCATTAAACAGAAAAACATCGCAACTTGAGGAGCTTCACACGATGAAGTCAAAATGGGTTCGCACGGGCGAAGAAGATGAAGTGGAAGATGAGGTGCCATGACTTTGGAGAAAAAGGGGTGAAACCAACGAAGAAGATGAAGTGGAAGATGAGGTTGAGTCGAGAAAATCTCAAACTTAAAATTGAGCGATTCTGTGAGCGCAACCCAAAATCAAGTTAGGAAATATAAAGGAGGTTGAGGAGTTCACAAGGGTGCAAGAAATGTTGAAGATGAACCACTTTGGACACCCGGGCCGCCATGGAAGCACTCGGGTCAACAATGGTGGATTGAAGGTTTGAGATGATTTTGAGCTCAAACACGAGTAGCTAGGTGTAGTGCAAAAGAACACCGGGAGGACCTAGAGGGGCTATTTATAGGAGAGGAATTAGGGTTTGAGCAAGAACATGAGCCCATGGTGAGCTCGGTTCATAGTGCGACCATGGACCACGAAATGATGGGAGCAAGTGAGCACGGTGACCATGGAAGAAAGCACATTGCGCATTAAATGCATTGCAGAGCGCGTTGGCGAAAGCAACTTTGAGGTGACCCATCAAAGCCACCCACTCAACCTCTCTCTTTACGCCATTTGCGCGGCGCTTCGAAGCGAGAGAGGAAGAAGAAACGGCGAAAACAAACCACGGCCGTTGGATTAAAAATGGGCGGTCCACGATCAAGCGAGTTCGCCGGACGATCGGTTGCCCTCGAGAATACGGGCGGTTGGATCGAGATCCAACGGTCCCAATTTGTTAATGTAGCAGGAGGGTCCGAATGCTCACACGAGCGTGGGCCCGCGATCTGAATCAACGGTGATATCGCGCGCGCGTTTTGAAAGGGTGGCTCGGTGCGATTAGTTGATTGGACCGAATCCATTGGCTCGAGCAGTCGGATTCGAACGAGTATGATAAAACCAAGTTTGACTTTGAAATAAGCGAGAGACTTTGAAAGATTTATTTGAGATAGCAAATTAACTCCAAAATTTATGAAAATTTTACGGAGCTTGCTAACTCGGATATTAACCTCGTGTAAAATTTTGAGAGATTTTTATGCTGCAAATAAATCTCCAAAATTCTGCAAGGCTCTGTTTTAATGTTTGGTGAGAGTCAAGCAGGTTTGGTGCCTCTAAAAATTTTCAAACAATTTCTAAAAATTGTGAGATTTTCCAGAGGGTCACATACCACCACAGAGACTTAGGAAAAATATGTTGAGAGGATGATCATAAGATTTGACAAGATGGTTTTGGAATGCCAAGGTTTGGATCAAAGGACTTGTGACAATGTAATTCCATAATCCTTTGAACAAGAATTGCTTGGCAGCTGGGAAATACATGATGTAAGAAAAAGTTTTAATTTCTACTCATTTTCTTACATTTGAAACACAAGCCCAAAATTGGGATGTTACAACCCAGCCCTACAACAAGTCTAGAAACCCATTTCACGGGTAATCGGGGTACCCAGGAGGCGCAAACTCCTCAGGTTCCGTTCGCAACACCCACGCCAATAACTCTTCGTCGGACGGCCAGATAGACACAAACCGGAGGTATTCCTTCTCGGCAACCCACTCGTCAGGATCACCCGAGGAGCTACTGGACGATACTTCACGCAGATCAGGGGGAAGCACGAGCCCTTCAAGAGGGCCCGCAACCCCACGGGCCTCCCAGAAAGCCCGCACTTCCTCGAACGCCCTAGCGGCCCTTCGGGCGTGTAGACGAAAAAACCTCTTCATTGAGCCTCCCGGGTTCGCCTTCTTCCAGCGCTGCCACTTTGCGCCGTGACACACCACGCCTCGATAACACACCCGTAGAGGCCACTTGGTGACCAAGCTACGCTCGTCCTTGGACCTGTTGCGACAACTAGCAGTCTTCACCCGCCACCCCTCCGGTGGGCGCGACCCGTGCCGGGCGCAGCGACGGGACAACATCCGTCCTCCCTAAGCAAAGTAGAAGCAAGAATAAAGCAAACATCCAGCGCAAACACATGCCCCCACGCAACCAGAACCACTTTGCATTCATAAAAACGTTCATTCATAAAAAGGTCATTACAAGTCAGATCCCCCTCAGTCCTGCCCCAGAACGCGCAGCGCCACTGGAGCGGACAAGCAAAAACACAAAGGGGGGAACCCTAAGCTAAAAACCCTAAACAAAACACTACCTCACAAGGGAGCGGAGGGTCACACCTGATCTCCGGTGGTGGCCCCCTGCTCCGCCTCTCCGGACCCGTCCGCCGCGCTCTTCCCCTTGTTCCTCAGGGCTAGAACCGCCCGAAGCGATTCCATTGTGGCCTCCCACGAGGAGGACCGAACTCGCCGAAAGAGCGCATTAGCCCGACGATCGACTTGCGGCCAGCGGCAACCTCGGCCGCAGAAGCCACAGGCACGAAGTCGGCCCCAAGTCCATCGACGTGCGCACACCCTGCCCGCTGCAGGGAGACGAGGGCCGCTGTCCACCCCGTCTTCGCACAGTGGTTGCCGTAGGCGCTTGCGGCCGGGACGAACACTTCTCCGGCGCGATGGAGACGATCTAGGGTCGTATCCAGTTGATCAACGGTATGTCCCCACAGGGGCGGCACGGCGCCGACGTCAACCATAGCGCCTTCCATGTGCTCAATCGCCCGCCATGTAGCCTACGCTACGCTGGCGGAAAGCGCCTGCTCCGTCGTGACCTCCGCTTCAAGTAAGGAGTTAGCTCTTCGCAAAGACGCCACCTCATCCCTCGAGGCGCGCAGTTGACCTTCCAGCTTAGCAACCTTCGCCTCCAGCCCCTTGACCTCCTCGGCAAGGGCCGCACGCTCGGCAGCTAGCACCGTGTTCCGCGCAAACTCCGCGTCGACCCGATCCTGGATCTCCGTGTAGCCGCACTGGATATCCCGCTCAAGCGCGCACGATACCATCAAGGCCTACCCAAGAAGAGAAGTCACTACAACACTGAGGTGCAAGGGCGGACATCTTCACTCACCCTCGCTGCATTTGCCTCAATGCTACGGAACATCTAGTCGACAGGAACCCGCTGGAAGAGCACGTCCAGGCAAGGCGGAGCCGCGAAGCGGGCCACCTCCTCGCCAACGGAGGCCACGCCGGGGCTCAGCTTAAAGTACATGGTGCGCAGCGCACCCACGCCAGCAGATCCGACGGCTCCCAAAGAGCCGTCAGCCCCCCTCGATTGGCAACCGCCGGCCCCCGGCGTCGGGACCGGCAAGAGGCGCCCTAGCGCCGGAGAACCCAGCGGAACCCCCGTCCCCCGAAGCAGACTTATCCACATTGTCTACCTCGACAGCCAGCACTGCACAACACAGGAACAAGTTACCCAAAGCTAAAAACAAAACAAGCCCGAGTGGCAAAGCTCCTGACTAACCGCCACACGGAGGAACAAGGATGCGCTCCTCCACCCGGGTATCCGCGGATCCGCGGTCGTACACCTGCGAGGGCGTCCCGCCAGACACCTCTTCAGGGGCAAAGCTCGCTATCGCAAACGCACTGGCCACCACCTCACGGCGCGCGGCAACCGCTACTGATTCCGAGGACGAGCTCGCCGAAGAGCTGCTTGCTTCCTGCCGCACCTCGGAAGCCGCCGCCACCGTCTTCGCGGACGGGCCCGCCATCCCCTCAATAGCGCTAGAGCCACCAGCCCCACCGGCCCCAACAGCCCTCAGGGGCGCCACATGAATCGGGCCAAGGATCTCCTGCTCATCGGGGCCGCGCGCCCGCTTCTTCTTCCCCGCGTCGGGGTCCAAGCGTTCCGCCAGGCCAACGGAGGGGTCCGCGTACGTGCGATTTAACTGAGGCTCGCGCACCACCTGCCCCCGTCTCGCATGTTCCTCCCTGCGCACGGGCCTGAGCCGCCGGCCGCACGCCGCCTCGTCAATAGACAACACTGTAAGGCGGTCAGAAGGGCAACGACCCAGCAATGAAATTAAGTATAGACGCAAACCTGAACGGTCTCCAAGCTCCAACGCGGGGACACCATCCCTCGGCTCCCCAAGCTGAACATCCCAGCCCTGCTCCAGCGGCCACAAGCGAAGCGCACAGAACTCCTCCACGAAGTCCCGGGTCGACATCCTCTGCGCCGCCCGGAGCAACAGCGCTAGCAGCGCATCCTCCCTCGCCGAAAGCTGGATCGTCGGGGAGGAAATAAGCTGAATGGGACCCCCGTAGGAACGAAGACCGGCCTCGGGGCCGCATTTATGATAAAACCAACGGCGAGTCCAATCCGTTTCCCACCGATTCCGGGCTGTCGGAACAGGTAGGTATTGAAGAAGCCGCCTTCGCTCGAAGTTGACGCCAAAGTTCGCCTCACGGTGCTTTTCTTCTTCTTTGGCTGGCACCTCCCGTCATGAAGGTACACGAAGAGCCTCGACTCCCCGGCGCCAACCCTTGCAGACCGGAGCATCCACTCGAAAACACCAAGCTTCACAATAGAGTTGGGGGTCAGTTGGGCCAGGTCGACCCCGTACAGCTGAAGAACCTGGAACAATAGGGTAGCGCACGGCAGGCGAAGACCCGCATCCAGAAAAGCCACGAAGAGGATCGTCTCATTCTCCCGAGGCGCGGGTACAGCCTCGGAACTGGGGGCGCGGGCGTCCTCTAGCTTTGTCAACTTCCCTTCGCTATGAAGGGCTCGCAGGACAGCAGGCGTCACGGTCGAAGGGCCCAACTCATCGGTGTACACCACAGCACCGCCTCCGTCCTTGTTCCGCTTCGTCATCGCAAGCGTCGGAAGGCAATAGATGAGGGGAAATAAAGCAGGAGGCGGAAGAACAACAGAATCAGGCACCAGGCCACCCATTTATAGACCAGCGGAAAGGAAACGATGCGGTGCACGGGAACCGAGAAGTCGCGACCCAAACGACGCACGACACGTGGCAACCTAACGGTACAACGCGGCGTACATAACAGCGCGCACGAATCAAGAAACGCACTCGGAGCGGGCGCCGCACAACACCCAAAGCGTCCTAGGCGGCGCCCATTTATGTGGCCCGGAAGCCAACACACCACATTACCCGATGTCAGATAACGCTCATTCATGGCGCGCGGAAGCCAACACCTCGCGTCGCTCGATGTCGGGTGACACCCATTCATGGCGCGCGGAAGCCAACACCGCACGCCACACCACGGCCAGCCGCCCGACCACCGGTACGCCCCGCACAACCAGGCGGGAGGCACACATGAACGCTTCGCCAGGCCGAAGGGGACGGTGTACCTGCACCCTCCAGGAAGAGGCGCGGTTTCAGCCATGACAAAGCAAGACCTCGACCGCGAGGGGCTTGTCGTAGGGATGGCCCACCGGCCCCCACGACCAGGTGAGCACCCAAGCGTGCCGACCCCGCCAAACGCCCCGAAGGGGGCCGAAGTGTCCTGAAGGGGGCCGAAGGGTCTCGAAGGTCACAGCCGCCCGGACGCCCAAAGGTCTTCGGGCGGAGGGAATACCCCGCATCCTCCTAGTGCAATAGTCCCGCTGGACCGGGTGCGCCAGCCTGATGAACCGGGATCAAGACGGTCCACCAAGGACTGAAGGCTACACTTAGGGGTAGGAAAAGACACTGCAGCCCCTACTTAGATAGGGCCGTGTAGGGCGTAAACCTGTAATCTCATGTACCAGGAGGAATGGCTATAAATAGCCACCTCCCCCATGTAAAGGGAAAGAGGAAAAGTTTTCAGAAATATACTCAATTCATTTCCTCACAGCCGGTTCCCTGTCTAAGGGTACCCCGGACCCTCCTGTGGACGTCGGGGTTCCCCTCTTCTCTTACTGTCTAGCCTTTTTCTACTACGACAGCGGCACAATGTAATCTCATACGCAGTGTGTCAAATATTAGGTGTAGGGCTCATTGAATGCTGTTTTTTTGGTTAGATGGATTAGAAACAAATTTATTGTGGAAGATATGAAGTCGATAAAAATAGCCAGACATACTAATTGTTTTTGTACTGCCCACCAAACTAATACGATACAAACAACTTTCTTTTGCAAGAATCGCATCTACAGCAAGAAAATAGAGTTTATAGCTAGAAATTGAACCAAACTGAGATCGGTTTATAGCTAGAAAATAGAGGAGTTTATAGATTGCAAACAAAGACGCTATTTCCTGGCGCTATCATAGTTTGAAAAAAATATTTAAGGTTGCTAACAAAGGCAATATTCCTGGGTTAGATGAATTATTTCTGCCTGGTATACTAATGCAACTGAAACAAAAAAGGAGGTAGAGCTGATTTTTTAAGCGTTGACCTAGCTGTTCACTAAAAGAGAAGGCTATTCCTACAAAAACGAAAACACTCACTTTAGAAGTTACTCAGAAGGTTAGTTATTTTATACCAACCAACACCCCCCAAAAATCTAAATTACATGCATGTCTATCAGACGGCTGAAAATATTGAGCAAATAGAATAAACCTTCTATTAAACAAAATTAACAACAATCTCGGTAATTGTAGCAAAAGAAAAAACAAGCCATACGTTTCAATCAGTTTCAACATAAGAAATCAGCTGTATAACCATGAAGAGCAAATGCCAACCATTGAAGTAAACTTAATGTATGACCTATAACTTCGTAAAGCTCTAGGTCGAAAACCAAAAACATAATCTGAAATCAAGGTAGATTAAGAGTAAATTGCTTGAACAGTAGAAGAGGATGCAAGCTCTAGAATGTTTAGTAAGAGTAAATTGTGTTTTCCACATGAACGGTTCTCAGCAAAGACTGCTTTTTCGCCAGTAATTTGTTCAACTGAAAAAGAAGGATTAAGATATCTGAGCAATAGGGAAATCAGTAAAGACTACCATTTGGAATCAAGAGGGAACTTTAACGCTTTCAGCAATGTGATAAATGAAGTTCCTCATCTATTATTTTCTGCACTATATCTTTTAGTTTTGAACAAAATTTCATTGGTTGCCTTAACACCAGAATGATGCTGATGCCAACAACTCCAACTGAATGGTTAGAGCAGTGGCACCAACAGTGTATCCACTCCAAATCATTTGCATGTAAGTGAGCAATGTACCTTTGGAAGAAGCCCTTCTATAGACATCAGCTCATATAACTTGTGCATGATTGTTTCTTCTTCTACCAGCGTAAAATGGTAGGAACAAATTACTATCTAAAAATATACCCCAAGGTGCACTCTCAACACAAAAGATTATACTATCTAAGGCTCACTTGAAGTTGCAACTCATGTGACATTGCTATGTTTCCATTAGGGCATGATTTTGCTTGTACAAATTTGTCCAAATGCCCGCAGATCCCTTTTATGTTATGTAATGAATTGAAATCATGATTAATTTAATGCTAAAGAATAGTAAAGAAATTGTACTTGGACATTTCAATTGAATGCTTTGGTTCCATTATCACAAAAAAAAACTTGATACCGCTTCCTGCAAATTACATGGTCTATTAGACAAACATTTCAAACCAAGCTAGAAATATACCTCCATCTGTTCATTTTTTGTACAATTATCAAATATACAAATGGCATGTAATATGTTCTTTGTGTTATCTAATAACAATCACCCTGAATCAAGCTAGCAGACTGTCCATTGTATAATGTGTAATCAAATCTACAAATATGTGTCACTCATAACATAAGTTTTGTTATCTAAAGAAAGCCTTCTCAAACATGCAACTAATTCAGAGTGTCGCCTTAGGCAAAGTTCCCCCCTGGCACTGGTGTCTGCCATTGATCACCCCGTGCGTTGCCGCGGGCGTAGTCAGGAAATACATTGCTACAGATATTAATCTCATATAAGCAATACTAATAATATCGTATAAGAAATTGACCAAGAACAAAATGATAGATTGCAATCATTGTATCCAAAGAAATGTCCAATATAGAAACATCAAATATTTGGGTGTCACAGATATAACTCCATGGCTCAATTCAAGCTTCAATTCAAATGGAAGGGATCAAGTAACATATCCATACGACATATACGTCAAAACAAGTTTTGAAAGACGTTTGGGGTTAATATAATAAATTACCTCAGGCACATTCGCTTTGTCAACCGAGCAAAGTTTCCCTCTTCTGTTGTGAGCAACATCAAATGTAGTGCGTACAATACAATCAATCTGGGGATGAAACACAAAATTCTATTTACACCAAAGGTCAAAGTTGTTACGAATGAATGCACTATTCAATAAAAATGGTATTAAACCCAGAAAACACATCCTGTCATCTGTAAGCAAAGAAATGGAAAAATAAAATGATCAAGAGATTTATCCATGCTTATGTCTTGGGGGCCAGCAGGGACTATCACTCATTCAAGAAATATTGTTTTGAAGGAGAGGTGCTAGAATGTCTAAAGAAGGGTGGAGTGACCTCAGAAACTGAATAGATTTATGTGATGAAGCCAGTGTCCCCCTCATTGGTTCCAAAATCCCTAGGTTTGCCGAAGTAGATTCCTGCAATGTAGAATTACAAATTACTATTAAAAGTTTCAAGTTTCATCAGAATGCACATAGAAACATTTAAATTAGCAATGAAAGAGAAATCATCATCCATGTGTTAATCGTAATTTAGTCAACATTACCTCCAGTAAGCTCTGTAACAACCATGATGTCAACTCCTTTAGGTACATCTTTCTTCAAAGTAGATGCATCTACTAACTACAAAAGTGTTAGGCCAAAGAGAAAAGTAACTACAGAACGAATATTTGAGTACCATTGGCAGACCTGAACAACATCGTTATTCAGTATATAACCACACAAGAATCGGAACAAATAAGCTCATTCATCCCAAATATTGTAGCTATGCTTTCATTTGCTAGTATTCTTGTTGTTGATTTAAACAATTGGGACTATTGGTACATATAGGAGACATGTTAGGATGCCTTTGATACATGGACTCGATGCAATTAGGTGATACAACCAAGTAAGTAGCTAGCTAAAGTACGAATGGTAGTGTTGTTAAACAAAGCCTAGTGCTTAAGTAAATTGCACTGAAAATGATGAGACATGGGTATACCTGCGGTAACACCGTAGCTAGCCACAGATTGGCAAACACACCAAACCCAGCACAGATTTGGAGCAGCCCGGTCACCGGCTTGAGGTTCTTCTCATTGTTATCCCACTTATACCTACAACCATAGGGAAAACCACAAACATTAAATCCAATTATTGAAACACAAATGCGCATCACGACCCAACCAAATGCAATTTGTTGCTATTGCTACTTCTTAATCGCTCACTCACTCTCCTATTGCGCCGTGGAAGACAACGTTCGAGGCCCGTGTAGCCACGAGCGTCTCATCGGGGAGCGGCGCGCCAACCACATCCAATGCCGCGCTGCCCATGAGCATCTCCTGGAAGCGGAGCACAACGCCTATGGTAGAAGGAAACAAGGGGTCACAGACATTCTGCTAGTACGTCCTTGGCAACGGCGACCACCTCTGGGCCTATGTCGTCGCCTAGGAGGAGGAGCGTGATGCTGTAGCTCCTCCCGAGGTGGAGCATCGGGAGGTCACTATCGGACGCCGCCGCGCTGGCTCTCCGGCGGGAGAGGCTTAAGGTTTTGAGCTGTCATGCTTAGTTGTCTTTGTTAGAAATTGGTCCATACGAGTGAGACTCATTTTCTATAATTCCAAAGTATTTATGGGTTAGTACCATCATATTGCTAAGGCAAGGTGGAGGTGACCAACATATAAGGTGGAGTTCTTGCCACTCCTTAAAACATGTGACACATGGATGAGGGTGGCATGAGGAGGGCTCTGGCTAAACACACACACGCACGCACGCGCGTTCGCGTATTTTCGCGTGAAAAATCGCGTGACTTGTGATGCGCGACGCGCGGCCGTGCCGTGACGTGGCGCGCCATTGCAGAAGAATAGCCTTCATTCCTTCTTCCTTCTAATCTGTGCTGTTGTACTGCGCCGTCTGAACCTCGCCGACTCTTCTTCTCGGCGTGCACCGTGAAGAAGGGAAGCGGTATCTCCGAGCCGTTGTCGCCGTGAAGACCGCACGGGGCGGCAATAAGGTTTCGGCAGCGATCTGCGCGACCGCTTGTCGCGACCGCGACATCTACGTTTACGCGATCGCATCAAGTCTCGCGCCGCTTCTCGTTCTTCATCGCACCCATCCGTAAGTCTATCGTGTGATTGATTGACTTGTTTACATCCTGCTTTTCATATATTACGACGCACAATGAGTTGTGCGTTGTCGTCTATTTTATGCATCATTAGTCTTTTGCAATATTTGTCTTTTAATAAAATCTGAATTAAAATATTGCCCTCATTTTCAATATTCCGTAAACCATCAGTAAACTTTGTTGCAACACAACTATGGCCGAGCTTCGATGCTATGAAACCCGAGAGGTTTTAGTCGAAATTTTCGTAGATGGCGATCAGAGCCAAGTTTTGGCTCATGTCTTTGGGGCTATGGTGGGTAATCCACCCATAGTATCCGCTTCTGATTGACCAAGATATGCGCTCGATAATGCGAACAACATCGCTCTTGGTCGCCTTCGACCATTTTGGCAGATCACTCTATGATGTGTACATGGACTATAAGTCCGCCACGAGTTGTGGGATGCACTAGAGCACAAATATGCAGAGGCAGAGGCAGGGTCGTTGGCTCTACATGTGTGAGCAATTCTTCGACTTTACCATGGATGAGGCTAAGTCTATAGTTGGACAAGCTCATGATCTCCGGCTATTAGTTGGAGAGATTGCGCACCTTGGCTGTGTGTTGCCTCCTAAGTTTGTGGCTGCGGGCATTGTCGCCAAACTTCCTGTTTCTTGGCGGGACTTTGCCACTAGCTTGAAACACAAGAGGAAGAGATTTCATTGAAGATCTCATTGTCGCCTCGATGTGGAAGAAAAGGCAAGAGCAAAAGATGCACCCAAAGACTTACGGTCGAACAATGCAAATTTCATAGAGAAAAGATCAGTAAAGAAGTACAAATCCAACAAAATGAACAAGACAACTAGCTTTAAGAAGAAAACTAAGAAGAAGGGTATGAAGAACATCACCTGCTTTGTGTGTGGGAAAAACGGTCATATGGCGAAAGACTGTCATTTCCGCAAAAGCAGAGATGGTGAACAGCCAAAGAAGAAGGCTGTCAACGTGATCATAGGCGAGGCCTCGACTTCAGGAGGGTATAGTAACTCTCCTGTTGTTTTTTCAGCATGTCAATCCACTGATTGGTGGGTTGATACTGGTGCTAATGTTCACGTATGTTCTGATATTTCCTTGTTTTCTTCTTACCAGGCAGCAAGGGCTTCCTTAGTCCTAATAGGAAACGGGTCGCATGCTTTTGTTCTTGGTGTTGGCACGGTAGAACTGAAGCTTACTTCAGGGAAGATTGTCCACTTGAAGAACGTGCAGCATGCTCCTACAATAACCAAGAACCTCGTTAGTGGTTCATTCTCTATGAGGACGGTTATAAGCTAGTCTTTGAGTCAAATAAAATTGTAATGTCTAAGTTCGGAAATTTTGTTGGTAAAGGCTATGAGAGCGGAGGCTTGTTCCGCATAAGTACTTTAGAGTCTTGTTATAATCTGAATGTTGCAACTGGTTTAAATAAATGTGAGGCAAATATTTGGCATTCTCGTTTCTGTCATATTGGTTTTGATAGTATTGCTAGAATGTCCATATTAGATTTAATTCCAAAATGTTAAATTGTCAAAGGATCAAAGTGCCAGTCATGTGTGCAAGCAAAGCGACCTCGCAAACCCTTTAAGGGATTAGAGGACTAAAAGAACTTGGCACCATTAGATCTTGTTCATTTAGATTTGTGTGAAATGAATGGATTGTTGACAAAAGGAGGCAAAAGATATTTTTAACTTTTATTGATGATGCAACACGCCATCGCTATGTGTATTTGCTAAAAACTAAGGATGAAGCTTTAAACTACTTTAAGACTTATAAGGCCAAGGTTGAGAACCAACTAGAGAAGAAAATAAAAGACTAAGGTCCGATCGTGGAGGAGAGTACATCTCTCATGAATTTTCTCACTGCTCGAGCATGGAATAGTCCATGCATTTACACCACCATATTCACCCCAATCAAATGGGGTAGTGAGAGGAAAACTTGACACTAATGCACTTGGTTAAAGCCATGTTAGAGAGTGCCAGATGCCTAAGATATGGTGGGGAAGCTATATTGACAAAGAACTTTGTCCTAAACAGAGTAATCACTAAAAGAGTGATATTACTCCATATGAGGGATGGAAGGGGAGAAAACCCAATGTCAATTTTCTGCGAACTTGGGGGTGTTTGGCCAAGGTCAATATACCATTGCAGAAAAAGAGAAAGCTTAGACCTAAAACAATCGATTGTATTTTTCTAGGATATGCTCATAATAGCACGACCTATAGATTTTTAGTAGTTAAATCAAAAATTCCTGAGATTATTGCCAACACAATAATGGAGTCTAGAGATGCTTCATTCTTTGAGGATTATTTTCCTATGAGAACAACAGGCAGTACTTCACAAACCGAGAATGTTCAAACTAAAAATATTGAAAGTGAGAATAATCAAACTTCTGAACTTCCCACCATCTCTGAACCAATATGTGATATCCCTGAGGAGGATAACAATCTAGTCACAGAAGCTCTTCGTAGGAGCAAGATACAAAGGGTTGAGAAAACCTTTGGTGATGACTTTATTGTATACCTCGTGGATGATGTGCCAAAGACCCTTTCAGAGGCTTATGCATCTTCTGATGCTGAGTATTGGAAAGAAGCAGTCCGTAGCGAAATGGACTCTATCATGGCTAATGAGACTTGGGAGATCACTGATCGTCCTATCGGGTGCAAACCTGTAGGATGTAAGTGGATCTTTAAAAAGAAACTAAGGCCTGATGGTACTATTGAAAAGTACAAGGCAAGATTTGTGACCAAGGGTTACACCCAGAAAGAGGGAGAAGATTTCTTTGATACCTATTCTCCTGTCGCCAGACTAACCACCATCAGAGTGCTCCTTGCGTTAGCATCTTCTTATGGTATACATGTCCATCAAATGGATGTAAAGACAGCTTTTCTTAATGGAGAGTTGGAGGAAAAAATCTATATGGATCAACCTGATGGTTTTGTGATTTCTGGACAGGAAAATAAGGTATGTAGATTATTGAAATCCTTATATGGTCTAAAGCAAACACCTAAACAATGGCACGAGAAATTTGATAAAACTTTAACATCTGCTGGCTTTGTTGTGAATGAAGCTGATAACTGTGTATATTATCGTTATGGTGGGGGTCAAGGAGTGATCTTGTGCCTATATGTAGATGACATACTTATATTTGGAACAAACACTGCCGTAATTGACGAGGTCAAATCTTTCTTATCTCGATGCTTTGATATGAAAGACTTAGGAGAGGCAGATGTCATTCTGAATATTAAATAAATCAAGAACGAGGATGGGATCACTTTGAGCCAATCCCATTATGCTGAGAAAATCTTAAGCCGTTTTGGCTATGAGAATTGTAAAATTTCTCCAACGCCCTATGATGCAAGCATTAAGCTTCGAAAGAACCAAGGGTTAGGAAAAGATCAATTAAGATTTTCACAAATTATTGGATCACTTATGTATCTATCAGGTGCCACTAGACCTGACATATCATTTGCTGTGAGCAAATTAAGTCGATTTACCTCTAACCCAGGAGATGATCACTGGGAGGCACTTGAGAGAGTGTTGTGCTATTTGAGAGGCACGACCTCATACGAAATTCACTATCTTTGGGCATCCTTCGTATTAGAAGGATATAGTGATTCAAATTGGATCTCGATGCGATGAGATCAAAGCTACAAGTGGTTATGTCTTTACACTAGCAGGAGCTGCAGTTTCATGGAGGTCGTGTAAACAGACTATATTGACGAGGTCAACTATGGAAGCAGAACTTGTAGCACTAGACCCAGCTACTGTTGAGGCTGAATGGCTTAGAGAGCTTCTGTTGGACTTGCCACTTGTTGAGAAACCAATACCAAGAATCCTAATGTCCGTGATAATCAAACGGTGTTGATTAAGGTTACAAGTACTAAGGATAACATGAAGTCCTCCGGACATGTGAAGCGAGGCTTAAATCATCGTAAAATTGAGGAACTCCGAGTGATTATCGTGAATTATATACGACCGAGAAAAATCGCGCACTTTCACAAAGAGGCTAGCACGGAAGGCGATTTCCGCTGCGCCTATGGACATAGGAATGAGGCTCATTGGAGTTACAACTCAACAAGAACCCATACCTTTTTATCTGAGATCCCGTGACTTAGGCAATGGGAAAAACAAGTTGATGTTGTAACAAGAGAGTATATATTCATTGAATCCATGTCCTAATAGACAAATTACTCTCGATCAGTATGGAAGGTTGGCATTAAGCCTTAATATATTTCGTTGTCCAAATGAGGAAAATGTATTAGCTCACAGGATACCTAGAAAGAATATACCTACTTGAGCCCAACCGTGAGGTCGCATTCACGAGAATAGGGCATTCTTTAGAAAGCTCATGAGCGTATAAGGAGCATGACCAAATAATTCTCCGCTTTAGCGCGGTTCTTTGTGACCTAGTATCGCTTGAGATTTCAAGTGAAATCTAATCACTAAAAGTCTGTGAATTCAAGGCATGGTCCATTCATCATTTGTGAGAAGATGAATCTTGTCATTCTAGGTGCAAGTTCAACCTGCACGGGACTTACACTAAAAGATCGGTATATTAACAAGATTTCAAAGACAATATCTTTGATATCCTTTTTTGCTTCTTGCTTTGGAATTGGTGGGGGATTGTTAGAAATTGGCCCATATGAGTGAGACCCATTTTCTATAATTCCAAAGCATTTATGAGTTAGTACCATATTGCTAAGGCAAGGTGGAGGTGACCAACATATAAGGTGGAGTTCTTGCCACTCCTTAAAACATGTGACACATGGATGAGGGTGACATGAGGAGGGCTCTGGCTAAACACACACACGCACGCACGCGCGCGCGCGTTCGCGTATTTTCGCGTGAAAAATCGCGTGACTTGCGATGCGCGACTGTGCCGTGACGTGGCGCGCCATTTGGCAGACCAAGTCCACCTTATTTTTGCTGAACCATGCATCTCTCTCTCTCTGTTTGAATGAGATTCAAATGTTTGAATTTGAGGCTTTATTGGGTAATGATGATGACGAGCTACGGTGGGTAAATGGTCGTTAAGTGTGACGATTACGTGGGTAAATGGTCATTTAATCTGTCGATTACGACCGCATCTATATATGTCCGAGACGCCCAAAGGCATAGCTAGCGTAAGAATAGCCTCCATTCCTTCTTCCTTCTAATCTGTCTTTGTAATCGCGCCGCTCGAACCTCGCCGACTCTTCTTCTCGGCGTGCACCGTGAAGAAGGGAAGCGGTATCTCTAAGCCGTTGCTACCGTGAAGACCTGCACGGGGGCGGCAATAAGGTTTCTGGGCAGCGCATCTGCGCGACCGCTTGTCGTGACCGCGACATCTACGTTTACGCGATCGCATCAAATCTGCGCCGCTTCTGTTCTTCATCGCACCCATCCGTAAGTCTATCGTGTGATTGATTGACTTGTTTACATCCCGCTTTTTCATATATTGCGAAGTACAATGAGTTGTGCGTTGTCGATCTTTGTTTTATGCATCATTAGTCTTTTGCAATATTTGTCTTTTAATAAAATCTGGAATTAAAATATTGCCCTCATTTTCAACAGTCTTTTAGGCCTTGCCTAAATAAACCAAGCTAGAGCAGGAGAAGCGGGGAAAGAAACGACAAAGACCGAAGACAAACCAGCCGAGTGGAGCACACGCATGAAGAAAGTTGATGCAACCGATGAGGACGAAGTGGACCGATGCGCCGTACTCATCAAGGAGGATGCGGTGCCAACACAGATGGGGATGAGACGACAGGATGTGGCGAAGCTTGAGGTGAACAGAACCAAGGATTACAACCCGTGTCGTGGCCGCGACGAGGTGGCACAGCCGGAGAGGATGACGCTCTGACGCGATCGAGGAGGAAGTACTGGGATGCGGCGAAGTTGGAGGCGTGCGGCACGACGAAATCGAGGAGAAGGCGCCATGGAAGACGAAGGAGACGATGCACCCGAGGCGACAAACACTACGTAGCCGAGGAAGTGAAATCCACGTAGGGCATGGGCCAACACTAGTCAACCAACAGGGCGCGTGGCGCATAACGTAGGCCGGACGGAACGCATGGCAGATGAATGGCCCATGGATGGAAGCAGCGACGCATAGCCCAGCCAAATGGGCCAGCAAACGGACTCACAGAGATGTGGTGTCGACGATTATAGTAACTATCGTAGGAGCGAAGTAGAGGCAGGAATTCTTGCACGTATAGATCAAAGAGAGATATTTTGAGGTCAAGCAAAGTCAAAATTAACGCAAGTCATTGCTACTACTCAATCTTAATCCACCGCTAGCTGACCTGACCGATCGATATTTATGTACTAGCTACCTAGTGGAGTACTGTCTATCTATCTATCTATAGTTGACCCAGTCGATTATAACAGCTCAATTTTGGTGCATTTAAAACTTTATTAAAATTTTGAGGATTTCCAAAAACTTTTGTTGTGTTTTGTGAAATTACAAAAAATATTGGGTGCATTTCAAAATTCAAATAAAAATCCTAACCTTAAATTGGTTTAATAAAATCTACAAGAAAAGTTAAGCTCCAAAATCTTTTTGAATTTGAATTTCTAATTCAAATTCATCCTTGAATTAATTCAAACAAAAGCCAAAGACTTTCTTCCCTCCTTTTCCCCCTCAAGTCGAAGCCCTCCCGGTTGGCGGTCAGACTGGATGTGTGTCCAACGGCTAGTTTTATAGCCATTGGAGCAAGGGCGGTATGACCGGCCATTGGTTTGCAGTAATACCGGGCTTCCTTGTTTTTCTGAAACTTCCCCCCCAACGGCTAGTTTTTCTTGCATGGGTATAAATACCCCTTGTGGCCGGTTGTGGGAGTTGCTGCTGTGGGTGCTGCTGTCGTGGCTGAGGTTGCCTGTGTGATGCGGATATTCCTATGACTACTACTTCAAGTGTACATGAGACTGTTCATGAAGTACCAAGCGGTCCAGTGACTAGAGCCAGAGCCAAGCTAAAGCTGTATGGGAGACTAAGGGGGACAAGAGAGCTGGAGCCGAAGCAATGGAGGAGACTTTTGGAAGTTCAAGGGAAGTCAAGCCAGGTCTACGACCAGTTCCAGAAGGTCCACGACTAGTCCTAGAAGGTCCACGACCAGTCCTAGAAGGTCTACGACTAGTTCCAGAAAGTCCACGACTAGTCCTAGAAGGTCTACGACCAGTTCCAGCATGTCTACGACCAGGTCGAATACTGTGAAGGTTTCGGAGGCAAAACAATAGAGGAGGACCTTGGGAGATCAAAGGAAATCAACTTATGCTCTACGACTAGGTGTACCAGCCCTACAACCAAGTCGGCCAGTTCTACGACCAGGTCCACCCGCTCTACGACCAGGTCTCAAGATCTACGACTAGGTTCCAAAGTCTTACGGCCAGTCCTACGACCGGATCTATGACCAGTCCAACGAACAGGTCCACGACCAGCTCTTAAACAGTACTCAGTGGATGTCGTACTTTGGAGGAGCAACACTTGGAGTGAGATGTGCTCAACAGGAACAGTGCTCGACGGCAATAGTACTCGGTGTGAACAGTACTCGATGTAAACAGTACTCATTGCGAACAATATGATTCGGTTAGGATTTGGAAATCAGAGTCCTTGTCCGACTCGATTAGTTGCGTCGACCCTAGATTTTGGTAGCGTAACTTCGGGAGGTTCACTATAAATACCACCGTGACCCCCATGTATCTGTAAGACCAGTTTATGCATAAGATTAAAACATAGCTATTGCTTGTTCTTTCAAACCAGAGTTCATGAGAGTACTTTGAGAGAGAATTGGGCGATCCATTGGTTCATCCTGCACTTCAAGGTCAAGCTGTCGTTCCATTGGGAATTGGGGGCCTAGTGATCGTCGCTTGTGGTCTCGCAACGATCAATTACCCGGTGTGTTTTGGGCATTTTCCAAAGAGTTGAGGGTTCGTGCATTGGCGCGAGTGTTCAGCTAGCGATTTCGTCTACTTCGTATCATCTATCTATGAGTGTCACTGAGAAGATCGGGCAACCCCCATATCATGTGGTATCAGATTCTAGGTTTACTCAGTGAGAGCTATTTACCCATAGTTTAGATTTGTTTTTATGTCCTACAGTCCATTAAACCAAAAATTTGCAACACCAAAACCATAGTTCAATCTGTTATTTCTTATGAGTTTTGTTAAGTTTTTATCCACCACAGATTTATTTTTCATGCTGATCTTGTGTTTTCTTTGCGTAACTTCATCTTGTGTCTACTTAAATCATCGAAACTTGCTGATTGATTCCCTCAATTAGCACCCAAAAAGAGTTTTTGGAAATTACCTCTAGGTTTCTATCCAAGTTGGATCTACAACTCTTCTTTTCGATCTCTGCTGGGGGAAGTAGTTTCTGACTCAAACTCCAAGATTGTTCTTTCCAAAACTGCCTTGTTCCGACTTTCTGATTTGGTTTTTGGTTCGATTAGGGTTTCATCTTTAATCCTAGCTGCCCGAAACCCTTTGGTGATCTTGAGCTTTATTTTCTCCGTTCATCTTTGAGACTAGCTGTTGAATATTGCTTTCGGGCTGCTCTTGGAATTAGTCTACACTTCTGACAATTTTGCGACTTACAAATCAAAGGGTGAATCTACACCTTTCCGTCGGCCATGCAAAAGAAGAAATCAAAAGGCAACTGATTTGAAGAAAAAGCCACGGCTTGACAAAAGTATATTAAAAAAAGAAAGCAAAAGAGAACAAACCGCACATACCAGTACCATTTTTTTCTTTTGGTGACCTTACTAACCGAAGAAGGAGGATCTTGTGCACGCGGTTTGAGAAAGAAAAGAGAAAAGAAACAGTACTGACCGAAACTTGGAAAGTGAAAAACCCTAGTCCATATTTTTAGATTGTGTATTTAATCTCTTTGAGCAATCTTGTGCCCTTATTTCTTTGCAATTGGCTAGCGTCTCTCCTAGTACTTGGTGCAATACAAGTTGGTCAATCTCCGACTCAGTCCTTTGTTTGCATTAAGTCATATTAATCTTTGTGTGTGCGTTCATATCCTTCGATTACATCTTTTGGATCAGCAAAAAGGCAAACTTTTCTAGCTTGGGTCATTACTTAGCTTTACAATAACTTGAATATCAGTTTGCATAGGTTATACACATACCTTTTCAAGCTCCACCTACACTCGTTTGTGTACTCCCTTACTCTTGGTTACGCTTATACATTGCCGGGTTGAGATCGTTCACTGTCACAAGTGTCGTTTTATCGTCTTTAATTCACTTTGGAATGGTTAGCTTGCCTTGTTGTCAGGATAGTGAGTTGTGAGCGTAGAGAACAATTTTTGTTTTACTAACCAGATATAATCTCGCTTGCTGTTTGTGAGTTGTTGCCATGTCAGGTCACGAGGAGGATCCACCTAATCTGAAGGCGCCGATTACGTGGACGGAGTACACTCGATTGCGCAAGATGCCACAAAAGCAATTTCATAATCATGATAATGGTGTGCACGATGTGCTCGGGGGAGTTCAGACGGGACTAACCACCCTGGGGGGTGGAGGTCACACAACTGCGTACGACCATCGACACTAACTTCCTAGAGCTGCGTAACATGTTCACCCAACACAATCTCCGTGGAGGTGCGCAAGCTGACGATGCGAGTGTGCATGGTCCTCCAGCTATTCAACACGACAAGACCGTGGAGGAGCGTGCTATTCGTGTGGACGAGGAGCGACAACAGCGTGAGGCATGTCGTCTGGCAATGCCACCACACGTAGGTTTAGCAGCCGCAGCACGCGCGCCGGCACAGGGCCATGCGTGTGGTCGAGGAATCGACGCCCATCATGGTGGCCATAGTCGTGTTGCACCTATGGATGTCCCACGAAGAGGTGATCCATTCATCGCCGATCCTGCGGTACGACCACACGATGCACCTGGTCGATGGGCTGCCGAGGCCAAGCTCTCGAGCAACGACAACTATGACTACGACTACGACTATCGACAACCCCACTATGACCACAATGGGCATCATCCTCGACATGATAATGCTGAGGATTTTATCGCTAAGCCCAAATTCAATCTTCCTATATTTTCAAGTGGTACAAATGTGGAAGAATACCTTACTTGAGTGCTGAAAATTGATACGCTATTTCGGATGCACAATTATTCTAATGAGAGGAAGCTCTTACTTGCGTCCAATGGTTTGGATGGTTATGTCACCCATTGGTGGGAGCAGTTTGTTTGTAAGCATATGGAGCGCCATGAATTGCCGATTATCACATGGGAGCAGATGAAGCAGCATTTCTATGCACGTTTTGTACCTTACCACTACAAGCGTTCACTAGAGGACAAGTTGATAGGGCTGCGACAAGGTTTGAAGTCCACTGGTGTGTCACATGAGAAGGCGACCGAGCATGGGACTATCTGTAACGTCCCGTTTATCTTAAAGTTATTGCCAGATTTTAAAACCTAAAAAGGAACCATTTGATTTTTTTACCCTGCTCAAGCTTAACCCGGAGCTTTTGAAAAATGGGAGGTTTAATTGGAATTAACTAACTTCAACTAAGCCTTGTTGGTTCTTGCTCCTCATTGTTGGATTTCTCTGGTATTCTTTGGTTTTTAGCTTCTGTGTTCTGTTTGCTTTGTTCCTCCTTTTGGACCTCCTCCTTGTCCAGACCTCCTTCAGGGTCAGGACCTCTTTCGAGGTTCGAACCTCCCCTCTTTGATCTAGACCTCCTTAGGTTTGGACCTCCTTCATACTTGGACCTCTCCCTTACTAAGACCTCCCTCGTCCCGACCTTCTCTTAGGTCGTAACCACCTTCGAGCTTTTCTAAGCTCAGGTTTTTGGTTTCAACTCACTTTGCTTCCTAGAAGTCGTTTCTGATTTGGGATCCTCCTTTGCAGGACCTCCCCTTTGTAGATCTTGCCCGTAAAGACCTCACTAGACCTCCTACCCTGGATTTCCTCCGTTAGATCCTTGCCTTCTTTGTATCTTGTCCGTTGAAGCTCCTCCTTGCCTGGACCTCCCTTAAGTCCAGATCCTATGCACGTTTTCCCCATCCTTGGGCCGTTAGATCCAGATCGCGTGGCTCTGGTTCGCTGTGCCTTACCCCTTTACCCTTTGGACCTCCCCGTGGTCTTTTTGCAAAGACCACCCTCTTTCGTCACGACCACCCTATGTGGTCATGACCTCTGGTCTTCTTGCAAAGACCACCCTCTTTCGTCACGACCACCCTATGTGGTCATGACCTCTGGTCTTTTTGTAAAGACCACCCTGGTGGAAGAAGACCACCATTGGCCTCTGCGAGGACCTCCTCCTTTGCAGGACCTCCCCCTTGGTCATGACCTTTTCCCGTTACTTCGACCAACCTCTTTGTTTGAGCCAACCCTGTCCCTGTTTCTCCTTTCTGCACGCTTTGCGGCAGAAAGTCTTTGAACATTAAATGTGCTGTAGCACATTGAATGTAGTCACATCTGAGGTACTGGTTTCCTTCTTTTGATGCCCCACCTTGTCTTATCCATTTCTTATCATTGTACCTTTTTCTCACCTACCCTTGACACGTTGCCCTGAGCCTCAGTGCTCACTACCGCCTCTCTTGCTATTTGTAGCTGGGAGAGCCTTCCCTCACCACCTTTGGTCTCATTCCTTAACTCCCTTGTTTTCGCCTAGACCTCTCCCGAGCTTGTTCCTAGAGCTCTTCTTTGAATTGGACCTCCCCACTCCGGCCAAGACCTCCTGTTCTTCTGGTTTTGAGTTGATTTTGTTTAAGTTCTTGGCTTCTTTTAAGTTCTCTTGCTTGAGCTTGCCTTGTTTATTTGGTCCTTCGCGAACGTGTAGGTTCCGAGTTCGAAGAGGACTTCCTGGACCCAACAACCGCCATAGAAGCCTCTCCCTTGCTCAGCGAAGGCAAGTCATAAACATTTGATCATTGTTGAACCTAGTGTTTCAAATATATGTTGTTTTACTCTATCTTGCATGGCTACTTTAGTAAAAAGGTTTTTGGGTAGTAGCTTCTCCTACTTGACACTATTTCCTCCTTGGATACTTGAACCCATCATGTTGATATGATTTTCCCTCGGACCACCTTAGTTGGGCAGGTTTTGGTTGGCATTCCTTGTCTTGCCAACTTGGGGTCGTAGGTTGCTTAGCTTAGCCTAGAATCCCAAGTTAGGAGAATCCTTGTTTTACTTTCTTTAATAATCTTGACTAAGATCTATGGAACCGTGGTTGGTGCCACCGGTGTACCACTGGGGTGAGATGCCCAGAGGTACCTCTTGTGGTGTGATACCACTTTGTTAAAACTTGTGTGCCTAGGCTTGGTGGTCTTTTAGCACGGGTTAAACCCAAAACTGTTTTTGCTAGGGAAAGAAGGTCGAGAGTGAGTAGTGGGTGCTCTAGGGTGGTGCCCAGTGTCACATCGGGTTGTGGCTGGTCTTGCTTGAGCAGCAATTAAGGACTTAACTTTGTGATCCAATGATCCGGGTGTTTTCGTGCAACCACAAGATCACTTTATGGGGGTGGTCTGGGCCAAATAATTAGTAAGAAGCTGGCTTGGTTCTGTTTTGGTTGAGTGTGTGATTCGCTGACGCAAGAGGGGGCACCCAATAACCCGACAAGGGGGATTTGTGAAACCTTAGCGGGCAGCTCTGAGCCAGTTCCAAGCTTTGTAAAGGCCTTGTCGCGCTCTCTAGGCTGCTCATCTTCGGAAATGAGTAAGGTTTCGACGGGAACCGCCCCGCTAGAGAGGTTGTGAATTGTGGGTAAAGCTGTACACCTCTGTAGAGTGTAAAAATCTATTCGAATAGCCAAGTCCTTGATCATGGACAGTTGCCTAGTGATTTTGCGCAAGGGGTAGCCTTTTGAAAATGTTGAGGTCCTGGACTCCCACGGGAGGTCATGGCTGTTATCTCAAAGAGACCTTGGCCGGCTCTAGAGAGGTCGTGATTGGCTCATGGGTGGTCTAGGGTGCTCGGGGTAGGTGCCTCGGACGTCCTGGAGTTGGTGCCCTAGGGTGGTCGTGGGGGTGGTCCTGGACGTAGGTGCGGCCAAGACCTCCCACACGTGGTTTTGGGAGTGAGTTGGTGCTCACGACCTCCTTTTGCAAACCTTTGAACTTGTGTTTTACTGTTATAACTTGAGCTTTTAACCTATTTATGTTATTTTCCTGTGCAATGTTGCTTTCTGCAAACTAATCCTGCAGCTCTCCTTTGTCAAGCCAAAGCATGAATATTATTTGCATAATTATTCCCTGTGACTTGCTGAGTACATTCAACGTACTCATGGCTTTTTGTCCTGCTGTTACAAGCAGTGGCTGAAGATGATTTAGGCCTTGGTGGCTCAGACCTTTTCGAGGAAGAGTTCTTTGATGACCCGAGCTTCTAGAGACGTCCTCCACTCGACAACCTTTGGGTTTGTCGGATGGCCCGCGCGTTTCAAGTGTTTTGCTGTAAAGCTTGTTGTCGGATTGTTGTAGCCCTTGTTGCCAACCGCTGTAATCAACCTTGGTCATAAGGCCCTTGTTTATTTTATTGTTGTTCTTTTTCCGCGGCTCCTTTTGTGGACTATGTGGTTGTGATCACACCTATGTTGTCTTGTGCGAGTTAGCTTCGGTTCCAGGGACTAACTCAGTGGCGCAAGTGTCCACGACCTCCGGGAGGTCCTTGTGATCTCCTGGGAGATCCTGGAGGACCTCCTCAGTGGGTGCTCTTAGAGGACCTTCACGACCTCCGGGTGGTCCTGTCGGACCTCCCTATGAGGTCTTGGGAGATCTTCTTAGAGCACTATCCGAGGTGGTCATGACACTTTCCCTTTGGTATAGGCTTCAAGTCGTTCGACCCCTTTGTTTCATGAAGAGATTATGGTTGATGGTAATTGCTCTATTGCCGAATCACGGTCTTTGGGGGATGTGATGTATCCAAACCTATGTGAGAATGAGAGCCACATAGCCAAATTAAGTGAGCGTGATAACAAGAGTGAACTGTGTGATTCCGCCATATGTGAGGATGAGAACATTCCAATTGAGTGTGAGAGAGATACACCAACAGAAAAGACAAAAGTAGATGATAGCCAAAGTGAGGTTATTGCTGACATTAACGATTTACTCTCTACTTCTAGTGTTGTTTTTCACATTGTGCAGGTTGATATTAAAGAAGAGGAGTTCAATGTTCAACAACCGGCACCGCTGGAAGTAAAAGACGAGGAGATAACCACGGTTGGAGATGGAGTGCCTGCTGCCCCGTGGTTTCATCATGAAGATTTGATTCCTACAACACCTACAACAACTGAGGAGGATGTTAGAGGTAACAATAATGGTGTTGAATTGAATACTCATCATGAAGAGGTAAGTAAGCGTGAGAACTTTAGTATTCCTTTGAATATTCCATGTTCTGAAATTTCGTCGCTTAATTTACGTAATGTGGAATTGATTACTCATGATGAAGTTCTTACTAGAATATCTCCTGATGATTCTTTATGCTATATCATGTTCGACGAACCCATAGAACTATCTAGTATGATTGAGAGAGTTCCAAAAATTGCATGTTCAAAATCACTAGCTAGTATCTACACGTTCATTTATAAATTTAACTTGATTGGAGATTATGGTATAGACAACAAGTTTCATGTTTATCGAATATGAATTACAGGTGGTAAGCTTGCTGAATTGAAATTGCATGTTTTGGAATAGTGCTCGACGGTAATAGTACTCGGTGTGAACAGTACTCGATGTAAATAGTACTCATTGCGAATAGGATGATTCAGTTAGGATTTGGAAATCAGAGTCCTTGTCCGACTCGATTAGTTGCGCCGGCCCTAGATTTTGGTAGCATAACTTCGGGAGATTCACTATAAATGCCACCGTGACCCCCATGTATTTGTAAGACCAGTTTATGTATAAGATTGAAACATAGCTATTGCTTATTCTTTCAAACTAGAGTTCATGCGAGAACTTTGAGAGAGAACTGGATGATCCATTGGTTCATCCTGCACTTCAAGGTCAAGCTATCGTTCCATTGGGAATTGAGGGCTTGGCGATCGTCACTTGTGGTCTCGCAACGATCAACTACCCTGTGTGTTTTGGGCGTTTTCCAAAGAGTTGAGGGTTCGTGCATTGGCGCGAGTGTTCAACTAGCGATTTCATCTACTTCGCATCATCTATCTATGGGTCTCACTGAGAAGATCGGACAACCCCCATATCACTGCGCCATTTCCCTTTCCTTTGAGCTAAGAGCAAGCCCTCTCAGCTCTTTTGTGCATGTGTTGCACTTAGTGAGCTTAGAGAGCAAACCCTAAGTGCATGTGTTGCATTAGGTAGTGAATTGTGTATCCATTGAGTTTAGACACTTGATTCGTTCAAGTGAGCATCTCCGACTTGTTACTCTTGGTGTTTGCCGACACATAGGCGGCTTGGAGGAGTTGTGCCGGATCTTCTCAAAGAAGGTTGTGAGAAGACCAGAGCGGTTGTGAGTGGTTTGGTGCTCGCCATCTCCAGAGTGGAGAAAGAGCAACCCCGAGTGGATCGAGGTGTTGGTTCGTGTTGTGAGAACTGGTCCAAGTGGTTGGACTTACCTCGGAGGCGTTAACTTAATTTGTGGAGCCGGTCCAATTCGTTTGGGTTTACCTCAACGTGGATTAGGGGAGACCGGCAAGTCTTCAAACAGCATGGTAAAACATCATTGTGTCATTGTGGTTTGCTCTCTTGTGCTTTACTCTACTGCAATTTACATTCCTAGAATTAAATTGCTTACTTGTGTTTGTATGATCGCTATAATTATCAATAGTCTTATATTGTTGGTGCACTTAGTAAAGACTAGTTGATTTAGATTTTAATTGTGCAAAACCGTATTGTTGTTAGCTTCCGCATTAGAAATCGGTTTTAACCAAAAGAATTTTAAAATAGCCAATTCACCCCCCTCTAGTTGGCCTCCTCGATCTTACAAGTGGTATCAGAGCTTGATCTCTCATTCATTAGAGTTAACCATCTAGAGAGTAAAGGATGACGACTATAGAGTTTATGCACCCCGGTAGGGCACCATACTTTGATAGTTCAAATTATACTTATTGGAAAATTAGAATGACCACCTATATTAAGGCCATGAGCCTAAACCTATGGAGAATTATTAATGCGGGTTTTGCTACTCCAATTGATCCACAAAACCTCACTCAAAGGGAAGAGCAAAACTTGCAACTCGATGCTCAAGCTTTAAATGCTCTATATAGCGCTTTGAGTGTGAAGGAGTTCAATAGAGTGAACAATCTTGAGAATGCTTATGATATTTGGACAACTCTCATGGAAATTTATGAGGGGAGCTTCACGGTCAAAGAAGTTAAATTGCATAGGTTGAAGCTTAAATATGAGTCATTTACCATATCGCCTCATGAGAGCATCAATGAGATGTATTCTAGAATGAACAACATAGTAAATGAGCTCAAAGGCCTATCTTGTGATTTAACTGATCTTGATATTGTGTGCAAGATACTCAAGGCGCTACTGGACATATGAGACATTGGTGACATTATTCCTCAATTCATCCGAATTGCCAAGGATGACTCCTACCTCTCTTTTGGGAAATATCATCACGAATGAAATGAATAAAAAGGACAAAGGATGAGCTCAAGGAGAGGGCCTCAACTTCAAGTAAAAGAATTCATGCTTATAAGGCCAAATATGATTCAAGTGAAGATGAGAATCAATATACTTATGGAGGTTTTATGAAAATGCCGTCTTCATTGCCAAATTTACCTTGGAAGTTAACTCTGTTGTGGACTCTGATTCTCTGTGCAGCCTAACTTACGGGGTCCATATCTCATAAGTTAGAACTCCAAATTATGTCAATAAGAACTTTAAATTGGACTACGCGAAGGGATATACAAAGTTGTTATGGTTTTTTTTTCCATTTGAAGTCGTTTCAGTCGCGAAAATCACCATGCAAGATGATGAAAGATTATGTCCCGTTTGTTAGTGTGGCAAATATGGCATCTCACAAATTCCTTATCTCTTTGGCTTCCCTTTCTTCAAGAATTGTGTGAAAATATCCAAAGAAAGAGAATAAGTTTCCCTACAAAATTTTGAGTTCTGCCAATGATTTTTCCTCAGAAATCCTCCACGTCATCATGTTGCCGATCAGCCGAAGGCTCGGTGTTTCCATCACAACTTTTCCGTCCGAACTCCGAATTGGGCAAATGATATATGCATTTTGATCATTTCGACGAGAGCATCATCCTAAGAGTCTCCAAATTGGGATTTAAAAATGTCTTTACTAATGAAAGCTCATGGAATGGATCTTCAGAACCAGTCGATTTGCCGATTGAGGAACGGACTTCTCCAAATGAGTGGATTTGGCATGAAAAGTGCCTGACAAGTCATGTTTTTCCTGCAATACAATACTTTTACACGTATATCTCAACTATAGATGATTAGTAGCATAATGTGTAGCATTAGCGATGCATATAGTAGAAAATGGCACTATAGGTGAGTATGAAATACATATAAAAGCAATGCCAACACATGGTCGCTGGTAAATTGTGACATATTGGGTGGAATTGCAACATGCTGGTTTAAGAATTGTCTCTAGGGACTTACTAGTATCCAACTATATATAGGGGAGTATCTGTATGTATAGTAGAGTAGACTCCAGTTGCAAGTCGCAACTGCAGGCTGGTAGAGTCGAGGAGGAGGTCACTGTCTACTGGCAGGCCACTCGGTCGTATATATGGAGTATGTGTGTCGAATAGTTTACAAATGGCTGGATAATACCAAGAAAGATCGATACGATGGTTGGAGGCAGCAGCAAGGAAGAGATTGATGTGGCTGCGGCCAAAAGGGGCAACGACAACGCACAAGGATGGAAGTGCATGCCCTTCATCATAGGTAGGTTACTTGTATCTCTGCTAGCTTATGATGAATGATCGATATATGATCGGATCGTTGAAGTACTTACTTGATGAATGATGATGATCGCCGGTGGTCCGGTCGATCGGCAGGCAATGAGACATTTGAGAAGGCAGCTTCCTTCGGCGTGGTGGTGAACCTTGTTGGAAGACCTATCCCACAGGCGATTCTATCGACATGATCACACGTTGCATTGCAACATTATCACGTTGTATAAGCTTTCTATTTTTTGTTGTTAAGTGTTGTCGCATTATATGCTGCACGCGACCAGGTCATGGCGCATTAGGCGCCTTTTTTAGATAATAGAAGTACAACTTTCAGCCTCTGCACTAATTAGGGATGTACACAGCCATTACACCACCATCAGCTAAAAGCTTAAAACAAGAAATAGCCAAAAGCCAACAATGACAAACAAATTGTCATGCAAAGGCTAGCCTAAAAATGACTACCTAGCCCTGCCTCTAGGATCAACCAGGAGATTGTCCACACGCGAATAGCAGCTGCGCATTAGGCGCTTGACCATAACAAACAATGTAGCCAATAAGGCAAGGATGAATATCAAACATAGGGTGCAGTGTCAAGGTGTGGGACTATTCTCTATTCCCTGCCTAATCTACTGCTTCCAATTACATGGTATCAGAGCCCAGTTCACCCACCATCGCTGTTATGATGACTTCCTCTGCAACCTCGGTGGCCTCTGCTCTGGCGATCTCTAGAGCGACTTCATCCTCTGCCAGACTGCTTCCAGTTCCCTCCTTCGAGCACTTGATTAACATCAAGCTCACCTAGGAGAACTACATGATGTGGAGGGCACAATTCCTTCCCTACCTGGGAAGCCAACAAATCTTGGGCTTTGTAGATGGATTGGTCACTGCCCCCCACAAAGACGATCTCTGTGATGGTAGAAGGTTGTTGAATAATCCTGTCAACTGGTTTTGTGTTGATTGATTTCTTGTAACATTTCTTCTTTCTGTTTTGCTTTTGCATGGGTGAGCATTTATGACCCTAGTTATGTCGCATCAATCCAGATCATGGGATCATGGGGCGTATGAAGCGTTTTGGCCTTCAATTAGTGCTTAGTCTTCAGTTACTTCAGTTAGTGCTTCAGTTACTCTTCACTGATGAGAATAAAGTGATGAAAAAAAAACAGGAAAAGCTATGGCAATTGAGCAGCACCAAAAATCGTCTTGTGTGTTCATCTTCTTCTTTGAGTTCCAACCATTCGCGTGAATTAGCAGCCGACGAGGCTAGCAATTGGTATCAGAGCTTAGGTTGTGATTGCCCAAGATCATGATGCGGGACAAGTCGCTGGAGAGGTCACTGGGAAGCAGCGACACCCACGACGGTGCGATGTCAAGGGCGCCGATGAGGGAGGGAGTTGTGACCCTACAATACCCCATGCTTACGGAGAGCAATTACAGGGTGTGGACGGTGAAGATGAAGATCATTATGCGAGCACAAGGAGTGTGGGCGGCAGTGGAGGGCGAAGAATTGGTCGATGAGAAGAAAGACAAGATGACTCTCACCGCCATAGTCCAAGCCGTGCCGGAGGTGTTGTGATGGCCATATCTGAGAAGGAGATGGTATAGGAGGCTTGGGACGCTCTCAAGGAGATGCACATCGACAAAGATGGCGTTAAGAAGACGTGCGTACAAACTCTGAAGAGAGAGTTTGAGTGTATTTACATGGGGGACTCATAGACAATCATTGAGTTCGCCTTGAAGCTCACCACCATGGTCAACGAGATGCGTGCTTTCGGTACCAAGGTGGAGGAGAGCGCTGTCGTGGAGAAGCTCCTATGCTTTGTCCCCAACAAATTCCTACCCATTGTCTGCACCATTGAGCAATGGGGCGATGTATCGATGATGTCGGTATTGAAGGCTATTGGACGCTTGAGGGCGTATGAGGAGAGCTTGAAGGGGCGGCAGCACGATAAGGAAGAAGGAGAGCACTTGCTGCTCACGCACGCCGAGTGGGAGGACAAAGCCTCTGAAGAGAAAGGAGTGGTGAGGGCTCTGGCAGCGGCACAAAGAAGAATGTCGGGCGCGACAGTGGTCGTGGCTATGGCAAAAACGGTGATAAGAAGAAGCATCACGGAAAGTTCAACAAGTTGAAGATCCAGTGCTTCAATTGTTGGGAGTTCGACCATTTCGCGTCCGAGTGTGATGAGCCAAAGAAAGAACGGACGTATCTCACCAATGCCCAAGAGGACAACGAGTCGGCTCTCCTAATGGCTGTGACATGCGAGCATGCCGTAGACGTCGTCATGCCGAAGGAGGAGGAAGAGGAGGAGTGCTTTAATTCACCCAACAAGTCGTCCTCATCGACCACGTCGGCGGTGCAGTCGGCGTCCCTGCCGCCGGCACTCAGGAATGCGGTGCAAGAATGGTCGCGGGTGAACAGATCATGCAAGTTGGACGTGATCATTCGTGTCTAAGAACATTGCTTCCTTTTGCACAGGGACTCGATCACGTCGCAGAGCAACTACCTGAAACGACAGTTATCGAAGTGCAGCGACATCGCCGTGGACCTACCGCGGGCCTCACTACCGATGTGTTCATCGACGCCGTCGCGTCCTGCTATGGCGCTGATGTCACACTATCGCCGGTGAACCTCGCGGCGGCGTGGGCGGTCGTGGACTGGCTGGAGATGCGCGCAGAGGATGGGCTGGTCTGCCGCGTGGCGGACTACTTCTTTCGGGAGGTGGACATGGACTATGGGTGCATCGCAGCGGTGCTACGGTCGTGCACGGCGTTCCTCAGCAGCGAGGCAGCCAGGGCCAGGGCAGCGCTATTCGTCCGGTGCCTGGAAACGCTCGCGATGTCCAGCGGCACCAACAGCAGGTGGCTCTAGGACGTGGCCACGTTGCCCATGGAGGAGTTCCATGTGACCGTCGAGGCCATGCGTGCGCACTTCACGCATGATCATGACCTCGTGTACACCATCGTTGAGAACCATAGGGGGAAACTATCAGAGGGGGAGATGAGTCCTATCTGATATCTCGACACAGGCGCATCCAATCACATGACCGTGTGCCGTGAGACATTCTCTGACCTGGACATGTCGGTTGGGGGGAGAGTGAGATTTGGCAATGGATCTCACATGTAAATCAGCGGCCGTGGCGTGATGCCGCTTAAGTGCCAAACTAGTGAGCACGAAGTCTTAGCTGATGTTTATTACATACCTAAGTTAAGGAGTAACAAAATCAATTTGGGACACCTCGATGAGCATGGCTACAAAACGGTGTTAGAAGAAGACACTCTGAGCATTTATAATCAAAAGAGAAAGTTGCTGGCTAGGGCAAATAAGTCCCATGCTGACACACAAACTCTTGATGATGAAGAGATCATCAGTTATCTTCTGGCAGGGCTAGATTCATATTATGATCCTTTAGTGACATCAATTACCACTAGGGTCGAACCTGTTTCTCTGAATGAGATGTATGCTCACCTGCTTAGTTTTGAGATGCGCCTAGAGCACCATAACTGCTGTTCAGATTGGAGGAGCATCATCAGGCAACTACATCTTGTGGCAATCGTGGTGGCCGTGGCAAGGGACGAGGCAGCCACGATAGCCGTGACAAGCAAAATGTGCCTCAGAACCAGCCTCAGCGTCAGTACTCCAAAAATGGCAGTAGTGGTGGCAGTCGACCCACTTGCCAAGTGTGTGGCAAGGTTGGCCACGTTGCCCTCAAATGCTTCCACCGCTTTGACCATTCTTACCAAGCTGAAGACACAACTCGAGTGGCTGCTGCAGCTGCAACAACACCGTCGTACACCGTGGACTACAGTTGTCAGTTGGCACTCGGACACCGGCGCAACAGATCACATCGATCTCGACCGCCTAACGGTGCGTGAGCACTACACTGGAAAGGATCAGGTACAGGCAGCGAATGGCACAGGTATGTCCATTAGACACATTGGTCATTCTAAGTTATATACCTCAGATCATGCTATGTCTCTGAACAATATACTCCTTGTTCCCAACACTACAAAAAAATGTCCTCTCTGTACACCGGTTTTTTTAATCAAGGATAAACCTTGCTTTTACAGAAAGCAAGTAAAAGGTTCCTCTCTGTACACCGGATCACCTTTGACAACAATGTATTCTTTGAGTTTCATCCTCAATATTTTCTTATCAAGGACCAGGCAACAAAGGAGGTTCTTCTTCGAGGGGAATGTGAAGGTGGACTGTATCCCTTCGTGCCAAGCGACTCTGCCACGTCAAAGAATGCTTACTCCAGCATCAAGCCAACTCAGGAGTGCTGGCATTATCGGCTGGTGAACCCATCCACTTCTGTCCAGCAAGTTCTTCGATCAAGCAATCTGCCTTGGTCTTCAGATTCCAATAAATCTACTATTTGTAACGCCTGTCAGTTGGCTAAAAGTCACCAATTGCCATATTCTGTTTCAAATAATGTTTCTTCCATGCCATTGGAACTTGTTTTCTCAAACGTTTGGGGCCCTGCTCCCGTCTCTGTTGGAGGTTTTTGTTACTATGTTAACTTCATAGACGATTTTAGCAAGTTCAGTTGGATCTTTCTTTTGAAACATAAATCTGAAGTGTTTACTGTTTTCAAACAGTTTCAGTGTCATGCTGAGCGTTTACTCAATAGAAAGATTATCTCTGTTCAATCCGATTGGGGAGGGGTGTATCAAAAGCTTCACAACACTTTCTTTAAACAAATGGGTATTTTGCATCACGTTTATTGTCCTTATACCCATCAGCAAAACGGGTTAGCTAAGCGCAAACATCGACACATAGTCGAGGTTGGTCTGTCCTTGCTAGCTCATGCATCCATGCCGATCAAATTTTGGGACGAGGATTTCCAGACCTCCTGTTTCCTCATCAATCGTCTCCCTAGCAAAACAATAAACTCCTCCACTCCATTTGAAAAGCTCCTAAGCAAGAAACCAGATTACAATTTTCTGAAAACCTTTGGATGTTCCTGCTGTCCTAACCTCAGACCATACAACAAACACAAGCTTGAGTTCAGATCTACCCGCTGTGTTTCCAACCGCGATGATCACTATATGTGGAGTGTTTACAAAACGCCGGGGATTACAATGAGGCGTCAGGCGTCAACTCTCCCCGTGCGGCTTACAAGAGGTATATAAAGGGGTAAAAGAACTTAGAGTCCAAGTATGAAACTAATCCGCTAATATGGTAACTAATCCGGACACTTCCATATTAGAAATTCGGATCACAATATATCCCTTATTTCAACAATCTCCACCTTGAGACGAATTTCCTCTTGCAGCATAATGAAGAATCATCAATCATCAAATATCTCTATAATAAGATAAAAATCACCGTGAGCCAACTAGTCTCTAGGACTAGACTGTAATACCAACTAAGCTTGAGCAAAGCTCAAACTTAGCAGCAGGAACTGGTTTTGTCATCATGTCAGCTGGATTATCATGAGTACTTATCTTGCACACTTTGACATCACCTTGAACAATAACATCTCGAATAAAGTGATATCTCACATCAATGTGCTTTGTTCTTTCATGGAACATCTGATCCTTTGTAAGGCATATAGCACTCTGACTATCACAAAATATAGTAGTGCAAGAATTATCTCCACAAAGCTCAGTGTACAAACCTCTCAACCAAATAGCTTCTTTACAAGCTTGTAAATAGCCATATATTCGCCTCGGTGGTAGATAAGGCAACATGAGATTGCAAACCGGCTTTCCAACTAATAAAGACAACCACCAATGGTGAAAACATAACTGTGAGAGACCTCCTCTTGTCCAAATCACCAAAGATAATCGAATCAACATAACCAACAAGTCCATCTCTAGAGTTCCCAAACGCAAACAAGCATTAGAAGTGCTACGCAAATATCCGAATATCCATCAATCGCTTTCCAATGCTCTTTTCCAGATTAGCCATATATCTACTAACAACACTCGATTGCATGAGATAAATCAGACGAGAACAAATCATGGCATACATAAGAGAACCAATCTACTTATTGAATATGGAATTCTAGACATGTACTCAATATCATAATCGACTTGGACATAAAGTCAAGATAATCAAATGCGGCTAATGGAGTACTCATCGGTTTTGCATCATGCATATTAAAACGACGAAGGACTTTCTCAATATAACCTTTTGACTAAGGTATAACTTGCGATTTTCTCTCTAATAATCTCCATGCCGAGAATTTTCTTTCTTCGCACCTAGATCCTTCATCTCAAATTCATTACTTAATTGTGCTTTCGGCTTTGCTATTTCGACTTATCTTTTCCAAAGAATCAACATATCATCAACATAGAGAAGCAAATAAATGGCTGAACCATTAATCTTTAAATAGACACGCTATCATAATCGACCGCTTAAAATTACGAGAGAGCATAAAAGAGTCAAATCTCTTGTACCATTGCCTAGAGACTGCCTTCAAACCATAAAGAGATTTCTTTAATCTACAAACAAGGTTTTCTTTTCAGAATAATAAAACCCTCAAAGTTGGTCCATATAAATATCCTCTTCCAACTCCCCATGTAAGAATGCGCTTTAACATCTAATTGCTCAAGTTCATAATCATGCATGGCAACAATACGAGTAAAGTGCTAATAGAGCTATGCTTCACAACCGGGAAAAGACATCATTAAAATAAATACGGAATTTGACTATAGCCTTTAGCAACCAACCTTGCTTTATACCTTGCCGTTCTGTGAGAAGAAATACCTTCCTTTCTTTTGAAAATCCACTTGCAACGAACAAGCTTCTTCTCCTTTGGCAATTTTACTAATTCCCAAGTGTTATTCTTTTCAAGTGACTCCATCTCATCATGCATAGCGCTTATCCACTTCTTACAATCGCTGGAGCTAATAGCCTCGAGTATGATGAAGGTTCGCATTACCTTCAATTTCTTACGCTACACTTAAAGCATAAGCAACAATGTTAGCTTCTTCAATCAACCTCCGGTGGATTAATCTCTCTCCTAGGCCTCGTTAATCGCAATAGACTGTTGTGGTGGCTGCCAACAATAGGTGCATCATGAACAATGGTATTCTCTTTATCTCGATGTGTTACTCAACCAACAGAGTGCTCCACCGAACACTTGAATTCGCTTACTCTCAACAGAACGTTAGTAGGCGCTTATCGTGAAGCATAGCGATTCATTAAAGACAACATTTCGCTAATCACAACCTTCCTTGTTTCTGTGATTCCACAACTTATATCCTTTAACACCGATTTATAACCAAGAAAGATGCACTTAATAGCTCTAGGCTCTAATTTTCCATTATCAACATGAGCATAAGAAGACAACAAAAACTCTCAATTCGAGTAATTTGTCGGGAACTGCACCATACCTCAATTGGAGTCTTCTTTTCAATTGCAATATTGGGTGACCGATTAATGAGATAGCAAGGTGGAAGCGGCTTCACCCAAAACGTCTATGCAAACTCGCATTAGACAACATGCAACGGCCTTGGAAATGATGGTTCTGTTCATACGCTCGCCTACACCGCTTTGTTGAGGAGTACCAGAACGTGTAATGCCTAACAATGCCTTCACTTTGCAATATGATTCAAATTCATCGAGCAATTCCATCCCATTACCGGGCACGAAGTTTCTTTACCTTCTTTTCGCTTGCCTTTCAATCATAGTCTTCCACTCTTTAAATGTCAAAATGCTTCGACTTATGCTTCAAGAAATAAGGCCACACTCTTCTAGAATAATCATCAATAATTGTTAACATATAACGAGCACCTCCTAGAGATGTCTTGCGAGATGGCCCCATAAATCAAAATGCACATAATCCAAAATACCTTTTGTAGTATGAACTTGAGGTATTAAATCTCACCCTCTTGTGTTTGCCAAACACGCAATGCTCACAAAATTTTAGCTTGCCGATGCTATGTCCATCAAGAAGTCTCTCTACTCAATTCTGCCAAACTAAGTTCACTCATATGCCCAAGACGCATATGCCAAAGATTAGTAACATCAGAATCAGACAATGAACTTGAAATTACAGCAACATTACTGACATTGTAGTACCTCGCAGATGGTACAAATTAGCGCTTTAATATCAGCTTTCATCACAATAAGAGAGTCTTTGATACCTTTAAAACTCCACCTTCACTGAATACTTGTACCCTTTAGTACCAAGAGTACTCAAAGAGATGAGGTTTCTTTTCAAATCTGGAATGTGCCTCACATCTGTCAAAGTTCGACAATACCATCAAACATCTTGATCTGAATTGAACCAATTCTGCAACCTTACAAGATGAGTTATCACCCATCAACACAAGCACCACCTTCAACAGTTCATAGGTGGCAAACCAATCCTTATTATGACACATATGAAAGGTACAGCAGTAATCAAGAATCCATTCATCATTGGTCTTAGCACATCCAAAGAAAGGCAACAAGGATTTCTCCATTAGGACTATCACAGCAGCAAGAGAGGCTTTACCTTCATCATCTGCTTTACCTTTGGCTTATAATGGCGGTTCTCTTTCTTTATTTTGCAGCTTCCAAGATTCAGAGATGTCGTGCCCACTTTTCTTGCAATATTTGCACGACTTGTACTTGCCTCTAGATTTTGACCGGCTCTTGTAGCCATTCGGACTTTTGCCTCGAGGTCCATTGTTTGAGTTCTCTCCTGTGTTTTCCTCGGCTATAGTCCTCATCACAAGGGGTACAAATGCATCAATCCATCCACTGGTCGGGTGTATATTTCACGTGATGTTGTCTTTGACGAGCAACAGTTTCCCTTTTCTACTATGTCTCCTCGGTACAGACCTCCTCAGTCCACTCCAACTCTGCTTCCTTCTTTGCTCCCTTCTAATTTTACTCACACTTCGAAAGCTGGGGGTGAACATGACCATGTGTCTAATGAACATACTTTACTATCTAATTCTTTGTTGTCAAACACATCTGTGCAGCATGACATGTCTGACAGTGTTGGTAAGAATTTAGGTTCAGGGAACACGGGAGGCACTATTGGCACGTCCAACAACAGCAGTACTGAAGCTGGTACAGAGGAGACTTTGTTTTTTTAGAAATGGAAGTACAGCTCCCGACCTCTGCACCAACTAAGGATGTATACAGCCATAATAGACACCTAAATTCGCCTCGAAGAGGACTCGAATATGAGTGATGGGGGGTGTACATCTACACATTCCCACCAACTAAGCTAGGTACAGAGGAGACTGGTGAACCTACGCAACAACAGCACATGAGAACTCGATTTCGTGACATCATCCACATGCCCAGACAATATAAAGATGGCACTGTCCCTTACTCAACTCAAGGCAGATGTGCATCTCTCTGTTGCTGAGCCTGAAAGCCACACTGAAGCAATTAAAAACAATGACTGGAAGTCTGCCATGAACACCGAGTACATCGCTTTCGTGAACAATGATACTTGGCAGCTTGCTCCACCCGATTTCAAGATTAAACGAAACGTAATAGACTGCAAGTGGGTGTTCAAGATTAAACGAAGAGCATATGGGAGCATTGATTGCTACAAGGCGCGGCTGGTGGCTAAAGGATTTTGACAGAGATATTGTGTAGACTACGAGGACACATTCAGTTCCGGGGTCAAACCTGCAACAATCCCATTGATCCTTTCACTAGCAGTGTAAAGAGGGTGGAGCTTGAGACAGTTGGATGTCAATAATGCTTTCCTACACAGGATTCTTGAGGAGGAGGTCTACATGAAGCAATCACCGGGATATGAGCATCCAAAATTTCCTCATCTCTGCAAACTGAAGAAGGCACTATATGGATTAAAGCAAGCACCAAGAGCTTGGTTCTCTAGGTTGGGCTCAAAACTGCAGGAAATTAGGTTTGTTCCATCTCGGGCTGACACATCTTTATTCATTCGCAGTCAGAATGTTGTCACTTACCGCCTGGCTTGGTTGGGCTTCGTCATTGGGCCATGGGCCAGATGGCAAGTGAGGGATTGAGACTGAACTACAAAAGCATGCGACAGCAACGGAAGATGGAAAAGGAAGAAAGCACAGAACCGATTGCTTCTTTCTCCACTGCTGTTCTTCCTCCAACTCCCCTTCTTCTCAGATTCCAGTCCCCATTTCTTCTCATACTCCCAGTCTAATTGCTTCTCCTCAATCACTACTTCTATTCTCCCCTAATTAGTATCCCCGATCACTTGTATCTTGAGTGGATTTGAGATATATGTATCCTTTGTTTGGCAAGTATTCGTGTTCTACTTGAGTTCTTCAATCAGGTACATGACAAGTGGTATCGGAGCCATCAATTCGTGGGATTTCAAGCAAGAAGATGGTGAGGGCAACTCATGGTGGTAGTAGCTGTGGTCGGTGTCCGGATCAGTACGGTGGAGGTGTTCATGGAGGAGACGCCCGACACCTGTTCGACGAAATGCCGAGCCACCGGGAGGCCACACCGGGAGGTGTTCTTCATGTCACGGTGAGTCATGTGTTGTATCCAGTGAATGAAGAGGTGCTGCACTAGGTCTTCGATGCTTATGGGGCAGAGCAAGTGGTGGTGCTCGAGAGGGCAGACCATGTTGAGGCGCTCGTTCAGTTTCGATCGGGCCACGACGCGAGCGAGCTCGAGATGCCACCTATGGCTTGAGATGCATCTTCTGGTAAGATCCTTTGTCATGCAAATTTGTTCCGGCTTCGACCATAATGCAAAGAATTGTCTTCTCCTTCAAAACATCCCAGTAAAATATTATTTGATAGATGAAGGTGAATCTCAGATAAAGCCTTATGGTCTTTACGCTTGTCATCTGCGGTCCATGCAATGGATTCTTTGCAAATCCTTCCAATGCATCATCCAAATCCATCTCGTGCCAACACGGCTCTCATCTTGACTTGCCACAACGAAAATCTTGTGTCACGATCCGAGTGGAAGATCATACTTCAAAGTCGCCATGAGGAATAAAACTCGAAAATTGCTAGTAATGATCTGTAAACCTAGCAAAATCACGACTGTATGGTACACCTTCGTGGTAACGCGAATCAATGATCTTTAAAATTTCGTAAGCTTGGGCCGCTCGTAAGCTTCCGGTGTGGACGGCAAAAATTTGGCGAGTTTGTTGAATCACGTGTTGTGTGGTTCAACAGACCTTATGCGCTGCATCTACGAGGGCTATTGTTGGTTGGACGTCCATTGCATGCAATCGACTCCCAGTGATAGCGTCGTGGCAACACCTGCCACGTGTTCGACTCTGGGACCGAGCCACGATACTGACATGCCGATGGCCGTGAGTACTCCAGCGGCGGCACTCACAACCTCGCCCACCTCGGCGGCCGCGACAACGACTTCCCTTGCCACCGGAGCTCGGGAAGCCCTGGGTGACAAGTCCAAGGAATTGGCTCCCAAGGCAGTATCGGAGGAGCCGAAGAAGACGGTCCAGGAGTTGTGCAAGCAGATACTCGCCACACTGAACCGCCTGATCGAGGGTGGCCGCGACGCCAACCTTGACACCACCTCCAATGTCGTGGAGCCTATTGGCAACTCTATGGTCTCCTCGCCGACGCAGACCGCCACTGTCAAGTTGAGCGACATCATCGTCTCCAGCCCTGTGTCACCGGTCATCATCGATTCAGTGCTTGACCAGGACTCTGCTGGACACAAGGTACTCGAAGAAAGATCTGACATGAGTATGATAGTATTGTGGCCACCACTAATGAAGATGGAGAAGCGACAACCATGTATACCACCTGTGCAAGTGGAGGTCGTGAGAAAAGGTGCTGAGTTGCGATTGACACCATGGTGGGCGTTCATCTGCTATCAAGGTGACTCGCAGTCGAAGTAGCCGTGGCCACCGCCACCCTTCCATGTTGAGCAGTAGAAGCGTGGTGGAGGCCTCATCCGATTCAAGTCGAGCATCCATAGTGCAGCATTGCTGCTACCACCGTGGCCACCACCTACACAAGGACAACTGATCAAGGAGCTGCTAGTTGATAATTCTTCTAACCTGCAGAAGTTGGCAGTGGAGCAGCACATAATGTGGGATCCCGGTGGCCAGGACGTTGCCATCGCGAGCGTGCGTGGGATGAAAACAAAGGAGAAAGCAAGACATGCTCCTCCAAACAGTATTGGAGTTCAAGTCATCAGCAGCGAATGCAGCGATTCTGGCCTGATTAATTGCATCAATGATTCTTTGGAAACTACAAATGAAGGCTTCATGGAAGATAGTATGGATGTTCTGCATATTATGTCTGAAGTATCACCAAGTCCAGAAGTAGTGGGATCAGATAATGTTGAATCGAAAACAGTAATCAATTCGAGCACCAAATTTGTGCCGATTGGTAATGAATTGAAGATCATTCACACTGAAAATACTACCAGAGATTGCACCTCACAGAACTGGCCTGTTCTTTGTAAGGCAAGCAGAAGGGTAGAGGTCGCATCGACTCAAGGAAAGAAAGTGCCGATGCGGCACTGTCATTGTTTCGAACAACTTCAAGAATGGAAATGGCCTCTTATTCTAGGAGAGAACCTTCTACTGGAAGGGTGTTGTCGCCATTCAGAGTTCAATCAAGATATACTGAACTACAGAATCAGATCTCTGCGTTGGGCATGCATGGCCGAGGAAGGGATGCAATTGCAGTTTTTAATGAGTTGTGTGACAACGGCTTTGACCCAGATGACATCTGTTTTGTGTCAGTCCTCAATGCTTGCGATCATATAGGTCTGTTGGACGAGGGGCGCCGATACTTTCAAATGATGAAGGATGAGTATCATATTATTCGTACTGTAGAACACTACTCGTGCATGGTGAACTTGCTTGGTCATGCCGGATGCATTGATGAGGCTTACCAAATGATCACACATGAGATGCCAATGGACATCCAACCACATGCTGGCATTTGGGGCGTTCTGTTAAGTGCTTGTAGGACTTACTCAAATGCAGAGATTGGGGAGGTGGCAGCAAGTTACCTATTCAAGTTGGAACCAAATAACATGGGAAACTATGTCCTGCTTTCAAATATATATGCAAAGGCACGGAGACGGAAGATGGGATGGAGTCCAAAAGGTTCAAGCCCTCATGAGGAGGTTCTATCTGTTCTAATGGAACATTATGACCTATTTCTAAGCTCAACATGATCTCGACTGACAAAATTGCAGATTGTTCATCAAATGTGGGAAAGAAATGACATCAGGGGTGTTATCACAGCGATGGAGAAGATGCCTGATCATGCTGTGTCGGCTGATATGGCAAGTGTTCTGATGGAGAAAAGTGAAACAATCACACTAGATTTATGTACCTCTATCCTGCCTGTCCTCACCGACCTTCTAGAGAGTAAAACTAATGGGCATTTAGACGTTTCATTGAAATTGTTGGTGAAGCTTGTCAGAACTTTTGGGCCAGTAATACAGTCAACAGTGTCAGCTGGTCCATCTTCTGTTGGTGTAGATCTTCAGGCACAACAAGAGCAGTACGACACCATTTGCAATTTGAGTGTTGTTAGTAGTTCAACTGGCCTTCAATGCATGGAATTGGCTTGGGGACAAGCCGAATTTCAACTGGGAGGAATGTCACTTACCGGCCTGGCTTGGTTGGGCTTCGTCATTGGGCCATGGGCCAGATGGCAAGTGAGGGATTGAGACTGAACTACAAAAGCATGCGATAGCAACGGAAGATGGAAAAGGAAGAAAACACAGAACCGTTTGCTTCTTTCTCCACTGCTATTCTTCCTCCAACTCCCCTTCTTCTCAGATTCCAGTCCCCATTTCTCATACTCCCAGTCTAATTGCTTCTCCTCAATCACTACTTCTATTCTCTCCTAATTAGTATCCCCGATCACTTGTATCTTGAGTGGATTTGAGATATATGTATCCTTTGTTTGGCAAGTATTTGTGTTCTACTTGAGTTCATCAATTGGGTACGTGACAAATGGCAACACCATGTGTATTTTGATCTATGTGGATGACATCATAGTCTCCGGCTCATCAGCTCAAGCAACAAACCGACTACTGCAGCAGCTACAATCTGAGTTTGCAATTAAAGATCTCGGTGACTTAAACTTATTCCTTGGGATAGAACTGAAGAATGAGCCGAGCAGATTAGTACTGACTCAGAAAAAAGTACATTACTGATCTACTTGGAAGAGGAAAGATGGAGGACTGCAAGCCGGTGTCAACATCAGAGAAGTTGTCACGAACTGAAGGAGAACCGTTGTCTTGACACTAACTCGGCCCGGCATAGCTGTCAGACCCGAGATTAACATCCCAGATCTTCTGTGCATAACTGAACTAGTCCCATGATCAGTGGCTAGCTCACACAGTAAACAAATGTGATAACATAACCATAAACGCTAAAATTTATTAATAAAAAAACAGAGTTGATTACAAGATAGACTTACAGGGCAACATTAAATAAACACAGCGGAAGACGATGAAGAAGTAGTGGAGTCCAGCTGATCTGCCACAGGCAATCGACTGAGGTAGCGACCTAATCGTCATTATCCACACCTGAAGCGAAGTCCTTCTTCTCTGAAATTTTGTTTGCATAAAGCAAGTATGAGCACAACTACCGTGCTCGCAAGTTACACCCGTCAAATAACAGAATGACGTGCATACATGGATGTAACAAAGGATGGCTTATAGGGTTAATTGTGCAAAAACAACATTTGACATTAAATACCATACTAAGTTCAAAAGCTCAAGTTTTATAAAATCCAAAATTGATTTTGAATTGATAAAGATAGTGTAGGCACCAACCTAACACCAACATAAACACGAGCACCAACCCGGGGCTTTAACCTATAACTTTTCTCATGGACACCCATCCATGTCAAAACTGTTTTACAAAAATATTTTGAAATCCAAAATCAAAGTCTAACTTTGAGTGGCTTTGCCAAGTATGTCCATGACCGTGGACACGACTATTCGAATAGATTGACACTCTGTTGAGGTTGTACAACTTTACCCACAAGAGATAATCAACTTTTAATGTCCGTCTGACACACTTCCGAGGGTGTGCGACTAAGTGATCATCACGAGGCCTTTACAATGCATCATTCCACCATAGTCCTCCCCCGCTAAGGTTTCACCCCCTTTGGACTACCCGTCCTCAGGGTTCAGGCCCCCTCTTGCGCCAGGTGGGACTAACAAAGGTCATAACATTACTACCCACCGCACCAACAGGAACGACCATGATGGAACTTTGCAAATTAATCAGCCAGGTCCTGCACATACAAGACATGTGGTAGTACGATGTGGCTTAGCAAGATGCGGCTCGAAAACCGGTCCTTAACTGACCTGGGCAACAACCAACAGAACCCTGGGCCTCAACCTACCCAGTTGAGCCCGTGCATAAACCTGCACCCACCAGACAACCATTTCGCCCATATCCAAACCATCATTTTATTTCATTTTCCAAAGTCATTTATAAAACTCCCATGACACACCAATGCCAAGGGTACAATTTAAACAATAGTTGATTTTTGGCTGAAATTCCCCAAATGAAACATATTTGGTCTATAAGCATGGCTAAGCACAATATTTTCCAAAATGATCCCAGTTCATACTATCGTATCAACCAGGTTTGAACTAGGGTGACAACATGTTTGATTCAATTATCAAAATTGGCCATAACAAGGATTTTAGGCATAACTATAAATTTAAAACAGAATTTAAATTACCGAATATAAATAAGCATGCAGTAATAATTTAAAACAGAATTTAAATAATTTGAAACAATTGAATCGATATGATCAAGAGTGTAACTTGCCTTGCTGACAAGGTGATGTTGTTTTCCTTAACAGGTCACCTAGTACTCACAAACACTTTCTCCAGGTAGTCCAAGTGTACAATCACGATGATCATACAGTCAAAATCAATCCTCTTATGTGCTCTTCAAACGGCGTCGAAATCTGACTCTCCGAAGTCGTCGAAATCTAATCGTGAAATAAGCCAAATTCAAATAAAATTCAAATAGCAATTCAAATGAACTCCAAATTAAATAATTTTGGTTTAGTTAGCTAGATCTTAATTTTATACAAATTTTGAAATTTGAATCGATGAAATCAAAGTTCGGATGCAAAAGATATGAGCTCTAGAAGATCAAAATTACATGAAATGATAGAATTATGGGTTTTCAGAATTATTGGAATTATTTTTCTAAAGGAAAAAGGCTTTATTGCGCAAGATGACGTCATCAGAGCTTTTTCGGCTGAAAAGAAATTTGGTCGTGGGGTCCACGTGTCATAGACACGGTCTATATGGACCAAGTCCATGGGACCTTTGGCTCTGGGCTGAGTGGACCGTACACGCAGCGCTGCACGCGCACACGGAGCGGGGTGGCGATGTGGCGCTGAGCT